>CM061138.1:0-1200000 GCA_030789695.1 Scilla litardierei | reverse complement strand
TGGATAGCGACAAACACTCGGGGACATCCCAACAACATTTCGTCTTAAAACCATGCCAATATCACCGTCAAATTGCAAGCAATGTTCATATGTGAAAGAAATTATGTTTAATATGCATATATATAGAACAAAATTGCAAGAACATGCCAGGTTTAAGAAGTTTCCCATGTCAGAAACGTGACGTTTATAATTAGTGCCGACACATAAGTACGACCTTGTCACTGTAACTTTCTACATCAAAATTCACTGCACAATGGTCTGGAAACGGGAAAGGAATGAGAGTGCTTGGGCCGGGTCCTTGAATGTAGGATTGTAGTAACAACGATCCAGGAGGAACTCTTCCAGGTTTTTAGCACAGCAGTTCCTAGCAGCAGTACTCAGTGCTTTAACATCATCGTGTGCGGATGAAAGATACTTGATGTGCCATCGGTCAGAAGATTACCCCCCATGTAGGCTGCAGCAGTTTCTGTCTGCAAAGAATTGTTGGCATCTAATATACGCTGGCTGACCCCGCATCCATCCACATCTATTTTTCAAGATCTTCAATCAATTTGGTTAGGTAACCATGCATCTGAAACGGTACATCCTCCTGCCTTTCTGAGCTGAACATACCACCTATATCCTTCTCAATCTCAGACCACATGAAGTCTTTAAGCATTTCTGCATTTGTAGTATGTCCATCATGTATTTAAATTGCATATCTTCATCTGCATACTATCAAACAGGATATGAATATGTTCCTTGATAAAAACAATAGCCAGTGTTAGATCCTCTTGTGAGTCTTTGATCTCTCTAGGCATCTGAGTAAGCTTCTGATCAATGATGTGTGTGACTTAAATCGCTCTAATCTATAATGAATTCTCCACCCCCACTCTAAAATTAAAAAGCTCAACAATCGCAACATTTCATGAATATTGTGTTGATGAGAGCTAAGGTTCTCGATCGTATAATGATAGACGGAAGAAAGCAGCACAAAATATATTTTATTCAATGCAGACTAGAACTATCAAGTCACGCATTGCATCAGTCATGAACCTAACCCAAATGCCGAAAGAGCTCAAAGGCGCGCAAGAGGATCTAAAGTGTACTATCAAAGAATATATCTGGAACTTGTTTAATAGTCTTCACGAGTTAGGTTGGTCAACCCTAACATACGGTGCAAGACTGCATGTGACTGGCATGGTGGACACACTGCAAATGCTGAAGGATTTCAATTTCATCCGCACACTTTTTGCATTCGCGAACAGGGGCGTGCATCGTATTTCCCCTCTCTGTTCATGTGCAAAAAAATCAATACGATTACGAAAACAACCCTTGCCATCTCTAGTTCACTAGGTAGGACTGGCTACTAGCTGACTTGTAACAGCAATAGGACGATCAATGGTATCCTTTTATTTTTCTCACGAGCAGTTTTCTTAGCTGGTTTGCTTTTTAGTTGGATAGAAGGACCAGAACCATCAATGTAGAAGAATATTGTAGTCCATGTGATAAGAAAAAAGGATGCAATGTTATTCAGAGAATGAGTTAGTAGCTTCAACTGGGTCACTTGACTTGGGCTTCGCTGGTATTTATTGATGTAAGGCCACTCTGAAATGAGTGATGTTGAAAAATGGTAATTTACTAGGCAAAAGCTGCACTGTATTGGATATCTTATCTCAATAATAGATAGGATTCACATAAGGTATGCTGGTGTGGCCTTAGATGCATTGCACAAAATAGTTAGCAGTCCACATGATTGATAATTAGGTGGAGAATCATCCAATGCACTCACGGAGACGACCCATCCAAAGCTTCGGTTTGCAAGGAAACCACAATCAGGCTATGCGTAGTATCATCTAATTCAATTGGTTTGATGGTTGAACCCAGCACGGAGGTGTAGGCCATGTCAATGGGCATAGAAGGGTTAGTGTTTTGTCCCCAATATATCAAAAGACAGCCATGCAGGATGGTTTACCATGTGACCTGATTAACAATCATAATATTTGCGCCACCATGTCCAAATATGCCATGAGGATCATTGTTTTAAATATCCCTTGATATGGCCGATATCCCCCCCCCAACACACACCCCCCCCCTCCCCCCCCCACACACACACAAGAAATTTCCCGTGCCCAAAGGGCACTGCGATTTGAGAGGGGGGCCCACGCCATACAGCGCACTGCGCAGTGTGAGGGGGGGCCCGCGCCTATACATAGCCCTCCAAATTTTAAAATTTTAAGTTTACAGACCAAATTTCAATTTTCAAATCTTCCCCGCAAATTTCCCCCCAAAACTTATCCCAGTCCTCATCATCAAACCCTTATCATAGTCATAACTCATTTGTCCTAGTCACTTGTCCTACTGGGACAAAATTCAAATTCTTCATCAAATATAGAATAGATCTCTCTCTCTCTCTCTCTCTCTCTCTCTCTCTCTCTCTCTCTCTCTCTCTCTCTCTGACCCTAAATGATATAATATGGTATAGCAAAAAGTGATTGTATGTTTCTGAGGTTATTTAGGCTGATACAACCCATTTTTTTTATTTGATGTATTCTTAATTATAAAACAAAGGAGCAATCATAAATTTTATCCTCAAAGCTAACTGATAAGTATTTCCTCCTACATTAAGCTTTTCTGTTCACGACACACGATAAAATTGAGGGGAGAGAAATAGAAGGCGAGAAACTTTATGATGATTATGTACCACATTGACAATAGTTATTAATGTATAGGATATCAACTTAAATCGTAACGATTATTTTGCATTCTTCAAAATATTTTTTATAAATTTTATGTTGTCTAAAATGAATACATTGAAAATTTAATGATTTATATGCTAATTTGCTTCTTTCTAATGGAATAACCTTGTTTATGCCCTTGTGGATACCTTCACTGTGATGTTGTTTGTTACTTTCTCGTAACCGATGCTTCTTCCTATTATTCTTCTCAACACTGTAATTGCTTTACTGCTCTTATCATTATTGCTTTTGATTTCTTTCGATCGTTGCTTAGGCTACAGCAACAAGCACAGTTATTGTCGCTATTATTTATGATTGTTATAAATATAGCAGATTGTATCGCAAGATGGTGAACAGAACTAAATAAGTAGAAGAATGGTAGAGAAAAAGATCAAGTTCAGCCACAATGAACAAAATACTGCATATTGTTGGATAAGATTTAAAATCATGTATTTTTTGTTTGTGAATCCTATATCATGGCTCATATTGAATTGAAAAATGTTGAAATTATGCTATTTTCTAATGGTTTGAAATGTCTATCATGGCTTATGTACTTTGGCATATCGTACGAACAAGATTTTAAGCTCCCAGGATTTTTTCAGTGATTTTTTTGATGCATCGGAAGCAGGAATTGAACCCTCGGCCTCTCACAAGGAAGGGATGGCAAATACCACTAATCCCATTGGCTCGGTTTTTTCAGTGATTTATGAAGCCTATGACTTAGCTCACAAAATTTTACATATTTTTAAATGATATTAAAGATCTAATAATGTTTTGTGGATAAATATGATTACCCATGTCATGGCTCATACTGTTTTGTAAGTTATGGAATGAGACTTTAAACTCATGTGATGTTTTCAAGAGATTTGTGATTTTTTATACTTTTTCTATTCATAATTAAATACTCTTATACAAAATATATTCATCTTAATGTTCAAATATGCAATTTGAACATATTCATTGAAGTTTGATGATATATTGACATCTAAGATGGCATTATAGTTGATTAGTTATAAAAACTTGTATATATGTAACATATGACATGTGCATCATAATATTGACACATGCATAATACATCCTCTAATATCCGATATGAAAAAATTCCATATGTTCGATCCAGATATCTGGTATTTAAAACATAGACGATGACAAAAATGACTCCCGCCCTCATTTTTAATCATAGTCACATTTTACCCAATATACTCTTTCTAATTAAACACTCATGGTAAATACTGCCATTCGACAAGAGTCCCAAGGAACCTTTTCATCCTATGCAAATCAAACAAATAAAAGCATCATCATCATCATCATCATAAAAATGTTGATCCGATGACGTAAAATGGCAACATAATGCCATGTAATATGAAATATCAGCGTGAACTATAGTTGAGAAAGATATAGCAAATGAGATTCATTTTCTTCTCTAAACATATTGGACATCCATTTTCTTCTCTCGATGTATACTAGTTGTATCATATCAAGTTTGAAACATGTCAATCCAATTCACTTGAAACCAACTGATATTGTCAATATTGAACTTTGACAACAACTAATATAAGATCATATGCAGATTCAAAATATAAAAGGTTATTTTAACAAGGATAAAGAAAAGAAATCAATTAGGAATCATACAGGGATAAATAAAGAAAAGAAATCAACGAACAAAGCGCTTGTAATTGAACTTTGTACCATACAGTCAAAGTTCTTAGAGTTAAAAACTCCAACTGTAGAAAGCTGGAAATCATTCTTCCCTAAATCACAACAGAAATCTAATCAATTAGGAAAACAATAACAATACAGTTCAAGCATGTGTAAAGAGTGAAATGTAGCCACCCTTTCAATGATGAGAGGAACAATCAATACGGTTTGTCAACAAAGCAGCTAGAGTGGAATCGTACAAATAGGATACCTAGCATTTAACCCAAAGATTTGAAAGCCTAAACATATATTATCTGACAGTGCACCTCATGTTCCACACCAAGTCTATATACACATATCATCATTTTAACTCTCTCTACCTTTAAGCATATCTTGACTCACCTACCTGATTACCATGCAAACTGCATATAAGCGAACCTAACCAAAAGCTAATACACGAACACGACAGGACAGTGACCAAAACAGAATCATAAAGTGTTATATTGGGAAAAGGTAAATTGCATGGCAATAAGTGCTATGGGTGGCATTTCGTGATAGATGTATTGTAAGCATTAGCATGCTTAGATTTATGAGCTTTTAGAATTCTATTAAACAGATTCCATTTAGCATCCACGACTACCTGTTACGCAACTAGTCATTGTATTTTTATATATCAAAATATACTTAAATAACTTTTTTCATTTCCAAAAGAAAAATATTCTTTTTAGCAGCATTAATTTGTCATTTTATTGTCTCAAATGTAAATAATTGGAAAAGAGAAATAAAATGGCATTGGTTTGCCATTTATTGACTCAAAGCTAAATGTTGGGTAAAGGGAAAGATAAGTTATAAGGGATAATGATTACAAATCAAGAGAGTGCAAACAATGTGCAAGACAACACCTCAGACTTGCAGCCTTTTCCTATAGCATATTCCAGCTATTTAAAGTATTGCTGAAAATTTCAGTTCCCTACTTCACTCTACAAGTTGAAAGGAAATAAAGTCGTACCGATAAAGAAAATGACAATTTTACCTGGCGGTGAACATTGGATAATTAGATATAAAATAAATAACTCATGGGAAATCAAAAACTTACTTGAACATATTTCATAAGCGATGTTGTCTTCCGCAACATTAAGCACACAACCACCTAGTGGAACATGACAGATGGACTCAGTAAACTAGGAGTCGGCAAAAGATATCTAATTTAAAAAATGGACTCCAAACCTTGCTGAAGTACCCGGCCAATAAGGAATTGTGCATATGGTCTGGTTCCAAAAAGGAGAAAAGCATGTCCATAAGCTGAAATAGTGAAATAAATTTAGTGAGACAGCTATGGAGTCAGACATTTCTGCAAAACAAATCACCAAATAATCATTGAGAGATAGAATGCAGAAGAAAAATCATCAATAAGTTACCTCCTCGTCATCTACTAATGTCTTCAATATCACATCAATCTCGCAAGTGAATATCTCACAAGCAATGAATGGGAACCTGGTTTGCAAGAAAAAGTATGGTGAAGAAAACAGAACCAGAATTACATTACCGAAGGGTATGGGATCAGAATTAAGTCAGAACAGAACCAAGACACTACTAAGTAGCATACTTGAAAGTTCGTTTGCTTTCTGCATCTGCTGGAGAATCTTCCACGATATATCGCACCAATTGCTCTACTTGAGCTCTGTCCCTAAGACTGAAAGCACATGAACATAATATTAGTCCATTTTTTCGTGGTAACACCAGTGCTGTATGAACTAAATCATGTGGAAATTTGATCTCATCCATCCAGACTGTTTCTCCTTTTCCCCTGAATACAAGACATCTTAGAGTCTCAACTCCACTTGCCAGTACCTTTGGTGACAATACATAAATTCTATTCGGAATATACCAACAAGTAACGACTATGTCGGTGAGTTTTCTGGCCGTATTTTATGTGGACGCAGGGAAAGACATGTGCATAACATACATATGTTTCTTTTTTGAAAATTGATTATGGTCTCAAAGTCAAGAAAGCAAAAAAGAAGGAATCCACAAGCACTTGGAAACAAGGAAGGAAGTCAGCACATGAATTGGTGAAATGCACCTTCCCAGCCAACAAACAGTAGTAGTAAATCTAGCTAATTTTTGTTTGTTGATATATGTCTGATTTGTTAGAATGGGTCACTCAATAGTTATTCACTCTAACAACCAGAGTCAAAATTAAACGTTCCTAATCAACCCATCCCATGAAAAAGAACAAGGAAATTATTGTAAACTTTCCTCACTGAATAAAAAAAATTAATAAATTGCAGAAAATATTTAAGAATTAATCAGAAAATAAAATATATTACAAATTTATAAGTCGAGTGTTTAAAGCTTTGCATTCTTGAATTATCTCCTCCTCATCCAGAAGCTCTTCCAATGTGAAGTTGTCCTTGTCCAATATGGATTCAACCTACAAAATGTGCAATATTGACCATGAGTATTATTATATAACAAGTAATGAACAGACGTTATAGTTTAAAATTCTACAATACCCATATCCATTCAGGTATCACTTTTCCAGTATTAGTTTCTATGATGCAGTGCACTGCTACAGTTATAGTCATGTATAAGGTAGCTGCAAATATTAATTTTCTTACTCCATCATTAAACATATATCATGTATAAAGGCAAGACCAACTTAGTGAAAGTGTTGGCCTAAAGATCCCACAACAACTCTAAGACTGCAATGTTTACCACAACAACTCTAAGACTGCAATGTTTACCACAACAACTCTAAGACTGCAATGTTTACGATATGGACAACACATGCCAACAGAACTATCGTATGGGATATCCACAATTTTCCATCCAACATACTATTTGTTTCCATCTTGCAAAACAAATGAAATAGTATTGGGTTAGTTGATAAACTACCCTGAACCAGTAGGCCTGAGGTGCATAAGTAGCTACAACAGAGTTTTAGGCGGCATCCTAAAATTCTGCCTACCTTATTTCTACATGAAGAAATTCAATGCATGCTAACCAGGGTATGATGTGGTGCACATATTTCCTATATATATCGGTCTTTTTATTTGCATCTTCCGTAACAAATGACCTAATATAGGGGAGGTTGAGACAGTGTGGTAATATACAAGCAGTGTGAAGCGCACAAAGATGCTACAGTAGCATTAGAGCAGAATGGTCATGAAATTGAATGAAAGCTACATAAATTGCATGAAAGCTAAAGGAGCAGTTGTGGAAATGAACATATACCAAATAGAAATGCTATATGTGTACCAGAACACTTCGTGTATGACCTTAAAACATTATGGAAAGCTTAAAACATTATGGAATGAATCGCACAATTTCAAGACAATTGAAAAGAACAATGGTCTTCATGCATGAATAATAAAGCATGTAGTTGTATACTCCAACATGAATGGTGATCCATGAAAAGTTAATGATCAGTCTTAATAAAGCTAGAATCGAGACTAAATTCCGGACAAAAGTTCATCAAGAAAGTAGCAAGCAAATTAATCGGCATCATAATTCTCCATTTACTACATTATAATAATTCTTAAAGGGAAACAACAAGAAATGCTATATTTCCTAGATTTATTACTGGTAGACATATTTCTGAGATTAGAATAGGAGAAATAGATGAACTAATAGATACCCACACAATAAATTTGCTTCCATAGGCAGAAAGGCAGGTAAAACATTACAAAAGGAATCACAGATAGAATGCAATTAAAACAACTACCATCCGTATTAGGTTGAAACCAAACAATGGCTGATCAGATCATCGGAATGCATTTGACTCCAGAATACAAACCCGAATAAAAGAAAGACGTACTGAAACCAAAAGGTTGCAAATAAAACGCATAAGAAAATTGCTTCCATATGCAGAAACAAGAAAAAAATTGTAGCACAAACTAAATGCATTTTATATACCATCGCAATTGCATTTCCAACCAACCATTTTGCTCATCAAAATAAGCTTGTCATTTTGCAATTTTACATATTTTGCGTACTGAGCAGTAAACCCGTAAGAATTAATAACATGCATTTCGTATTAAAACAGCATGGACATTCAAAATCAAGGTTCAGATAGTCGGCACGGATAGTAATTTGACATATCTACCATTAGTCAAGAGCTACAAGTGTGACTTATGCATATAACAGTTGCAATGGAATGAAGCTTATGTGGGACGTCTGATGAAGGACCATTGTGTAAGCTCCGTATCGACGTACTGCTAACATAATTCATTAATAAAGGTGGATATGTTTTAAGAGCAAAACATGTATGTCAAAATTGGAGCCATGTAAAAAGACCAACCCAATAATTTCTATCTAAAAGGAGTACTGAATCTTTTTTTTATTGCTGTTATCTATAAGCATATTCCCATGAAATGAAAATCAAAAACCTTTCATTAAATCCCAAACTTGCCCTAAACTATTAAACTTCTTCAGAAAATGAATGGGTGATTCATGCTTAAAAATTTTACGCATCGAAAGCACAATAAAAACAAAGATTGGATCTCCTTCCTAAAAGTAAATTAAAACTAAAAATCACACATCTGATCAACAGCGTCTGAGGAGCAGTCCCAAACGTTAGCAAATCCAACAAAAACATCAAATTAACACAATTCAACAAATATGCTGAAGCGAGGTTCTTTCACGGTAATATACTCACTGGAGAAGAAGTAGAGAAGTTGGGAATTCTCCAAAACATCTCGAGCGGCGAGATTCAGCGAAACGAAAAAGATTGAATTTGCGGAACGAATCCGGGGATCTGTTCGGCGCCGGCGAGATGAGGACCAAACGGACGACCAGAAGCAGCCCAAAGGACTCAGAGGAAATTGAGGAGTGAGTAGCCCTAAGCAGCAACAGATGATGATTGAAGATGAGATAGATAAATGAAACCCTAGATTTTGGGGGAGGAAGAGAAAAGGGGGGCGTCTTTTTTTGAAAGAGAAAGCCAATCGAGGGCAATATTGGTGTGGGTTGGCGAATGGGTCCAAGAATTGTCGGATTTTGCAAACAAGCACGGTCTATTGGTTTTCACAAATACGCGCTGGACGGGAGAGACATGGATGTGTGATGGGGTGTGAAACAACGGAGGATGAAAACAATTTGGAATAAAAATACTAGCAATAAAAACAAACAATTTGTAATAAAAATACTAACAATAAAAACAAAGATGTGTGATGGGGTGTGAAACAACGGAGAATGAAAACAATTTGTAATAAAAATACTAGCAATAAAAATAAACAATTTGTAATAAAAATACTAGCAATAAAAACAGGTATGAATAAGGCACATTGGGCCTATTGGCTATCAACTCATTTCATTACCTTACTTTTCTATAAATATATAGCTACGGGTTCAGTAGCTGTCATCTTCACAACACGTTATCAACACGATCGTCAGCTGAGTCGAACCTCTGTCGATTGATGAATCGCGATGATGTGAATTGGGATTTCTTCTCCAAACTTTGCTAGACCCGACGGGTACGATCTAGAGGTAATCATCTTTGTTCCCTAGATCTGATATTTTATGCGCATGATGATGATGAATCTATGTTATTTTTTATTAGATCGGCTAGAAATCTCTTGTTCTGCTTAAATCTTTAAGAAAAATCCTATTTTTAACCACAGACTCTATTTAAAACAGTTTTTAAATCATTTTTCGACCAAAATTCAATGTTTAAGAGTTAAAAATGAAATTTTTACAATAAAAAGCGTTGATTCAAAGATTAAAAATTGTATTTTTACAATAAAAATCCGGTTTTTTCCTCTGAAATCTATTGATCTAGAGGGATTGGCGCCGCCTCCCCCGCGCGCCCCCCTGCGGCCTGCGGCCGCCTCCCCCCGCGCGCCCGCCGCGCCCGCCGCCCGCCTGCGACCTGCAGCCGCTCCCCGCGCGCGCCCGCGCGCCCTGCCTGCGGCCTGTCGACGCAAAAACCTAATTATGGTTTTTCCGAAAAAAAATTCTTTTAAAAAAGGACTATTTCAGAAATTAATCAGGGGCTTACAGTAAATTCTCGATCCATTTTTCAAATTAATTTTGGTCCATTCTATGTGTAATTCATCGTCTATGCATTTTTCATATTGGATTAGATATATATTTTTTTCGTGTTTAATAATTATGAGGATCCTGAAACCGCTCTGTCGTTAGTCAACTAACCTAACGGGTAATGACGTTTCCACGTGGTTCAATTAATTATTAAACATAAATATTTTATTACATTAAATGCATGTGATGTTGCATATTTTCATTGCATGTAGCATGAATTTATTTGCAATTAATGATACTACATGCTTGTGATGTTGCATATTTTCATTGCGCGTGGCATGAATTTATTTGTGATTAAATATACTACATGCATGTGTATAAAATTATATGACTGCCGCATATTTAATATTCTGTGATGCACATTTTATTTAGCATGCTAAAATCTCTATGGTGTTATATGATAATGAACTCAAGAGAGAGAGAGAGAGAATTTCATTGCTAAGAATAATTCACCATGGCTAAGAGCCATGGTGCTCTATTTATATATCTCATAGTGGGGAGGCCAAAAGCCTCTAGGAGACCAAGGGTCCCCATTACTCTAAGTAATGGGGGCCTAATGAATGGGTAATGAAGGAGGGGAGGCCAAAGGCATCCCTCATTCATAACACTCCCCCTTACACATTCATCACTTCGGTCTCAGCTACTGAGGCAAGGGGTGGATACTTCTGGATCCAGAGTAAGTGTGTTTGCCTCGTTAAAACCTTAGCTGTGGAAAACCCAGTGGGAAAACCCAACAGCTTAAGGAAAAAGAGTGCAACCCACATGTTACTCCCCCTGATCCGTACAAGCTTCAGGCTTGCAGGTCTTTCAACTGTCGCATACCAATGTTCTTTACAAGCTTTACTAAAGTACATTTAGGCAATGCCTTAGTAAAAAGATCAGCTAAGTTGTTGCATGACTGGATCTGTCGAACTTCAATCTGCTTGTCGTTCTTCTGCTCGTGCGTCCAGAAAAACTTGGGAGAAATGTGTTTTGTCCTGTCGCCTTTGATGTAGCCCTTCTGAAGCTGAGCAATGCATGCGGCGTTGTCTTCGAATAGGTCAGTAGGCTCCAGATCACTGGTCTTCAGGCCAGTGGATTGGAGGATGTGTTGGACGACGGAGCGTAGCCAAAAACATTCTCTGCTCGCCTCATGGATCGCGATGAGCTCTGCATGGTTGGAAGATGTAGCAGTAGTGGTTTGTTTTACCGATCTCCAAGAGATAGCAGTACCTCCGTAGGTAAATACAAAACCTGTTTGAGATTTTGCCGTGTGCGGATCAGAGAGATAACCTGCATCAGCATAACCAAACAATTTGGGGGAGGCACCTCTCTGGTAGTAAAGTCCAAGATCAATGGAACCCTGAAGGTATCGCAGAAGATGCTTTACTCCGTTCCAGTGGCGCTTTGTGGGCGCAGCACTGTGTCTGGCTAGTAGATTAACTGTAAACGCTATATCGGGACGCGTACAGTTAGCCAGATATAGAAGTGCTCCAATGGCACTGAGGTAGTGTACTTCAGGACCCAGTATCTCCTCCCCCTCTTCCAGTGGCCGGAAGGGGTCC
The DNA here is from genome assembly GCA_030789695.1 of Scilla litardierei. NCBI lineage: Eukaryota > Viridiplantae > Streptophyta > Magnoliopsida > Asparagales > Asparagaceae > Scilla > Scilla litardierei. The sequence goes on along the minus strand of CM061138.1, from coordinate 1,188,059 downwards.
TTATGTACATCTAGTGATCTTACGACCATAGGAGTACCTAAAGGATGACTTTTATCCATATGAAACTTGCGTAGAAGTTTCTTTGTATAATTAGATTGGTGTAATAGGATTCCACCTCTTAGGTGTTCTATCTGTAAGCCAAGACAATACTTTGTTTTGCCTAGGTCTTTCATTTCAAAAGTATGTTTAAGGCTTTCATATATCTCTTTGATCTCTGCAGGAGATCCTATGAGATTTAAGTCATCTACATATACAGCTATGATGACAAATCATGTTCCCGTTCTTTTGATAAAGATACACGGGCAGACTTCGTTATTCGTGAATCCTTGCTGTGCAAGAAAATCGCTTAGTCTGTTATACCACATCTTGCCCGATTGTTTTAGACCATATAATGATCTATGTAGCCTTACAGAGAATACGTCCCGAGGTATCTCTTTCATCTCTGGGGGTAGATTAAACCCATCAGGAAGTCTCATATAGATATTTTTATCTATATCGCCATATAGATATGCAGTCACAATGTCCATGAGCTGCATTTCTAGGCTTTCCAGAGAAGTTAGGCTGATTAAAAATCGGAAGGTGATCGAATCCATGACCGGGGAATAAGTATCTTCGTAATCAATCCCCGGTCTTTGGGAAAATCCCTGGGCTACAAGGCGTGCCTTATAGCGAACGATCACATTATTTTCATCTCTTTTTCTTATGAAAACCCACTTATATCCCACAGGTTTTACACCTACTGGTGTTTGGACTACTGGTCCAAAGACTTTGCGTTTCAAGAGTGAGTCCAGCTCTACTCTTATTGCCTCGTCCCACTTTGGCCAATCATCTCTGCGTTTACATTCCGCTAGAGATCGTGGTTCGACGTCATCGTCATATTCAGTGACGTGAACGGCAATATCGAACGCAAAATCGTCGTCGACGACTATGCTATTTCTGTCCAGTACTTCTCCAGTACGTACAAAATTTAATGATGTTTCTCCTATTGTTTCCTCTGCTGGGGAAATCAGGAGGGGAGAAGTAGCTGGTCTGAGCTCAGCATCATGTGGAGGGATAATCTTAGTATCGCCAGGAGTCTTCCTCTTTCGAGGAACTTTATCTTTTGAACCTGGTGGGCGTCCTCTTTTCATTTGAGGTACAACTAATTCTGCTGCCGGTGGGCTGCATCCATCTATGGGGATGTCAATCCTAGTTGGCGTATTGGCAGCAGGGACGTGTGAACGGACAATCTTCTGGTTGTCCGCGAATTTATCCGGTAAAAGATGTACTGTATTCTGGATGTGAAGGATCTTCATGATCTCATCTTCACACAGATTAGTACGCGGATCATATAGGGACAAAGACTTCTGGTCCCAACTAATGGTCTCAGAAGCTTCTGGCTTCTTAGACTGTGTGCCCAGTTTTGGAAAAAATTTCTCATTAAATTCACAGTCTGCAAAACGTGCCTTGAATGCGTCACCCGGCAGGGGTTCAAGGTATCTGATAATAGAGGGCGAATCAAACCCAATATATATACATAGACGACGCTGAGGACCCATTTTGGTCCTCTGCGGTGGTGCTATTGGGACATATACCACACAACCAAACACTCTCAAATGAGAGATATCCGGAGGTGCGCCGTATGCTAGTTGCATCGGGGATAAAGTGTGACCTCCAGAGGGTCTTATCCTAATAAGTGATGCAGCATGTAAAATAGCATGCCCCCAAGCATCCACAGGCAACTGGGATTGCATAAGCAATGGACGTGCAATCCATTGGAGTCTCTTTATAAGAGCCTCAGCTAATCCGTTTTGGGTGTGAACATGTGCTACCGGATGTTCAACTTCAATACCCGTTGCCCGGCAATAGTCTTCGAAGACTTGTGAAGTAAATTCTCCCGCATTATCAAGACGTAGTTTCTTGATATGGTTATCGGGGAAATGAGCACGCAACCTTATTATTTGTGCCAATAGCTTTGGAAAAGCTAGGTTGCGGGTGGACAAGAGGCACACATAAGACCATTTGGTTGATGCATCAATCAGTACCATGAAGTACCGAAATGGGCCACTTGCGGGGAGAATAGGCCCGCAAATGTCACCATGAATTCTCTCAAGGAAGCCATGAGACTCTAATCCCACTTTCAGGAGGGATGGTCTCGTTATTAGTTTTTCCTTAAAACAAGGGAGACATGGAAATTCACCCTTTTGAAGAATCTTCAGGTTCTTCAATTTGTGTCCACGGGATTCAGTGATGATGCGGCGCATCATTGCTGTTCCAGGGTGACCAAGTCTATTGTGCCAGAGTTGGAATTCTGGTAGTGATTGGCACGTCTGGTGTTCAATCATATTGGCTTCTACTGGTTGAATGTATGTTTGGTATAGACCCGACGGGAGTCCCTTGAATCGCTCGCAGATGATCTTCCGGTCATCTTTTTGACGAGTTACAATTAGATATTTAACCTTATTTTTATCCCTGGTCTCTAAGTGATATCCGTTTAAACGGAAATCCTTGAAACTTACGAGATTTCTGTTTGATATAGGAGAGAATAATGCATTATTAATTTGAAGTCTTGTGTTATTTGGGAGCAATATAATTGCTTCACCAGTTCCTTCGATTATTTGGGACAGTCCTGAAATTGTGATAACAGGACCGGCATATTTGTTTAAGCTATTAAAATAGCAATGATCGCGAAGGATTGTGTGCGTCGAGGCAATGTCCACTAGGCACTCAGACATCATCTATATAAGCCAAAAAAAGAAATTTTATTTGAGGGAAAATGTAGACAACATTCATAAATAAAAGTCCGCACTAAAGCAAATAACAGATGAAGATACATCGAATTCTAAATGCATAGATAAATGATGATGCTCAATCTAGCAGATCGTCGTTCTCGAAGTCTTTAGCAGTAAAGACTGTTGGCGGCTGTACACCTGCCAAGTTTGTTTCAGGTCGAGACTTCTGGCTCGCCTGGTATAGATCATGTAGGTGGCGAGGAGTGCGGCAGTTTCTGGACCAATGGCCAGTCATGCCGCATCTATGGCATTTGTCCTCCCAGGTCTTCTTTGGAAGTGACACGTGCTTGGTGTCCTTTCGCTTCCAAGTGAAGTTTCTTTTCCCTTTATTGTTTTTGTTTGTTTGGGGAGCTGCACCTCTTGGTTGCTTCATTACCGCTTTCCCTTTAGTATTTTTAGTCTTCCTCTTGTTTTTCCACTTATGGGGAGAAACGTGGTGGGCTTCAGGGATAGGGGCAGTGCCAGCTGGACGTAAGTTATGAGTTGCTAGCAGTAAATCTCGATTCTGCTCTGCTCTAAGTAGGCATGAGATCAGATCGGAGAATCTCGTGAAGTTGCGTTCATGATACTGCTGCATGAGGATTGCATCTTTCTCGTGAAACGAGGTAAATGTTTTTTCCAACATGCGCTGTTCTGTCACTTCTTCACCGCACAACTTCAGGCGTGAGGTGATGTTATGAAGTGCAGAATTATACTCAGCGACGGACTTATAGTCCTGAAGTCTGAGGTTTTCCCACTCATAACTGGCACGGGGTAATATAACATCAATTTGATGTTTATACCGTGCTTCCAGTGCTGTCCACAGGTCCTTCGGGTCCTCAACCGTTAAGTATTCGGCCTTTAAGGTCTGATCTATATGCTTCATAATGTAGAATATGGCTTTCGCCTTATCTACATCGGATACAGTGGTTGTGGGGCTGCTGCTAGCTGTAGCAGAAGCTTCGGCCGCTGCTGGGGCCGAGGAAGGAGCCAAAATGGACCCAAGGAAGGCCATTGAACGCAAGTGGAACTTCAGGTCCACTCGCCAACTCAGGTAATTTGTCCCTGCAGAATCGAGGACCTCGAAATCGACGCTTGCCAATTTTGCCATTTATCTATGTATTTTTAAATGAGCAGGAATTAATTAAAATTCAAAAATTCATGCATAAAGAAATAAACAAGTAAAAATGCGGGGATCGGCCAGATACCCAAAATAGTACACCGTCCAAAGTTCGTTTAAAGTCCATAATAGAAAAAAAAATAATACAACTTTGGAAACCCAAACTGAACTGGGTCCCTATATCTCCGTCTTCATATGCTGTTGCATCGAGCTTTGGCTTACACAGTCATGAATCGACTCCTTGCGGTCCAGCGGACGCGGCCAGGGAATTGACTAAGCCAGGACCACTTGTTACCCAGTCAAGCTAGGTTGGTCCAGCAAACTTAGCCAAGCACATTGACCGACATCATGATCCATTGAAGGAGTTTTCATCAATTCTATGTGCTGTTGCATCGAGCTTTGGCTTTAAAATACAAATTTCCTCACTTACAAATTCTCTCAAAAGAAAATAAAAGTGCAAGGAAAGTAAATAGGTATACAATGGCCGATCCCGAAAAACACATTTTTACTGATTTAAACATCCACGCAGTTCTAAATATGCTACGGGCATAAAAGTAAACAACCACGCATATATCTCAAGCAAAACATATGGTAAGGGAAACTAGAAAATATAAATATCTTGTAGACCACGTGGAAACGTCATACACCGTTAGGTTAGTTGACTAACGGCAGAGCGGTCTCAGGATCTTTAAGATAATTATATTTTGAAAAATAGAGTCCTAGTAAACCATAGATTATAATATGCAAGATGGATGTTTAAAACAATTTGTCAACATGGAATATATAAATTATTTTTGATTTTACTTAGGGGAGAGTCCCGTTAAGGAATTGGCATAAGGCCATTATATAGTATGCTAAAATATATACCGTTAGGTAATGGGGCTGCAGGCCCAATTAAAATATTTGATAGTCACAAATGGGCTGCAGGCACAACCCTCAATTTTAATTAAATTAAGTCTACTATTGGATTAGGGAATACAAATAATCCTCAAGAACCCTAAATATTGACCATGTACCAGCATGATATCATGTGGTAATTAACCTGTCTGCCTGCTATAAATAATTCTTGCCTTCATGAATAGGGAGACTCGGTTGGGTGACTGTTGTGGATTTAGGGTAATATTAAGAAATTAATGGCTGCAGCCGGCAGGATCCAAATACTTAGCTAAAAGGAGCCGAGTACTATATTTTGTTTACTGCATACATGAGATGGGCACTGCATAAATAGTATGACTTAATACATGCATGGTCACATAGCCTGCAAGTTATATGATTGCCATGGCCACATCTATTGTAGCTTATGAGTGTGCAGTTGATAAATGATTAAAAGTATGAAGAAAAAAAGATAGCAGAAAGGAGATGGTAGTTACATGGCTCATACAAGTCATGGCTTCTCAATAAATGGTACCCATGGCCCCCTTCCATACTGATTTTTTTTTAAAATTTCAATTTGTTTTTTTTTCTTTCTCTTGTCTCGGTCATATGACAATTCCTTTTAAAGCATAAATTGTTTTTAGTAAACAATAACAACATCAGCAGAAATAAGGCCTCTGTTTCAAAATTTGGGGTTGACTACATGAAACCCTTTCCCATTCTGTAAATGTCATGGTCTATTTCTCTTAACTGCGAAATGTTAAATTAATTCAAATGCCGAACAGATTCAACATAGATGCATTGACATCAAGCAGATATATGCATGTCTCATCGTCAACTTTTACAGTCAGAGCCATGGCTAATTAAGGGAAATTTCCGTGAGCTGCTCAATTTTTTTAAAAAAAAAATTTGATAATTAACAAAATAGTGCAGATTTATACAAGCCTATAAAAAGAAGCATTGTAAAATCATAGTTTACTATATCTTGTAGGTATCTACGTGATCGAAAAGAAATTACCTCTAGATCAAAGATCCAGGGAAGATCGTGATAATAAAAATCCGTAGATAGTTCCGCTCCCGATACGCTCCAAAGAAAAATTTCCGCAAAGCTTCGCCGCAACAATAGATTCCTTTGCGTGTACGGGTTTAATTTTTGAGGGGAGACGGGATGAAAAGCTCAAAGAATTTTAGAGCAAACGAGCTGATAACGTGTTATATGATAATGAACTCAATAGAGAGAGAGAGAGAGAGAGAGAGAGAGAATTTCATTGCTAAGAATAATTCACCATAGCTAAGAGCCATGATGCTCTATTTATATATCTCATAGTGGGGAGGCCAAAAGCCTCTAGGAGACCAAGGGTCCCCATTACTCTAAGTAATGGGGGCCTAATGAATGGGTAATGACGGAGGGGAGGCCAAAGGCCTCCCTCATTCATAACATATGGTATATTTTTAATGGCTGTAGCATAAATATATGTATGCGATGAAATTATTTATATACTCGCAGCATGTAAATAACATATGTATACATCATATATGTTTCAATTCATGCTAACTGAGCATACATTTTTAGCTCACATGCTTGATATTGTTTGCATGAATAATTTAGTTTTTTCCAACTATTTTATTGAGCATATCTTTTTAGTTTACAAGCTTTATATTATGTGCATGATAAATTATTAAATGTTATATATTCCACACCTATATGCCCATCCCATAATTATGCTCATGCTTATGATATGACAATGTTTTATGACGACAACCCAATCATACTTTCAAAAAGTTTAGCATCATATCTACTTTGACAAATTGAACCTGAAGTTACAAATTAAATCAAAAGGCAACACCTTTTTACTCAAATAAAATAAAATTACCAAATACGATGGATTATGCAAAAACCATTTATGCGATCTTTTTTAAAGACACATTTTTCCGTAAATAGATCTCTCAGATCTATGGTCTATATAAACCAACATTAACACCAGCAATTGTCATAACACAGCTAAATTCTTTTAGAGTAATCTCGCTTTACAAGGTATGATTCTTAAATCTAGACTTAATTTTAAGCGCACGTCCGAAGTAGTGACTTAATAGATAAGTGAGAAATTATAAATTTCGTAACCATGTATGTGTTTCCGCTTGAGCATGATTCTTTATCCACATAATTTTTGAATGACTCGATAAAAATGGCCTAGTGACCATACGTGAGCATTCAAATAGACTTTTAAAAGTCTCTTATAAATTAGAAAAGTGGAGATATAGAAACTAACTCATTTCCCTTGTATATGTCTACTTAGTAAGACTAATATTCATTCTTCCGTATAAGTGACAATAAGACAGACTGAAAATAGGGGAAGTCATGGATAAAATGAGAAATGGAAGATATGATATACCTCGACATGGGGTAAACAATGGCAAACCAATATCAGACCAGAAATTCTGATAAGACACATAATGCTTTTGCAACATGAATGAGCATTAACTTATGCCATATAAAAATATATACATACATAGTCTAAACGATGAAAGTCAATTGACCTTGTATATATCTAGCTACTCACCGAGGACAAATAAACTTTGAAAAAAAATGTATTTTGTTGTCATACCATAATTCTAAATGAGTATAGGTGCAGACATATGCTTCCAAAAACATTTAACCCAAATAATAGTCCAATGGAAAACTTTTTTTGGACGTCTACTTGAGACTCAGGCTTTGCAACCCTGAATACTCTATATGAGGATGCCCAGTACTCTCAAAAATCAATAAAAGAAACTTATCTAGTTTCGATGGATATTCGTCAAAACGAAATCCATAATTAATGACTCACGAAATCAATGAAGGCTGAAGCTTTGTCCCACTATGACCCGCATAATAGTCACTGTGAAGATATAATCATTACATTTAGAACACAGTTCAACGATTACCGGACAAAATTAAATTGATCAGTTTAATGGATTTTCAAAAGTCCCACATAAATTCGAAAAAAAGGAATTAATTTGGAACACCAGAAGTGTCCACAGTCGACCAACTTTGGAACGATATCACCATGGATTGATGATGCAAGACATCATTAACCAATACTATAAATCTGACGAACCCGAAGATTCTTCAAAAGGTGTGAAACTTTCCTTGTCCCATTCAAAAGGGGAAAATGGTAACTAGACCATCTCCATTCACGTGGACATTGAATCTCTTCACTTACTCAAAAGAATTTAAGAGGACATATTTACTATCATCATTAACGTAATATGACCTTTAGGTCTCTTGAGAGTATTTGATGGATAAAAGTGTACGTATCCACTCCATACACAGGGGCTGATGATGTACTATATAGTACTCATCTATATATCCTCTAAAAATGGTCATTATCGAACATATTATCCAACCGCATTCCAGATTTTAACAAGCATATATGACATGGTAATAAATGGCGGATAACACTGGGAAATCAAATAATATTTACAACCAAAATAATGTCGAACACACTGAAGTTTGTGTACATACCCAAAATGGGTTAAATAAATAAATCAGTAAAATGATTTAAACGGATTACTTATCCCTTAAAAATCCAATTGTATGTGACTACACGGGAACATGCAATTATAATGCAAACCATTAAAACGCCTCATTAGAAGAGCCTGATCACCTCATATAAACAGTTTCCGAGAACCTCTAACGGGAGAAACGTTTAGAGCACATCTTAGAGATTGTGCAACAATGTGTACACATCCTCATATCACTACTAAAACCATCAAAATGCACTCCAAACAAGAGAAGCATTTAAATTCACTTTTCCTAAGATGTGCATTGATGGACCCTCCTTTAAAGATTCGATGAGATCCTGAATATATTTCACATTCAGACATCTTTAATATCCCAGTATAAGGTTCAACAGAAATAATATAATCATCCAAAAGCCTAAAGCTCAATTTGACCATTTCAACCATTAATACATATGATCTGATTAACATGAATTGTGATGAGATCCCGAAGATCCACACTTATGAAACTGTTAAAACAGTTACCAGACATAATTACTGACAATATAAATATTGTCAAATTCACACATCTCTGCTGCTAAAAATCCAGCTATGATTTACATACCAAGCATAATGGATGCAATCCACCAGTAGTAGAAGTGGATGTCCTCAATGGATGAGAGGACATACCACGAGGCTCCAAAGCGAGAAATAACTCATGTAGACCCTAAAGCAATACCACCGCATGAAAGTAAGCTCATCTCCATATCCTCTCCCTTTCCAGAACCTTTAGAAGAGATGAATCTGGAATAAATTGAAATATTATTGAATAATGTATATACAGGAGGAGGTGTTTGGATAAAAACACACTTGTCGACAATTACTCGCATTTCATTTTGCCATTTAAATGATAAATATCGTTCCACACTCTGTTTCATGAAGCAAACGTATAGATTGGCCAATAATGTGGAATAGAGGCAATAATAAGTTGAGCTGGACTCACTTATGAAATGTGAAGAGTTTGGACCTGAAGTCCTGGTATCAAAATATATGAAACCCGTGGGCTAACCGAGTACTGTATAAACTAAACATAAATAAATAAAACCGTATGCTATAAGCAATACGCTACATCTTACATGTTTATTTCGCTGAAACCAGGAAGTAATCAAATAAGATGAGCTTGACTCACTTACAAAATTATATAAACTGATACACCAGGCTCCCTGGTCATAGTTGCAAAAACCATGCGATTGGCAAAGAAAATTTTGGGATATGTTGCTATGGATGATGTGACAATGTACCCTTACGAATTTCCTCCTTATTTGCTTATATATATTTTTGGGCCATCTATCCTATGAAATTATCAGCCTGAAGATAAATAATCATCATGAATATCAAATTATCATCCTGAAGATGAAACCATCATCTAAAAGATGAATAATCATCCAGAAGATGACATTATCATCCTGAAGATGAATTATCATTCAGAAGATGACATTATCATCATGAAGATGAATACTCAGCCAGAAAATGAAAACATCATCCCGAAGATGAAATTATCATCCCGAATATGAATAACATGTGACATTAAAATTCATACAACCGAAGTTGATGAAGAAACATGGACAATTGCAATCCACTAAAACACCTACTCGTTGTATGGATGCACATTTATTCCCCTTTCGTTTGCTGTAAGAGGTGAAGGATATCATAAGTCCTGAAGTGTCTTACTTGAGTGTAGTTGGTACACTTCTTTATCTAGCCAACTGCACGCGTCTCTAGATAGCGTTGGCAGTAAATCTGTTAGCCAGACACAGTGCAGCGACTGCAACGCACCACTGAACCAAATATATGTAGCTTCTGCGCTACCTCTAAGGGTCAAGGATCATCCTACGTGTTAAATGTATTTGCAGATACATGTTACAAATTATCGCGATGACTACAACAAATAAACGATCAACTCTTACAGACCAACACAGCATGCTTTCAAGGCAACATCAATCCCACCATCCGGAGAGGCTCATCATCCAAGAAGCAGATCATGAGTATGCACAGACAGGTCCTGCAGTATTTCGCAGACACAGTTACGATTGGGTCAGAGACGTGGAGCTACCTACCGAGTCTGCAGACCACTCATCTTCAGAAGAGCTCCCTTAGATTCGGTAGCTGACATATATGAATGATACATGTATAGATGAGCGATACTTGTATAGATGAGCGATGTCTTGAACTTTGTACTTATTCCCGGAATATTGTAAGAGATTGATGTATAGTTGCTTAGGAGATCTGCAAGCCTGCAGCTTGTACATATCAGTGGGAGTCAAACGAGTGTCGTACTCTTTTTCATTGGCTATTGGTTTTTTCCACTGGGGTTTCCATAGATAAAGGTTTTAACGAGGCAACCTCATTGAATCTGGATCCAGAAGTATCCACACCTAAATACTTCCACTAATTAGTGGAAGCTATTGAAAACTGTACTCTTTTCCTTAGCTATTGGTTTTTCCCACTGGGTTTTTCATAGCTAAAGGTTTTAACGAGGCAGTTATCCCTAACTTAGGATCTAGACGTATCCACCCCTTATGATACTCATAAGCACTATAGATCTTGCAGTATACATATGTTGAGTATTCAACGATGGTTGAATATGGGAAATTGTTATGAATAGGACCCATTGGGCCTATTGGGTATCCACCCATTACGTTACTTTTTTATAAATATAGGGCTACGGGTTTAGTAGCCAGCACCTTCATAACAAAAACAATAATCGATAAAAGAGTGGTAGAGAGAGTTTTATTGACTCAGATAACATTATTGAGATGATATGGGATATGATATGTTTACAAGTGATGTAGAGAACCACTATTTCTGGCACAACCTCGTATGTGAGGGTAGACAAAAATGCTTCATCTTCTTGTAACATATACATTAAACAATGGTCCCTTCATCTCCTTGCAACAGTTCTATAAACATTGGTTTCATGTTTACAAGTATGTGTGTCACTACAAATCAAATGCATGAACGTGGATATGATGTGCAAGTCCATTCATTTGTAACATACAAGTGTGAATGTCTCTACACATTCATCTTCTCGTAATAAGCATCATGGTGTGAATGTCCATTATTCCATAACACTCCCCTTTGGACGAAACACCATACAGATGGTCAAATTTTGGACATTATAGTATTCATCCTTAAAAACCTTAAGTTGGAAAACCCCCATGGGACAAAAACCAAACAAAGTGAAAAATAAGAGTACGTTGCATAAAAGTTCTTATCTACTTCTCCTGAAATAAATAAAAATCACTTCCGGGGCATTCAAATATTTCCACTTCTGTGGAATTCAATCTTGCATCTTACTGGCTCGCCAACATACCGATGCCATAAACTAGTTTCTCAAATGTTTATTTTGACAAAGACTTGGTAAATAGACCAGCAAGATTATTTGACGAGCGAGTTTGTTTAAAATCATATTTTCGACTTACTTGGAGTTCACGAGCATGGAAAAATTTAGGCGATATATGTTTGATCTTATCACCCTAAGTATATTCTCCCCTAACTTGTGTAATACAAGCAGCATTGTCCTCGTAAATTATAGTTGGAGAATTATTAACCGATTTCAATCCACACGAATTTTGGATATGTGCTATAACAGATCTTAACCAAACACGCTCTTTTTACAACATTGTAAAGAGAAATAATTTCCGAGTGGGTGCAAGATGTGGTTACCAGCGTTTTCTTAGTAAATGCCAAGAAATGGCTGTGTCATTATAGCAAAATAGATAATCAGTTTGAGCACGAGCTTTGTGCGGATTAGATTTATATCCCACATCAGCGTATCCTACTAAGCCGTTGTTGGTAGTTTGCTTAGAGTAGAATAACCCCAAATCTATGGCCCCTCAAGGATACCGAAAAATTTGTTTAATTCTATCCCAGTGTCTCCGAGTTGGATCAGAACTAAAACGTGCAAATAGATTTACTGCGAATTCTATATCAGGTCTTGTGCACAATGCCAAGTACATCGGTCCCCCCAACAACCTTGAGGTATGTTACTCCAGGACCAAGTATATCATCGTCAGGTTTCTTATGACGAAATGTGTCCTTTTGGAGCTCAATAGACATTGCCACCATATGTATGCTCAAATGATGAGCCTTGACTATATTAAAAAGTTTAAGTAGTATTTCATAATATACTGACCGATGGACAAGTATTCCATTTACTTTGTGCTCAAGTTCTAGACCAATACATAATTTGGTTTTACCCATATCTTTAACTCAAACTCCATTTTCAAATATTCAACAATTTTAGACAACTCTTCATGAGTTCCAATCAAATTCTCATCGTTGACATAAACAGCTATCGTAGTGGTTTCACATTTCTTATTAAATACGCATCGTCAGACAGGAACATTTATGTAACATTCTTTAATAAACTAACCACTTAAGTGCTGATGCCAAATGCGGCCAGATTGAGTTAACCTATATAATGATCTTTGCAACTTTATTGAGTATAAGTTGTATGGAATGTATGATTCAGGCATTTTAAATCCATCTGTAATTTACATATATATATCGGCATCTAATAAACCATATAAGTATACCGTAACAACATTCACAAGACGCATTTCTAAATTTTCTTGGACCACCCAACTTATAAGAAAATGAAAGGTTACCGCTGCCATCACATGTGAATACGTTTTATCATAATCAAACACATGTCGTTAAGAGAAACATTAGTATACGAGTCTGGCTTTATACATCACAATCTCGTTTTTCTCGTTTCATTTTCAAATAAAGACCCATTTGAAACCAAGAGGTTTTGCGTTGTCAGTGGTTTTATTTATAGGTCCAAAACTTCGCGTTTGGTAATGGAAGTCAATTCATCATGGATTGCTTCCTCCCATTTGGGCCAATCATTTTTTTGATGACATTCTGTTATAAATCGAGGTTCATAATCATCATTCATAGTCTCATTAGATACTGAGAAAACAAATGCATCATCAATGATCATCTCATTGTGATCCCATATATCATTATAATAATTAATGAAATTTTCATAATTCTCAGATGTAGTGATCACTTCATGGGGTTTGTGCCACTTTATGGACAGTTTGTTCTCCTTGATTAGAATTTGGTGCCACTCCATGGATAATTTGTTTTTCTCGAGCAAGATCAATGAACTCTTCTGTAGTAGATTTTTCATCCATCCACCTTCTTTTTCGAGGAACAGTGTCATTAGATCTCATCGATCGACCACGCTTCAGGTGTGGGCCATTTTGCTCCACGTCATTATGTTATGCATGAACATTTATCCTTGACAAAATATTCGCAAATGGAATATGAAACTGTACGATTTTGTCAGTCATATTAAATGCATCATGAATTTTATTTGCAATAGTGTGTAAATGGATCAGATGTTGCATTTTTTCTTCACATTCAAAAGTTCTCAGGTCTAAATGTGAAATTCTTTTCTCGTTTCAAGTGAAAATCTCAATATTTTTCTGCTTTCCATCCAATGATGCTTTTGGTGGCGCAAAGAGAAGGGAACACTGTTTTATCAAAATGACAACTCGTGAATCTCGTAGTAAAAAATCAACCATCAACGGTTCAAGGAATATAATAATGGACGATGAATCAAATCCAACATAAACCCAAACAACGTTGTGGACCCATTTTAGTCCGTTGCGGTGGTGCTACAGTCAACTGCACCATGCAACCAAAGGTGCAAATAAATGAAATGTCTGGGACATGTCCTATGACTAATTGAAGGTGGGAATATTAAGAGAAGTATTGGGACGTAGTCTAATAAGCGATGCGGCAAGCAATACATCATAGCCACATGCCAAGGAAGGGAGCATCGTCATCATTAACAAGGTTCGAGCAATCATTTGAATGCTCTTAATTAATGATTATGTCCGTCTATTTTGAGTATGAACATGGGAAACTGGATGTGCAACTTCGATTCATGTCATGCCCCATACCTGTGTGCCGTCACAGTGAACTATAACTGTGTGTGTCTCGTAGTTACCAATGAAATCAAAACAGTAGCACAACAAGAAAGTTCCATATAAAATGATACTCAATGTCAATTACTAGAAGAGTTACAAATACATGCTATTTGAATAACAAAGTCCAATCTCAATGTTCTCATTAAAACTGTGAATACTATAACTAGCTAACGAACGTAGACAACTCTTCATTAAATTCGACATTAAAACTCATCGGTCTTTACTGGAAAGTCTGCCGCCCAGTAGGTCGGCTTGTCACTTGTATAAAACCATAGTATATAAAATACGAAGTGGACATCATTTACAATAGTATTCGGCCAAAACATTGACATGCAGACATAATCATGACAGTAAGGTCTAAACAACGTGATCAGTCGAGCTAACACATAAAGGTCGAGTCCGAAATCTAATATTACGGTCTGGTTGCTGGAGTCTGTTTTTAGTTGTTTAACTCATAGTTAAAAGATTGGAGGGCAGACTGATAGCACCCGTACCATGGGAGATCTCACCCTGGCCATATTAGTATGTTCATAATCAATATCGAAATGGTCCACTTGCATGATGTATTGGCCATATATATCACCCTGAATTCTTTGTAAGAATGACGGGGATTCAAAATCAACGTTTGTCATAGAAGGGTTAGTAATGAGCTTTCCTTGTGAACAAGATTCATAAATGTAATTCTTGGACAACAAGACCTTTGAGTCTTTTAAAAGATGTCCTCTAGTATTCATGATGATTCTTCGCATCATAGTGGTACCTGGATGACGAATGAGATATGCCAATGTCTGAACTCATCAAGGTTCACTAATTTTGTAGGGCATATCAGCATAAGATTCTATAGTTCGCATGAGAAAAGAATATAATCCCGTGCTAGAAGCTTCCAGCTTCTTATGGATGGTCTTCTGGCTCATCTTATAAGAGGTGATACAAATATATTCCTTGTTTTTTTCATCTATAGTCTCAAGATGATACCCATTGCCGTGGTGGAGATCCTGAAGATGCTGTAGTGATAAATGAAGCAGTGCTTGTGTGATGGAGGAAGTTTGAAGCATTGTACTGTATTGAAATTATGCTTCAAACACTCAATCTGTGCATAGCACGGTGCTGCCATGCATGAGCCCGTTCGTGTAGCTATGGTAGAGGAGTCTGGGCTAGTGGCACGACCGTACCAAAGTTCTAGTTCAATTGACACGGTCGTGCAAGGCTGTCAGTAAGTTCTGGATACAATGACACGATTGAGCCATAATTAGTATTGGGTTGGTGTGGTCATGCAGGAGAAGCAGAATGTCTTGATTTTTGGAATCAGGCAGTGGCATGATTTTTTTCGATCATGGCATGACTGTGTCGATGCCCATTCGGGTTTAATTTGGCATGGTGCTGGTTTTGATCTGGTCCGTTGATTTGATGCTTGATCAAATCAAACGGCCACGACTTAAAACGACCTCTTCTATCAAAGGAAGGACTCATTTGATATAAAACAAGAGAACACATTGTTTTGATGGCTCCTCTTGACGTGCATGTTGCAAGCATGTTGCTAACGACAAATGGAGAATACGT
Organism: Scilla litardierei; assembly: GCA_030789695.1. Lineage (NCBI taxonomy): Eukaryota > Viridiplantae > Streptophyta > Magnoliopsida > Asparagales > Asparagaceae > Scilla > Scilla litardierei. The sequence goes on along the minus strand of CM061138.1, from coordinate 1,172,271 downwards.
CGTTTGCGTGGCAAGTGTTTTGGAGATGGCTACAAGCTTTGGGGGATGAGATATTCATTGTTCTAGGGGTTTTCAGGTAAGATCTTTCCATTTGTTAAGCATGCATGAGACTTTGTATTTGCTATAGTGCTAGATTTACATTATCAAGATGGGTTGCATGTGGTTGGAGGAGATCTTTGTAGCATATGTATTCTCGTGTTCTACATCTTTGATCTAGTGGAACCATGATAACAGAAGGCTGGACGTAAGTGCCACACTGGGCAGAACCAGTATAAATCATGTGTATCCTTATGTGATTGCTTGATCTTGAGTATGTCGGTTTGTCTTTTTGGCTTTCTATGATTTCTTTAAGATATACCCTGTTTGTTAAAGTTGGTGACGGATTATTATATCTATATTATTTCGCAACATCCAACCCCAACACATATAACTTGAGAGGAATTAATTATGATAATATTATAAAGTTTGATTGTGAGAAAACTAATGCATAATGATATGATCGCTCTACTAAACTAGTAGCTTTGGATGGATCTAGTCCAATAACAATAAGAAAGTAATAGAATCACAATACAAATTTGATTATACTTTTAACAATTAATTAATTAACTTATTCATATGCTTTCTACGTTTCGTGAATAGCCTGCACAATAAGTAAGATCCAAAAAGGCATTCCAGGAATTAATCCAATTATATCTCTATTCATTCCGTTTGAATAATGTAGCACATAGTAGTTGGCTTTCCTTCTGAATATATTTCACGTCACTCATGACAAAATGGATTCATTGATGCAACCATCAAACTCTATAAAAAGAAATAAGCAGTGTAAATTAACGAAACACGTCACATAACTTGAGAGGAATTAATTACGATAATATTATAAAGTTTGATTGTAAGAAAACTAATGCATAATGATATGATCACTGTACTAAACTAGCAGCTTGGAATGGATCTAGTCTAGAAAATGAGATGTCAGCACTGTCTGACACAATTGCAACATATCCAAGAACGATAATAAAGTAATAGAATCACAATACAAATTTGATAACTAAATAAATTTAAATACGCAATAATTTTTTGTTTATTATAAGAATATAAAATACGTTCTTAGTCACTACAGAAGCTTGGATATTGTCCGCAATCACAATTAGAGCATTCACATTGGACTTAGTCATTATATGAGCTTCGATACTACTGTCAAGAACTACTGGACTTGCACAATAGACTCATTCACGGGTGGAACATTCATTATTGCTTGCATAATGGTATTGCTTTCAACTTCATGTGGATAACACTACTCAAGTAATCACCACTCATACTTAGAGTTTATCTTTATGTGTTATTGCATCTTATACTAACATGCATCTACGTCTACCCCTAGTACTTTTGCCTATCCACATGACACTGCATTCCCCATTATGCCAGTATCATCTTCATATCATTCGACCATTAAGTAGTTCATTGGCCTTCCACCCTTGTTTCCAATTAGTACTTTCTAGGTTGGACTGAGAAACTTCTCATACTTGCAACCATTAGAATTATGGTATGCTAGCTTGCAATCCTTGCATGTCATGGCATCTCCAATGCTGCTTATGTGATTCTTATTTTTGGGTTTTCATTCTTCTGTCATAATATGATTCTTCTTTCTCCATAACTTCTTTGCGCCCTACATGGTATAACTATTAGGACATGAGATGGCAAGGAGATACACTGCAGGGGGTGAATAGTGTATATACAGATTAAAATTTATCTATAGAAATCTCCCTAAGATTAATATAGAATTACATATATCAATCTTAATCAACAAATACTTGCATCAATGAATAATCACAACGGACATAATAAAGGGCAAGTAAAGAATCAATAAGCAATCACAAATACAGCAACTATTTATCATGGTCCCCTACCGCCGAGTACATCCAGACACCGAATCTCTGTCGATCTTTAATCCGCTATTTAAACCAAATAGTACAAGAAGTAACCTCACCTCTAATGAGAAATTATAACTCACACAACCTTCCATTCAAGTCTTCCATTGCCTCACAGACCGCTGACTTTTACAACTCACATCCATACGGGAGGAGTTACCCACACTACACCCCAATGAGAAAGAAACTAACAACGCTTTTGAACATTTACATGTAGCCTTTCGAATTGTAACCCAAGTGTTGAAATTGAAGTGTTGATATAGGATGAACTTGATCTCAAAGGTAAGAACTTTAGAAGATTGGGAGATCAAGAATCAATGCCAAAAGGCATTTGAAAACTATTTGAAATTTTGGCCAAGAAGATATTTTAAGAGCTTAAGAGAGTACTTTGAAAACACCTTTTGAAAACACTATTTTTTCATCAAATCTTCTTCATTTAAACACAAGCTCAAATCCTATATATAAAGACGAAATTCTTTATATATAGGAAATCTTATATAAAGATTAAATCCTATATATAAATATGAAATACTTTGAAAACACCTTTTGAAAACACTATTTTTTCATCAAATCTTCTTGTTGTACTATTTAAACCAAATAGTACAACACGTAACCTTACCTCCAATGAGAAACTACAACTCACACAACCTTCCATTCAAGAAAGATCTTCATTTCCCTCACAGCTCTACACCCCAATGAGAAAGAAACTAACAACGCTTTTGAACATTTACAAGTAGCCTTTCGAATTGTAACCCAAGTGTTGAAGTGTTGAAGTGTTGATATAGGATGAACTTGATCTCAAAGGTAAGAACTTTAGAAGCTCGGAAGATCGAGAATCAATGCCAAAAGGCATTTGAAAACTGTTTGAAATTTTGGCCAATAAGATATTTTACGAGCCCGAGAGAATACTTTGAAAACACCTTTTGAAAACACTATTTTTTCATCAAATTTTCTTCATTTAAACACAAGCTCAAATCATATATATAATGATGAAATTCTGCTCAAGATAGAATCCCAAAATGACCCTCTAACGACTACAAATGGATATATGCATAATTAAATGAAAAAGTCAAATTATAGCCGTTGGGCTAGATAGTCAGATATTCTGGGTGATAGTCAACTATTCTGGGCCTGATAGTCAACTATCCATGTGTGATAGTCGACTATCACATGACCGAACATTCATAGCTTTTCTCTGCTCAAGAATATTCGGCTATCATAGGTTGGATAGTTGGCTATTATGTGATACATGTGATTTTAGCTTGAAAAACTTAGGAAAAATATTTAAAACATTTGAAAATCATTTTTGGTATAATCATAAGTGTGTGTGGCCTTTATCAAAAGGCTTTAACTAGGGATAGCAAACGGGTCGGGTGGGTTCGGGTTTGGGTCGGGTCAGATTTGACCCGACCCGGGTAGGGGTAAACACTAACCCGACCCTGATTGAATCCGGGTCGGGTTCGGGTGACCCGGAAAATTTCCGGGTCGGGTTCTGGTTAACCCGTCGGGTTAAGATTTGACTTATACACAACTGTTCTTATTTCGATATCTAGCTATTTATTAAGAGCCGTCGGCAATTTATTAAGTGTTGCATAATTTCCAGCAACTCGTCGCTTAAACTGTACCGATGACAGCAAGGAAGTATAATTAACGTAACCATTTTATTAACGAAAATAATAAAATAAACTAAAAAGTTGTATGTAAAGAGAATTGAATCCAAGACCTCTTAAAGAAGCGAACAATAATTCAAATCGTATAAGTACAACTCCCCTTGCAACTGTGTATTGAAGTTATTATATAAAGTTTTACATATATATAGAAAGTAAACCGGGTCGAATACGGGTCATCCGGGTTGACATGCCAAACTCATACCCGACCCCGATTTTATCCGGATTGGGTCAGGTCAACCCGGATTCTACTTGACCTGGATTGGCCCCTACCCATACCCGGTTAAGGATGCCGGGTTCGGGTCGGGCTCATTTTGCCACCCATAGATTTAACATATTCCTAAGACTCAAATAAAATTCAAGACGTTACATTATTACATTTGAGCTAAGGATGCAACTCTTTGTCCATTGCCTTCGCTTTCACTTGAGCTTTTAATCCACATAGCCTTTTTGCTTGTTTTTCAATGCTCATAGCCTCATAGCCTTGGATGCTCCATGATTATGTCCCTTCTTTGATTTGTTTGCACCAACATATAAGCTTCTCCATCATATAGGTTTGACATTCATTCTTAGAATCATGGGTCTCGGTATGTGATAATCTATACTATATCACCTATATTAAAAATGCACTTCCTACACACAAACTCAATGAAAACATTAATAGCCTAATATGTTTCTCATCATTAAAATAATCGGGGGTGGCGACTCAATATCCAACATTAATCTGTTTGAAAATATGATACAAAATATCAAAAATATATTAAGTGTTATGAATGGGCTTTTGTGGGCCCATGTGGAGCACACTTGTGTTTAGTGTATCCACCTATTATGTAACCTTTTTGCTATAAATATAGGGCTACGGGTTCAGTAGCCGTCACCTTCATAACACGTTATCAGCACGCTCGTCAGTTGAACCGAACCTCTGCCGACGGACAAATCACGATGAAGCGGATTTGGATTTCTTATCCGAACTTCGCTAGATCCGGCGGGTAGGATCTAGAGGTAATTATTTTTGTCCCCTAGATATAATATTTCATGCGCATGATGATGGATCTGTGCCAATTTTTCTTTGATATACAAGAAATCTATTTTTTTGCTTAGATCCTTATGAACAATCCTTTTTACAGCATAAATCTTTATTAAACTAACTGTTTAAATGGCAAAAAATCAATTTTTTCCTGATTAAAAAGATTAAAAATTGTATTTTTATAATAAAAACCCAATTTTCCTTTGAAATCTATGGATCTAGAGGGAAAGGCACCCCCACCCCGACGCCCCTAACGGCGCCCCCTCCCTGCGCGTGCCCGCCTGCGGCCTGTTGCCGCCGCCCGCGCGTGCCACCTGCGGCCTGTCGTCGCTCCCCGCACGCGCCCGCCTGCGCCTGTTACCGTCGCCTACGCACGCTCGCCTGCGGCCTGTCGCCGCCGCCCGCGCGCCCGCCTGCGGCCTGTCGCTACCCCCCGCACGCGAACTGTCGCTGCAAAACCCTAATTAGGTTTTTTTCGAACTTTTTCGACTGGCTATTACGAAAATTCAACAGGGGCTTATAATAAAATCTTGATCGATTTTTTAAACTTATTTTGGACCATCCAAATATTTTTAATATACATGTAGCATGAACTTATTTATCCGCGATTAAATTCCTTTTATGCATGTAGCATGAATTTCTTTATTTGTGATTAAATATACTACATGCCTGTGATGAATAAACAGATGCATGCTGCATATTTGATGTTCTGCGACGAATGTCTGATATTTTGTTGTGGTTTTGGATCGGCTATTTGTCACCATTTATTTTCCCTCGCATTTTTATTTCTTTCGAGAGAAATTGTAGTGAGGATTAAGATTGTAAATTTCCAAGACTGCACACGTCCCATGGAGAAGAAGACATACTTTCAGAAGAATAGGGGCCACATGAGGGTTCCCAAATTGTATTTTCTTTTTAATGAGACTGTATATGGACTTTAATTTGTAATTTGCAAATGGTGACTATCCGATCCACACAACAAATATCTATATCTGGATTGCATGATTATTTATTTCTTTTCAAATATTTAATTATTGCTTGCTTAACATGCTTAGATAAATGGCAAAGATAATGCGCGTCGACTTCGATTATTGGAAGCTACATGCAAGAATTACTTGAGCTGGCAGTTGTATATTGAATTCCATCTATACTCACAGGGCTTGAGTCAAGCCATTACTAAATGAGCTAAAGTGTTTGATATAGATAAGGCGAAAGCTATTATCTATATCAGACATCATATCGATCGGAACCTGAAGGCCGAATATCTCACAGTGGAAGACTCATACGAGTTATGGTCTGCACTCAATGATCGATACAAACATCGAAAAGATGTTATCCTTCCTCGAGCGCGCTACGAATGGGAGAACCTCTGTTTACAGGACTTCAAGTCCATTGCTAAGTACAACTCAGCATTATTCAGCATCACCTCACGCCTGAAGTTGTGTGGTGAAAGAGTGACGGAGGAACGCATGTTAGAGAAAACTTATACATCCTTCTATGAGAAGGATGCTATCCTCATGCAACAGTATCGTGAACAGAAATTCACGAAATACTCAGAACTTTTCTCATGCCTTCCGATGGCAGAACAGAACAGAGACCTTTTGCTGGCCACACATAACTTGTGCCATGCTGGCACTGCACTTGCGCCTGAAGCACACAATATCTCCTCCTAGAAGAAGAAGAACAAACTCAAAAGCAGACCCCGAAGGGAAAAGCAATGAAGAAGCAGGCTAGAGGCCCCCCTCCAAAGACCAACAATGAGTGGAAAAAGAAAAATGTGTGGAAGAGGAAGGACACCGCCAAACATCTGCCACCAGGAAAGACTGGAAAGACATATGCAACAGATGTGGCATGACTGGATACTGGTCTTGAAATTGTCGTACACCACGCCATCTCCAGGATTTGTACCAAGCTAGCCAGAAGCCTACTGCTGAAACAAACCTGGATCTAACATATCAAACTAGATTCTTGGAAATTGAGTTAAATTTTCATTTGCGCTATTTATTATCATTATCTCTCCCCCTTTGGCATTATCCCAAAAATGGGGGGGCATACAACGACAACAATTAGGAAATGTAAAATCCAACATCGGGAGTCGTAGACAAAGACAATGGACCAACTTGACACCAAGGGAAAAATTGTGGAAATCAAAACAAGGTGTGCCAAATTTTCCATTATCAATAAAAAAAATCAACGATAATCAAAATCATCAAAAATACCAAATGTTTATTCATTTCTTGAATAAAGAAACATACTCTTCAATATTCAATATTCTTGGTTAAATTTGTGCATGGAAAACAATTCTATATAATTATAGAATTTAAATCTATTTAACCAAGTTTGCATGCGACGAGCGACGAAATCACATTTCATATACATTCAACGAATATTAAAATGTGCATGACGAATTAAGATAAAGACAACGACGATGTATATATATAAATGATAACATCAAGAGTACATCCAAGAAGATATCAATACATCAAAATACAACATACCCATCAAGAAGAAATACATCATCATCATCATCCTCATCAAAATAAATACTACAACAACGACAACATCCAAAATACATCAAAACATCATAACCCTCATACTCAATCCTAACCCAAAATACTCTCGCAAAGATATATCATCCAAAGCGTATATGGAGAGTCCTCGGAACAACGATCACGAGGAGGAGGCTGGATCTGCAGCGTCCGTGGGTCCAGTCGACGGAGTGGACTCAGGATCTGCAGGGAGTAGAGGAGTCTCAACAGATGGAATCGTCGGGGCAGGAGTCGAGATCTCAGCAACATGCTCAACAGCAGCAAGGGTCTCGACAGCAGAAGTGTCAACTGGAATATCAGCAGGCTCAGCAACAGGGTCAGCAGCAGGCTCAGACGACTGAAGTGCTGAAGCAGAAGGCTCTGGAGCACCGGAAGTGGTGCCAACTCCAGGACCAGAAGAGGTAGTACCAGCAGCAGCAGCAGCAGTGGCCTCAGCGCCACGGGCAAAAGAAGTAGCAAGCTCGTCAAGATCCTCATCGTCCATCTCCTCGGCCTCAGACACCGAAGGAGGAAGCTCAATCCCCATCGTACGAGCCATACGGCAGACTACCTCCTCAGTACGAGCCAAACGGGAGTCGTGCTGACGAAGTAGGCGTACGACATCGTCCAAAGTAGCAGGGGAAGAGGAGGCTGCAGCAGCTGACGGAGTAGACTGGGAAGTAGATGCGGTAGACCTCTGCACGTGACGAAGAGCCGCTAAAGATTTCTTCATGGCCGTCGCGTTCAGAGGAGTACCCAAAGGACGCTCATCGTCAGGTGGGAGAGGAACTCGGAAATGACGAAATACGAGGGTCAACAAGCAGGGGTATGGAATGTGCGCAGACTTATTGGTCTTGCGTATACACTCGAAAGAATCCATCTTATCGAGTATCACGCGAGCCCAATTTATCTCGCACCCCAAGAAAAGAGCGTATATGAGCTTCAAAAACGGCTGAGATGGGAGTGAAGAGGATCCATACTTCGGGAGAAGACAAGACTTCAAAATTATGTTAAGAACCCACGCATTCGGCTTAAAGGATTTCGAAGGAATACCAATGAATGCGGAGGGGATAACCTGGAAAATCTCAGAAAGAACAGTCTGATCCAAGGAAGAGATATCGTCTACGGAAATGTCCGAGGGGAGGAGACCACACGACGCACACCCAAGGATCTCCCCCAAGATTTCTGCCGTGAGAACTATAGGAGTTCCCAAGACAGTCGTCTCAATGGAGTGGCTGGCGTCGTACTGGCCTCGAATACGGTTGGCATAGAACAGTTTCACGAGGCGAGGGTAAGGTTTTGGGTTGGCCTTGGGGTCGTATCGGAGATAATCAATGAGACCACTATAAGACAGAAGATCAGCAAGGCCGAGAAAATCAGAGAACTGAACGTAATGCTCTAACAACAGTGGACAATGCTCTATACGGTTGTACGCGGCGAGACACTGAGGGTCATCGCGGCACAACGATATGTCTACACCGCCGACTGGCATAGGAGCTTTACCCTTGGCCTTACGGGTCTTCGGAGGAGGAGTAGGTTCCCTAGTAGGCTCATCCTCTGGGATAAATTCAGTATCGGAATCGGGAGGAGTAGCCGGAGAGTGAAGTAAGGGCTTTTTGGTTTTGGACTTACGGGGCTTGACGGACGCAGTCCTAGGCTTCTTAAGAGGGGGCGACGATGGAGAGGCTTGGGTAGACTTGGCACGACGCTTAGGCTTCGGGGGATTCCTAGGTTCCGAAGGTTGTTCTACGGTCATAGGAGAGGCCCCGGAAGAGGCGATAGGAATTCGAGTCTTAGCCATAGCACTACGAGCACAAGCAATCGAAGATTAGGTCACTAACAACCTAGAGATCACAAGCTAACAACCCTAGAAATCAAGAAATTCGAAAATCACAAGCCCTAGGTTAGAAATTGAAACCCTAGGATCTAGAGCTTGAAATCAAGGAGAGACAACCCTAGAATAGGAAATCGACCTAGGAGAGGGAGGGAGATACCTAGGAGGTGGAGTCGACGGCGGCGGATGGCGGCGATCGACGGAGAAACGACCGGAAGACGAAGGGTTTCGAGTTGAGGGTTTTGGGTTTTCGGGCTGGAGCAAGTGAGAAGACCGACTAAATGAGAATTTAGTCGGACGAGATCGAGTATAAGTCGGTCGGGAAGCGAAAAGACTCAACTGCCCTAACACACTCAGTCGGTCACAGTTCAAGCACTGACCGACTAGATTACGATCTAGTCGATCGGTCAATGAGCCTGAACCGACTAAGTCGAAACAGAGGCACAGAGGGATTTTTAGGGCAAAATTTAGTCGGTCGCAGTATACTTACTGACCGACTAGTTTTCAATCTAGTCGGTCGGAAAGTGTACTATGACCGACTAACGAAAGAAAATGATAGGAGATGGATATTTGCTTGATCTAGTCGGTCTGAGTTCATTTGCTGACCGACTAGATGAGCATCTAGTCGGTTGACAAGTGAACTGAAACCGACTAGAAGAGTCCAAAAGTAGAAATTTGATTTCTCTTCACAAACCACTTGGATGAAACATCCTAACTCACTCATTAGTCATCTAAATTACCCCATAAAACGTCGAAATCTTAAATACGACTTTCAAATGCGAATTCGATCATAAATTCAAATAAATCACATAAAATTCCCAAAAAATTCAATAAATCTAGCATGAATGAAATATCGCGAAATATATTAGCATGCAAGATGATTGAATTAGATATGAATCCTATATCTCGGATTCACCCATAATCCCCAATTCTCGACGCAACCGCACAAAGGAGTCCTCCTTTAGGGGTTTCGTGAAAATATCGGCGATTTGCTTTTAGGTTTCAACGTACACTAATATGATGTCCTTTTTATCAACATGATCATCTAAGAAATGGTGTCGGACATCTATGTGTTTCGATCGGGAATGGTGCACCGGATTCTTTGAAAGACAAATAGCACTTTGGTTATCCACCATGATAGGGCTAGTATCACAATGAATACCAAAATCCTTCAATGTGTGTCTCATCCAAAGAACCTGGGCACAAGCGGCACCGGCGGCAATGTATTCCGCCTCGGTGGTTGAAAGTGATACCGAATTTTGCTTCTTGGAAAACCAAGAGACAAGAGAATTTCCTAGAAAATGACAAGTGCCACTAGTACTTTTCCTGTCGGATTTGCATCCCGCATAATCCGCGTCACTATATGAGACTAACTCATATGTGCTAGATTTCGGATAAAGTAATCCAAAATCTAAAGTGTAACTTAGATAGCGAAAAATACGTTTAACCGCTACTAAGTGAGAATCCTTAGGTTGAGACTGATAACGAGCACATATACATACGGCAAACATAATATCGGGCCTACTCGCGGTAAGATAAAGTAAGCTACCTATCATACCTCGATATAGACGAATGTCTACATCTTTTCCGCCCGTATCTTTATCAAGATGCGTAGTCGTGCTCATTGGAGTCTTTTTCCCGGATGCATTCTCCATTCCAAATCGCTTTAGCAACTCCACCGTGTACTTCGTTTGGTGGATGAAGATTGCATCGTTCAATTGGCGAATTTGGAGACCTAAGAAATATTTGAGTTCGCCCATGTGGCTCATCTCAAATTGTTCCTTCATAACATTAGAAAACTCTTCGCAAAGAGCGAAGTTAGTAGCACCGAAAATGATATCATCAACATAAATTTGAACTAATAAAATATCGTTATTCGCATGCTTAATAAAAAGTGTAGAATCGGCTTCGCCCATTTTAAAATTCAAATCCAAAAGAAAATTCTTTAGGCGATCATACCAAGCTCGAGGAGCTTGTCTCAAACCATAAAGAGCTTTCTTTAGTTTAAAAACGTGATTTGGAAATTTTTCATTTATGAAACCCGGAGGTTGAGAAACGTAAACTTCCTCAACGACATCTCCGTTTAAAAATGCACTTTTAACATCCATTTGAAATAATTTAAAATTCTTATGGCATGCAAAAGACAAAAGTAATCTAATTGATTCTAATCTAGCTACCGGAGCGAAAGATTCTTCGAAATCGATACCTTCCTCTTGACGATAGCCTTGAGCTACTAACCGAGCTTTGTTCCGGACGACGACTTGGTTTTCGTCGGTTTTGTTCTTGAAGATCCACTTTGTCCCTATGACGGTGTGGTTCTTCGATGGTAAAGGAACAAGCTCTCAAACTTCATTTCTCTCGAATTGAATGAGCTCCTCCTCCATGGCTAAGATCCAAGCGCTATCTTCGCATGCTTCATTAATTTTCTTTGGCTCTATCGATGAGGCAAAGGCACAATTTGCGAAGTGGTGGACTTGCGATCTCGTCTTGACACTATCTTGAATATTGCCAATGACTTGCTCATGGGGATGGTCACGAACGGTATGAAGCCGTTTGGGAATACCTTGATCACTAGGAACATTCTCAACAACTTCATTAGTTGGGTTAGTCTCAATAGAATCAATAGAATCATTAGACTTAGAATTATCAAATGAATCACATAAATCATCCAAAGAATCATTATCATTTAAAATTCTAGTTGGAACAAATCCTTCATTAAATGAGACATGAAGCGACTCCTCGATCGTTGAGGTTCGTTTGTTGAATATCCGGTAGGCTTTGCTACGCGAAGAATATCCGACAAAAATCCCCTCATCGGATCTTGGATCGAATTTGTCCAAACTACCATATGTGTTCTTAATAAAACATTTCGAACCAAAAACTCGAAAATGTTTAACTTGAGGCAACCTACCAAACAACAATTCATAACAAGTTTGTTTAGTGCCGGGCCTCAAAAGTATTCTATTAAACACATAGCAAGCGGTGTGTACCGCTTCCGCCCAAAATTGATGGCCAAGTTGGCTATCATCAAGCATAGTACGAGCACATTCCACTAGCGTCCTATTCTTTCTCTCAACTACACCATTTTGAGGAGGTGCACGAGGGAAAGAGAAGGTGTGAGTAATACCAACTTCATCACAAAATGTCTCAAAAGACTCATTCTCAAATTCACCTCCATGATCACTACGAATAGTGACAATGGTGGTTCCTAAGAGATTTTGTACTTTCTTAACAAAAATTGTGAAGTTTTCAAAAGCTTCATTTTTATTACACAATGAAAATACCCAAGTAAATCTTGAATAGTCATCTACGATGACAAGTCCATACCTTGCATTTCCTAAGGAAGCTACTCTAGTTGGCCCAAATAAATCTAGATGTAATAGCTCTAGTGGCCGTTTAGTAGAGATGCTTTTCTTAGGTTTAAATGAAGATTTAGGAAGCTTGCCGCGTTGACAACAATCACAAAAACTTTTCTTTTCAAAAACAAGCTTCGGAAAACATTTAATAGAATTCAATTTTGAAAGCTTATATAGTGTTCCAAAGTTCACATGTCCAAAGCGTCGATGCCATAAGTGTTTTTCACTTGTGTTGGCAACGAGACATTGTTCATATGACTTAGGAAGATCCAAAATATAAATGTCTTTACGACGAGTACCGGAAAATAATAATTTTTCATTATCTTTTCTTAAAATCTGACACAATCCTTTCGCAAAGCTAACTTTGTAACCTTTGTCACAAAGTTGGCTTATTGAAATAAGATTATGATTTAAACCACTAACAAGATAAACATCACTAATTAATGGTTTAGAAGGGTTACCGACTTTACCAACACCTATGATGGTTCCGCTCTCGTTGCCTCCAAATACGACGCGGTTTCCATTCGCAATGGGAACCACTCCGGAGAGCAAACGAGCGTCACCCGTCATGTGTTTGGAACACCCGCTATCGAGTATCCAATTCCCTTTGGAGCTAAATTTAAATTTGTTGCTCCTTCCCTTTTTCGTTTCCTTGAGTACCTAAAGATAGACAATTTCATATCATGGTACCCAAGGTCATTGGGTCCAAGGGATTAGACCTTTGGAAGCCAAGTCCAAGTGGACTTTGACTTCCCCACATAATTCTTACTATGCACAACATCCGAAAAATAAGCATTCATATACATTTGTTTTTCGTCCATGCTTGTGTCCTTTGGGCTCCAAATAGTGAAGATTTTGGGAGCCATCATCCTATTGGGTGCATGCATACGACGTTGATTTCTACGTGATGCATGTTGTGGATAGGCATACGGGACATGATGGAATGGTGCACGATGAGAATTATTCATATGATGAGGTGGGTGTACATATGCATGTGAGGGAACACGTGCGTGAGGGTGTCTCACTTGGTGTGCACGTGCCCGAGAATGTGTTGCATAAAAATCATCATATGTGTGAGACGGTGGAGTAGGACGTGTGTTCCTACGTGGCATGGTATTGGTGTACATGTAAGCATGCCCCTTCTTTGGAGGTCCACCCAATGTGGGTTTCTTTCCGAAAGAGGGTGTGGACGAGGTGGAAGCACCATTGGAAGATGAACTTCCAATAGAGTGTTTGCTCCCACTCGTTAAGGCTTCGGAAGTTGGCCTAACAAAAGTAGTGACCGACTTGGATGAATTTCCCATCATATACCCCAAGCCAATGTGGTGTTTGGCCGGAAGTAAATCTTTTAGGATATTATCCAACTGGCCTTTACCCTTGTTGAATTCGTTGATTCGGCCCAATGTGTTCTCATATTTCTCTTTGAGAGAACGCAAAGAAGTATCCAAAGTGGATATTTGCGATGTGAGCACATAAACACGAGATTTAAGATTCTCGTTCTCAATACTCAAAGTCGAGTTTTGAGAAGTTAAATCCGCTATCTCATGTTCTTCCGTATCCTCAATTCTAGCATGTTCAAGTTTAGATTTGAGATTAACAATCTCATTTCGTAACTCTTCAACAACGGTGTCGTTGTTGGTGATGATAGTCTTAGGCGATGTTTGAATGCTAGCTAGGTCATCTTTTACTTTAGTATATCTATTTACTAATTTAGTGTATTTTGACCATAGTTGAGTGTTAGCATCCCTAAGATCATCCATCGTTACCTCATCGCTTTCTTCATCACTATCATCAGAAGAGGAGGATGCTTGATCGTGCTCCTCTCTTGCCATGAAGCACATGTGTGCTTGCTCCACTTGCTCATCATCCGACTCTCCGCTTGAGGAAGCCTCGGAGTCGGTGAAGGTAGCTCCGACAAGTCCCTTCTTGTTTCCTTTCGTGTACTTCTTGGACTTGTCATACTTTGGCGCCTTCCACTTCTCCTTTTGCTTGTTTTGAGGACAATCCGCTTTGATGTGTCCTGGCTTATTGCATTTAAAGCACAAAGGTGGAGAGGCGTTAGTAGAAGTAAACTTAGATTTTTGTTTGAAGTTACCCTTTCGGAAGAAGCGATTGAACTTCTTTGCCATGAGTGCAATGGATTCCATGTCCATTTCTTCTTCCGAGTTCTCATCATCGGTAGAGGTGGATGAAGCCGCCTTGAATGCAATCGCCTTTTTCTTAGGCGCATCTAGGTTCAAATATGACTTCATCTTTTCGTGTAGCTTCACCTTGCTATCTTTCCGTACCTCGTATGACATCAAAGTACCCATTAGTTGAACTACGGTATATTTGTTCATGTCATTACCTTCCTCGATGGCGAATGTACGTTTTTCCCAAGAAGAGGGAAGTCCTTCAATAAGCTTTAAGCACTTCTCCTTTTGAGTGTAGGTCTTGCCGAGGGCCTCTAACTCGTTTATTATGTCAACGAAACGAGCGTAATATTCTTTCATCTTCTCGCCCTGTTGCATATGAAACATTTCGTAATCTTTGGTTACGACTACGAGTTTAGAGTCTCTTACCCTACTCGTCCCTTCATGAAGAATGAGGAGGGAGTTCCAAATTTGATATGCACTCTTACATGTGCATATCTTATTGAAATCCTCGGGCTCCAATGCGCATTGCAAGGCGTTCATTGCCTTGGCATTGCTTACCTCCGCGATAGTCCATTTCTCAAAATCTTCTTCTTCGGGTTCAATATACTCCTTCATTGTAGTTCTCCATAAAGATGCACTTCGGAGGAAGGTTTACATCCGACACTTCCAGTACCCGTAGTTGGTACCGTTGAAGAATGGAGGCCTCGTAGATGAATGTCCTTCCATCACGGAAGATGCTCCTTCACGGTTCCTGAAGGTGTCATAGTTGGAAGGTGGACGCACGGTCTTGTTGTCGTTGGCAGACATAGCTAAGTATCTGGCTCTGATACCAAATGTAATGCCCTACCAGCTACTGCACAAGTACTAGAGGGGGGGGGTGAATAGTACTTTAAAATAATAAGGCGTATAATTCCAAATTAAATTGCACACAACTACCAAATCAATTTGCGGAAGCTTAAATTGAATGACAACAATGAAATTAACAATGCTAACAAACGATGTTAATGGGTTCGGATCCACCCAAGTCTCCCCGACTTGTTCCCGGTGATCCTACGTCCCAACCACCCGGATCCCCTCCGGATACTTGAGTTAGAAACCCTAACTCAAGATTTCTACTATGAATATCTTGTGAAAAACCTTCACAAGATCAAATCATACATGCAATGGCAAAGTGAATCCCACAACCCGGGATCACAAACTTCTCTCACAACCGAGAGAGCCAACAAGCAATATAAAAGAGTTTAGATGAAATACATACTCTTACCACAAAATCATATACCTTGAGTTTTTCTTACCCAATAGGTGGAATGAAGGATTTGAGGAAGATGAAGTTACCAAAACCTAGCACCAAGGAAATGACCAGCAATGGGTGCCTAGGGTTGATTTGGAAACTTGAATCAAGCAATAGCTTGAAGAGCTCACCAAGAACAAGCTTCTCTCTAGATCTAGAAATGAGGGAGAATGGGTTTCTTGTGAGGAAGAGAGCTTTAGATTTGAGGGAGAATGACCATCTCTTTTGATCTCAATGAATCTCTGAATGGAAGCTCTTACCTAGATAGAAATGACCTAGGTTCGTATTTATAGGAACCCAAAAACACAAGTTAGGTCATTCACCAACGGATAGAAATCTGTGAGACTTAGTCGGTCAAAGAACAATCACTGACCGACTAGTTCATCAACTAGTCGGTCAGCCAAACAACGTGGACCGACTAAGAGTAGATCTGAGAAGAGATAGAATTTCAGACCTAGAAATCTAGTCGGTCCAAGAATACTTTCTGACCGACTAGTTTCACAACTAGTCGGTCAGTCAGTGAACGTAGACCGACTAAGAGGCAAAATGAAATAGTCTGAAGGCAAGTTGACTTAGTCGGTCCAAGAACAAAAGTTGACCGACTAGATTGTCAACTAGCCGGTCACCAAACGTTCTTAGACCGACTAACGGTAAACAGTAGCTAAGGAGAAATTTAGAGTGAACAGTAAGTCACAACTAGTCGGTCAAAGAAGCATCACTGACCGACTAGTTCACAAACTAGTCGGTCGTTGAGTCAACGTAGACCGACTAACTGTAAACAGTAAAGTCCAAGAAATTAAGGAATCAAACTAGTCGGTCCAAGAACAGTTGCCGACCGACTAGATCACCATCTAGTCGGTCGGTACTTGTTCTTGTACCAACTAACATGCACAAACAAATCCGAATCGAAGCGCGACGCTTCGAGGAAGTTAGAATGAACTTGTGCAAGGATCCTAGAGCTACGTAAAGAGCGTAATGAAGATAGAAACGTAAGATATACTCAAGGCTTAACATTCTATCAATCGAGACTAAAAGACTATAAATAAAACCTTAATAAACGGTCTTTGAGAGCTTCGCTTGAATCTTCATAACTTCCAAAACGGCGCAAGAGCTTCAACGAAGCTTTAGGCATGAATACGAGCTTTTGGAAGTGTTGAGACGTCGCTTTGAATATTCTCGTGAAATTGGCGACGATCTCCAATACTGCGCTCACAAATTGTTAGTTCATGAATTATTTATGTTTGCTCATCATCCAAAACCAAATCCGGGGAGTCCAATATTCAACATTCTCCCCCTTTTTGGTGATGACAAACCAACATAAATAATAATCAAAAATAGTAATTCAAATGAAAAATACTTACTCCCCCTGCATTGATGACACGTTAATTCCAAATTGAATATAAATGAATTGCATCAAGCAGACGAGTAAGATAAATAAAGTGAATTGATTTTTGAAATATCGGATTTTGAAAATCCTTATATGTATCTTAACTCCCCCTGAATCTAACATATCAAACTAGATTCTTGGAAATTGAGTTAAATTTTCATTTGCGCTATTTATTATCATTATCTCTCCCCCT
Source organism: Scilla litardierei (assembly GCA_030789695.1). Lineage (NCBI taxonomy): Eukaryota > Viridiplantae > Streptophyta > Magnoliopsida > Asparagales > Asparagaceae > Scilla > Scilla litardierei. Next base: position 1,154,928 of record CM061138.1, on the reverse strand, counting down.
TTGGCATTATCCCAAAAATGGGGGGGCATACAACGACAACAATTTGGAAATGTAAAATCCAACATCGGGAGTCGTAGACAAAGACAATGGACCAACTTGACACCAAGGGAAAAATTGTGGAAATCAAAACAAGGTGTGCCAAATTTTCCATTATCAATAAAAAAAATCAACGATAATCAAAATCATCAAAAATACCAAATGTTTATTCATTTCTTGAATAAAGAAACATACTCTTCAATATTCAATATTCTTGGTTAAATTTGTGCATGGAAAACAATTCTATATAATTATAGAATTTAAATCTATTTAACCAAGTTTGCATGCGACGAGCGACGAAATCACATTTCATATACATTCAACGAATATTAAAATGTGCATGACGAATTAAGATAAAGACAACGACGATGTATATATATAAATGATAACATCAAGAGTACATCCAAGAAGATATCAATACATCAAAATACAACATACCCATCAAGAAGAAATACATCATCATCATCATCCTCATCAAAATAAATACTACAACAACGACAACATCCAAAATACATCAAAACATCATAACCCTCATACTCAATCCTAACCCAAAATACTCTCGCAAAGATATATCATCCAAAGCGTATATGGAGAGTCCTCGGAACAACGATCACGAGGAGGAGGCTGGATCTGCAGCGTCCGTGGGTCCAGTCGACGGAGTGGACTCAGGATCTGCAGGGAGTAGAGGAGTCTCAACAGATGGAATCGTCGGGGCAGGAGTCGAGATCTCAGCAACATGCTCAACAGCAGCAAGGGTCTCGACAGCAGAAGTGTCAACTGGAATATCAGCAGGCTCAGCAACAGGGTCAGCAGCAGGCTCAGACGACTGAAGTGCTGAAGCAGAAGGCTCTGGAGCATCGGAAGTGGTGCCAACTTCAGGACCAGAAGAGGTAGTACCAGCAGCAGCAGCAGCAGTGGCCTTAGCGCCACGGGCAAAAGAAGTAGCAAGCTCGTCAAGCTCCTCATCGTCCATCTCCTTGGCCTCAGACACCGAAGGAGGAAGCTCAATCCCCATCGTACGAGCCATACAGCAGACTACCTCCTCAGTACGAGCCAAACGGGAGTCGTGCTGACGAAGTAGGCGTACGACATCGTCCAAAGTAGCAGGGGAAGAGGAGGCTGCAGCAGCTGACGGAGTAGACTGGGAAGCAGATGCGGTAGACCTCTGCACGTGACGAAGAGCCGCTAAAGATTTCTTCATGGCCGTCGCGTTCAGAGGAGTACCCAAAGGACGCTCATCGTCAGGTGGGAGAGAAACTCGGAAATGACGAAATACGAGGGTCAACAAGCAGGGGTATGGAATGTGCGCAGACTTATTGGTCTTGCGTATACACTCGAAAGAATCCATCTTATCGAGTATCACGCGAGCCCAATTTATCTCGCACCCCAAGAAAAGAGTGTATATGAGCTTCAAAAACGGTTGAGATGGGAGTGAAGAGGATCCATACTTCGGGAGAAGACAAGACTTCAAAATTAGGTTAAGAACACACGCATTCGGCTTAAAGGATTTCGAAGGAATACCAATGAATGCGGAGGGATAACCTGGAAAATCTCAGAAAGAACAGTCTGATCCAAGGAAGAGATATCGTCTACGGAAATGTCCGAGGGGAGGAGACCACACGACGCACACCCAAGGATCTCCCCCAAGATTTCTGCCGTGAGAACTATAGGAGTTCCCAAGACAGTCGTCTCAATGGAGTGGCTGGCGTCGTACTGGCCTCGAATACGGTTGGCATAGAACAGTTTCACGAGGCGAGGGTAAGGTTTTGGGTTGGCCTTGGGGTCGTATCGGAGATAATCAATGAGACCACTATAAGACAGAAGATCAGCAAGGCCGAGAAAATCAGAGAACTGAACGTAATGCTCTAACAACAGTGGACAGTGCTCTATACGGTTGTACGCGGCGAGACACTGAGGGTCATCGCGGCACAACGATATGTCTACACCGCCGACTGGCATAGGAGCTTTACCCTTGGCCTTACGGGTCTTCGGAGGAGGAGTAGGTTCCCTGGTAGGCTCATCCTCTGGGATAAATTCAGTATCGGAATCGGGAGGAGTAGCCGGAGAGTGAAGTAAGGGCTTTTTGGTTTTGGACTTACGGGGCTTGACGGACGCAGTCCTAGGCTTCTTAAGAGGGGGCGACGATGGAGAGGCTTGGGTAGACTTGGCACGACGCTTAGGCTTCGGGGGATTCCTAGGTTCCGAAGGTTGTTCTACGGTCATAGGAGAGGCCCCGGAAGAGGCGATAGGAATTCGAGTCTTAGCCATAGCACTACGAGCACAAGCAATCGAAGATTAGGTCACTAACAACCTAGAGATCACAAGCTAACAACCCTAGAAATCAAGAAATTCGAAAATCACAAGCCCTAGGTTAGAAATTGAAACCCTAGGATCTAGAGCTTGAAATCAAGGAGAGACAACCCTAGAATAGGAAATCGACCTAGGAGAGGGAGGGAGATACCTAGGAGGTGGAGTCGACGGCGGCGGATGGCGGCGATCGACGGAGAAACGGCCGGAAGACGAAGGGTTTCGAGTTGAGGGTTTTGGGTTTTCGGGCTGGAGCAAGTGAGAAGACCGACTAAATGAGAATTTAGTCGGACGAGATCGAGTATAAGTCGGTCGGGAAGCGAAAAGACTCAACTGCCCTAACACACTCAGTCGGTCACAGTTCAAGCACTGACCGACTAGATTACGATCTAGTCGGTCGGTCAATGAGCCTGAACCGACTAAGTCGAAACAGAGGCACAGAGGGATTTTTAGGGCAAAATTTAGTCGGTCGCAGTATACTTACTGACCGACTAGTTTTCAATCTAGTCGGTCGGAAAGTGTACTATGACCGACTAACGAAAGAAAATGATAGGAGACGGATATTTGCTTGATCTAGTCGGTCTGAGTTCATTTGCTGACCGACTAGATGAGCATCTAGTCGGTTGACAAGTGAACTGAAACCGACTAGAAGAGTCCAAAAGTAGAAATTTGATTTCTCTTCACAAACCACTTGGATGAAACATCCTAACTCACTCATTAGTCATCTAAATTACCCCATAAAACGTCGAAATCTTAAATACGACTTTCAAATGCGAATTCGATCATAAATTCAAATAAATCACATAAAATTCCCAAAAAATTCAATAAATCTAGCATGAATGAAATATCGCGAAATATATTAGCATGCAAGATGATTGAATTAGATATGAATCCTATATCTCGGATTCACCCATAATCCCCAATTCTCGACGCAACCGCACAAAGGAGTCCTCCTTTAGGGGTTTCGTGAAAATATCGGCGATTTGCTTTTGGGTTTCAACGTACACTAATATGATGTCCTTTTTATCAACATGATCATCTAAGAAATGGTGTCGGACATCTATGTGTTTCGATCGGGAATGGTGCACCGGATTCTTTGAAAGACAAATAGCACTTTGGTTATCCACCATGATAGGGCTAGTATCACAATGAATACCAAAATCCTTCAATGTGTGTCTCATCCAAAGAACCTGGGTACAAGCGGCACCGGCGGCAATGTATTCCGCCTCGGTGGTTGAAAGTGATACCGAATTTTGCTTCTTGGAAAACCAAGAGACAAGAGAATTTCCTAGAAAATGACAAGTGCCACTAGTACTTTTCCTGTCGGATTTGCATCCCGCATAATCAGCGTCACTATATGAGACTAACTCATATGTGCTAGATTTCGGATAAAGTAATCCAAAATCGAAAGTGTAACTTAGATAGCGAAAAATACGTTTAACCGCTACTAAGTGAGAATCCTTAGGTTGAGACTGATAACGAGCACATATACATACGGCAAACATAATATCGGGCCTACTCGCGGTAAGATAAAGTAAGCTACCTATCATACCTCGATATAGACGAATGTCTACATCTTTTCCGCCCGTATCTTTATCAAGATGCGTAGTCGTGCTCATTGGAGTCTTTTTCCCGGAGGCATTCTCCATTCCAAATCGCTTTAGCAACTCCACCGTGTACTTCGTTTGGTGGATGAAGATTGCATCGTTCAATTGGCGAATTTGGAGACCTAAGAAATATTTGAGTTCGCCCATGTGGCTCATCTCAAATTGTTCCTTCATAACATTAGAAAACTCTTCGCAAAGAGCGAAGTTAGTAGCACCGAAAATGATATCATCAACATAAATTTGAACTAATAAAATATCGTTATTCGCATGCTTAATAAAAAGTGTAGAATCGGCTTCGCCCATTTTAAAATTCAAATCCAAAAGAAAATTCTTTAGGCGATCATACCAAGCTCGAGGAGCTTGTCTCAAACCATAAAGAGCTTTCTTTAGTTTAAAAACGTGATTTGGAAATTTTTCATTTATGAAACCCGGAGGTTGAGAAACGTAAACTTCCTCAACGACATCTCCGTTTAAAAATGCACTTTTAACATCATTTTGAAATAATTTAAAATTCTTATGGCATGCAAAAGACAAAAGTAATCTAATTGATTCTAATCTAGCTACCGGAGCGAAAGATTCTTCGAAATCGATACCTTCCTCTTGACGATAGCCTTGAGCTACTAACCGAGCTTTGTTCCGGACGACGACTTGGTTTTCGTCGGTTTTGTTCTTGAAGATCCACTTTGTCCCTATGACGGTGTGGTTCTTCGATGGTAAAGGAACAAGCTCCCAAACTTCATTTCTCTCGAATTGAATGAGCTCCTCCTCCATGGCTAAGATCCAAGCGCTATCTTCGCATGCTTCATTAATATTCTTTGGCTCTATCGATGAGGCAAAGGCACAATTTGCGAAGTGGTGGACTTGCGATCTCGTCTTGACACTATCTTGAATATTGCCAATGACTTGCTCATGGGGATGGTCACGAACGGTATGAAGCCGTTTGGGAATACCTTGATCACTAGGAACATTCTCAACAACTTCATTAGTTGGGTTAGTCTCAATAGAATCAATAGAATCATTAGACTTAGAATTATCAAATGAATCACATAAAACATCCAAAGAATCATTATCATTTAAAATTCTAGTTGGAACAAATCCTTCATTAAATGAGACATGAAGCGACTCATCGATCGTTGAGGTTCGTTTGTTGAATATCCGGTAGGCTTTGCTACGCGAAGAATATCCGACAAAAATCCCCTCATCGGATCTTGGATCGAATTTGTCCAAACTACCATATGTGTTCTTAATAAAACATTTCGAACCAAAAACTCGAAAATGTTTAACTTGAGGCAACCTACCAAACAACAATTCATAACAAGTTTGTTTAGTGCCGGGCCTCAAAAGTATTCTATTAAACACATAGCAAGCGGTGTGTACCGCTTCCGCCCAAAATTGATGGCCAAGTTGGCTATCATCAAGCATAGTGCGAGCACATTCCACTAGCGTCCTATTCTTTCTCTCAACTACACCATTTTGAGGAGGTGCACGAGGGAAAGAGAAGGTGTGAGTAATACCAACTTCATCACAAAATGTCTCAAAAGACTCATTCTCAAATTCACCTCCATGATCACTACGAATAGTGACAATGGTGGTTCCTAAGAGATTTTGTACTTTCTTAACAAAAATTGTGAAGTTTTCAAAAGCTTCATTTTTATTACACAATGAAAATACCCAAGTAAATCTTGAATAGTCATCTACGATGACAAGTCCATACCTTGCATTTCCTAAGGAAGCTACTCTAGTTGGCCCAAATAAATCTAGATGTAATAGCTCTAGTGGCCGTTTAGTAGAGATGCTTTTCTTAGGTTTAAATGAAGATTTAGGAAGCTTGCCGCGTTGACAACAATCACAAAAACTTTTCTTTTCAAAAACAAGCTTCGGAAAACATTTAATAGAATTCAATTTTGAAAGCTTATATAGTGTTCCAAAGTTCACATGTCCAAAGCGTCGATGCCATAAGTGTTTTTCACTTGTGTTGGCAACGAGACATTGTTCATATGACTTAGGAAGATCCAAAATATAAATGTCTTTACGACGAGTACCGGAAAATAATAATTTTTCGATTCGGACTTTGTTGTGCATGTTAGTTGGTACAAGAACAAGTACTGACCGACTAGATGGTGATCTAGTCGGTCGGCAACTGTTCTTGGACCGACTAGTTTGATTCCTTAATTTCTTGGACTTTACTGTTTACAGTTAGTCGGTCTACGTTGACTCACCGACCGACTAGTTTGTGAACTAGTCGGTCAGTGATGCTTCTTTGACCGACTAGTTGTGACTTACTGTTCACTCTAAATTTCTCCTAAGCTACTGTTTACCGTTAGTCGGTCTAAGAACGTTTGATGACCGACTAGTTGACAATCTAGTCGGTCAATTTTTGTTCTTAGACCGACTAAGTCAACTTGCCTTCAGACTAAGTTGTTTTGCCTCTTAGTCGGTCTACGTTCATTGGATGACCGACTAGTTGTGAAACTAGTCGGTCAGACAGTGTTCTTGGACCGACTAGATGTCTAGGTCTGAAATTCTCTTTCTTCTCAGATCTTCTCTTAGTCGGTCCACGTTGTTTGGCTGACCGACTAGTTGATGAACTAGTCGGTCAGTGAGTGTTCTTTGACCGACTAATTCTCACAGATTTCTTTCCGTTGGAGATTGACCTAACTTGTTTTTATGGGACCCTATAAATACGAACCTAGGTCATTTCTATCACGAAAAAGAGCTGCCATTAAGAGATTCATTGAGTTCTAAAGAGATAGCTATTCTCCCTCAAATCTAAAGCTCTCTTCCTCACAAGAAACCCATTCTCTCTCATTTCTAGATCTAGAGAGAAGCTTGTTCTTGGTGAGCTCTTCAAGCTATTGCTTGATTCAAGTTTCCAAATCATCCCTAGGCACCCATTGCTGCTCATTTCCTTGGTGCTAGGGTTTGGTAACTTCATCTTCCTCAAATCCTTCATTCCACCTATTGGGTAAGAAAAACTCAAGGTATAGGATTTTGTGGTAAGCTTGTTTATTTCATATAAACTCTTTTATATTGCTTATTGGTTCTCTCGGTTGTGAGAGAAGTTTGTGATCCCGAGTTGTGGGATTCACTTTGCCATTGCATGTATGATTTGATCTTGTGAAGGTTTTTCACAAGATATTCATAGTGGAAATCTTGAGTTAGGGTTTCTAACTCAAGTATCCGGAGGGGATCCGGGTGGTTGGGACGTAGGATCACCGGGAACAAGTCGGGGAGACTTGGGTGGATCCGAACCCATTAACATCGTTTGTTAGCATTGTCAATTTCGTTGTCGTCGTTCAATTTAAGCTTCCGCAAATTGATTTGGTAGTTGATTGCAATTTAATTTGGAATTATACTCCTTATTATTTTAAAGTACTATTCACCCCCCCCCCCCTCTAGTACTTGTGCAGTAGCTGGTAGGGCATTACATTGTTCACTTGTGTTGGCAACGAGACATTGTTCATATGACTTAGGAAGATCCAAAATATAAATGTCTTTACGACGAGTACCGGAAAATAATAATTTTTCATTATCTTTTCTTAAAATCTGACACAATCCTTTCGCAAAGCTAACTTTGTAACCTTTGTCACAAAGTTGGCTTATTGAAATAAGATTATGATTTAAACCACTAACAAGATAAACATCACTAATTAATGGTTTAGAAGGGTTACCGACTTTACCAACACCTATGATGGTTCCGCTCTCGTTGCCTCCAAATACGACGCGGTTTCCATTCGCAATGGGAACCACTCCGGAGAGCAAACGAGCGTCACCCGTCATGTGTTTGGAACACCCGCTATCGAGTATCCAATTCCCTTTGGAGCTAAATTTAAATTTGTTGCTCCTTCCCTTTTTCGTTTCCTTGAGTACCTAAAGATAGACAATTTCATATCATGGTACCCAAGGTCATTGGGTCCAAGGGATTAGACCTTTGGAAGCCAAGTCCAAGTGGACTTTGACTTCCCCACATAATTCTTACTATGCACAACATCCGAAAAATAAGCATTCATATACATTTGTTTTTCGTCCATGCTTGTGTCCTTTGGGCTCCAAATAGTGAAGATTTTGGGAGCCATCATCCTATTGGGTGCATGCATACGACGTTGATTTCTACGTGATGCATGTTGTGGATAGGCATACGGGACATGATGGAATGGTGCACGATGAGAATTATTCATATGATGAGGTGGGTGTACATATGCATGTGAGGGAACACGTGCGTGAGGGTGTCTCACTTGGTGTGCACGTGCCCGAGAATGTGTTGCATAAAAATCATCATATGTGTGAGACGGTGGAGTAGGACGTGTGTTCCTACGTGGCATGGTATTGGTGTACATGTAAGCATGCCCCTTCTTTGGAGGTCCACCCAATGTGGGTTTCTTTCCGAAAGAGGGTGTGGACGAGGTGGAAGCACCATTGGAAGATGAACTTCCAATAGAGTGTTTGCTCCCACTCGTTAAGGCTTCGGAAGTTGGCCTAACAAAAGTAGTGACCGACTTGGATGAATTTCCCATCATATACCCCAAGCCAATGTGGTGTTTGGCCGGAAGTAAATCTTTTAGGATATTATCCAACTGGCCTTTACCCTTGTTGAATTTGTTGATTCGGCCCAATGTGTTCTCATATTTCTCTTTGAGAGAACGCAAAGAAGTATCCAAAGTGGATATTTGCGATGTGAGCACATAAACACGAGATTTAAGATTCTCGTTCTCAATACTCAAAGTCGAGTTTTGAGAAGTTAAATCCGCTATCTCATGTTCTTCCGTATCCTCAATTCTAGCATGTTCAAGTTTAGATTTGAGATTAACAATCTCATTTCGTAACTCTTCAACAACGGTGTCGTTGTTGGTGATGATAGTCTTAGGCGATGTTTGAATGCTAGCTAGGTCATCTTTTACTTTAGTATATCTATTTACTAATTTAGTGTATTTTGACCATAGTTGAGTGTTAGCATCCCTAAGATCATCCATCGTTACCTCATCGCTTTCTTCATCACTATCATCGGAAGAGGAGGATCCTTGATCGTGCTCCTCTCTTGCCATGAAGAACATGTGTGCTTGCTCCACTTGCTCATCATCCGACTCTCCGTTTGAGGAATCCTCGGAGTCGGTGAAGGTAGCTCCGACAAGTCCCTTCTTGTTTCTTTTCGTGTACTTCTTGGACTTGTCATACTTTGGCGCCTTCCACTTCTCCTTTTGCTTGTTTTGAGGACAATCCGCTTTGATGTGTCCTGGCTTATTGCATTTAAAGCACAAAGGTGGAGAGGCGTTAGTAGAAGTAAACTTAGATTTTTGTTTGAAGTTACCCTTTCGGAAGAAGCGATTGAACTTCTTTGCCATGAGTGCAATGGATTCCATGTCCATTTCTTCTTCCGAGTTCTCATCATCGGTAGAGGTGGATGAAGCCGCCTTGAATGCAATCGCCTTTTTCTTAGGCGCATCTAGGTTCAAATATGACTTCATCTTTTCTTGTAGCTTCACCTTGCTATCTTTCCGTACCTCGTATGACATCAAAGTACCCATTAGTTGAACTACGGTATATTTGTTCATGTCATTACCTTCCTCGATGGCGAAGGTACGTTTTTCCCAAGAAGAGGGAAGTCCTTCAATAAGCTTTAAGCACTTCTCCTTTTGAGTGTAGGTCTTGCCGAGGGCCTCTAACTCGTTTATTATGTCAACGAAACGAGCGTAATATTCTTTCATCTTCTCGCCCTGTTGCATATGAAACATTTCGTAATCTTTGGTTACGACTACGAGTTTAGAGTCTCTTACCCTACTCGTCCCTTCATGAAGAATGAGGAGGGAATTCCAAATTTGATATGCACTCTTACATGTGCATATCTTATTGAAATCCTCGGGCTCCAATGCGCATTGCAAGGCGTTCATTGCCTTGGCATTGCTTACCTCCGCGGCGACCTCCGCGATAGTCCATTTCTCAAAATCTTCTTCTTCGGGTTCAATATACTCCTTCATTGTAGTTCTCCATAAAGATGCACTTCGGAGGAAGGTTTACATCCGACACTTCCAGTACCCGTAGTTGGTACCGTTGAAGAATGGAGGCCTCGTAGATGAATGTCCTTCCATCACGGAAGATGCTCCTTCACGGTTCCTGAAGGTGTCATAGTTGGAAGGTGGACGCACGGTCTTGTTGTCGTTAGCAGACATAGCTAAGTATCTGGCTCTGATACCAAATGTAATGCCCTATCAGCTACTGCACAAGTACTAGAGGGGGGGGGTGAATAGTACTTTAAAATAATAAGGCGTATAATTCCAAATTAAATTGCACACAACTACCAAATCAATTTGCGGAAGCTTAAATTGAATGACAACAATGAAATTAACAATGCTAACAAACGATGTTAATGGGTTCGGATCCACCCAAGTCTCCCCGACTTGTTCCCGGTGATCCTACGTCCCAACCACCCGGATCCCCTCCGGATACTTGAGTTAGAAACCCTAACTCAAGATTTCTACTATGAATATCTTGTGAAAAACCTTCACAAGATCAAATCATACATGCAATGGCAAAGTGAATCCCACAACCCGGGATCACAAACTTCTCTCACAACCGAGAGAGCCAACAAGCAATATAAAAGAGTTTAGATGAAATACATACTCTTACCACAAAATCATATACCTTGAGTTTTTCTTACCCAATAGGTGGAATGAAGGATTTGAGGAAGATGAAGTTACCAAAACCTAGCACCAAGGAAATGACCAGCAATGGGTGCCTAGGGTTGATTTGGAAACTTGAATCAAGCAATAGCTTGAAGAGCTCACCAAGAACAAGCTTCTCTCTAGATCTAGAAATGAGGGAGAATGGGTTTCTTGTGAGGAAGAGAGCTTTAGATTTGAGGGAGAATGACCATCTCTTTTGATCTCAATGAATCTCTGAATGGAAGCTCTTACCTAGATAGAAATGACCTAGGTTCGTATTTATAGGAACCCAAAAACACAAGTTAGGTCATTCACCAACGGATAGAAATCTGTGAGACTTAGTCGGTCAAAGAACAATCACTGACCGACTAGTTCATCAACTAGTCGGTCAGCCAAACAACGTGGACCGACTAAGAGTAGATCTGAGAAGAGATAGAATTTCAGACCTAGAAATCTAGTCGGTCCAAGAATACTTTCTGACCGACTAGTTTCACAACTAGTCGGTCAGTCAGTGAACGTAGACCGACTAAGAGGCAAAATGAAATAGTCTGAAGGCAAGTTGACTTAGTCGGTCCAAGAACAAAAGTTGACCGACTAGATTGTCAACTAGTCGGTCACCAAACGTTCTTAGACCGACTAACGGTAAACAGTAGCTTAGGAGAAATTTAGAGTGAACAGTAAGTCACAACTAGTCGGTCAAAGAAGCATCACTGACCGACTAGTTCACAAACTAGTCGGTCGGTGAGTCAACGTAGACCGACTAACTGTAAACAGTAAAGTCCAAGAAATTAAGGAATCAAACTAGTCGGTCCAAGAACAGTTGCCGACCGACTAGATCACCATCTAGTCGGTCGGTACTTGTTCTTGTACCAACTAACATGCACAAACAAATCCGAATCGAAGCGCGACGCTTCGAGGAAGTTAGAATGAACTTGTGCAAGGATCCTAGAGCTACGTAAAGAGCGTAATGAAGATAGAAACGTAAGATATACTCAAAGCTTAACAATCTATCAATCGAGACTAAAAGACTATAAATAAAACCTTAATAAACGGTCTTTGAGAGCTTCGCTTGAATCTTCATAACTTCCAAAACGGCGCAAGAGCTTCAACGAAGCTTTAGGCATGAATACGAGCTTTTGGAAGTGTTGAGATGTCGCTTTGAATATTCTCGTGAAATTGGCGACGATCTCCAATACTGCGCTCACAAATTGTTAGTTCATGAATTATTTATGTTTGCTCATCATCCAAAACCAAATCCGGGGAGTCCAATATTCAACATTCTCCCCCTTTTTGGTGATGACAAACCAACATAAATAATAATCAAAAATAGTAATTCAAATGAAAATTACTTACTCCCCCTGCATTGATGACACGTTAATTCCAAATTGAATATAAATGAATTGCATCAAGCAGACGAGTAAGATAAATAAAGTGAATTGATTTTTGAAATATCGGATTTTGAAAATCCTTATATGTATCTTAACTCCCCCTGAATCTAACATATCAAACTAGATTCTTGGAAATTGAGTTAAATTTTCATTTGCGCTATTTATTATCATTATCTCTCCCCCTTTGGCATTATCCCAAAAATGGGGGGGCATACAACGACAAAAATTAGGAAATGTAAAATCCAACATCGGGAGTCGTAGACAAAGACAATGGACCAACTTGACACCAAGGGAAAAATTGTGGAAATCAAAACAAGGTGTGCCAAATTTTCCATTATCAATAAAAAAAATCAACGATAATCAAAATCATCAAAAATACCAAATGTTTATTCATTTCTTGAATAAAGAAACATACTCTTCAATATTCAATATTCTTGGTTAAATTTGTGCATGGAAAACAATTCTATATAATTATAGAATTTAAATCTATTTAACCAAGTTTGCATGCGACGAGCGACGAAATCACATTTCATATACATTCAACGAATATTAAAATGTGCATGACGAATTAAGATAAAGACAACGACGATGTATATATATAAATGATAACATCAAGAGTACATCCAAGAAGATATCAATACATCAAAATACAACATACCCATCAAGAAGAAATACATCATCATCATCATCCTCATCAAAATAAATACTACAACAACGACAACATCCAAAATACATCAAAACATCATAACCCTCATACTCAATCCTAACCCAAAATACTCTCGCAAAGATATATCATCCAAAGCGTATATGGAGAGTCCTCGGAACAACGATCACGAGGAGGAGGCTGCATCTGCAGCGTCCGTGGGTCCAGTCGACGGAGTGGACTCAGGATCTGCAGGGAGTAGAGGAGTCTCAACAGATGGAATCGTCGGGGCAGGAGTCGAGATCTCAGCAACATGCTCAACAGCAGCAAGGGTCTCGACAGCAGAAGTGTCAACTGGAATATCAGCAGGCTCAGCAACAGGGTCAGCAGCAGGCTCAGACGACTGAAGTGCTGAAGCAGAAGGCTCTGGAGCACCGGAAGTGGTGCCAACTCCAGGACCAGAAGAGGTAGTACCAGCAGCAGCAGCAGCAGTGGCCTCAGCGCCACGGGCAAAAGAAGTAGCAAGCTCGTCAAGCTCCTCATCGTCCATCTCCTCGGCCTCAGACACCGAAGGAGGAAGCTCAATCCCCATCGTACGAGCCATACGGCAGACTACCTCCTCAGTACGAGCCAAACGGGAGTCGTGCTGACGAAGTAGGCGTACGACATCGTCCAAAGTAGCAGGGGAAGAGGAGGCTGCAGCAGCTGACGGAGTAGACTGGGAAGCAGATGCGGTAGACCTCTGCACGTGACGAAGAGCCGTTAAAGATTTCTTCATGGCCGTCGCGTTCAGAGGAGTACCCAAAGGACGCTCATCGTCAGGTGGGAGAGGAACTCGGAAATGACGAAATACGAGGGTCAACAAGCAGGGGTATGGAATGTGCGCAGACTTATTGGTCTTGCGTATACACTCGAAAGAATCCATCTTATCGAGTATCACGCGAGCCCAATTTATCTCGCACCCCAAGAAAAGAGCGTATATGAGCTTCAAAAACGGCTGAGATGGGAGTGAAGAGGATCCATACTTCGGGAGAAGACAAGACTTCAAAATTAGGTTAAGAACCCACGCATTCGGCTTAAAGGATTTCGAAGGAATACCAATGAATGCGGAGGGGATAACCTGGAAAATCTCAGAAAGAACAGTCTGATCCAAGGAAGAGATATCGTCTACGGAAATGTCCGAGGGGAGGAGACCACACGACACACACCCAAGGATCTCCCCCAAGATTTCTGCCGTGAGAACTATAGGAGTTCCCAAGACAGTCGTCTCAATGAAGTGGCTGGCGTCGTACTGGCCTCGAATACGGTTGGCATAGAACAGTTTCACGAGGCGATGGTAAGGTTTTGGGTTGGCCTTGGGGTTGTATCGGAGATAATCAATGAGACCACTATAAGACAGAAGATCAGCAAGGCCGAGAAAATCAGAGAACTGAACGTAATGCTCTAACAACAGTGGACAGTGCTCTATACGGTTGTACGCGGCGAGACACTGAGGGTCATCGCGGCACAACGATATGTCTACACCGCCGACTGGCATAGGAGCTTTACCCTTGGCCTTACGGGTCTTCGGAGGAGGAGTAGGTTCCCTAGTAGGCTCATCCTCTGGGATAAATTCAGTATCGGAATCGGGAGGAGTAGCCGGAGAGTGAAGTAAGGGCTTTTTGGTTTTGGACTTACGGGGCTTGACGGACGCAGTCCTAGGCTTCTTAAGAGGGGGCGACGATGGAGAGGCTTGGGTAGACTTGGCACGACGCTTAGGCTTCGGGGGATTCCTAGGTTCCGAAGGTTGTTCTACGGTCATAGGAGAGGCCCCGGAAGAGGCGATAGGAATTCGAGTCTTAGCCATAGCACTACGAGCACAAGCAATCGAAGATTAGGTCACTAACAACCTAGAGATCACAAGCTAACAACCCTAGAAATCAAGAAATTCGAAAATCACAAGCCCTAGGTTAGAAATCGAAACCCTAGGATCTAGAGCTTGAAATCAAGGAGAGACAACCCTAGAATAGGAAATCGACCTAGGAGAGGGAGGGAGATACCTAGGAGGTGGAGTCGACGGCGGCGGATGGCGGCGATCGACGGAGAAACGACCGGAAGACGAAGGGTTTCGAGTTGAGGGTTTTGGGTTTTCGGGCTGGAGCAAGTGAGAAGACCGACTAAATGAGAATTTAGTCGGACGAGATCGAGTATAAGTCGGTCGGGAAGCGAAAACACTCAACTGCCCTAACACACTCAGTCGGTCACAGTTCAAGCACTGACCGACTAGATTACGATCTAGTCGGTCGGTCAATGAGCCTGAACCGACTAAGTCGAAACAGAGGCACAGAGGGATTTTTAGGGCAAAATTTAGTCGGTCGCAGTATACTTACTGACCGACTAGTTTTCAATCTAGTCGGTCGGAAAGTGTACTATGACCGACTAACGAAAGAAAATGATAGGAGACGGATATTTGCTTGATCTAGTCGGTCTGAGTTCATTTGCTGACCGACTAGATGAGCATCTAGTCGGTTGACAAGTGAACTGAAACCGACTAGAAGAGTCCAAAAGTAGAAATTTGATTTCTCTTCACAAACCACTTGGATGAAACATCCTAACTCACTCATTAGTCATCTAAATTACCCCATAAAACGTCGAAATCTTAAATACGACTTTCAAATGCGAATTCGATCATAAATTCAAATAAATCACATAAAATTCCCAAAAAATTCAATAAATCTAGCATGAATGAAATATCGCGAAATATATTAGCATGCAAGATGATTGAATTAGATATGAATCCTATATCTCGGATTCACCCATAATCCCCAATTCTCGACGCAACCGCACAAAGGAGTCCTCCTTTAGGGGTTTCGTGAAAATATCGGCGATTTGCTTTTGGGTTTCAACGTACACTAATATGATGTCCTTTTTATCAACATGATCATCTAAGAAATGGTGTCGGACATCTATGTGTTTCGATCGGGAATGGTGCACCGGATTCTTTGAAAGACAAATAGCACTTTGGTTATCCACCATGATAGGGCTAGTATCACAATGAATACCAAAATCCTTCAATGTGTGTCTCATCCAAAGAACCTGGGCACAAGCGGCACCGGCGGCAATGTATTCCGCCTCGGTGGTTGAAAGTGATACCGAATTTTGCTTCTTGGAAAACCAAGAGACAAGAGAATTTCCTAGAAAATGACAAGTGCCACTAGTACTTTTCCTGTCGGATTTGCATCCCGCATAATCCGCGTCACTATATGAGACTAACTCATATGTGCTAGATTTCGGATAAAGTAATCCAAAATCTAAAGTGTAACTTAGATAGCGAAAAATACGTTTAACCGCTACTAAGTGAGAATCCTTAGGTTGAGACTGATAACGAGCACATATACATACGGCAAACATAATATCGGGCCTACTCGCGGTAAGATAAAGTAAGCTACCTATCATACCTCGATATAGACGAATGTCTACATCTTTTCCGCCCGTATCTTTATCAAGATGCGTAGTCGTGCTCATTGGAGTCTTTTTCCCGGATGCATTCTCCATTCCAAATCGCTTTAGCAACTCCACCGTGTACTTCGTTTGGTGGATGAAGATTGCATCGTTCAATTGGCGAATTTGGAGACCTAAGAAATATTTGAGTTCGCCCATGTGGCTCATCTCAAATTGTTCCTTCATAACATTAGAAAACTCTTCGCAAAGAGCGAAGTTAGTAGCACCGAAAATGATATCATCAACATAAATTTGAACTAATAAAATATCGTTATTCGCATGCTTAATAAAAAGTGTAGAATCAGAAATGACTGTGGTTTAGTAGACTACATACTTATATGGTAATATAGATAAAGATATCTATATGAAACTTCTGGATGTTTATAAATTACCAACAAAAATGACAAATAGACCTTGGGACGTCTATTCTGTCAAATTGCAAAGATCACTATATAGTCTAAAACAATTGGAAAGACTGTGGTTTAGTAGACTCGGTGAATTCTTTGTGCAATAAGGATTCACCAATAATGAAGTCTGCCCTTGCATCTTCATACGAGCAAAGGGAACAAGATTTATAATCATTACCGTCTACGTAGACGATTTAAACCTCAAATGATCTCCCAAAGAGATATCTGAGATATCCAAAAGCATCACAAAGACTTTTGAGATGAAAGACCTTGGCAAAACCAGATACTGCCTCGGCTTACAAATAGAACACCTCAGCAGAGAAATCATATTACATCAATCCACTTGCATAAGGAAATTGCTGAAAAATTTCCAAATGGACAAATGTCATTAGCTGAGTACACCAATGGCCGTTAGATCATTGGATGTTCATAAAGACACCTTTCGTCTGCTGGAAGATGGGGAAGAAACACTTGGTCCTGAAGTATCTTACCTAAGTGCCATTGGAGCACTCCTCTATCTGGCAAACTGCACGCGTCTCGATATAGCATTCACAGTAAACCTACTAGCCAGATACAGTTCAGCGCCCACAAAGTGCCCTTGGAACGAAGTGAAGCACCTTCTGCGCTACCTCCAAGGGTCAGTCGATTTGGGACTATACTATATGAAAGGTATATCCTCCAACTTAATTGGTTTTGCAGATGCAGGATACAGATCAGATCCCCACACCGTAAAGTCCCAGACTGGTTTCGTATTCAGCTACGGTGGGACGGCCATTTCATGGAGAACTGTGTAGCAGACATCGACAGCAACCTCATCCAACCACTCTAAACCCACTGCGATCCATGAAGCTAGCAGAGAATGCTTTTGGCTATGTTATGTCATTCACCACATCCTACTGACGACCGGTCTTAAGATGGGCGACCTTGAACCAACCACCATGTTCGAACCCAATGCGGCCTGTATAGCTCAACTACAAGGTGGCTATACCAAGGGTGACAGGACGAAGCACATCTCCCCTAAGCTTTTCTGGACGCACGAACTACAAGAAGATAAACAGATCGACATCCAGCAAATCCAGTCTTGCAACAACCTGGCAGATCTGTTCACTAAAGCACTACCTCGATGTACCTTTAAAAACTTGTAATAGGGATTGTGATAAGACAATTGAGAGACTTACAAGCATGAAGCTTGTACACAACAGGAGGAGTTAATGCTGTGCTATGCTCTTTTTCCCTTAGCTACCGGTTTTTCCCACTGGGTTTTCCATAGCCAAAAGTTTTAACGAGACAGCCACATCAACTCTGGATCCGGAAGTATCCACTACCGGTGATACCCATCGATCAGGAGAAGTTAAGGAGACTTGTACTCGTTTTCCTTAGATATTGGTTTTTCCCACTGGGTTTTCCATAGCTACAGATTTTAACGAGGCAAGACCTCCTAACTTAGGATCCAGAAGTATCCATATCCTCGTGATCAGATAAGCTCTATAAATCCCGAAGCATTCATATACCAAGCTTACAATGATGGATGTATAAGGGAAAGTGTTATGAATGGGCTTTTGTAGGCCCATGTGGAGCCCACTTGTGTTTAGTGTATTCACATATTATGTAACCTTTGTACTATAAATATAGGTCTACGGATTCAGTAGCAATCACCTTCATAACATTAAGATTAATCTAGAATTTATGAGAATTTTTGGGTGATTTTTTTGGAGATTATTTGGAGCGCAGAACCAAGATTTTTTGAAGCCGAGCATAACAGTTAATTTTTCGAATTTTATACTGCACAGTGTAGCCTAGCACTGTTTAGCACACGGGAGGGGCCCGTGGGGGCGTTGCACAAGTTACACAAAGCGTTTGACGTGCACGTTGTGCATGCTCCTGCGATCGCGCGATGTGAGTGGAGCACTAGAGAGTTGGCCACACTGTAACACGAGGACACATCCTGCTCAAATCGAATGTCTACAAAGCATGGGCACGAAAAGCATCGGACGCCGTAGACGATAGTGAGCACACACGAGGTGTAGGCGCACACGGATCTGAATCCAATTCGTATTCCAGACCTGTTAGGGTTTATTAAAGGTATTTAAACATTATTTCAGCTAGGTTTTTGTGCGAGCTTTAGGGTGAATGTTCTGTAGAAGTTTGCAGGTACATATAAAAATATAGATGGCAAAATGAGGGGAAATGGAGAGTTGTTTGAGCGCCAAAAGAGGTATTTCTTCATCATTTTCTTCTCTAAATTCTTAGTGTGTTTGGTTATTTTCTTGAACTGAACATCGTAACTTGTAATTCAAGAATATTCAAGCGTCGGCGGTTTTCCTAACTAGACGTAGACCAGGTTTTGAATGGAACCCGTATAAATCTTAATGTTTGGTGCGTGTTTGTCTTCTGTTTTGCACTGCCTTTCATCTATATTAATATATTACAGATTTTGTAGAGAAAGTCATTAGCGTTTTTCATTGTTTCCAATGATCTTGGAATTCCATGTGAGGGTTGCTTAATTTCTTGATAAGCATATCAAGAGTGCATATGAGCCCATGGGAGGCGATCTCAATTACCGCCCAACATAACGTACACAAGATTCAAGTCTCATCATACAGTTACATCAACGATTGAGCATATAATCCCATTATTGACTGTCACGTAGGTGTTCACAAAGGAGTTATTGGTATAATTCTCTACATCATGCGTAACCTTGGACAACCACATTCATATTTACATGGCATGTCGTGCTTGAGATCTGTTGTCTCTTTAATTACAAGTTACTTGTGAGCCCAATCAAGCTCATCACAAGTTGGGAGTCTTGGGACCTTGAGCCGAGCCGACCCCTTGTAAAATTATGAGCTTTGTCTAACTCAGCCCGTCTTAACCCGTGACAATATATGGTTGGCCTAACCCTACATGCCCATTTACCTCAGTATCACGCAGTACTTTATCAGGATGTGTAATTGTGCTTGACCTCGGGAGATGTGGCATGCATGAGAGAGAAATGACCTTGGTCGTATGGTTAGGTCAGCTCACGAGGGGAGGTCTTATCGAGCTATAGTCGAACTGTGAGGGGAGTGGCCCCAAGCTACATCCAATCCAGCGCTAGGCTGAACTGTAAGGGGAATGGCCCCAAGCTACAGCCAACCCAGAGCTAGGTCAGCCTGCACGGGGAATGCCCACCAGACCTAAAACTGAATCAGAGCTACGTCGGCCCGCGAGGGGAGTCCCCACAAGACCTACAGCCGAGTCAGAGCTAGGTCGACCTGCGAGAGGAGTGCCCACACGACCTACAGCCGAGTCAGAGCTAGGTCGGCCCGCGAGGGGAGTTCTTACGTGACCTACAACCGAGTCAGAGCTAGGTCGGCACGTGAGGGGAGTGCTCACGTGACCTACAGCTGAGTCGCACCTCGAGATATAACCGATCAACTCGCGAGGTCTTCTAATCTGATTTATGGGCCTACGCACTTTAGCCAAAATAAAATGAAAACCGACCTGGGGGTACATTCCTCGAAAATACGTCAGCTCGGTAAAAATATGTTAGCTTGGCAAAAAGAACAAATAAATCAAATTAAATGTAAGGATTTACTTGGTTTATTTGTATGTTACTGACTAACATTTGCAAATGTCACCCCTTCGGGAGTTGGCCATTCAGGCCTTTGATTAGTGGAACAAGTCATCGGCGGCGTGGTTGAGTATTGACGTATTGCGGTCCTGCAGTCGATTGGACCTGCTTACTTGCCAGTCGTTCTATTACGGAAGATAATGTCTGAATGTTGACATTGACCTCATGGGAGAACGCTTGAAGCTGCTCCAATGTTACCAGTTACAGATCGGACCCCTGGAAGGAGGAGCTAGGTGTTGGGGTTTGAGGGACCCTTAGGGCATAAATCTATGCCCATGTTATGTCAGATGGATAATAGAATCAAAAACAGCAGCGAAAAATTAGAATTATTAAACACTTTAATAAAATGCCCAAAGGATATCAAGGACCATAGCCAGGATCTCTACTATCTTGGGGTGGGCATGACCAGTCCCAAAATAGATCTAAATTACTGCGACAATATAAATATGAAAGCATTAAAAGAACATACCCAGAACTTTGCTTCCGCAGAAAACAAAGTGTCGCTTTCAGCAACAACTTTAACTTCCCGAAGCAAGCCGCCTCAGCACCTCTGAGACTAGTCCACCCGAAGTGAGCTGACACCACACCTCTAAGCCAATCACTCGCCGAAGAAAGTTTCACTTGAGTGTGATCCACGTAGAAGACTTTGGATCGAATCCAATCATCCCCGTCGTCTTACTAGGACGCGAACGATGGAACATAAGAACTATAGGAGGACCAAATAATTTTTGTCTCGTACCGAGCGTGCTCAAAACTTTTCGGAGCTACTCGATTCAGAGACTTGGTGCATTTTTTCCTAGAGGGGTCAGCCCCGATTTATACAAGAGGCTGGACCCCTTACTTGTCTCATGAGCAATGTGGGACTAAAAAATCAGGGGAGAAAAATTAAATTTGTTTTGCCTTACACTAAGGCTAAACTTCAACTGTAATGGCCCATAGTGACATATACGTTAGGACCTATCTTTTTGTGTGAAATATAGTGTAAGTATGTCTTATTATTGTTAGTACTAATATTGTTGGGTTGATTATGACTAATGGCCTTGTGTAGTAGAGGTGACATGTTATTGATGATAATAGTAGTGTGCTAATATTAGTATGTTGTTAATAGTATTGTTGTTGTCACGACCCGCTTCCCTAAAATGGAGGCGAGACGTGAAAAGGTCCGCACGAGAGTGGAGCTGTGAAGCCCCAAACCCGATAAGCGTCCACAAAATACATAAACAGGTCCATGTAACCACAACAGAATAACAATAATAACACAAGGAGAGACTGAAATAAAATTCCACATCTCACAAAATGTCCAACATCAAAAATAAGTTCAACATCCAGAAAAGCCACCAGGCTAAAAGAAAAGAGTCCAAGGCCCAGAACAAGGCCAACAAAAGCAACGACAACAACAAAGTATAGGTGCTACGCACCGATAACAAAACAACTGTCTAATAAAAGTAAAACACAACGAAGACACTAGGACTGGTCCCCAGTGTCCACGTACTCCCCGTCAAACACAAGCTCGGGCTCGGCGCCAGCAAACACCTCGTCCTCAACGAGGTACCCGGGCTCAGGATCTAACATGTGTCACCCAAAAGAGTAAAGGGGCACATGTCAGCAAGTCTAAAAAGACTTGGGCAAGGAAACTGAAAGTGAGGCATCTAGCAACCTAGCAGTTTAGTATGCATGACATGGCAGTTATAACATGAGTGCACAATTAAAACATGGCAAGACAATTTGTACAAGAGAACAATCATCGGGACAAGACAAGAGTAGCCAAACTACTATCAATTCAATACATTCACATTTTGTAGGTGTTTATGCCATTCGCTGAATGGCATAGCATTTCAGACCGATCGGCACTAAACACTACCCAATATTCACACGATATGGAGCCTGGGGTCCCCGCACATTGAGCTCAGCTAGCGAGCCTGAGGTTGCCCCGCACAATGAGCTCGCATTCTTAGTTCACAATTCAATACATCGAGCGTTGGGGTTTCCAACTCATTATGCTCGCTTCTGGTCACGAGCCAGGAACACAACATTGTAGCGAAGCTACGCAATCACAGCAATACCTAAGGAATGCGAGATCATGACAATTTATTTGCGTACAGTTAATTGAATTAAACGTGACAGGCGAAATGCAATGACATGAACATATTCGCGTACCGTTAATTGAAAGTAAACATGACATGGGAGTTGTGCAACATGCTATATGTGTTGGAACTAGCTTCGTTGTCAAGCTAGTTCCCCAATTTGCGCCTAGGCGAGTATCATTTCGTCGCCTAGCCTCTTTTACGCCTACAACATGCAAATGGCCTAAAACATGGCCTAAACCCTAAGTGGCAAGTTTCACTTGCCTAGCACCGGGGATTGACGATCACTTCGTCACACGGATGCTATCTACGGGGAAATCGCTGTTATGGGGGAAACAAACACCAAACACATGAAATTAATTAGGGTTTTCATAAAATTATAAATAAGCTATGAAAACAACGGTAGATCGATTTCTTACCGAGAGGAGACGGAAGAAACACTCCGGGGAACCCTAGGATCAAATCTGGAGAAGATTGGAGAAGTTTGGGGAAACTAGGGTTTTGGGGGATTTGGGTGTTTTGATGGGTTTTGATGGAGATTTGGGGAAGATGAGGGGTAGATAGAGTGAATGGATGGTTTGGATGGTGGATTTAGGGCTTGGGATGGAGAAATGGAGCTTGGAGGAAGATGGGTGCTGAAGGGGGAAGATTTTAGGGTTTTGGGTCGTGTTGGAGAAGAAGAAGTCGTTTGGGTTGGGTATAAATAGGTTGGGCTGACGGCTGCCCAGAAATTAGGGTTTTAACACTGGTTAGTCTGTCAAAGAGCAACCACTGACCGACTAGTTTGGCAACTAGTCGGTCGGTCGACCAACGCAGACCGACTAAGTGCAAACAGTAACTCCTGAACGAAAATAGGATTCTAGAGTTAGTCGGTCCATGAACAAGTACTGACCGACTAGTTTGGCATCTAGTCGGTCGATGATCGTTCTTAGACCGACTAAGAGTAAACAGTAACTCGACTGTACAGTAGAACCAAGAATTAGTCGCTCTGAGTATAAAACTTAACCGACTAGTTTAACAACTAGTCGGTCGAAAGATGAACTTAGACCGACTAAGAATGAACAGTACTGATACTAAAATGTAGATGATGTGTTAGTCGGTTAAAGAAGCATTGCTGACCGACTAGTTTGCAACCTAGTCGGTCAACCAATGTTCTTAGACCGACTAACGATAAACAGTAACTCCTGAGAAATTTAGAAAGCCAACTAGTCGGTCCAAGAAGGATTACCGACCGACTGGATCGTCATCTAGTCGGTCGGTGGCCCTTCTTACACCGGCTAATGAGCACCAAAAGTACCGATACGGAGCGCGGGGCCCCGGGATCGATTCCTAAGACTCCTAGGCTTGATCTAACAGTTAGATACGACCGTTATGAAGTCCGTCACGAGTGACATACTTCGAAATCGACAATCCTAAGGAAGAAGCGAGAAAATACGACGAATCGATCGAAAATGAAACTACGGAGACGAAAACCACACAAGAGGAGAAAATCCACTAAAACATATATTATATTATAATAAATCCAGATACATGAAAAGCAGTCGTTACAGTTGTTGTAAGTATTAATGGTAGTATTAGTATTAGTAGTGTTGTTATTTTTATTTTTGTTGTTTCATTATTATTAGTGAGTGGCATTATTGTAAATAGTGGGGGAGTGTGTACGCATAGTAGAAAGAGGTGTAAAGGAATGGCCCACTTGTAATTAAGTTTGAGTGTGTGTGTATAGCAAAATGAAGAGTGTAGAGAATGGCAAACTAGTAATTAGATGGGTTTCTAGAAGATAGATATTTATTTACCCTTTTCTTCATCTTTCTTCATTTTTCTTCATCTTTCTACATTCTTCTTTATCTTTCTTTTATTTTTCTATTTCCTGTTTTCTCCCATGGGGGCCAAAATTTTCTAGAGCTAAAAGACAAAAAAAAGAGAAAAGAAAGAAAGAAAAAGAAAAGGAAAGACAGATAGAAATGAGAGAGGAAGAGGAAGAGGAGGAAGCAGAAGGAAGGAGGAGAAAGAGAAGAGAAGTTCTCTCATCTTGAATTGAGGTGGGAATCCATCTCCCTATAGCTTGCTATTTGATTTCATGTTCATAGTTGATACTGGAAAAATCTGTGTTGTTTAACTGAAACTGTAGTGACGAACTGATCTTAATTGGCTATATGAAATTGCTTGGAAACAATATATGTTATGTATATTGATGTTCTTAATAACTTTCATGTTCACAACTTTTTCCAATTCAAACTAGAAGTTAAGTTAAAAATTCTATTTTTGCAACATGTATGGAATTCTGTCACACTGGACACAGTTTAGAAAAATGGAGCTTATTACCTGCACACTCTATGGAATTTGTTGTTCTTGGTCTTGTTGGAAATTTAACAAGTTTATCTATAATTTCATCTCAGTGCATAATTTTCGAAATTCTGACTGCAATCGGCCCAAAATCAGCAATCAAGACAGTCCCTGAAATCTGTCTGCAAAACAGAACTGACAGGCTTCACAAAATAATTCACCATAAATCATATAATTCATATTTTTGTATGAAATTTTATCTGGGAACCCAAAACTACCATACCTACAACTTTCATTTACATTTCATTGTTATATTCCATACAAATATATGGAGTAAAATGCCATTCAACCTGACTGTTGTGCAATTTCCAGAAAGCTGAATGTTAAGAGATGCTATAACTATGACTTCATGCTAAATTTTTTTCTATTATGCATGTGCATTAGTGTTACTTGAAGTAGGAATTCCATCTTCTTTTGGATTATTATTCAAATTCATTCAAGCATTATCTTTAATTATGGAGTGCATCCCTTTTCATGTCATGAAACTAATATATCTCCTGTTGCTTTGGGTTTCTTGTTGCTAGTGGGTCCATGCTATTGCTTTCATACTAATAGACTCTTGTTGTTTCAATTGGGTTCAATTGCTATGTGTTGTAGTTCATGCCTACCAAGTGTTTGTGGGAATGTTTAAAGGAAGTTAAGTATGAATTTGTCATTAGTTCCATGTTGTACCAATTGATTTAAGGAAGTTGTCATTATGCCACCATGAGTTTGTTGGAATGCTTACATGAAGTCAAGATGTCATCTTGCCTTTTGTTTAACTAAGTTCATGTTGGGTTAAGTGATGTTGGCATATGTTTTGTTGGCTCATGCTTAATTATTTTCATGTTGAATGTGAAAGCACTTAAATGATTCCTTGTTGATTTATGTGTTGTTGGCTATGTAAAAGGAGAGAATGGAAGCAACAAGGGGTGGCTAAGGATTGCCTTTCATATTGTTCCAATCAATGGTGAAGTTGTAAAATTATATGTGTTGGAAATGTTATATGTGTTGGAATGAGAGGAGGTGAAAATGGTGGTTGTTATGTGATTACTTTTGTTACACGTTAAATTTTAATTGAAAGGCTAAGAAATGATTAAGTCCTCTTAAAGGAGGGTGACACGGGGATTGGAAGACACTAAGTTGTGGGGACAACATGAGGGGTTAGACAATCGTGGTGGTTGGTGGCCCTCATGTTCTTGTCCCAGTGGCGGGGAGTGACGGAAATGAGGAGAATTGGAGAAAATGTGAATGTGAAATAAGGGAAAAACATGGCTCTTTTAGTAAGAGCGTATCTTGGGGAGTTTGCCTGTTCCACCCCAACGGGGGTTGAGGTCCAGTCCCAAGAGGGTCTACCCACTACTTAGGGTCCAATGCACTACACGATAACTTCATTACTTCTGTAGCATTGGTAAATGATGTCTACTAGTGTGTTCTTTACTTGTAGCTCTTTTATGTCGTACGCCCTCGTTATACACATTGTCGGTTGTATCCGTTGTTCCTTTCTTTTATAGAATTATTAAATTGTGTAAATGTATTCCCTTCATTGCCTTCACGTTTAAGTTATGTTACATTTGCATTGTGCTATATCATGTCACTTATTGTAGCTTCCATGTATACCTTTTTGTTCATTCCGTTATGTTATCATATCATGTCTTATGGCAAACATACCATTGTTGACTAATGAATGCATGTAGAATAGTTGCATTTTCATAATAGCATACTAGAGGGAGTTGGCATTCCTATTGGGTCACGCATTGATGTGCCCCCGTTGACGTTTTCAGGTGTGGTTCCTGGGGATGGCAGGTGGAGCTGGAGGTTGGGGTTGGAGGATTGTTGTTGGGAGTTGGAGCTTAGATCGGGTGGCGAGGGGTGAGGAGAGAGCTATGTGTACTTTCGGTTTTCTTTTGGGGTGAGAGATGCTTGTACTATGTGACTTGATGCAATAGGATGATTGAGATGTATATGAAATTGTTCAGTGTTTGGCTTTCAGTATTTCTCTATGACTTTGTGACGTTCTGTGTTTGTTGGTTGGCTGTTTGTTGAATACTACATGTACTATTCCCAGCAATGCGCAGTGGACCTGCAGATACGTTTTTAGTTCTCGTCATGTATCCTGCCTCCCTGCGTATCCCGTGGAGGGGGTCGTGACATCAACTAATTTTATCTTCCTCACCGTTGAGCTTCGCAAGTGATACAACCTATCAAATCGAAGAGCTATGAATGGTGAACGCATAGAAACAAACAGCGATCGATTCCAACTTTGTTTGGCTCGAGTGCACTCCTTCTAAATCCTTCCTATTACTATGACACAAATCCTACTCGGTGTGAGACTCTATAGCCTGATCCTACTACAGATTGGGGCTCGAACCACAGACGACTGTGACCATAAGTAGCAGGTGTCGCCCATGTTTCGGCATCATAATTACGTGATTGACCCATTGACAAAAATGTCGTCGGGATCACTCTGACTGTGTCCGTGATGAATACCGCAGTTTTAGTCCATTCGTCATAACTATGTCACTGCTTAGCCTAGGTCATGTTAACCCGTCAACAATAGTACATAGTTAGCACTGTTCGGCATACTTAGGTCTTTAGTATGTCCATGTTGTACTTCCTACAACATACCCTGGCCGATGTTTAGAACAAAGAACCATACTGAGCCCGTGACACTAACTTCCCATTAACGGGAGAGATGAATCATATCTTGATCACTACTTACCTCATACGCTTCAAGTGTCACCCAACCTAAGACCTTTCAACGAGTTGAGAGTCGAGACTAGATTATAAATCTAAGTGACACCGTTCACGCATAGCTTCGTACAATGACCTCAAGTCTTTAGGACTAACTTGCCTATCGTCACTAGAGAGTTATCAATGACATTATAGTTAAAGTTAACCATTTGACAACTCTTTATGGTTTCGTTCAGTGGACTCATTCTCCAATGAGCACATGTGTCTTGTCTCCAACTTCGCCAGGTCGAACGATTATGAGATCATCATTACCCTTTAGGTTAAGACAAAGACACAATGGTCTGTTCGATATGCCGATATCCTTTTCTCGACACATCTAGGACCATGAACGTTTTAAGACTTAAGTTCCTATCGGTCATGCACTTCCCATAATCGAGATCTCCATCTAGATACGTGTATGACCTTACTTTAATTCTAAGGAAATTATTCAAGCATTTAAAAACATTTTAATCATACTAAGATAATTAGTACCATTTAAATTTGAACAAGATGTTTTCTATGATAAATTGCCTCGAGAGCTTATATCTTCCTACACTTAGGTCCACATAGCGTATGAGAGCGTCTGTCTCCTTACTAGCGATTGGCCTTTAAGGCCATTGACTGATGGGGTAAGTCGACATTTTCATTGCTAAAAGGTGACGGTGATGTTGATTCTATTTCCCACAGACAGCACCAACCGTTAACGTTACAAGGCAATGGGGTTGTTGACTCTGAGTTCCCACAGATGGTGCCGACTGTTGATGGACAAATTCGTCAACAATGAGTATGACGAAGACGAGGACGCATCCG
Organism: Scilla litardierei; assembly: GCA_030789695.1. Taxonomy (NCBI): domain Eukaryota; kingdom Viridiplantae; phylum Streptophyta; class Magnoliopsida; order Asparagales; family Asparagaceae; genus Scilla; species Scilla litardierei. The sequence goes on along the minus strand of CM061138.1, from coordinate 1,126,839 downwards.
ATGACATGGCGCTCTGTCAACTGAAGAGCGAGACCCGAGGAAGGACGGTCTCGAGTCAGTGAGAGATAGACCCGAGCTGTTGAATTGAAGTCCGAGCTAACTTCGAGCTATTTGTAGGTCTGCAATACATGAAAATTATCAGAGGGGTCGGATCTGGGTTCCGACCAAAACCCCATTCAATGTTTAAGTCAGTGGATGACTAAGAAAAGACTTGGAGTAGTTAGGTCTGACCAATTGGGAGGTCGTCCGATCACTGTCTCGCCGAGCTATTGAGGAAATATGAAATATGTGGAATAGATATCGAGGATTAGGCTACCTGAGTGTGTAGATCTTAGCCACCCTTCTTCCGTTGTCTCCTTGAGTTCTTATAGGTGATCCATTACCTCGTAACCTCCTGGCAACTAAAGTGGCTTTATTGTCGACATTGATGAGGAGGCATTAATGGGGTGTAACGGTCGACATGAATGTCTATATAATTTGGTGTATGGAGAAAAGGTAGGCATGAATGTCGCTATAATTGTTGAATCAATGACCATAAAAACATACCATAATTGTTGTAACACCATTTAAATATAATTACTCAACTCGAATTAATTTATTTCTCCAATGTCCAATAAAATGGAAAAGTTTGTGGCAATTTCTATTCAACTAGCTTGTTGGTCAGAAGCCTTGGTACTTCCTTTTTCCTCCTTATTGTCCCCTCACGAGAACCATGATTCTTTTTCAATGAATAATGGATTTTTTTCATACTTACCTTTTAGTTTCCTTCTATTTTGGTTTTTTTTTGTGCCTTTTCCTTCAAACACTAAAATAGTTCTTATAATAACGGCCACATCACAAGCTTTATACTAAGCAGAAACTTGCACTAAAAGTAATGAAAATGCATGTGAGGGAAACGAGTAGGATTAGATCCTAACAAACTTGGTCTTCGTCTACGTACGTTAAGTTCATGCAAATCTCATGCACTTGTGTTCTCCCTTCCTCTCCCTCTCTCTCTCTTCCCCCACCCCATATAAAGAGCTTGCAATGAATCACACACTGCAATTCAACCTCCAAGCCCCTCTCTCTCTCTCTCTCTCTCATCAATGGATCAAGATGACAAGAGACAGCTTCAGTGCCTGAGAAAGTATGAAGTTATCTCCAAACAGGTAGCTTCCTATCCTACCATGAACATCCTAACGAACATCATGATCATCTACATCCTTGATCGAGTAATCTGACGGCGATTAATGTTTGATTGTTTGTGATTCCTTCGGTTTAATGAGCTGGCTAGCATGGAGGATGACGTAAGAGCACTGCGGCCATCGAAGAGGCGCAAGCCATCCACTGTGAGTTTAAAAACTAAGATTACATATCAATTTGTTAAGATCGAAAAAAAAAATTAAGTAGTGTCTTGCAGAGTTCAAGGGGTGGAGGGCCAAATGCAGCACAAAGAAGTCACGTGGATGGATTGCTGGTGGAGACGCTAACGAGATTTTTGCGGGACTTGGATGCAACCCAATAGATCATCTAACTATGATTCAGTTGGTTTGGTTTCGTTTGGTTTTTTTTCCTTTGGGCCATGGCGCTATAAGATGGACTCGGCTAAAGGGCCGAAGTTTGTTTTAAGTTAATTCAGCCTTTATCTGTGTATGAAGTGTAAAGAAGCCCATGTCTATGTTGGGCCGGCCCAAAACTTTCGAACTCTGTGTATTTCTTAAGAGTATTCACAAGTTTTTTGCTTTGTGAAAAAGTAGTTTGTTAAGACAACACGTGCCACGTGGACAAGGGAAGGAAGTGTGTTGTGCAATCAATGTTAACAATAAAAATTATTAAAAATAATACGAACAAAGAAAGTGAAAAAAGTTCCCAACAGAAAGAAAAAAACGGGGATGCGTGTTCTCTACAATTTTGCCTGGCAATCAAACGCCAGAGCGGGCTAAGGGCCCTACTCTGGCCGTCATCGAGTAACTGGATCAGTTGTTCTGCGCAGAACACCGGACATCAAAATATCCAGCAGCCTGTATCCACCTATCAAATCATGAATAAAGTAACAGAATATCCAGTGGCGCATTGTGTCGGGCCTCATTGGACGAGTGTGATATAGGCTAGCTAGGCCCAGCGAGCAACTAGCCAACTAATTACAACAATAATTAGGGTGATTAACAGTAACAAATCAACGCATCCACGTCAAATCTATTGACAATTGTGGCGCATGAGCTCGTCGGACCCGAAGTCCACACAGACTCAAAGGCTAACCGTTTTAAAAAGAATGAAGACCAGATGTCGCTACTAACACGATCAAAGATTGCATCGATAATTTTTTTTTTTCACTGGCGACCAAGGGCGGCAATGAATAAAATGGACATGTTTTCAGTTCGCGTTTCTGATCAAGCACTGCGTGACTGGGAGTGGGCCAGTGATTAAAGACTAAACTTGTGTTTAAAGCGTCCCCCTTCCGTCCAAATGACAGCCTTTAATCAAACTCTTAGATATAATTAAATTAAAAAAGGGGTGTCCACTTATAATTAGGTAAGAGTGGACGGATGGGGCCCCACAGTTAACTGACACTTACGGGTGCATCTTCTGTTGCAGGATGGGGATTTACAAATGAATACCACTGTAAAAAGACTATTACACTAACACTTTGGGGGCGATAAGAGACAGACGGGTGGATTTTTTCCGAATAAGATTTAATATGCAATATGTGAATTCCGGAGGGGGTCCGTTTGTAAAATACCACTAACATAATGGGATTGCGATCGACAAGCAAGGTTAATCAAAGGCTCTGATCACTTTTAATCAAGGAAACGCTTTTGAACGTTGATACTGATACTGATATGATTATTTCATTTAAAAAGGGGGGAGCGATGTGTAAATATAATAATGAATGGAAACATGCTTCCCCTTTTGGTTTATTCCTTCTTTCCTTTCTTTTTAATTTTTTAAAACCCCTTTCTGCCCAAGTTTTTAATGCCATCACCCTAATATCGACATGATGCACCTTTCGGCTCTCATTATTTCGTTATAGAGAAACATAGGCATCATATTTCCCGTTATAAAATTTTTGCTTGTGGCGTGGGGGTGTTGGGTGGCACGTGACCCGGGCCTCTGCTTTATTCGCGTGCTGATGGAGTGAGGTGGGGGGGATCAGAGATCGATTCAGAAAAATTCAGCAGATATTCTTTCTTGATTGTTGCGGAGAGAGAATGTGACGTCGGAAATATATTATATTTGTTGTTGTCTTTTTGGGTGTATTTTAAAGGGTGATGCGCCGGGGTGAGCGGTGGGGGGGGCTATAGTGCGCCGGCGCCCAATCCGGGGAGGTAGGAATGGTGTTGGGTTTTTGGCACAATTTCAACGGTGGAGGGTGCACTGGCGACCGGAGATGGTGGGCTCCGGGCCCCACGACGGGCCCCTTCTTCTTCCTCTTTTTGTTTTTTATTTTGCTTCGCTTGCTTCTTGCTTACTCATTGATGACGTGCCCTGAAACCACCCCGCCCCCTTTTTTCCTTTTGCTTCATGGGGGGTAAAAAAGATACGATCCTCAGCTCCCCCCCCCCCCCCCCCCCCCCCCCCCCCCCCTCACATTGAGAGGTTTTTGATCATTTTTGGGCGGGAAATGCGGCAAGTTCGTTGAGATGAACATGCCGAAGTTGTGTGCATCATTTGTTATATAAAAAAACTGTTCTAGTTCCTCAAATGAATTTAGACCATCCCAAAAACTAATGTTTATTTCCCTCCAAATCTAGTTTTCTCCCTAAGATTTAAATTTTAGAGCAATCCAAATTCAGTTTCCCCCAAGAATTTTAAATTAAAATGTAGTTCTTCCAAGAGAATTTTGTTTTACTAAAAATTTAGCTCGTACAGAAGATGTAGTTTACTTCGGATTTAGTTTCCCTAGGTTCTCAAAATTAGCACACTCCAAATTTAGTTTCTACTAAAATTTTAAATTTTCCTCTCAAATTTTTCGCAAAACTGTCATCCTGCTCATTGATTTATCACGATTCAATACAAGCTGTCTTTCTACTAACTCTGTTGTCTTAGTCATCAAAACCATTCAAAAACATCACTCGATCGTAGAATAGATGTTTGTTGTATCGATTTTATTTGCCATTAAAAACTGTGCATTTGCTAATATGGCACCATTGCAGGCTATTTACGAAAAAGAGAGCGAATTAGAATTAATTTAAAAAATAAAAGAAATCTCGGGGGTTCTATGGATCCCTCTGGCCCATTTTGGACACTGTCGTTTGTTGAGATTGCATTCATGTTTACGGGCTAGTCTGGCTACATCTTTTGTTATATTTTTCTGCGATTTGAAAATTTCATTTATAAAATTTGCATAAGCTTTGACCACTACTTGTTGTTGTATACGGCTTTACTATGTGTCGTGCTCATTGGGACACTTCTCCAAGCATGTGATGGGCTGAACTGTCATGCCTCGTTCTGAATCGGCTTGGCTAACAATTTTTTCTGTGTGTGTTTGTGATGACATGGAATGAGTAGTCGCGATATGTATTATATAATTGATGGTATTATATAATACATATTGTTGTAGAAATTGCAGATTTTAGAAAGGATGGTGTTATAAAAACAGAGAAGGAAAAGGATTTATCGGTTAGCCGAAGCGTACTAGGCACTGTCCTTAAGAATAGATTTCCGCCCCTCAGAGTATGAACTCGGTGCAAGTCAGGTCCAGCGGCTACCCTCCAGGATTCAACGGCAACGGCCTTGTAAGTGTGCACTCACAATACAAGGCTCCAGCGAGCAGCAATAGTTCTTGGATCTCGCAGGAAGAGGAAGAGGAACAGCAAGGATAGCAACAGAAGCAATGAATTTTTGGAGGAAGAATGAATTATTTTGAAATGAAATTTCGCAGCCCCAGAACTATAGAAAGGTTGAGTTTATATAGAGCAAAATTGAGACTGTTGGGATTCGCAATCAACAGGAAATTTTAACTCAGCCATTAAACAAAATATGACCGTTGGAATTCGTCATTAAGGAAAAAGTGGCTGTTGCGAAATTAAAACAGTGATTAATAGAAAATATGGTTGTTGAGACATTAACCAGCGCTTTAAAAGTGAATAATAGGCCTTTCAAATTCTGCCAAACAAGAGGGCTAAAAAATTTGAAGCAAAACTCGGGCACTCCGCGCGCGCGCCCGTGAACCCCCCTGCGCGACGCCAGCGCACACACGCTAAAGTTTTTCGAATCCGTCACCCAGATTAACAAAATATGACCGTTGGAATTCGTCATTAAGGAAAAAATGGCTGCTGCGAAATTAAAACAGTGATTAATAGAAAATATGGTTGTTGAGACATTAACCAGCGCTTTAAAAGAGAATAATAGGCCTTTCAAATTCTGCCAAACAAGAGTGCTAAAAAATTTGAAGCAAAACTCGGGCACTCCGAGCGCGCGCCCGTGAACCCCCCTGCGCGACGCCAGCGCACACACGCTAAAGTTTTCCGAATCCGTCACCCAGATTAACAAAATATGACCGTTGGAATTCGTCATTAAGGAAAAAATGGCTGTTGCGAAATTAAAACAGTGATTAATAGAAAATATGGTTGTTGAGACATTAACCAGCGCTTTAAAAGAGAATAATAGGCCTTTCAAATTCTGCCAAACAAGAGGGCTAAAAAATTTGAAGCAAAACTCGGGCACTCCGCGCGCGCGCCCGTGAACCCCCCTGCGCGACGCCAGCGCACACACTCTAAAGTTTTTCGAATCCGTCACCCAGATTAACAAGAGGGCTAAAAATTTGAAGCAAAACTCGGGCACTCCGTGCGCGCACCCGTGAACCCCCCCTGCGCCCCCTGCGCGACGCCAGCGCACACACGCTAATGTTTTTCGGATCCGTCGCCCAGATTTTCCATTTGGCTCAACCCGGTTTGGGCTCGGCCCCTTGCTTGGGCTCATGTGCACGCGAGCTACCCCCAATTTCTAGCCCATTAACAAGTCCAACAGCCCATTATCAAGAAGACTATAATATACCCATCCAAGAGTTATCTCCCATCCAATGTGGGACTATCTTTTTGTTTGAAATTGAAGAAATATCCAACAATCCCCCACTATTTCAAAATTTCAAGAGGTAAGGAAATACGAATCCAAAATGAGGAAAAAGAAAAAACGTGAGATCAAATACGACAATTCAATACATTGGCAATGGTGACTTTCGGTCTATGAACCATTACTTATGAAATGAAAGTGTGTTCCACAAGAAGTTGGTGAAACATATAGTTTCTATGAACCAATCTCCTTTATTGTAAAACATTGACTCACAACACATATCGAATCATCAATGAATAGTTGCTTGCTCTTTCGGGTTGGCACGTTTCGGCCATGCGCCATACCTAGATTTTCATGAGTGCTCTAGCGAATGTAGCCAAATTTGCATAGGAAGCGGCCCCACTTCCACGCCCATATAGGTGGACCCATCAAGTGTGCTCGACGATTATGCACACCACCCAACAAGGGCTATAGTTTCCATTAAGAGCCATATGCCCATCCTCTCTCATCGTCGATAGCACTATCTACACCATAGGATGAGACATGAACATAATGATAGTGCTCCTCACGATCAACAAGTGACTTGTTGTTACCCATATGAACCTTCTTCATGAGATCATCAATCACATAGGTTGGGTTACCATCACTCTTGACCAATGTTTTAGGTATAAGTCACATTCCACTCGATGTACTTTGCACTAACTTCCTATTTAGTGGTTTTGTCGGAGGATCTGCCAAATTCATCTCTGACCTCACATAATCAAGGGATACTATCCCATGATCTAGCAACTGCCTCACAATAGATTGCCTTAGGCGTATATGCCTACTCTTCCCATTAAAAACTTTATTTTTGGCTTTCGCAGTTGCTGCTTGACTATCTCACTGGATAGACACAGACGGTACCCCGGGTTTTCACAAATGGGAAGATCATCTAGAAGGCTCTTAAGCCATTCGGCTTCACTACATGCCTTCTCCAAGGCAATAAACTCGGACTCCATAGGAGACCGAGCAATACTTGTTTGCTTGGATGATTTCCAAGACACCACACCTCCACCAAGTGTAAAAACATAACCACTTGTGGATTTAAGCTCATCTGAATCAGAGATCCAGTTTGCATCAGTGAACCTTCTAAAACTGATGGATCGCAATTAGTCACATTCCTAATCCTTTTCTTAGGTTCTGGTAAAAGAACTTTAGCTGGGCACCCCCACACATTAAGGTAAACAAGGTTTTTTATTTATTTATAAAACAAGCTCAAACTCTTGTTTTGACACAATGTTTACGAATGGTAAAGACACCTGACAAATTTAGCAACAATTTGTTCATGCAAATCAGATGATCCATATGCAAGAGTGGGTATACTGTCCTGCCAACTAAATATTAAAAGACAGCATAAAACAGAAGTTTCAAAATACCACACAACTAATGGAGCATATATATTTCGCAGTGACAGTAATCAACTTGAAGCAGTCAGAGATCGTTTGACCATAATTAATATACATACAAAAGGGATGCAAAAGGAGGATATGACACCATTTACTCTAACATTATCATAACCAAAATAAGTTTTTTAACTTTGAAGCAGATGGCTGAATTTGCAACACGCACGTAAAATTGTCCGGAAGTTTAACATATATATGAGACTATCAGATACAAGAAATGAGAAAAGTATATCTGGGTGCAAAGAATTAAGTTCAGAACAACAAGCAAGGAGCGGCCATCCCTTTTATTTCTAAGAAATCATTTTAGCTTGGACAATGCTAAATGCACCGCGGGAGTTGCAGTGCATGGTCATTTAACTTTAGCAGATCATTTTCCAATTTTGCAAATGAATTTCTATGTACTTCAAGTACATTAAGGTAACAAGCAGTTTCAGTTAACATGCATCCACATCATTCCATTCTAAACAATTAGACAACTCATCCAAGAAAAATAACTATTAAACATTGACTGTTCCATTGGAAACACCCAAAATACAGTGTACGAAGAAAATGGCAAAAGCCTACAGCTTTCAAATCACAATCTTCATTTACAAATAACAAAACAAAAACATTTCAAAACTTGCCTCATTTCTATTTTCACATCCGAGAAAATGCAAATACTAGTCATCAAAATTTTGGTAATATAAACGGAAATGAGGTTCTGTTTTGAATTACACCCCCAACAACAACACAATGACAAAATGAAAGAGACACAGAAATCCACAAAAATATTTTCTTGTTGGTGCTTTTACACACAAACAACATGCATACGAAATCAAAAGCTCGTCTTTTGACACAAAAAGAGATTTTTTTTAAATTAAAAATAAATAGATATGCATTTCATACTAGAATGCTTAATAAGGAGTAGATTGCATCTAATTGATAAAGCCCGCAAAAGAGTTCATGAAACGAAGAATGCCTTCTCAGATTTCAGTCTTCGAATACATCAATCAAATGAAAATTTACACATCCCCTTAAACTAAATCCAAGCAAACAAATAATCACACAAATCATCCACAAAAGGAAAATACACATTTTAATTTTATGATAGTTAAGTATATATGTAGACAACACATTATATGAGATCATTACTCCTCTGTAAATTTAGAGTGCAACTCTATGTTAAAGGCTTCAAGAAAAAATGTAGACATCATCTAAAAATATTTATTGTCAACCAATAACAAATTCTTAGCTGAGTTGGCTCAAGGAGCATGGGGAAGAGACAAGTTTCAAATATAGGATATCACCCGATATCAATAATGCCAACAGTTTTCATGTTTAAGCTCATGCAACCAAGATAAGACTGAAGGGAAGTCAAACACAGTAGACTACGCATACCTAAAGCATATGTAAACATAGAAAGTGCAATGGACCCATTTGAGACCCTAAAAGAAACGTTGTCTTGATATAATCATGATCCTTAGTTAAGCTTACTAAACACTTTTACCAAACTATGCAGAATTTTGTTTCTTCACTATAATGTACTTATCTGTATGAATACATCAAGCTACCTCCCGATAATTAATCTCCAATAAAACATTTTCTATAAAATACAAATTGTTCTAACAATGTAAATTTAGTATATAAAGTAAACCGAAAGAAGGTTAGAGAGCTTGCATGTTTTAGAATGTAGCACATAACATACAATACAAGTGAATATCATCCATCCAAATCTTCATTTTAAGCAATTATAACTTTAGGACATTTACTGAGATATCATTGAAGAATTTTAAAATAGTTAATTCAACATAAATTCTTATATTCACTATGTGCTGATCATGCATATGTATGATCACAAATAGACTTGAACCCATTTATACAATATTCCTATTGAGCATGGCATGAAGACCAGCAGAATGTAAACAATCCTTGAATAAATATAGCTTCCAAGTAACCGTATACAAGGACATAATTTTTATAACTTGAAATTTGTTTGTCTTGGGCTGTCCGTGAAATAAAGTTATAAAATTAGCTATAAAGTAGGCTCTATAACAAGAGAAAAATAAATAGGAGAAAATAAATAAGTGCACACTGCAGATAACTTTGTTGGTTCCGTAAATATGTGTTCATTGTTGTGAACAGTTATTTAACTGTAGTTGGGTGAGTTTCTGGGCTATCCTAGAGATAGGCTCATATCATTGTAAGCCCATATCTGTATTCCCCCAATTGCCTATAAATAAAGAGCTGGGTGCTCCTCCCCCAGTAGTTGATTCATAACACGTTATCAGCACGACTCTAAAGATCTTTCTTTTCCACAAAATTTTCTTTCCGTTCGTTGTGAAGGCGAAGGCGAAGGCGAGACGGGAGATCCACGAGCGCGGTGCAAGGCTTCCTCCATCAAGGGTCGTCATCCGCGTAGGGCTTCGAGCAACCGTCGCTATATCCGGAGGACGGATATAGAGGTAAAAATACTAAAAACGATATTTTTAATCATACGTATGATTGCACCTCCCTTAGATCTCGCAAGATCGTCATGGGGATTCATCGTCGCCTTGAAAACGACGGATTTTTCATCCCAAAAACCCAATTTTTAGGGTAAAAACCCTAATTTTGAACCCTCCGGCGGCTAGCCGTCACCGGACCCCCACCAACCCCCCCTCGCCGGAAACCCACCCCCACCCTGGCCGCCTCCCCCTGCAGGGGGGGCGGCCCCGCCGTCGCCCCTGCAGGGGGCGGCGGCCCCCGTGGCCGCCTCCCCCTGCAGGGGGGGCGGCGGCCCCCGTGGCCGCCTCCCCCTGCAGGGGGGGCGGCCCCGGCCGCGCCCCCCTGCAGGGGGGCGGCCTCCGCGGCCGCGCCCCCCTGCAGGGGGGCGGCCTCCGCGGCCGCGCCCCCCTGCAGGGGGGGCGGCCCCCGCCGCGCCCCCCCCCTGCAGGGGGCGGCGGCGGCGCCGGCCCCCCCTCAATGAAACCCTAAAAAAATTCCAGATCTGTGGGCTTCAGGCCCACAGAATTCAAAAAAAAACAAAGTCTGTGGGCCTGAAGCCCACAGACCTGTTGTGGGCTTCAGGCCCACAGATTTCAAAAAAAAAGAAAAAGAAAAGCCTATGAGCCTGAAGCCCATAGGTCGACTGCGGGCTTCAGGCCCGCAGGCTGGTTTATCTAAAAAAAATGGGGGAGGCAAAGGGCTATAAACTCGCCTCAAAAGGCATCTTGTTAGCCTAAAAATTAATTTAAAAGGGGGATTTATGGGCAAAATATTCGTGAAAAATCATGGTAAATTACGGGACAAATATCGGACAGGCGAGGACTTTTTGGGGATTCTTGGGGGGGCTTTTGGGATGATGAGGAAAACTTTTTCCTCTGACAAAGAAAATGTTAATTTTGGGCTCTTAATCAATTTAATTGATTAAACCCCATTCAAATTACAACCTTTGCATTGTAATGATTTTTTTCTGCAAAAATCATATTTACATGCTTTGCATCTCTGGTATATTCTGTTGGATATTATATGCGTGGTTGTGCATTGTATTTAAAACTTACTAATTAGGAAGATCCTGCGACCGCTCTGCCGTTAGTAACATAACCTAACGGTGTATGACGTTGCCCAGTGGTCCAATAATTATTAAGTGTTTAAATTATTTATCCATCTCTGCGAATATTAAATGCCTGTGATGCCTGTGATGAAAATGTCTGATGAAAATGTTGATGAGCACAATATTTCTGCATGAATTGCTAAATGTGGTTTTTGGATCGGCCGTTTAGTCCCACAGTTTATTTCCCGCACTTTTCTTTTATTTTTGAGAGAAATTGTAGTGAGGAATTTATGTAAATGTCAAAGAAAGAAGACCAACTTCCATGGAGACGGAGGCCACGCTTGAAGATGGAGATATCATATGGGACCCACGGGGTTTCCAAAGTTGTATTTTCATTTTCTTTAAGCTGCAAATTTGAATAATTTGGACTGTGGACTTTTTTGGACTCTTTCTTGTGGGACTGGCCGATCCACACATTTAGTTTTTCATTAAATATTGCCTCCGCATGAAAATGTTTTCTCTGAATTAATTATTAATTCATGCATGTTTGTGCTCTGCTAGATAAATGGCTAATATTGCAAGCGTTAATTTCGAAGTACTGTAAGCATCAGGTAGAAACTATCTAAGCTGGCAGCTAGATGTAAAGTTTCACCTGCGGGCAAAGTCCCTCATCGCTGCTGTGACTGAAAAAGAAAATGTTAGCGATATAGAGAAGGCGCAAGCCATCACCTATATTCGCCGCCATGTGGACAAGACCTTAAAGGCTGAATACCTTATGGTCGAAGATCCACTTGAGCTATGGACTGCCCTTGAGGACAGGTATAAACATCAGAAAGATGTTATACTCCCAAGGGCACGATATGAGTGGGAGAACATGAGACTACAGGACTTTAAGTCCATTGCTGAGTACAACTCAGTACTTTTTAGCATCACCTCACGCCTGAAGTTGTGTGGTGAGAATGTCTCATAAGATCGCATGCTGGAAAAGACGTATACGTCCTTCCATGAAAAAGATGCGATACTCATGCAGCAATACCGTGAACACAGGTTCACCAAGTATTCTGAGCTGCTGTCATGTTTACTCATGGCTGAGCAAAACAGAGAGCTTCTTCTCGCCACTCACAATATGCGCCATCCCGGCACTGCCCCCCTACCAGAAGCTCACCATTCCTCTTCCTTCAAAAAGAAGAGAGATAATAAAAGAAAAGAAAGACCACATAAGGGGGGTCAACAGAAAAATGCCAAGGGCCATGTACAGCAGCAGCAAAATAATGAAAGTAAGCGGAAGTTCACGTGGCACAGAAATGACAAAAATGATTCACCCCCACCCAAGAGGGAATGGGAAGACCAGTGCCATAATTGTGGCATGAAAAGCAACTGGTCCAAAATGTGCCGAACTTCGCAGCACCTCCAGGATTTGTATAAAGAGAACAAGTAAAATAAAGCTGAAACAAACCTGATGACCTCTGATGCTCCAGTCAAGTTTTCAGCTGACAACTTCGAAAATGATGGCTTGCTTGATTAGCCTTTATTTTTATCTTAGCAATTTGTTTTGAGAATAATTTATGAGAGCATTTTAATTATGAAATTTGTTCTGAATGAAACTGTTTAGTAGACAATAAATGAAAATGTTTATCTAAATATGCATGTGCAGATACGTTTCATTTTTTGAAACTGCTCTCATAAATGCTTAGTAGACAATAAACACGTACGATTTCTTTCCATACAAAGCCCAATATCAGGGCTATATTGAAGATCCAGGGAATGCAACACAGTTGCCCCCAAACGACACAAAAATAATGGATGCACTAATCCCTCCGAATTCCAAAAAGAAACTTTCTAAGTTTCAAGGACATCCGTTTCAACGGATCCCACTTGGAAACAACAAATGTAAATGAAAAATTACCGTATGCAACGTCTCAAGAAAAAGGAGTAAAATACACACTTGAACGTTTTGAGAGCCTTATAGGCCTCTACCATACGAAGATTCGGAGAAAGGAAGCAGAATTAAACGGAGCACCTGAAGTGCCCTACATCAGCCGAGTTTTTACTCTGGCATGATGGACTTGGCCACCCTGGATTTGTGATGATGCACAGCATCTTATCCTATGGGTGTGACTTGAAGAACCAGAAGATTCTTCAGAAGGGAAAATTCCCTCGCATCCCTTACTATAAGGGAAGATTAATTACAAGGCCATCTCCACGAAAAGTTGAAAAAGGATCTCCACGCTTCCTCAAAAAGAATACAAGGAGACATATGTGGATAAAATCCACCACCCCTAGTGGGCTATTTTGGTACTTCATTGTACTGATAAATGCATCCTCAGAATATTCGTACGTATGTCTACTACAAGACCCGCAACTTAGCTTTTCCAAAGCTATTGGCACAAGAATAAAAATGTTGCGGGCACATTTCCCAGACAATAAAATGTTGTAAATAAGTCTGGTTAATGTTGGGAAATATACCTCACAGTCTTTTCAAGAGTACTGCCAATCAACGAGAATTGAAAATGAACATACAAGTGCCGCATGTTCATACCCAAAATGGGTCGGCAGAGTCACTGAAAAGTAGACTCCAATGGACTGAACGTCCATTAAATCCCGATTACCTATGGATACATGGGGACATGCAAACTCTGCATGCTGCATCGTAAATGAAAATAAGACCCTCTGGAGGTCAGAGTCTCCAATGCAATTTGCATATGGAATGCCACCGAACATTTCTCATCTGAGAATCTTCGGTCGCGCAGTCTTAAATCCCCATTGCACCACCAAAGAGGACCAAAACGGTACTCAACGTCGCCTAGGTATCCATGCAGGGTTTGACTCACCCTCACTTATAAGATACCTAGAACCCCAAACGGGGGACGTAATTAAGGCACACCTTGAAGACTGTGATCTCGATGAGACGGGTTTCCCAAAAATAGGCCCAGATACTGGAAAATCCGGCGCGAAGAAAATTATAACGTGGGATACAAACAACTTGACCCACTATGACCCGGTAACAATATAATGTGTAGATGAGATCCAGAAGATCTTCCACACAGAGAACACTGTTCACTAATTACCGGAATCATTTATTGACAACCAGAAGATTGTCAGATCACACATCCCTGCTGCAAAAACTCCAGCTAGGATTGACATCCCCGAGAATGGATGCAATCCACCAGCAGCAGAAGTGGCTGATCCTCAACAGAAAAGAGGCAGACCACCAGGCTCCAAGGACAGAAACTCCTGGAGACCTTAAGACAATACTACCACAGGACAATGAGCTCCTGTCCACACCATCACCCTTCCCGGAATCCACTGCAAAGGAATTACCGGGAAAAAGTGAAATTAAGTAAATGTTGTACGTACTGGGGAGGTGTTGGACAGATAGAACATAAATTGTCGACAATGTATTCACGTATCATATTGCCATATACATCGCAATGGCGATGACGTTTATAAATTATCGTTCCACACTCCGTTGCTAGAAGGCAAACGTAGAGATTGACCAAATGTGGAACGTGGCAATAAAAGATGAGCTGGACTCACTTATGAAACGTGAAATGTTCGGACCTGAAGTCCAGACACCAAAAGGTGTCAAACCTGTGGATAAAACAAAGTATTGCAAACATAAGAAAAATAAATACAAAATAGTATGCTATACGGTACAACCTATAGCCCAAGGAAAATTTCGCTGAAACTAGGGATCGAACAAATTCAAATGAGCATGTCTCATAAATGATGCATCAGTCTCCCTAAGTTATCAAAAGCGAATACCTTACGATTTGGCGAAGGAAAATTATGGATATGCCGTTATTGGATGTTGTGACGGCATACCTTCGTGGATATCTTGTAAAGATAATTTCCACATTTCCTTAAAAGCCCTGAATAGACTTCGGGACGTCTATTCAAATGAAGAAACAATAAGTATAAGAAATAAATGTACAACCACGAGAATCACTTGACAAGTCAATGATTCCTACTAAAGGTTGTCTTTGCATCTGTGCAAAGAACAGGATAAGAGATCTTAGTTGTAGACAACTAACATCTCATCGGATCTCCTGAAGAGAAAACCGAAATAAATGTACAAGCCTGACTTTTAAACATGAAATAAAAAGACCTAGGCAAATATAAAGTCACGGCTCATAGAATCCTGTTATAAACGCCCAGAAGCGCGTTGGAGAAATTAAAAGGACCATTGTCATCCAAAGTACACCTACAGTGGTATACTCAATGGATGTACAAAAAAAGTACCCTTCCGATCGCTGGAAGAGGGGGAGGATATAACTGGTCCTAAAGTCCCTTATCTAAGTGCAATCATGCACTCCTGGCTAAACTGCACGCGTCCCGATATAGCAGTTGCAGTTAACTCATTGGCCAGATATAGTTGGCACCTCACTAGGGCCATTAGACCGGAGTCAAGCCTTCTGCGCTTCCTCCAAGGGTCGAAAGATTTGGACTTACAAATTATAGTAGCATCCTCCAATGTTTGTGCAAATGCAGGTTACAGGTCCGGTCCCTATACTGATAAATCACAGAATGTGTACCCACAGTGGGATGGCCATCTACTGCAAATATGCAAAGCAACTTATGAAGGCAACATCATTCTATCAATTCCGAGATCCTCACCATTCCAGAATCACACCAATGGTGTATTTGAGGGCGCCTGGTGGTACATCACATCCCGGTGACGACTGTGATAGAGGCTGGTTCTGTGGAGCTGACCATATAGTCTGAAGACCACATCAGAGGCGACGAAACTTAGCTCACCTCTCCAGAGTTTCTGGACTCATCAGCTGCTTGATGGTGATAAAATTTGTAATCTGTGTGCATTTTCGGAATATTGTAAATAGGAGTGCTGATATAAGCCTACGAGATCTGAAAGCCTAAGAGCTTTTACAGATCAGATTGAGTTGAAGGAATTTGTACTCTTTTCCATTAGCTATGGTTTTTCCCACTGGGTTTTCCATAGCCAAAGGTTTTAACGAGGCAAATCAAATTAACTCTGGATCCCGAAGTATCCACCCCTCTGTGACGCTCAGAATCCAGAAGTATTCATGAGCAGAGTCACTTGTACAACTCAGGGGGAGTTAAAGAGCGTTTGCACTCTTTTTCCTTAACTATGGTTTTTCCCACTGGGTTTTCCATAGCTAAAGGTTTTAACGAGGCAAATCTCACCAACTCAGGATCCTGAAGTATCCACCCCATGTGAGACTCTTATACGCTCAGAATCCTGAAGCATTCACGAGCAGAGTCCACACCTATGGCTGGATAAGGGGGAGTGTTGTGAACGGTTATTTAACCGTAGTTGGGTGAGTTTCTGGGCTATCCTAGAGATAGGCCCATATCATTGTAAGCACATATCTGTATTCCCCCAATTGCCTATAAATAAAGAGCTGGGGCTCCTCCCCCAGTAGTTGATTCATAACATTCATGAATTAAATGCTAATAAGGCACAAATCAGTTTGCATTGTTTAGTTCCATCTCCAAGCTCGCTGATGTTAACAGCCACATAAATTCGAATGTCATTAAAGCTTTATGCCAATATAAATTAAAAATTCAACCACAAGTTTGAGTTGAAACATAAGCATGTTCATATTTTACAAGTATAAAAACACAATAGCACGGGCATCAATTACAATTTATAATTAGCGGCCAGAATTCACAAGTATAATAAACGACATCAGACACTCAGCAAACGAATCGTATGTCCGATATCAGACCGAACTCAATGCAAAGAAAGGCCCAATATGAATGTACCCCTTAAATCTTCACAGAGAAAAGCATACATTTACAGACACACAAAAGTATCATATCTACGTATATAAAAAAACATGTAAGTATAATAAGAGAGATCTGAATTCGTTTGGGAAGGAAATAGCCCCAATGAAAACCTGATATATAAAGAGGGCCAAAACTTCTCTCTCGATATTTTAAAGAAACTAATAGAGAAAAGTTCAATGGTTGAGGAGCAGGCAAAGCCTAATCAGCGACAATAGCAGCATCCACAATCTACTCTTAAGATTGATGGAGAAATTGCAGATTTTAGAAAGGATGGTACTATAAAAACAGAGAAGGAAAAGGACTTATCGGTTAGCCGAGGCGTGCTAGGCACTGTCTTTAAGAGTAGATTTCCGTCCCTCAGAGTATGAACTCGGTGCAAGTCAGGTCCAGCGGCTACCCTCCAGGATTCAACGACAACGGCCTTGTAAGTATGCACTCACAATACAAGGCTCCAGCGAGCAGCAACAATTCTTTGATCTCGCATGAAGAGGAAGAGGAACAGCAAGGATAGCAACAGAAGCAATGAACTTTTGGAGGAAGAATGAATTATTTTGAAATGAAATTCGCAGCCCGAGAACTATAGAAAGGTTGAGTTTATATAGAGCAAAATTGAGACTGTTGGGATTCGCAATCAATATGAAATTTTAATTCAGCCAGAAAACAAAATATGACCGTTGGAATTCGTCATTAAGGAAAAAATGGCTGTTGCGAAATTAAAACAGTGATTAATAGAAAATACGTCAGTTGAGACATTAACAACGCTTTAAAAGAGAATAATGGGCCTTTCAAATTCTGCCAAACAAGAGGGCTAAAAAATTTGAAGCAAAACTTGGGCACTCCGCGCGCGCACCCGTGAACCCCCCCTGCGCGACGCCAGTGCACACGCGCTAAGGTTTTTTGGATCCGGCGCCCAGATTTTCCATTCGGCTCAACCCAATTTGGGCTCGGCCCCTTGCTTGGGCTCATGTGCACGCGAGCTACCTCCAATTTCTAGCCCATTAACAAGTCCAATAGCCCATTATCAAGAAGACTATAATATACCCATCCAAGAGTTATCTCCCATCCAATGTGGGACTATCTTTTTGTTTGAAATTGAAGAAATATCCAACACATATCTCGACTGCTTATAAAACCAACATCTAGAAGTGGATCGACTTCTTCGTCGGCCACCTTCATTTTATCGTCCCGATGCTTCTCTTCTTTTGCTTCACCAGTTTGAAGGTTGGTTCGACGTTCAACTCATGAGAGATGACCTGAGGGTCAGTGCCTGGCATATCATCGGGAGACCACGCGAAAACGTCTACATTGGCCCTCGAGAAAATAATCAGCTGTTCTATTAGGTTAGTGAAAAATCTCGACCCAATAAAAACAGTTTTCCATTCTTCGTCAGACACATGGATCAACCCAGTCTCCTCAACTGGAGTTGGCCGTTGGTCCGCCGGCAGGTTGTCCTCGTTGTTGTGGATGTTCAATGGGTGCGTTTGCTCCGCTCTTATGGTCGCGACGGACATAAGGTAGCATGACATATAGATGCATCT
The DNA here is from genome assembly GCA_030789695.1 of Scilla litardierei. Lineage (NCBI taxonomy): Eukaryota > Viridiplantae > Streptophyta > Magnoliopsida > Asparagales > Asparagaceae > Scilla > Scilla litardierei. Next base: position 1,108,585 of record CM061138.1, on the reverse strand, counting down.
GATTCTCTTTCACCTTTTCCGACCCATTGGGTAGTCTGAAACCTAATCATTTGATGGAAGGTGGAGACTACTGCTTCTACCGAGTTAAAAAGTGGCCAGCCTATGATCCCATTATAGGCCGAGTAGATCTTCACCACAATGAAGTTGGCTATTTAGTTGTCTTGATGAGTGGATTTCTCGGGTGTGTCCGCCAGTGCGATCACGAATGCGACGAGAGCAGCATGTCCTGTGAAACCGTCCGACAAGAGGCACCGTCCAGTACATTCATTTAGTTTTGACAAGACCAATCACATCTTCTCCAGAGTGGTTATGAAGAGTACGTCACATGAACTTCACGTGTTGGCGAGTAACCTCCTTACTTCGTATGCGCTAATGGTGGCGTTGTTGACGACGTCATCATCATGCGACAGATCCACACCCTTAAGATCCTCATCTAAAAAAGAGATTGGAGGTATGTTGTCTCTCGGTTGCTTCCGCTGATACGACATTGGTAAGCACCCTCCCAGCATACAAACTCTGAAGAGATGTAGACAACTCACTGTGCGGTGGTCCGTCCGATATCATGTCTATGACATCAATACAAGTCGGAGTTGAGGCATTCGTCTTAAGGTGAACGAGCTTCCTCGTCTTTTGGTTGGTTGGGTAAGTCGACATCGTCTTCTGGATCAGTGTAGACATGTATTTTGAGTCCTTTTCCATAGACGACGCCAACTATTGATGTGTGATTTCGTCCGCCAGAGAGGTGGAACTGACGAGAACGCTTTGAATGGTGTAACGCTTCCTCGGCTGAAGAGTGGGACCAGAAGATGGTTGAATCCATGTCAGAGATATCTGAGTCCAAGCTATTGGGTGGAGGCTCGAGCTTAACTCCGAGCTAACTGCCGAGCTAGCTGCAGCCCAGACAAATCGTCAGAGGGTCGGATCTGGGTTCCGACCCAACTCCACTACGATGCTTAAGTTAGCATAGACTTAAAAGAGACTTTAGTCAGCTAGGTCCAACCTAAATGGATGTTGTCTGATCACTTTCACGCCGCGTTATGGAGGAAGAAATGTAAAGCGGAAGTAAGAGAGTGTAAGTTATCAGAGTACATAGTGACTAGTATCTTTGGAGCTTGAACCCGTTTCTCGTCGTCGTTTCCTCTCAGCCAAAATATCTCTATCCATTTCGTGGACATGCCCAATGCAGTAACACGGATGATCCCACTACTTCAGACCATGCATGCCATTCTAAGAACTAGCATATGACCATATTATCAATTATTTTGCATTCATATTTGTATTTGATAAGCTGTTTTGTAAACGACGTGCTATGACAATGTTTTGCACTTTTGTCGTGTGGCTCCACATTGTAATATTGTAATTTAAAGTACTAGTTTATCCATGTTATTTCAAGTATGTATGGTAGAACATATGACGTAAATAAAAACACTTAACATGTTTATATCAAGAAGAAATGAAGAAGTGAAAAATATATAGAAAAAACTACTGAATTCTCTATTTAAACACACCATGTGCATGCTCATTTTCTAGCTCCCAAGTTGAATGGGAAGCAGAGAGTAATATTAGTATTTGCAGTGTCCTATCAGATGGCTGTCCCTTTAGGGCCTGTTCTTTTCCAGGAATAGGAAAAATGGAATAGAGTGAAAGGTTGTATTCCCATGAGAGAGAAAATGTAGTTTTGTGTTCTTTTGGGTGGAATAGAGTATGGAATGAGGGTTTGGAATAGAAAGTGGGGTCCACTCTCTATTCTTGTGTTCTTTTGGGATTGGAGAGTTTGAATGAAAAAGTGGAAAGAGAATGAGTTGGAGGAGAGAGAAAGAGAGATGAGAGATTGGGGCCCACCATTCCCAAGGATTCCATTGTATTCCAAGCAAAAATCTTGGAATAGAAAAGTAGTCATCATTACCAAATTGGAATAGCCACGTAGGATTCTATTCCACGTCTAAAAGAACAACCGCTTGGAATACAACCTTGGAATAGGATGAATAGTGCATGAACAATGCCTCTATTCCCATTCTCACCCCTATTCCGCGCAAAAGAACATGCCCTTAGTCATTAAACTCGGAAGCTTAGGATCTATAAAAATAACTCGGTTGTTTGCTACCCAAAATAACTAATATATCCGTGCAGTGTTGATTCTTTTTATTTGTTCGGAAACAATGAGTTTTATATAATAATTGGTATGCCACTATTAATAATCTAACACCGGCTTCCTTAAATTTATTCGGAGTTATTTGGTAGAATTAAATAAATTCACAATAGAAATGAAAACAATTATGTATTTCCTTAGCAAGACAACCTAACTAATTAAATTAGCAAATAAACTTTTATAATTTCAAATTTGTGATAATATGAACAAAGAGGAAAAACAGAATGTAAAACATGATTGTAGTTTTGGAGCTTATCAAGAATAAAGAAAACAGATGAACAGGATGCAACGTGGCAAAATCGTATATATTAAAAAAAACAAGCTAACTGCGTCGAAGAAATTTTGATGGAGCAATTGAAGATTTGGCTACGTCAATTCCCGCATAACCGTTTGTATGCGGGAGCATGTACAGATTGTGTGAAATTAATTAGCGAGAGGAGCGAAAGGGACGCGGCAATGGCCGTCGTTTTCCGAAAATGCTTCGGACATGTCCATTAGCTCCGACGGGGCCCCCGACAGCCAATTTAATTCTTTCATCCTTTTGGGGGCATTTTCGGTTTTCGAGCAGACCCCTAATGCCACATTCCTCATTGAAAACAAAATGCACCCCCGCCACCGCCCTTGTTTGTTAGCGCTCCTAACAGAAAAGGAGGGTGAATATATCACCACCCTTGCGCTTTCCACTGCGCTGTTTGACTGCACCATGCCGCATTAAATTACTATCTCTGAACCGACTCGTCATTTTGCTAATTAAATAAGGGTAAAACCGTAATATCGGATCTTTAAATACGGTCATTGGGATTCTCGTCTCTATCTCTCCCCTCATTTTCTCTGTCTACTGTCGCTTTTCCCAGTACGAGCTTCTGTTCTTCATCTTTAAAGCTGTCAGCTCTTAAACACACTCTCCTCCCCCTCCCCATCTTCTCTCTCTCTTCGTCTTCATTAATCGAAACCCTAGAATTTCTCTTTTGTTGATCTCTCTGATTCTTATCCCGTCTGCTCTCAAAGTATGGTGGATAGGGTTACGGCTTCCATCTGTTTGATCGTGATGTTAGGCTTCGGATTTCGTCCTTGCTTCTTCTCATGAGCGAGGGCGAGGCTCTCTTTTCTCTGAGGTGGCCGTCTTTGGGACAAATCGGAGATCATTTCTTGAGGGTTTCTTGGATTTTTTCTTAGGGCTTTGTTCGTGGGGTATGATAGTAGTGGGAATCGGGGATTAGATCGAGTTATATTCGGTTGTTGTTGTGCTTGCATGCTCGTTCTTGAGATCGGAGTTTGAGAAAGATCTCGCTGCGATTTTTTGTTGTTGGTTCTTTAGTCCTTAAGATCAAGAGAAGTTGTAAATACTTTGTTGTTAATCTAAAGATCGGATCTTTGCGAAGAAATGGCGGCGGCCGTGGCGATAAGGACTAGCAGCGGTAGCAGCGGCGGCGGATTGGACAAGCACATGGACAGCACGGGGAAGTACGTACGATACACGGCGGAGCAGGTGGAGGCATTGGAACGGGTGTACGCCGAGTGCCCGAAGCCGAGCTCGATGAGGAGGCAGCAGTTGATTCGTGAGTGTCCCATACTCTCCAACATCGAGCCCAAACAAATCAAAGTCTGGTTTCAAAACCGAAGGTACAGTTGATAGTATTCAAGCCTCATTTTTAATGATGATTCGATTTTAGGTTTAAATTTGTGTTTATTTGTTGCGAAACCTAATTCTCTCACAATATTTTGGCTTTTCTATGTTTTTGTACTAATATATCATTCTTAAAAGGCAAAATATAACTGATTAACCCGCTTTTGTTTATATTCTTCTACAGGAGCAATGTTTTAAAATTACAGTTTATTTTTTTTTGCATTTCAGCGAGACGTGTTGATTTAACTGGAAAATTTAGTCTTTCATGTTAAAGTTTCCATTGACATAATTTACTACCCCAAGAAATGCAAGGTATCGAGTCTCAGTTGGCCATGCCTTTTATCTATGACGAGTGTCAGTTATATCGTAGGGTACTTTAAATATGCTTGTTATAAATTTTCTTAGCGAAAACATCGAATTGTTTTGGGAGATGCGATAATTACCATGACAGCTGCTGCCACCCAAAATCTGCCCATAAGTCCCTTTTAGTTGTTACATGATCTGTGTTGAATCATAAGCAAATCTGTAATAGCATGAGTTGTGGTTTGGCTCTAAAAATTATGTTATCTTCAGATGTCGTGAGAAGCAGAGGAAGGAGGCTTCTCGCCTTCAGGCTGTCAATAGGAAGTTGACTGCGATGAACAAACTTTTGATGGATGAGAACGAACGCCTTCAAAAACAGGTCGCTCATCTGGTTCATGAGAATGCGTACATGCGGCAGCAACTGCAAAATGTGGGTTCCCCAACATACTATGGCATGCGTTGTTAATTTATTTTGAATTGAATATTCAGCCATTGTTATAGTTGAATTTTCTTCCCTGCAATCATTAACTTGAAGAAATTTTTTTGCTTGTTGGTGATTCTTAGGCATAATCAACTAGACATTATATACATGGTGGATGCCTTCATCTAATGGTTTTTTCGTATACTGTTCATCCATCATCATAGTAACTATATTTTATGTGAAATAGTATTATCAGCATGCCTACTAGGACATAGGATATATAAGATGATCGGTTTTGGGAATCCTGCAGGGAAATTTATTTTTAGTGTTCTGATGAACTTTTGTTTATTTTTGTTTTTTCCTTTTATCTGCAGCCCTCTCTTGCTAATGACACAAGCTGTGAATCAGTTGTGACCACACCACAAAATCCTCTTAGGGATGCAAGTAATCCTGCTGGGTAAAATCTACTTCCAAATGGTTGTTCTTCAGTATTCACCCAAACTTTATTGTGAATATTGCTAATCATGTGATTTGCGATAATTTCCTTGCAGACTGCTGTCTATTGCGGAGGAGACCTTGGCAGAGTTCCTTTCAAAGGCTACAGGGACTGCTGTCGATTGGGTCCAGATGCCCGGGATGAAGGTACTCCTTGTAGCTTGGGAATTAAAAAAAATGAATGGACCTTATCTTTTCTTTCTTTTCTGTCAGTATGGAGACCCGAAGCTTTGAAAGCTCAGTTGACATACAAAAGCAATTATCAGATTTTTACCTTTCAAAATAACTGAGATAATTATGCAATATTCCCTTTTTCTTCCGTGCTCAGCCTGGTCCGGATTCGATTGGAATTGTTGCTATTTCAGAAACTTGCAGTGGAGTGGCAGCACGAGCATGTGGTCTAGTGAGTTTAGAGCCTACAAAGGTAAGTTTGTTTATTCGGTTCCTTGATGGCTATCAAAAACAAACAATGATTAATGTGACATCTATTCTATAAAGGATGAAGATTTTGAATCTTATCCTACTAGGATAAAGCTTTGTCCTATGTGGCAAGTTTGTCCTAGGTGGCAATGACAATTTTGGGGAGACTTAAATTTTGGGGGGAAACTTAAATTTGGGGGAAACTTAAATTTGGGGGAAAACTTGAAATTTTGGGGGAACTTGAAATTTTCGGGGAAAACTTGAAATTTGGGGGAACTTGAAATTTGGGTGGGGACTCGGCCATTAAATAAACCGTGCCCAAAGGGCACGGGTAATAACTAGTGAATTTATAACCTAGAACGGAATATAGATGCACTCACATATTAGCAAGACACATTTCTCTGTCTCTATCTCTCTCATGGCAAAGAAATATATGGGCCAACTTGGGAGTACCATGGGCGATAACCATAGAGTGGCCTGTGAAACATGGACATATCTTTTTTTGTTTCAGTTTGGCTACTTTGCCTATTCCATACTGCCATTTGGTTTATCTATGTCATCGGATTGATTGAAATCTAGCGCGCTCGCACACTTGTTACCTGTCATGAATTTGGTTCATCATTAGATTACATAGTCATTTTCATTAGTTGTGACTGTTTTTTGCAACAAATTTGATGGAAATAGACTCAGATGGGTGTGGCAATGACATACAAATAGTGGTGAATTTTGATCCAGTTAATTTCATCATTAAATTTCAGATCGCAGAAATTCTCAAAGATCGTCCATCATGGTTCCGTGATTGTCGGAACCTTGAAGTTTTCACCATGTTTCCAGCTGGAAATGGAGGCACAATTGAATTAGTATATATGCAGGTTAGAAATACAAAGATACATAATGTTATCCTAAACCCCAGACTTATTGTTTACCCTCCGTAACCGTAAACTCTATTCACTGCGCTTTCTGGTGGTTAAGTTCAGATGTATGCTCCAACGACATTAGCTCCTGCTCGTGATCTGTGGACCCTGAGGTATACAACAAATTTAGAAGATGGCAGTCTTGTGGTATCCTCTTCAACCTACGCCATGTCAATCGGAATATTCAAATATAGCTGTTTTTATAATCAACGAAGTATTTGATCTTGTGCTGCTGATATTAAATCTTAAGGTTTGTGAGAGGTCATTGAGCGGTTCTGGAGGTGGTCCTAATGCTACCACTGCTCATCAGTTTGTAAGGGCTGAAATGCTTCCCAGCGGGTTTCTAATTCGGCCATGTGATGGTGGAGGTTCAATTGTACACATTGTTGACCATTTGGATCTTGAGGTTTGTTTCTGTTCTAGAAGATTCTATTATTTAGTACAATGCTTTAATGGCATGCCTGAAAATTCCTTGACTATATCAATTTGTTCTGTTTTCCTGCCATCAGGCGTGGAGTGTGCCTGAAGTGCTGAGACCTCATTATGAGTCTTCCCGGGTGGTGGCTCAGAAAATGACCACTGCGGTAGGTGATTAGATTGTATAATGACACTCAACTGAGTTTATTTAGTCTTTTCTTTCCTTTTAAGTTGGAAATGATACTTAATGGAGGTGTAGGGTTAAATTTGCTCTGTGACATTACAAGTCAATTTTGCTTTTTTTGGAAATGGTTCTGGGTTATTCTTATGGAGTCATATCCTGGTCACTTGTTTGGATGTTTACTTGGAATATATCATTTCATTTTGACATAAAATGATAATAATTTACTGGTTTATTCTGCAAAGGCACTGCGACACATCAGGCAAATAGCGCAGGAGATGAGTGGTGAAGTGGTGTATGCTTTGGGTAGGCAGCCTGCTGTTTTGCGTACTTTCAGTCAAAGATTGAGCAGGTGATTATTCTGAAGTTCTTATTCAGATCTTATTTGCAGCTATGTTAATCTATTGTATTTTGGTTCAGTTTGTGATACATCTGCTGCACACTAACTGGTTTCATGCCTTTCAGAGGCTTCAATGATGCTATCAGTGGCTTTGGTGATGATGGCTGGTCAATCATGGGATGTGATGGTGCTGAAGATGTAGTAATTGCAACCAACTCTATGAAGAAAACTAATTCAATTACTAATCCTGTGAATGCCATCTCCATGTCCGATGGGGTGATTTGTGCCAAGGCATCAATGCTGCTTCGAGTGAGTTCTGAACTTTCATATTACAATGTTAAGCAGTGACCTGTTTTCAGTGGTTTGTTTTCTTGTCCCCCCTATGAAACAGCCATTAGCATAGAAATTCAGATCTATGGTTAGTGCGCAAGCATGTGTGTTTCTTTTTCATTCTCTTCCTCTTTTTCTACCAAACCATTTTCCAAAAACAATTTCAGTTATGGTTCTGGTATACTGATTGTATGTTTTCTTTTATGAGCCTTTTTGTTTAAGCTCCTTTGACATGGTACATTGTGCTCTTCTTTAAGGGGATTGAGTGTTGTTTCTTAGGGTTCAAAGTGCTAAATAAATTGATGCTTGCAAATGCAACTGCACTCCAGTGCTAAAGACATTTTGCAGCGCGCAAGAGGCCTAGGGTTTAATTCTCAACTGTACTGGCTACACCTTGTTATCTGGACAGAAGATGCTTTCTCCAAAACAGATGAATCTTTTGCAAGCGTTTTCGTGTGATTTTTGTAGTTAAGTTACCTTAGTGAATTTTGACAAATTTTTTTTTTTCATCTAGAATGTTCCTCCTGCATTGCTGGTCCGGTTTTTGAGGGAACACCGTTCTGAATGGGCCGATTACAACATAGATGCATATGCTGCTTCCTCTTTGAAGGCGGGCTCAGCTTCTTTTCCTGGAATGAGGCCTACCAGGTTTTCTGGGAGCCAAACAATCATGCATCTTGCTCACACTGTGGAGAATGAGGAGGTATGCCTTATCTTAATGTCCAAATTTCCTTTTTTCTTTGCAAGTTGATAAATTCACATTCTTTTATGGGAACAGATCACATATTATCTGTCCATTTGGCTGAAAATTGTTATTTCAGACCAATAAGTGGCAACATGCACAAAAATAGGACAATAAATTAGTGCATGGATGATACTTTGATGTCTATTGGAATAACACTGGCATGATCATTTGACACGGTTTCATCATGTGCAATGGGCTAATGGCTGCTTTACTTGGGAGTGGTAATAGAATCATTGTTGTCGGAGAGACAAGGGTTATGAATATTGAATAAGAACCTAAATATAGACACACATTATGTTAGTAAAGAGGATACAGATAGTAGGCATTGATTATGGCAGGTAAAGAAATTGGCGTAAATAGAAGTGGAAGAGGATATTATCATTGTCCCTTTACTGCAATATGTCTAAATGAAAAATGGATTTATTTAGCGTACTCCAAAGATTTGCAATAAAGACTTTACTGTTGTCATTGTTCTAGTGAAATAAAAAAGATCCCCATTGTTTTTCAATCTATATGTTAGCAAGATGCAGGCAAATATCTTTTGTATTTCCTAGCTCTAGCTATTTATGCTGAAGGCTTCTTTTTGAACCACATTTAAGCAAATTGTAGCAGCATGACAACTTGCCGGGACATGTTTCTACAAATTTTTTTACAACTTGTGTGTTGTTAGAAGACAATTTAATTTTAAAATTTAATCACATTTTTGGAAAATGTAACGTGTCGATGTGCTAATGACATCACAATATGTGAATTCTCTGCATCTTTCTTGTTTTTTAATCTTCGTTTTGCAATACGTTCATTTTCAAACTTTGTTGCTTATTTTTTGGGCAGTTGCTTGAGGTTGTTCGTCTTGAAGGCCAGGCTCTTACTCAAGACGAAGCTGTTATATCAAGGGATATTCATCTTTTACAGGTATGAAAAGATAGGTGTACTTTTGTCCTATGCTCTTCTTTTGCCTTTGATTTTTTAACCGAGGACTAGATATGCTTATATAATTATCAATTGAGACAGTAGTTCGTATAGTAAAGAAATAACTACATTAGTAGAAATGATGTTACTTCAAAAGCCCCACCACCACCCCCCCCCCCTCAAAATAAAAGCAAAAAAAAAAAAAAAAACCAAAAAAACCCCCCTCCTAGTGAACACACGTCTAAAACAAGGTGATGCGGAACAAACCATGAATTGATGCAAGTGCAACGATATGTTGCAGTAAGTTTGGAGCAAATTCTTCTACGTGGGAAAAATACGCTCACTCATGAAGAGGTTTACTTATTTTAGGCTTTTTAAAGTTATTATTTAAGAATTCCATTTTTGGGATTAGAGCTAGGCATTTTTTATTTGGAGTCTTATTTTATTTAAAAGTTTTGTGCCTTTGTTCATAAAAGGCAACTTTCCTTTTTCTTTTAGAATTCTAGTTGGAATAGTACTAGCTTTCTTCAAGCTTCGTTTTTATGCATAATGTTCTTGCCTTCATTGTAACTAGATTGATGGAAGATAAAATAAGAAACTGTTTCTAAACTATATGGTTTGCGAGGAACCAATCCATAGAATCTCTTTACATCTGAGGTGAGTGGGTGAGCGAGTTGTCTGAGCATGACGCCCAAAGAAATCTTTTACATGTGAGGTGTTACGTGAGGTGTTATGTGAGGTGTTGAAGTCGGCGAATGATTCTATCTTTTTTGGGATGAAAGGCTCAAAACCTTCTTTTTATCTTTTCATCTTTTAGTTTAGACCCCATCACAAAGCTTAGATTTTAAGCCCTAAAGCTTCCTTGTCCCTGTAAGTGAAAGCAGCTTAATTGCAAATCAGTATCCTTGTTCATTTGTATTGTAAAAGTTCAGATGATTATTCACAGGGTTTCAAAGTTCATACTAAAGCATGCTTGTCGCTAATTAACCTATCAACTTAATCTCTGATCCATCACATCTATCTATTTGCATTATTAGCAAGTCTTTGCAATTTTTAAGTTAAAATCCAATCCATATGATGCTGTATCCTTAAATCAATATTACTCTCTGTTGTTTGCCTTTTTTAGTGTTGTACAAGTGTAGGTGATGTTGCACATATGGAGCAGTCTAACTTACATCATTTTGTTGTGGCATATATTTTTCAGCTTTGTACTGGAATTGATGATAATGCTGTTGGAGCTTGCTTTCAGCTTGTTTTTGCACCAATCGATGAGCTTTTTCCAGATGATGCTCCTATGCTACCTTCTGGTTTCCGTGTCATTCCGCTGGATAGTAAATCAGTTGAGTATATAACCAAGCATGCTGATAACAATGATTCATCTTTAGCCATCAAATTTGCATGCACAAATAGTCAATATAGCTTGTTGTATATATTGTACCTTTCTAATCTGCTTGTGGTAAATACCATTGAACTTCTGCATAGAGATCCTTGTGTGCAAGCTTTTAAATTGACATGAAGCAGTGGTGCCGATATTAAGATTAATTTGGTTATCTATGCTGTTATGATGTCATAATGAACTCATTTTCTTACATAATACCTCTCTCCCTTGTTCTCTCCTTGTAGGACATTTTAGTTTTCTTGTTCTAGTGCTTGATGCATGCATGCAAACAAACTACATACATAAGCTTAAGTGATTATTTGTTCTTCCCTTTCCTCCATGTTTTATAGAACGGTCACCATATTTTCTGTAATTAGTCTTTTCATATTGTGGATAATAGGGATTGCTTTCCAGGTAACGCTGCTAAATGTGGTCTTAACATCCTTTTAGAATGCAATGTGCCAAGTACCGTTACTACTAACTAATATTCCACTTAATGCAAGTTGGATGACATTTGGATGGGGGTTGTTGTTTTTGTGCTACCTAGCACTCTTTCTGTGACATGGGTACATCAAGCATTTTTCGGTCTTAAGTCCCAAAGTAGTTAACAGACGCCGATGACTGAATACGCGTGTTCTTTCTGGAGCATATTTGGAATGAACTATAGTATGTTTTGTTTTCATAAGCTAGGCTAAACGATTTTGATAACATGCTTATACCATCATACCATAACATGGAATTTCTGGTTTAAAGGTCGAGAGATTGTTTGTTGTCGTGCCAAACTGGAGAAAAGATGATAGGATTGAGGATAGATTTGAGAAAGAAATTAGGACAAAGATAATATTTTTATTTGATAACTCGTTGAACTACAAGGTTTTGGTCTCAATTCAAGAGGAAGGCCGATCTTCCAATTAAATTAGGGCTAATCTAATCTAATCTAGATAACAGTTATTAATTCTCTCACAATTTTCTTCATAATCATCTCATAATCTTTCCTCCCTTATGATCAAATCCTCTTGATGAGACGTCGCCCCAAAATTACAGAATTGTCCTTCCTAGAATTTTTGCCTTGAAATTACAAATATGATACCAGAGCAGCAGCTCTGGAATTACGAAACTGCCATTGTACTGAACTTATGAAACTGCCACTGGCCTAAATTACAAAATTGTCATTGACCTGCACCTTTTATATGCGATCGTATAATTACTTTCCTACCAATGATACACATTGCCCTCAAAGTGGAATTTTGAAATCCGTGATATATGCGTTACTTTAAATGAGGGTGCTCGTCCTCTTACTTCTACTCAGCTGCTATACTCTTGCTTACGTCATCACCGACGATCAAAGTCTAGAGGGCTCGATCCCGACAATGATATCTCGGGTCAAACTTCTCGTTACATCGAAATCATAATCTCCAGACGCGTTTATTTTGGATCTCTGTCTCTGTGATACGCTTTAACTTGTTGTCGGGTCGGGGCTCGTTCTTGTCTTGGGTTGTCTGAACCCATCTTGGCTGGGACTTCTAAACTTCTATCGTGGTATTAGTGCGGGATGAGAACCTGTACAATGATCCCTCGACACCCGCTCCGTAATGTTCATGATCTACATGGGCCAGCTCCATTGTCTCCCCCAGCCTCCTCGGCCTCAACAGACGTAGACGTAGTTCAGCTCGAATGCTTGCCTTGAGCCCCTTAATAAAGTTTCCTTACAGAACTGGTTCAGACATTTCTCACCCATTACGAGAGCAACATAAATTTTTTATTTTTCTGTACTGCCCCATCTTACTTGAGTGCAAGGCTACTCATGTAGATCATCTCCCTGAGTATTGTAAAAAAAGGTCCAATAGGCCGTTTTAAAACTCCCACGAGTGCACACGTTGTCTTTGTTTCCTTCACTGAAATCATGCCAACGCCTTTCCTTACAAACATAGGGCGTCAGCCATAAGCTTCTCTGTGAGACAGTTGATTGTAAAATATCTCTCGACGTGATAACCATCCATAAGGGTCATCTTCCTCAAAGACTGACATATACAAAGTGTTCCTGCTCGGCTCCCCATTGTGGCTGCTTGTAGTGACATTGTGGATGTGCGTTCTAATTTACAATCGTGAAACCCCCAAACCCATCCATTGTCACTCCTTCACGACCAGTCGTCGTCAAACCACTGCGAAGCTCCGTATAATTTTGGATGTCTTCTTAAAATTTCAGTACACACTAGGGGTGGGAAACGGGTCGGATGGGTTCTGGTTCGGGTCGGGTCCCCGGATAGGGGTAAATCCTAACCCGGACCGAATTGAATCCGAGAGGGTTCGGGTGACTCGAAAAATTTTCGGGTCGGGTTCGGGTTAACAGCAGCTCGCCGCTCGTCGCTTAAACCCGACCTGGATTGCGTAATTTCCAGCAGCTTGTCGCTTAAACCAAACTGATGACAGCATGAAAGTATAATTAACGTTACCATTTTATTAACGAAAGTAATAAATTAACTAAAAAGTTGTATGTAAAGGGAATTGAATCCAAGACCTCTTAAAGAAGAGGACAACAATTCAAATCGTATAAAAGCACAACTCCTCTTGCAACTGTGTATTGAAGTTATAATATAAATTTTTATATATATAAAGAAAGTAGACTGGGTCGAATTCGGGTCATTCGGGTTGACATGCCAAACACATACCTGACCCGAATTTTATCCCGGTCGGGTCAACCCGGATCCTACTTGACCCGGATTGGCCCCTACCCATACCCGGTTAAGGATGTCGGGTTCGGGTTAGGTCGGGATCATTTTGCCACCCCTTGTACACACTACCCCCCCCAAAAAAACCCTCCAAAGGCCCAAAGAGGTCAAAGGTCTTGAGTGAATTTGATAAGAAAGTTAGGGTTTGGGAAAGACAAAAGATGAGATTTTATAGATCTTCAAGAGAAATACAAGATATAGACTTCTTTTGAGAGGAAGCCCATTCTCCAAACTTGAATCTAAGATGGCAAGCTTATTCTCACTAGATATAGGGGTCTACTCTTCTAAACTAATGATAAACACTCGAAGTTTTTATAAGGAACAATGAAAAACCCTCTCCCCACGTATAAGGGCAGCCCAAGCCAAAATTACACAAACCCCCCCCAAACCCAAACATTGCAAAAATACCCAAAATGTCACAAAAACGCCCTCGACCTAGTTCTTCATCCCATGATCCTTATTGCGACACATTCGTTGATATGTGAAGATCTCATCATTACTCCCCCAAAAGAACCATCTTGTCCTTATGGTGGAAGTCTGGGAATCGTTGCGCAATCACATCATAAGGCTCCCAAGATATCTTATGCTCTGGAAGGTCCGTCCACCTAATCATCACCTCCCGTGCCCCCATGCTCCCCTGACGAATCCTCTTCAGCTCTGTTGGCTCAAGCAGCACCTCCATGTCTCTGCGATTGTCGGTGGTAGCGAAGAAGAAACTGTATGATCCCCGATGGCCCGACGGAGCTACGACACATGAAAAATAGGATGGATATCTGAATCTGGTGGCAACCTCAGTCGATAAGCCACCTGGCCAACCTTGGCCTAGTTGCGGGGTGACAACTTCTCGTTCTGCCTCCATGCCATGGATCGTTGTCAATAAGGCCACAACTTCAAATACACCATGCCCCTGCTCGAAATGCACATCTTGTCTGTGTTCATCTGCTCGGCTGTCACGCCCCGCTTCCCATTGTACTTGGGAGCGGGAACGCGAGCGGGTCCGCATGGGCTGGAGCGGTGAAACTCCAACCCAATAAGCGTCTGTGATTTAAACATTTGCAGGTTCTTGCGTGCGATCTCAGAGCAACACAGAATATCATTATTACACACAGACATCCAGATTACATGTACCCAAAGAATTAAGGCCTAGCTCGGCCGTTACAAACAGTTACACAAAATAAATTTACATCTGAAAGGAATACAACAATTATTGATTTAATGCAGCGCTGCGAAAGAACGTCGTTCCTTAGCAGTGGGTCTCAGCATCCTGGTTCTCTCGGTCCTTCTGCTTAGTCTCCAAATAAATTCTTCGGTGAACTCTGCTAAAAAACCTAACGTATATTTCACAAGATAGATAAGGAAATATACGTCAGCGAGGGTCGTTCGGCAAGACTTAAAACGTTAGTAATAAAAAGGACCATCGGCAAGATAATAATATAGTACGCAAAGAATTAGGGAAGAAAGGACACAATATGATTCCAATAAGATGAAAGCATGAGGAGGCATGTGAGCATAACAACGCGTAGTGTGCAAAGAAGTGAACATGCGAAGTGTAGTGTGCAAAGTAGTGAACATGCGAAGTGTAGTGTGCAAAGTAATGAACATGACAAGGTGTAGTGTGTAAAGTAACAAGCATGGCATGTGTAGTGCGTACATCAATGAGTATAGCAAGTGTAGTGCATAAAGTAACAAGTGGCATACATGGCTTTTGTAATGCACAAAGTAGAGGGCATGTCATTTGCAATATACAAGGTACGACATGATATGAACTTAGCAGTACATTATATTTACGATAACAGCAGCAGTAGGAAATAAGAGTGCCAATCTGTACTTAATCTAGTGACAAGCCCAGTGTCTGAGGGGGAAGTGACTAGCAGGCGGCGACTGGTGGCGGCTCGACTGTGGGAGGCGTGGTCCGACTGCGGTCGAGGAGCGGTCGGAGGGCTGAGCGGGTAGACCGGATACGGGCGGTGCGGCCTCTGCAGGCGGAGGAGGGCTGAAGTGTGAATGGCCTCGGGGTTGGGGGTTCATGGGAGGGGCGGATTACCGTGGGTGGCCGCCGGAGGGGAACAAGGCGACATCGGCGTGAGCGGTGCTCGAAGACTCGGTGTGCGCGAGCTGACGGCGACAAGAGGAGGGGGGTCGCGAGAGGGGATCAATGGCAATGGAGCTCGGAGAAGAAGAGGAACTGGGTGCGGCGGGCGTGAAGAAGAGGGGGCGACTGAGGTTCCGGGCGGCGGCGAGCTCTCGCAGGTGGAGGAGGAGGCCACGAGGGAGTTGGGTCGTGGGTTGCCTGGGCGAGGGGGTGGCCGGCGCTGTGAGGGAGAAGGCCGGGGGTTTGGAGAGATGGGAGGTGGGCTCTCGGGGGTTGTTTGCTGAGTGATGCCGTTCGATGTTGGGTTTTAAGGAGAGGAGAAGAAGAATGAGAAAGGCGAACGGAGGGGCGACGTGCGGGCTGTGCGCATGTCGTTGACGGCAGTTGCAAGTATGCGGGATTGTGGGCGGTTTGGTATGCGGGGTTGAAGGGGGAGAGAGAGACATGGATCTGTTAAGATCCCCTGCATGGAAACGGATGACGTGGAAAAAGAATGCTGTTATGATATAAGGAAATAAAAACAGTTTATAAAAGAAGTTTAAAGTTAAAATTTTAAGTTAGGATATTTAATAAATAGGTTAGTTAGTTTAAAGAGATATTAATTGAAAAGAGTTTAATTTAAAAGCTTTAATTTTAAAATGTTTAGATTAAAATTACATAGTTAAAATAGTAATGATAATAATAAGATATACAACTTTGCCCTTCGGTATCCAAAAATTAAAAAGAAAATACCGGAGCGATTGCGCCTCCGAGAGGATCGCGAATGCGGGGTCCGGTCACGAGTCCGGACTACAGATAAAATATTAAAAACCAAGTGCAAGAAAACACGCAATCCTACACAACAAAGAGGTGCGTACGAATTACTTACGACGGAAAAGTGGTCGTTACATCCTACACACCTTAAGAAAAATTCCGTCCTCGGAATTTCTTTGGCTAGGCAAGGATCTAGGAAACACCTGATAAACAGAGAATGAAAGTAATATCATAGTATCAATGAAGCGACATACAGAGGAATGAAAACTTCTGAATTGAAAAAAAGTCCAAGGTTGAAACAACTACAACCAAAACAAACACCTAGGATATAACAAGGCAAAGATAAACGCATTTATGGTATGAATCATTAAATGCGATGATAGGTCAGGCTCCAACGTCATCGGTCATCACTTGCTCGTCGTCCCTAACTTCCTCTGCGACCATAGAGTAATTTTGGTGCCGACTGTGTTCGGGATTGGCCTGTTGAGGAACTTGACGCGGAGGGGCTAGAGGCTGTCCCTGTTGAGTCGATCTTGATGCTACCATAGGTTGGTTCGCAGAATTGCTAGCGCGATGAGGGCAGTTCCTTGCAATATGATCAGGTGCCCCGCACGCCAAACATTGGTTCAATAGTACACGGCAATTCTTCTTGACGTGCCCAATCCGGTTACAATGATGACATACCACTGCAAATCTGGGGTCGACTGGAGCTGCAGGCCTCTTGAAGTTGGTGGTCTGAGTCAGTCGTAGGTCATTCCTTGGCAGCTCTAGGGAACGCTTGCTTGCCTGACACGCCTTCTTCTGATTAGCGATCTGCTCGTGCCTCTTCGCAGCTACCAGGACTTGCTCATGAGTGGTAAAGGTGCTCCCAGACAATACACTCTGTATGTCTAAGTCTAAGCCCTGTAGAAAGCAGTGAGCACAGTCCTCCGCGTCTGCTACCAGAGTAGGGGTGAATCGACTCTGCATTGTAAACTCAGCCTCATACTCGTCGACTGTCATGGTGCCCTGCTCCAGGTTGATGAAGCGTTGCTGCATCTCCCTCTTCGCAGCCTTCGGAAAGTATTGGGCGTCAAACCTCTGACGAAAAGTCGCCCATGGAATCGGCTTGATCAGCCTAGTCTCTTCAGCATCCCACCAGTGACAGGCGTTGTCTGTCAGCTGCTTCTTGGCGAGCTCCACCCAATCGTTCGGATTGACTCGGGCAAGACACAAGTTATCCGCAGTGTTGCGAAGCCATTCTTCGGCCGCTAGTGGGCCCTCTCGTCCAGAGAAGCTCGTCGGATGCATCCCTCGAAACTGCTTGGCTCCAGGCTCATAGCGGGGTTGTGGAGCAGCTGGTGCAGCCTGACGTCCCTGCTGGACCAGATGGTGCCGAACCTTCAGCATCTCTCTTAACTCCAAGCATCTGGCGGATGTCGTCCTCTCCCCCTCCAGCAGCTCCGGATCCTTGTCGAGTGTTACGTCTTCCTGTCATGCTGCAAACAAACAAAGTAAACATTTGCGTACAATGTTTATCTAGACAGTTTAGTTAATAATGACATCCATATTGTTCTGAGTATTTCGCAAAAAGCAGGACCTGCATGGGCCATCACTAAAACTTGTCACGCCCCGCTTCCCATTGTACTTGGGAGCGGGGACGCGATCGGGTCCGCATGGGCTGGAGCAGTGAAACTCCATCTCCAACCCAATAAGCGTCTGTGATTTAAACATTTGCAGGTTCTTGCGTGCGATCTCAGAGCAACACAGAATATCATTATTACACACAGACATCCAGATTACATGTACCCAAAGAATTAAGGCCTAGCTCGGCCGTTACAAACAGTTACACAAAATAAATTTACACCTGAAAGGAATACAACAACAATTATTGATTTAATGCAGCGCTGCGAAAGAACGTCGTTCCTCAGCCGTGGGTCTTAGCGTCCTGGTTCTCTTGGTCCTTCTGCTCAGTCTCCAAATAAACTCTTCGGTGAACTCTGCTAAAAAACCTAACGTATATTTCACAAGATAGACAAGGAAATTTACGTCAGCGAGGGTCGCTCGATAAGACTTAAAACGTTAGTAATAAAAAGGACCTTCAGCAAGATAATAATATAGTACACAAAGAACTAGGGAAGAAAGGACTCAATGTGATTCTAATAAGATGAAACATATCAGCATGAGGAAGCATGTGAGCATAACAACGTGTAGTGTGCAAAGTAGTGAACATGCGAAGTGTAGTGTGCAAAGTAGTGAACATGGCAAGGTGTAGTGTGTAAAGTAACAAGCATGGCATGTGTAGTGCGTACAACAATGAGTAATAGCAAGTGTAGTGCATAAAGTAACAAGTGGCATACATGGCTTTTGTAATGCACAAAGTAGAGGGCATGACATTTGCAATATACAAGGTAAGACATGATATGAACTTAGTTGGCAGTACATTATATTTACGATAACAGCAGCAGTAGGAAATAAGAGTGTCAATCTGTACTTAATCTAGTGACAAGCCCAGTGTCTGAGGGGGAAGTGACTAGCATTACACCCAAGCTAACGGGAGCTATCTGTGACTCTACTCACCGACCCGGCCAGGTGTCGGTCAAGTTCACCAATAGAGTCCAATCCAGCCTTCCGACCTCTACTACATTGGACTACCCCACCCAAAGTGTCCATTTGTGTATCCGTATAGTCCAATGTTTGCCGTGTGGCAACCATTCCGTAAATGCCCCGCGGCCCAATATCCGTAATGTCCGAAGGCCCAATAGTCTGTAGTTGCCCCAAGGGCCCAGTATCACAATTCATTAGGGACGTTCATTCCACAATTAACGATATAGCGAGCGAGAAGGGGAGGTTGCATACATTGTTAGAAGGACAACATCACTTTGATAGTAAAAAAACACACCACACATCATTTGGATTTATTCTGTCATTTCAAGAGTTATTAGACAACCTACTTTTGAAAAGTGAATATGTTGACAGTATTAAAACATGTGTTGTACCTTAAAATCGGCTTGCGATAAAAATACTTGCGCCTTTGAAAAAGTTTGTAGAAAGTAATATACTTGCCTGAAGCGACGTGATTCTGAGTGTGCAGCCGATTCCGGAAAGGCATGGTTTAATCTGCGAGGATGGATCAAACATTAAGTTACGTCAACACTAATATACCACATATTATACTCGTAAATTACTGTCTTATATCACTAACATATAAGATTACTAATATCATGTGACCCTACTGTTTGGGGATGGGCAACGAAAACGGTATCCAAAGATGAAAGTCTTGAAGACACCACCGGAGCTTTTTATAGAGGGGGTGGATATCTACAGTAAGCTAAATTAGCTAAATTGTAGATAATAATATAAGATTACTAATACACATATACACTAATTTATTCACATAGGAGCATTAAAAGAAGTACTGTAAAGCTGCCAGCATGCATATAATATACTATAGTAAATTATTACCCACTCACATCGTTGAAGTAACCACCATATACTTTTATTTAACACAAACATGCGTGCATCAAAGTGCATGGCAAGTCACCGCATATAATCATTTAACAACATGCTATAATCAATATGCAGTCTTAAAATGCTTACCTGTTACTTCGTTGCGTCACCCTAGCAGGCGGCGACTGGTGGCGGCTCAACTGCGGGAGGTGTGGTCCGACTGTGGTCGAGGAGCGGTCGGAGGGCTGAGCGGGTAGACCGGATACAGGCGGTGCGGCCTCTGCAGGCGGAGGAGGGCTGAAGTGTGAAGGGCCTCGGGGCTGGGGGTTCATGGGTGGGGCGGACTACCGTGGGTGGCCGCCGGAGGGGAATAAGGCGGCGCCGGCGTGAGCGGTGCTCGGAGACTCGGTGTGCGCGAGCTGACGGCGACAGGAGGAGGGGGGGGGGGTCGCGAGAGGGGATGAACGGCAATGGAGCTCGGAGAAGAAGAGGAACTGGGCACGGCGGGCGTGAAGAAGAGGGGGCGAATGAGGTTTCGGGCGGCGGCGAGCTCTCGCAGGTGGAGGAGGAGGCCGCGGGGGAGTTGGGTCATGGGTTGCCTGGGCGAGGGGGTGGCCGACGCTGTGAGGGAGAAGGCTGGGGGTTTGGAGAGATGGGAGGTGGGATCTCGGGGGTTGTTTGCTGAGGGATGCCGTTCGATGTTGGGTTTTAAGGAGAGGAGAAGAAGAATGAGAAAGGTGAACGGAGGGGCGACGTACGGGCTGTGCGCATGTCGTTGACGGCTGTTGCAAGTACGCGGGATCGTGGGCGGTTTGGTATGCGGGGTTGAAGGGGGAGAGAGAGACGTGGATCTGTTAAGATCCCATGCATGGAAACAGATGACGTGGAAAAAGAATGCTGTTATGATATAAGGAAATAAAAACAGTTTATAAAAGAAGTTTAAAGTTAAAATTTTAAGTTAGAATATTTAATAAATAGGTTAGTTTAAAGAGATATTAATTAAAAAGAGTTTAATTTAAAAGCTTTAATTTTAAAATGTTTAGATTAAAATTACATAGTTAAAATAGTAATGATAATAATAAGATATACAACTTTGCCCATCGGTATCCAAAAATTAAAAAGAAAATACCGGAGCGATTGCGTCTCCGAGAGGATCGCGAATACGGGGTCCGGTCACGAGTCCGGATTACAGATAAAATATTAAAAACCAAGTGCAAGAAAACACGCAATCCTACACAACAAAGAGGTGCGTACGAATTACTTACGACGGAAAAGTGGTCGTTACATCGGCTCTTCATCTGCAGCACAAGTGTCGTCTCAACTCATCCAAGATGCGGTTCCTCTCCTCA
The DNA here is from genome assembly GCA_030789695.1 of Scilla litardierei. Taxonomy (NCBI): domain Eukaryota; kingdom Viridiplantae; phylum Streptophyta; class Magnoliopsida; order Asparagales; family Asparagaceae; genus Scilla; species Scilla litardierei. Next base: position 1,087,604 of record CM061138.1, on the reverse strand, counting down.
AGATACTTCTTCACGTGGGAAATTGGGGCAGAGCAGTGACCATAGTGAATAAGATGCGGGGGATCCACCCGTATAGGACACTGAAAGGAGTGGTCTGGGCAGAGGTGTGGAATGATGTGTTGTACCAATACTCTGCCCACACAAGCCATCTCACCCACTGCTTCGACGAATCCGAAACAAAACACCGTAGATGTCTTAAGGGTTCGGTTGACAACCTCTGTCTGTCTGTCTGTCTGGGGATGGTAAGCAGTGCTCTTCAAAACTGTCCCCAGCGTCCCGAACGACTCTTTCCACAATGTGATAAGGAAGACCTTATCCCGATCCGTCACAATAAAACTAAGACTCCCATGAAGACGCACTATCTCCTTGATGAATGTCGTCGCCACGGTCACTGCAGTATATAGGTGTCGTAGTGCCACAAAGTGTGCATACTTGCTCAGCCTATCCACTACCACCATAATGATCGAGTACTCTTATTTCGGCAAGCCGTTAATGAAATCCATGGTCAATTCCTCCCAAACTCGGTTAGGCAAAGAAAGAGGCTGCAACAAACCCCCAGGAGCTGTCTATAAATACTTGTGCCTCTGGCATGTCACACTTCTCTACCATGTCTGCCACATCCTTCCTCATCCACTCCCAGAAAAGCTCCTTAGCCAAGCGGTGGTAGGTCTTCAGGACCCCAGAGTGGCCACTCACCGCTCTCCCATGAAACTCCTGCAACAATTTCGGAATATGAAACGACCCTCGTGGTACCAAGCACCACTTGTATAAGAGCCGTTGTTCCTCTATCGAATATCCGGGGTGTGCTGATTGGTCCTGTAACAGTGCTGCTCTAATCTTGGCTAGTCCCTCATCCTCAATCTCCTGCAACAAGGGCTCTCAATCTAGCAAAACTGGTGCTGATAAGGCCTGTAAGTGCGAATCAACCTCCTTCCGTGATAGTGCATCTGCCACTTTGTTCTCAATCCCCGGCCTGTACTGGATCTCAATATGGTAACCTAACAGCTTGGTCAACCATTTTTGATGTTCTTCTGTGACCAGCCTCTGCTCCAAAAGGTATTTGAGGCTCCTCTGGTCTGTCCTCACTATGAATCGCCTGCCAAGAAGATATAGCGCCATTTTTGCACCGCCAATACCATAGCCATAGCTTGCGCTCATACACTTATTTGAGCGAAGCCCTTGCCGATAACACATGGCTAAAATACGCCACTGGTCGGCCTTCCTGCATCAATACAACGCCCAAGCCATAGCCCGACGCATCCATCTCCACTATAAATGACCGTGAAAAGTCTGGAAGCGCAAGAACTGGTACGTTAGTCATGGCCCTTTAAGGGCCTCAAAAGCTTGAGTGGCCCTCCTCGGTCCAATTGAAATTGTCCTTCAGCTGCTCAGTCAACGACCATGCAATGGTGTTGTACCCCCTGACGAACTTCCTGTAGTAGCCCGTCAATTCAAAAATCCCCGCAAAGCCCACAAGGTAGTGGGCAGCGGCCAATCCACCATGGTTGCTATCTTCGACTCATCCGCTGCCACAGCTTCCGCGAAACAATATGGCCAAGTACTCCATTTTGGCCGAACAAGCACTTCTTCCGGTTGGCAAACAGCTGATGCTCCTGCTACTTCTGCAAGAGTCAAATCATCTCGAGGCTTTCAAACGCATCCCAGCAATTGGTATCCGATTGATCACCATAGATTCGCGTCGCCTACTTGCTGAAAGCATAAATGTAATGGAAATTCTCTTTCCTATGGGACGAGGAAAGGTCATCTATTCTCAACACAGTCGCCAAATGCTCCACATGTGACTCCATCGTTCGGCTATAAACCAAGATGTCATCGAAGAACACCAATACAAACTTTCTCAGGTAGGGTCGAAACACCTTGTTCATCAATGCCTGGAATGTGGCAGGGGCATTGGTCAAGCTGAATGGTATGACCAGGAACTCATAGTGCCCCTCGTGTATCCTGAAGGCAGTCTTCGCTACATACTTATCTCTCATCCGAATTTGATGATATCCGGACTTCAAATCAATTTTCGAGAATTCTAATGCCCCATGCAACTCATCTAACAGCTCGTGGATCACGGGGATGAGAAATTTATCTGGCACTTGGCACTGTCTCCTTGTTCAATGCCTGATAATCGACACAAAATCTTCAGCTGCCGTCCTATACTAGCAATACCAGGCTCAAGAAAGGACTCACACTCGGCTGTATCACCCCCGCTTGAATCATCTCATCTACCATCCTCTCAATCTCCCCTTGCTGCACCTGTGGATATCGGTATGGACGAACACGGATAGGGGCAACACCATCTCGTAGCACAATGACATGCTCGTGTTCTCGTGGGAGAGGAAGCCCGTGAGGTGTCTGGAAAACTTCCTCAAATTGTGATAGGACATGTTGTAGTTCCCATGGTATGCCCCGTCCATGCTCAGCCTCATCAACTGACAGGCCCTGTAGCTCCACCAAAAATCCTCCCCTAAAATCCTCCCCTGGTGGACTGAAAAGCCTCGCCATGGTTTTCAAGAAGACCATAGATCTGCATAAGCTGGGATCCCCCTGAAGGGTCACCACTCTCCCTCCGTGCCTGAACTCCATCCTCAGTAACTTCCAGTTGGTATTCGTTTCCCCCAATGACTACATCCACTTCATGCCTAGAACCACACTATGAACCCACAATTTTATTTCCAACCGGGTTGTGGAGCAGCATGTATTGCAGTTGGTTGACACCGATAGTTTTGAAGGGATGATGGGGACTGGGCAGGTGGAGCAGAGCAGGGGTTTTGTGTGGTTCGAAGACCAATTGCAACCCATGCTGCTCCACAACTATCAATCATCACCACAACATCCTCCTCTGAAATCCTCCCGATCAACTTCATAGTGTGCTTCAAAGTGAACCCCACTACGGAGTTGAGTGACACCTTTGCTACGTTTAAATGAGATGGTTCCTGCTCCATCTCTTCCTCACTCCGCTCCTCCACTTCCTCCTCATCCTATACTAACAGTAGTTGAAGCGTGCGATCTCGACATTGGCGGCCTGGGGCATTCTTCTGGTTACACCTAAAACACAGCCCCCTCGCCCTCTTATTCTGTATCTCATCCTGTCACGCGTCGAAACTGTCCACTAAGCGGTGGAACACTACTCTTCTCCTTGCTCACCTGAGCACCACATTCCTGGCTTCCCTCTGTAGGAGCCCGCTGCACACCTGGGGCCGCTGATCCCCGAAAAGCGGACCTGCCCCAAACTCCCTTGGCTCGCCGATCTGCTGTTAATCTGTCATCCGCTATATGAGCGAGGTCCATCGTCTCCAGCAGTCCACTTGGCCTCTGCACCCATAGCTCTCCATGGATCTCAATTTTCAGCCCCTTTATAAAACTTTCCACCAAGGTCTCCTCAGTCATCATCTGTCCTATACGGCTAGAAAGTGCCACAAATTTCTCCCGATAGTCTCTCACAGTGTCCATTTGCAGTAGTGTCAAGAGCTGCTCGTGCAGGTCGCCGTCTTGGGTGTCTCTGAAACGATGCAGCATACAATATGTGAATTCTCCCCATGACTGCACCGGCCTCTATTGTTGCCTTCACAAGTATCATGACAACGCCTTCCCTTCCAAACATATGCCCAGAGCCTGCATCTTCTCCCTCTCTCTTATCTGATAAGCCTCAAAGTACCGCTCCGCACGCGAGACCCAACCGTGAGGGTCTTCCCCATCGAAAATCGACATCTTTAGCTTCTGCACTGTTCTTAGGTCCACCTATCTCTTGCTCCGCTCTCGCGCTAGGTTGATCGTAGTGAAATTGTTGAAAAACATTTTGTGGGGGGTCCTCCAGCTCCCCAGGCTTCCACTGACCCTCCTTCATAGCCTGTCGCGGCAAATGGGTTCCCTTTATGTCCCCCAAAATTTCGAAACTGCTCATCGACCACCCCAGAAGGTCGTCGGCCTCCAAAGTCTCCTTCGTAACACATCGGACTGTGGAGGTCCCAAAAGTAGTCCGCCTCCTCCCTGGAAGACAGCTGGAGGTCGCTACCATGCAGAATCCCACATAGTCCTCTCCTGCGGCTGCGGGAAGTGCCCCCTCCCCGCTGGAACAGCAAGGGGAGGGGGTCCGCCGCCTTTCGGTTGCTGCACCGGAGGCCATTAATGCCCCAGCTCAGTCGTCGGGGCCAGCGCCCCTTCTGTGGGCTCCTGGGGGCTTGCGAGGCCCCCAGGTGGTCGCTGGGGGCTCGCGAGGCCCCCAGGCTTCAGAGCGGGGCTCGCGAGCCCCGCCGTTGGTCACTGGGGGCTCTCCGGGCCCCCAGTTGCTCGCCGAGGTCGGCGAACCCCCGGATGGGTCGTCGGACATTCGCTTGTCTCCGATGAGGGCGCCGGGCCAAACAAGGCCGGATGCGTCATGCGTCATGTGGAAACCCCGCCGCCGCCCCAGTTAGGGTTCAGATAGGGAGTGGTTCTCCCATGGGTTGTCGATCCCCCCTCCCAAGTTGGAGGGGGAAAATACCACCATTCGCGCTCATCTTCTTCATCCTCAGGCGGCACGTCCTCCACGAACACCATTTACTCCTTTCCATTGTCCATAGGCGGCTCCTTACGACTCAAATCTGAAAAATTACTCGGGATCTCGTCATTTTTGGACTTCTCCTTCTCACTTTGTTGATTTGCTTGAGCATCCATGAACGATTTGAACATGTTCTCCAAAGATGAGATCCTTTCGTCATTTCTTTGTCATTTCTTTGTTGTAGCTACTTGATGGATTCCTTTAGGGATGCTTCAAGTTCTCCAACTTTCTCATCTAGGGCTTCCTTCTTCTCCATGGATCTTGTGTTGTTTATGATGGATCTTTGTTCTGATGCCAATTTGATGAGAAAGCTAGGGTTTGGGAAATGCAAAAGATGAAATTTTTATAGATCTTCAAGAGAAATACAAGATGCTTCTTTTGAGAGGAAGCCCACTCTCCAAGCCTGAATCTAAGAGGGCAAGCTTACTCTCATTAGATCTAGGGTTATACTCTTCTAAACTAAGGATAAACTCTCCAAGCCTGAATCTAAGAGGACAAGCTTACTCTCACCAGATCTAGGGTTCTACTCTTCTAAACTAAGGGTAAACACTCAAGTTTTGCACAAGGGACAAAGAAAAACCCTCTCCCCACATATAATGGCAGCCCAAGCCAAAATTACACAAAACCCCCTCCAAACCCAAACATTGCAAAAGTACCCCAAAATATCACAAAAACGCCCTCGGCCTAGTTCTCCATCCCACGATTCTTCTTGCGACGCCTTTGTTGATATGTGATGATCTCATCAGAATCAAATAGCAAGGACACCTTAAACATGAGGATGTAAATGTATATTATTTAAGAATGAAACAGAATTAAAATTAATATGATGTAAATGTATATATTTTTAGTTTCCAACCAGTTAGGGAAAGGTTTAGTTCCTTTTAAATTAATATTGCTAAAAAAGTGCTGCACTCCAAAGTTATTTTGTGTTAATTATGGGGCACCATCCGCAACGGTCATCACGGGAGATTGACTTGGTGACCTTTATGCTCTTCTGGTAGTTCCTTTGTCTGCGATATTGAGTTGGCCAGCTGCATGTAATGTTTTGGTTTAATGCTTCTCAGTTGTTCTCTCTTCCGCAATTTTATCTTTGGGAAACATCATTATGAAAGGCAGGAGGAGTTTTCAGTGTCATTGACGCATTAAGTTTAATTGCTTGCCAATATGTGTGAATGAATGTTTAAGTTTCTTTGAAAAAGAAAATGATATGGACTTGCGTTTGGAGAACTGATGTGAAACGACAGCTAATTGAAAAGGTCCTGCTATCACGTTACTAGGACCTGTAAACTAGTCATGTTGAAAAGTTATAGGTATTTCGTTGACATTAATTCATTCATTTATCTTTGCAATCATTATTCATGATGTAGACGCAACTTGAACAACCCTGTGATTTCTCATAGAAGTGAGCATTAGTTTTAAATTCGTATTTCTTCGACTATATGCATCCAAAAATTTGTTTGTTGGCCTGCATATGCTACTTTTCTTTTTTTTAATGATCAAAAGTATTGTTGTATACTCTGCGTAAGGTGGCTCATGTTCCTTGAATGCAGGATGGTCCGAATTCCAGTCGCACGCTGGATTTAACATCTAGTCTTGAAGTAGGCTCTGCTGCAAACCGAACTGGTGGAGAAGCATCACCAAGTGATTACAATTCACGATCAGTGTTGACAATTGCTTTTCAGTTCCCTTATGAACTCCACCTCCAGGAAAGCGTGGCTGCAATGGCTAGACAGTATGTTCGTAGCGTTGTCTCGGCTGTTCAAAGAGTTGCCATGGCAATTGCTCCATCTCGACTTGGATTGAATTCAGGAGATAGACTACTCCCAGGTTCACCAGAAGCTGTTACCCTTGCTCGCTGGATCTGTCAGAGCTACACGTGAGTTTTTTGCGTGCTTAAATTCAAAAATCTTCTATGATCAGATCCCATATGCATGTTACCTTTTGTTTACACACACACACACACACACACGCACACACACACTATATATGAGAAATACGTAAATGTGCTAAATGTGCTGTTAGTGCGGGAAAAATTCCACGCTGACAGTCAGTTATGTTAAATTTTTTTTTTTGGTTGAAATTTTGTGTGTTTTGTTCTACACATCATGGATGATCACACTACCAAAAATCACATGAATCCAACTCTGTTTCACCCTTGATCTACCCTTCATAAATTCAACAGTTTCGGAAGAAGTAGAACTTTTTGTAATGGGTGTCCATATTTGGGGTTGGGGTTTTAGAACGTGTACAGAATCCCTAAAAAAACTCAAAAAAATTTCTAATTTTTAAAAAACCGTTACCGTCAGTGCAGGAAAAATTCCTGCGCCGACAGCACGTGTACATACTCCTGATATGCTTTGTCGTCATTTGGAAAATCATGATAGTTTAGTGGTAAATTGATTACACATGCCTTTACTTTTACCCCTCATGTTTAGTTTTTTGTACTACTGAACTTTTTTGCAATTGAAGTAATTTTGTTTGTATGTTTGTGTTTTTAGTAACCACTTGGGCCTAAATTTGCTGAGATCCACTGAAGAATCAGGAGAACCCTTGTTAAAAATGCTGTGGGGTCATCAGGATGCCATCTTATGCTGTTCCTTGAAGGTATGGCCAACAAATTGTTGCATTCATTGCTGTTTTGTTTAAATGGAGTGTTCATGTAATGTCTTTACCAGTCTTGCAGTCATTCTTTCTCGTTGTCTCTTAGGGCCTGTTCTTTTCCAGGAATAGGAAAAATGGAATAGAGGGAAAGGTTGTATTCCCAGGAGAGAGAAAATGTAGTTTTGTGTTCTTTTGGGTGGAATAGAGTAAGGAATGAGAGTTTGGAATAGAAAGTGGGGTCCACTTTCTATTCTTGTGTTCTTTTGGGATTGGAAAGTTTGAATGAAAAAGTGGAAATGGGATGCGTTGGAGGGGAGATAGAGATAGAGATGAGAGAGTGGGGCCCACCATTCCCAAGGATTTCGTTGTATTCCAAGCAAAAAGCTTGGAATACAAAAGTGCTCATCATTTTCAGATTGGAATAGCCACGTAGGATTCTACTCCACGCCCAAAAGAACAACCGCTTGGAATACAAACTTGGAATATGGTGAATAGTGCAGGAATAGTGTCCTTATTTCCATTCCCGCCCCTATTCTTGGCAAAAGAACATGCCCTTAGTGTAATGCATAAAGGCATTCTTGCTTTGAAGAACTTCATTTCAGTGGACTTTGAGGCCTTGTAGAGGAAGGAAATTCTTCTAGGGGACATATCTTGGTTCATTCGCAACTTAGATGATCGCAGGGTGCCATATTGCTGCTACCTGTAGTCTTCAATGCGGAGTTCAATTGTAGTGTTCAAAGAGTGGGGACCTGATTTTATTGATTCACTTTGGTTGGACCGCTCAACTTTGTTGATTATTTAGCAAACCTGGAAAGATCCCTTCTATAGTAGTTACACCACTCCATTCAGTTCCAATTGAAACTGACCTTAGTATATGGATCTTGATTGTCAATCAACCTGGAAGGTTCATCCGCGTGATTGATGCGGCGTTTCATTCCCAGCCAATCCAGGATTTATTTGGTGTTGTTTTAGGTCCAGCTTTTATTTGTTAATGCGTAATGGTAACGGTTAATGGCCTTGCTTTTCTAGCGGATAACACGTCTTTTGAAATTTTCAGATGCAACCCGTTTTCACCTTTGCCAACCAAGCTGGGCTTGATATGCTGGAGACAACATTGGTTGCCTTGCAAGACATTACCCTGGATAAGATCTTCGATGAGCCTGGGCGGATGGCTCTATTCTCCGACTTTGCTAAGTTAATGGAACAGGTACTTCTCGATATGATTTTCTGTTCATTGTGCTTTGTTTTTGTTTCCTAATGTCATAATCACTATGCATATCCATAATTTTTTGCATTATTTATAACTAATATTTACAAATAAGAATCGTCTTCTTCGAGGTCAATAGAAGTGAAATTATTCCAGGTTAACCGAGTTATAAGCCGATCCATTGTTTGTGCTCATACGCTCGTCATACTGATCATTCGGTTAGTTTTGAGTCGAGGGGCGAGTTTGTGGGGTTTTTGGGTGGTTTTTGTATCATTGAGGGTGAGGTGGATGTCCCATGTGGCGATTTGACATTGCCACATGGAACAAACCCCTCCACCTAGGACAAACATCCTCATTTTCATTTGTATAATGGATGCGAAAGCACGTCCCACTAGCAAAGTGTTGAGTATGATTATGCACACAACCGGCTATCTTCTTAAATTCTTCCAATGCCACTCTTCCAATGCTACTGCTGCATTGCGTCCTAGTAAATATCGGCAAACTGCTCAACATGTTTGGAATTTACGCATAATCCCACAAGTTTGGGTTATTTCATTGATATACTTGATTATTCTTAGCACGACCCTTTGAATATGGTGCTAATCATGCTTTTGCTGCTTTCGATTCTCATAGGGATATGCGTATCTGCCAGGGGGCGTGTGTTTATCAGGAATGGGGCGTCATGTTTCATACGAGCAGGCAGTTGCCTGGAAAGTACTCGGTGAAGATAACAATGTCCATTGCCTGGCCTTCTGCTTCATGAACTGGTCCTTTGTTTAGGTTCAAGAGAAGGCGTCGACCCAGTTTTGTAATTATTAAAAAGAAAAAAAAAAGCTAAAAAGAAGAGATCCTAAAGTTTCAAGTGTTAATTAATTTAGTTAAATTAGATTCTAGCTCTAGGATCTCTTGAACTTTGTATTTTCATGAGGCTTTGTGTTTGCCGTTGGTAAATGAAAGAATTTGGCTGTGTTTGTGAAGCAGATTTGTTTGCAAACGGTCCATCTTGCTTTTGCAATTTTCATCCCTTCTTGTTTCGTATGTATTCAAGCTGTTGTGTATGCAAATGATTTCATTTGGATCCAACTTCAGACCATTCTGACCCGATTGGCTGGGGTTGATCGGATTGGGCTCACACTCCCACTCGTATTCCCAAAGGGGCTTTGGACTTCATTCAGTGACCCTGAAGGTTTTCTAGTTTTTGTAAAGGTTTTTGAATGTGTATCCGTTGGTTACATTTTTATCTGAGCTAGTGAAATAACCCATACTTTTGTAGGTTTCATGGCGAAAAATAGGGAAATCACAAAAAAAAAAAAAACCCCTAACTTTTGGTGGTTATCTTTCTAGTTAATACCTAAACTTTAAAGTTGTACGGTTTTAAATCTTAAAGTTATATGTTGTACAGTATTAAATCTTAAAGTTATATGATGAGTTTTTTTATTTTTCGTTCAAATTATTGAACATGTGACAACAGGTGATAAAATTTGGACGATTATACACATTTCCTCATTCGTCAAAGGAGAAATCATAAGAAATATCGTAACGTTTGGGATATATTTCAAGTTAATATTCGGAACTCCCTCCATTCTTCTTTACGCCGGCCAAACAGAGCAAGTTTCCCCCAAAACAAGAACACCTCTTCAAATCCCTCAACGCCCAGCCTCCTATTCCTCCATCAACAAATCCATTCACATTCATCCTTTGATTTCATGTGACGTGCCGCAAACAACAACACTAGCACTTCATCGACCGTATTCCATCTCCTTGCCATACCATCGTCTCCTCCAACTTCGATCCGGGGAGGCTGAGTACACCGCCTCCTCCCACTCCGATCCAGGAAATGCTATCAACCGATCACATTCGCTACATCTAGCACCTCTATTCTTTTCTTGAAATCTAGGCAGCTTGATTGAATCGGAGGACGAGCAAGGAGCACGCCCTCCACTCCCAAGCGTAGGAGCGTCAATGCAATAAATTTATAAATAACCGGTGAGTACCGGGTCGGATCACAGGGACAAGTCGTTCTACATTCGCAAGTTTGATCGATAAAGAAAAATAAAGCGTGATTCAACCACCTCAACTAACGGTGGAAAAGTGTGTGAAAATGTGAGGTGAATCTACATTCCTAACCTAAATTGGTAGGGTTAGAGAGCCAAATGGGAAACTAGGATAGCTTGGAGAGAAAGCATGAGTTGTGGGTTCACTAAGATTGGTGTAAATCAAGCTCTAATTACCGCATATAACTCAATTGATCATCCGGCTAAGGAAACTCAATCGGAAAATTCAGCATTCAAGAACACAATAATTAGCAATAGGGATGGACGTATCATCGTAGCACTAATCAAATTAAGAGCATGGTCTCTTCTCAAAGAGTGCACACTTGGGTCTTAGCCAATTAAAACGTGCCCTAATAATACATCCAACATCAACAATTAAAATGAGCAAGAGGAAATTAGAGCCAAGATTAACAACCCATTATCATGAGTCACAACCCGCACCAAATCAACACTACATAATCATAGCAAACAAGATGTAAATTTCATTCAAAATTAACCCAAGTTCATTACAACATAGAGATATCAAAATACAAAGGGGAAGAGGAAAGGTTTCACCAAGATCTCCCCAAATGAGCCCTAGCCTCCTCCAATTTGCTCTTCCACCAAGCTTTCCAAGCTCCCATGGCTTCCAACACTAACCCTAGCCTATTTGGGGAAGAAGACTCCCCAAAAACACTCAAATCTGTTTTCTGGCCGAAAGAACTCAAAAAAAAAAAAAACGAACTGCCCAAAAAAATCGCAACAGCCACCCTTAAATTACATTGCGGGTCGGGCGCGCTGGGGCGCCCGACCCGCGCCTGCATGGGCGCCCGCTCTTGGGCGCGGGCACGCACTGGGCGGGCACGCGCGCAGCGCGTGCCAGCCCCCAGCGGCCGTTACTTCGTATTTTTTTATAAATAAAACGCACAGCGGCCGGCATTGGGCGCGCCAGTGGGCCGGCCCACAGCTCTGTTTTTTTATTTTTTTTGTTTTTATTCTTTACAAAAATTCCAGAAATCCCTCTATGGCTCCAAAAATTCACGAAAAATACCCAGAAATCCCAGAAAAATCCCAGAAAATTCTGGAAAATCCCCAAGACTCCTAGGAGTACCTGAAAAATAGTAGAATGAGAAATTAGTTCATATGATGAGAACATTAATTTAATGACTATAATAAAGCAATATTGACTTCCAAAATTCATATAAAACAATCCATTGCTCAAATGATTCTCAAAAATTGACAATATTATCACAATAATACCAGGAGCATATGAAAAGTAATAGGAAGCCCAAAGGGCGATAAAACCGTATTTTGTGCAAAGAATGAGAATAAGCCCTAAAATAAAACATAAGATGAAAATTCACACAAAAGGGCAATATTAAGTATAATTCTTAGCGCAAAAAAGGAGTAGTTAGGGGGTATAAATATACACTTTTCACCCCTCCTCCTGAGGTAGAGTGTCATGCCACACCTAGCGCCATTATTCAGGGAAGTTTCCACCATATCATGTCTAGCATTTCTGAATCCCAATTTGCACTTCCGCATATTTTTGATTCAGATTGTCGTCCATTGCATTTACATTCTTTTATTTGTTTTGACGACCCGTTTTTATGGGATGAAAAGTGTAAAAAATAAAAGAATATAAAAAATAAAAAATAAAATAAAAACGTTTTGACGACCCAGATGCCTCCCTGCAGACACGTTTGGGCTGTAAAAAAATAAAAGAATATAAATATACACTTTTCACCCCATAAAAACGTGTTACAACCCAAACAGGTCTGTAGGGGGGCATCTGGGTCGAATACAGCACCCAAAACCCACTAAAATGAAGCACAAAACCCCCTAACAGCTTGCGGGTCGGGCGCGCAGTGCGCCCGACCCGCGGGCGCCCGCAACTTGGGCGGGGGCACGCTCTGCGCGTGTGCCGCCCCAAGCGGGCCTCCGTTGTCTTATTTTTTATTTTGCTGCGGCCCGCTCGCTGAGCGGGCCACGGGCCCCATTTTCCTTTTTTTTGTTTTTTTGTACACAAAAATTCCAGAAATCCCTCTATGGCTCCAAAAATTCCCGAAAAATACACAGAAATCCCAAAAAAATCCCAGAAAATTCTGAAAAATCCCCAAGACTCTTAGGAGTAACTGAAAAATAGGAGAATTAGAAATAAGTCCATATGGTGAGAAAATTAATTTAATGAATATAATAAAGCATTATTGACTTCCAAAATTCATATAAAACAATCCATTGTTCAAATGATTCTCAAAAATTGAAAATATTATCAAAATAATACCAGGAGCATATGAAAAATGATAGGAAGCTAATAAGGGCGATAAAAACCGTATTTTGCGTAAAGAATGAGAATAAGCCCTAAAATGAAACATAAGGTGAAAATTCACACAAAAGGGCAATATTAAGTGTAATTCTTAGTACAAAATGGGGGTAGTTAGGGGGTATAAATATACACTTTTCACCCCGAATCACAGTTTTCCCATCCATTACAACATTGAAACTATCCCAAACCATTCTCGAAACGGTAGCAAAATTACCTCATATGGCCATGAATGTAGCGGTGAATTTACACCTTTCCAACCTAAAAAAATCAGCCAAACTTTGTTGCTACTAGTATTCGCCTTCGACCTGCTAGACAAAATGATGGCAGGTCCTTCATCCAAGTGTTCGGTGCCCCCCAACTATTCAATAAAAGGTCATAACTATGCTTGCACACCACCTGTTCGAGGAATTGTTGCTATGAAATTCATATGACAGGATGTCGCTTCCTCACACTCCTAGATGCGGATCACATATCGCATCGACGTGCTGTGCTGACTACAAACCCGAAGCAACATTTTGTAGCCCTCTCGTGTGCCAGACCAGGAGCTCCATGTTGCATGACAAGGAAAGTATGTCTAGGCAATACATATTAGTGAAGTAAATATTCTCAATGAAGAGAAGAAAATAGTTCTCTTCAAATTTTTTCGACATCAAATGCCTAGTTTCTTTTACCTTGACGTCACTATGGATGCTGCAATTTTTTTAAATAAATTCTCAAAGTTAACTTTGATCTTTAGAAAATTGCAACTTAATGCATTTGGCTTTTGTTCTAGGTCTGTAGCATTTGAGAGATGTTTTCTACCGGATATGTGTGTTCGATAAGAATATTGTTGCACTTTCTGGCAGTCGCACACTGGTTTCAATCTTTGTAATATTCCCCACTTAATGTGTATTGATGTACCAAGCTCTTGGCTATTTGGTTTTGGGTCTTATAGGGAAAAGCTCATTGTGAGAGGCCAGGGGTGCCTGGACTAAAGAACCTCTCAATTTTGTGTAAGACCATAGCTCACACACCATAATTTTGGTCGGATTCATTATCTCCTTATTTATGGTTGATAAGAACATGGAAATAAACTAACGATTAATAATCGATAATATGCTGCCACAGAGAATTGTTGAAGGAAGAGTTGGAAGGCCTTTTGAAGCTTCCTACCGACAATGTTCTATTGCAAGATCCCGTCTTTAGATGTTATGTTGAGCTCTATGCGAATGTACTAATAAAGAGATGAAAAATATGCAATAGTTGCGATTTAGTTCCTATATGGTCAATGGATTTCTTTAGATTATCGCCTCTCTTATACTTCAGAAAGTATTTTGATTGATGAAAACTCTCTTGACTTTTGACATGACAAGGAAGCCTTTTTCACGGACTACACAGAATCACACAAGAAGCTCTTTGAGCTGGACTTTACTCCTCTTCGTGCTGTCTTTGGCACCATATTTGAATTAAAGAAAAAGCATGATAGTGGCTCAGGGAGCTGTCGGAGTTGCAGATGATGCTGCCATGGTCATCCTAAGTTATTTGTATGAAATTCCAAAAAAAGAAAAAAGAACATAGTATTAAATATACATGTTGTTGCACGCCTTAAATATGCACGTAGTTGATGTGGAAATTAAGCCTCATCATGGTACAAGGGATACAAATGAAGGCAACTGATGTATTAAATCTTACCTTAAGCCATCCAATTTAACAATAAATCTTAGTGTCGCTCTCTCAAATTTGATTCATCTTGCATATAACTGGAGAAGATCTAACTAATATACTACGATCACCCAGACCTTACTAATACTGAATCGAATACCGAAATCATTTATATGAAATTTGTTCAGTGGCTTACTCGACCAAATCGAACAACTGATGTATTAAAACTTCTACGTGCTATAATATCTTCGTTTAGCACATTCAACATCCTTTTTCTTAGCAACCTATTTCTTGCAGATTCTTCAAATTCATCAAGATTTTCCAGGTTCTTCACGATTCTTCAAGATCCTAACAATAGAATGGTGGGGGCATGTGACTGCTGTATGAATTAAACATTCAAGGTATTAACTTCGAAGATACCCCAAACTTAAGAGTCAGTGACAAAAAGGGACGGAAATAATTTAACAGCATTGTCGTCCACTGTTAGCAAAAACACACCAAAAGATACATGTCGTACGACTTAAAAGTTTGAAATACATCCCAAAATATATCCCAAACGTTAGTATATTTTCTTGATTTCCACTTTTAAATATATCAAAGGATTACTCAACCAATGCATATTTTATATATAGACATAACGGGATCAACTGTCGAAAAAGGTAGAATCTAGAGAGCAGCCCTACGGCCGGCATCAACTTTTAATCGAGCATTTTCAGTGTCCATCAGATAATGTGCGTCGAGCAAAAATCTGCGCCAGAAGAACAAAAGTGATTCAACCCTCACAAAGTAGTGGATTCCACCAGCATTTAGTATCTACCGCCAGGCTTTAACGTCTCCCCGTACATACTACAGAACGTTCCTCCTTGCATATCTAAATCCTCATCTGAACGCAGTAAGCTAGCTCCGTTCTGTTGCAGTAATACATGATGGGCTGCCAACTGCTTACCTGCTGAGATTTGAACCTATGAAGACCATAACATATTCTAGTACAACGCAAATGCGAATTCAAAAAAGAAAAAACAAAACAAATAAAGGCAGAACAATATGCATAACAAAAATACATCGAAAATCTCCGGCAAGCAGCATCAGAGCTCTAGCTGCTTCAGTCGCTCGATTGCTGCCGTCCCTTCTGAATCGGGCACCACAATCTCCTCCTTCCGACCCTCTGGAACTGGCTGCTTCACATCCTCCTTTGCCGCCGCACCCTCTGTAACTGCTAGCTGCGCATCCTTTATCTCAGAGCCCTCCCTAACAGGCATTCTCACATCCTTCACCTCTACATTCTCCTGAAGCGTTGGCAGCTTCACTGCTGTTGGGAATATGATAGGTGGTAAAGATTGTTCTTTCGATTCAGCTGGGCAGATCGATGGTGGTAATTGTTCCTTGGCCTGTGCTGGGCGCATCAATACTGGTGCTGGACCAGGTGGAGCAGCAGCATAGACCGGTACTGCCTGCCTTATGCGAACAGGTGATGCCATTCTTATTGGCTGCGGGCCCATCATTGGATGAAGATGATGTCCAGATGGTGGCTGTAGAGGTGGCGCAGAGTAGCATGGTACCGCAGTCCTTATTGTCACGGGTGGTGCCATACCGTGGTACGGCATTCTGTACTGCTGGCGAACAGGCACATACGGCATCGCTCCGGCAGCCGGAAACTTCTGGGGTACAAAGGGGGCCACCGAGGCCCCTTCTGCGGGTGCTGGGGAAGGCGGTCTTGACCTTGGATTGGATTTCGGCCGAATTAGAGGGAGTATCTTCGATCCAGCTGGCGGGGGAGGTTGCAACAATGTTGAAGACCTCCTATCGGGTTGCATTGGGAATTTCTTGGGGAATGGCGAGGCATTGGGGTTGTTGGCCATTGCCATCTTCTCCTTGAGGCGGTAGTTGAGAAGGGCTCTGGCTATTGTGATTTGCTCTTGTTCATCATTGTTCTCTGGTTCGTTTGATGAGCTTGCATCCAGCCGTGCCACTGTTGCATGTCAAGATTGGAAATTGTCGGCGATTAGGAATGATTAAAACTAGAAAGCAGAACAAGGCATGCACATAACGAGCTGGTGGTCAATTGACGATCTAATAGAAGCATCAGATGATCGAAGCTTCTGAGCAAACAGTATCCATATGAAAAGAATGCGTGCATGCATACCACAACAGTCTAATATAGGTTTGCAATCAATGACCATGACGACTCTTAGACCAACACAATCACGAACAGCTGCATGAAAGAGTTTCACAAAACCATATAGCTAAACATCAAACCCTCTCAAAATCCGGAAGCAGATAACTGGTACAAATATGAGGGTATAGAACAGTTGTTGCCTGATAGAAGACTGATGTTTAGTGTTGTTTTCCCATATACCTCTTACGGATAAGAGTACATCTGATGATAAGAAAAAGTTGGAAAGATGGGAGAGATCAAATCGATTGTACATGATGATTATGAATAAAGTCATTCTAGAAACATTCAAAGGCACAATATCCGAAAAGGTCAATATAGTTACAGAGTTCTTTTAAGTGTATTCAAAAGAGGTTTGTCAAGAGTAAAATGGTTGAAATAGGTACACTCTTGGCAAACCTAATTTCAATGAGCTATAAGGATAAAGACGACATCATGGAGCATATTTTGGAGATGCTCATCTTACTTCCAGATTAAAATCACTTAAGGTCGAACTCTCTGAGGGCTTGCTAGTGCATTTGGCTTTGATATCTCTTCTGAGACAGTTTAACCAGTTTAAGGTGAGCCACAACTAATTTAATTGTCTATATCCAAGAGGAGGAAGGGGTAAGCAAGATAAGGCAGAAAATGCTCACCTAGCATCACCTCAAAATAAACTGTAGATACATCACCTCAAAATAAACTGAATAATTCAGAAGGTAATAATTGTTTCTTTTGTGAAGCTTAAGGGCATAAAAAGAAGCATTGCATCAACTATCACGCATTGCGTGCTAGAAAATGTATGTTTCTTAATTTGATTTGTTATTAGGTTAATTTAACTTCTGTGCATATAAACACATTGTGGATAAATTTTGGTACAACCACTCACATCAGTCTATTTATGCAATGTTGCCTGAGATGCCAACAACCATATGCTGGTGAAAGATACATTTATGTGTGTTATGGTAAGATGATTCAAGTTGAGGCAATTGAATTTTTTTTATTGTTAAAGACTGAAATTTATTTGGAACTTGATGAGACATTTGATGTACCGTCTTTTAGACAGAATTTTAATGTCTCCTTCTGCTTTGGACAAATCTCGTTATTTTTATTTATTTGAAAATTGAGAATTCAGTTTGTCTCATGATTCAAAATTGGTTGCTAACAATTATTTATCAGGTTATGATACTCTTTATTTAATTGATACAATTACTTCATTTAAGTAATCTTTGCATTTAATTACAAGCGGTACTAAAAGAAAATTAACCAGTGAGTTGTTAATTTCATTATGGCACTAGAGATTAGGTCATATCTCCAAACATATAATAGAGACTTGTGTCAGACAAAATTCTTAATCACTTAGATTTCACAAACTTTGATATTTGTGTTAATTACGTAAAGGGAAAACAAATCAATAAAAAGAGATTTGAATCCAACGGGATTTTGGACGTCTTAAACTTGTACATACGGATATTTGTGACATTCCCTTCAGTTGCCTAGAATTGTCAACAATATTGTTTAACGTTCATAGAAGATTTTTTTTCCAGAGATAACTACATATGTATAACGTTCATAAAAGTCACAGTTATTGGACTATGATAGATATGACGGTTCATAGAAAAATTAACTCAACAAAAGGACCAAAATCATTAGATCTGACCATGGTGGAGAGCACTATGATAGATATGACGGTTCAGATAAACAACGTCTAGGACCGCTTGTTAAGTTCCAAAAGAAATGTGGTATCGTTCCACAGTACCACGTCGGGTTCGTCCACTGTGACTGGTGTTGCTGAAAGACAAAATAGGATGCTTATAGACATAATAAGGAGTATGATTAGTTTCTATCTTACCAGAATCACTCTGAGGAGAAGCATTTAAGACTGTAGCATATATCCTTAATAGAGTTCCTACTAAGACAGCTACCAAAACTACACATGAACTTTGGACGGCAAGAAGCCTAGTCAAAAGCACTTGCATGTTTAGGGATGTCCAGTGGAGAAAATGCCTCATATGCATAATGAAAAGAAATCGAACACACGGACCGTGAGTTGCAACTTTATTGGATACTCCGAATGATCCAAATGATACGAGTTTTATGATCCCACAACTAAATTGATTTTCAAGTCAGAAAATGCTCGGTTCTTTAAGGAGGTCGAGTTTGCAAGGGGGGATACAGTTAGGGACTATCTTTGAAGAGAAATTTATGGATATTTCCATGTGTTATTGGCATTGATAAGGATCTCATTCCTGACATTCTTCAAGACAACAAATCAAGACAATATCAGAGATTCTCATATTCAGCAAATTGTTCAAAAAGAACAAACTCTAACACCTCAAAAATTATGCCATTAAGGAGATCCACTAGAGAGAGGAGAGGTGCAGTACCAGATGACTACAATGTATTTCTCCAAGAACATGATGTAGGCATTGGAGTGATGGAAAATGACCAGATCAACTTCCGTCAAGCTATGAACGATTCTAACGCTCTAAAATGAATTGATAGAATGAAGAAATTAAGACCATAAAAGACTGACATTTGTGACCTTGTCCCATTGCTAGATGGTGTGAAATCCATTGGTTGCAAATGTATATTTAAAACCAACAGAGATTCTTCAAAATGCAATGTGAAGGAATATAAGGTTCGTCTTGTCACAACGGGCTTTACACAGAAAGAAGGCATCAACTATAAAGAGATTCTCTTCGGTTTCTCCGAAAGACTTTCAGGATTACAATGGCATTGATGGCACATTTTAGTCCCGACAATGATATTTTAAGTTTCATTAAGCGATCATCTCGTTCGGTTTTGAGATGAATTTATCGATGGTTATATATACTATAAGTTCTGAGGGAGCAAGCATTTTTGGTGATACCCCTATGGCTAAAGGGAGACATGTTTAGTCTCAATCAGTGCCTTAAGAATGACTTTCAGAAACATGAAATGCAGAAGATTCTTTATGACTCAACAATAATGAGTTTAATGAATGCTCAGCTTTGTACGTGTCAGGATATTACGTACACTACAGGATAGTTGGTTAGATATTTAATGAATCCAAGAGTAGACCATTAGAAAGTAGCCAAACAGGTCCTACGGTACTTACTGAGAACAAAAGACTAAATGCTCATTTATCAGAGTCAGAAAAGCTTGAGATCATGGGTTATACTGACTCTAATTTTACTGGATGCTAAGATAATATGAAATCTACGTCGGGTTATGTTTCTCTACTAGCTGAAAGTGACATCTCCTGGAAGAGGGTTAACAGTCTCTTATATAAACTATTCTATAATGGCTGCAGAGTTCATAGCATGTTATAAGCCATCTCGTCATTTCATGAATGTGAAAATTTGTCACGGGGATGCTAATAATGGATGGTATTGAGATACCACTCAAATTATTGTGACAATAAAATCTGCAGTTTTATATTCCAATATCAACAGGAGCTCGACAAAGTCAAAGTATATTGACATCAAGTTTCTAATTGTTAAATAAAGAGTTCAGGGTGAACATTTGTCTATAAAGCACGTCAAAACAAATTATATGATTGTGGATCCGTTTACTAATGGGTTGTCATCTAAAGGGTTTCATGAGCACATTGCTTGTATGGGTGCCATGTCAATTGAGGATATTCAGTTTTTAATGTGAGTCTATTCTTCTGAGTGCTCATATGATATAAATATTTTTAGTTTATGAATATTTGAAGTTTATTTTCTGTAGAAATAAAACTTTGGTTTATTTACACTCCGATTTTGATATGATTTGATGTCACTAAGGTCTAAGGAAAGACTAGTTTGAAATAAAAACATTAAGAAATTTCCATGCAACACATCTACATCACGATCCATGTCATTCAGTTGTATCGGCATATATGATCATTGATGCGTCGAGTTACAACAGTTGTAACTAAGGCTGATTTGATCTTATGTTGGTATAATTGATGGACCAAATCAGTTGATAGATATAATTCAGTAATGACAGCAAAGTTGAGCTCATTCAGTGATTTTTACAAAAGCATAACTATAATGTTTCACATATAAACCAAAAGTGGGAGATTGTTAGATCATTAATCCAACGTTGGGCTTATATATAAAATAATTATGCATTGCATGCTATTATATAAAGTTAAGCCCAATGAAAAGCGATTTGTTAAGATTTAGGGTGTTTGGGCTTTAATGTATCCATTAGAGGGCGGCTCTTTAAGGTATATAGACTTAGTGGATAATTCCTATTTCTATAATGGGCTAATATAAAATTCTAATGATTTAGCAGTGTTGTCTATATATAGTGGTCAAGGTCTTTATATCACGTGGATAACGTTTCTATTCCATTCCGATATCCCATCAACATATATAGAACGTATAGAAAACTAAATAAATTCTCTTAGAAGATTTGTGGTTGATATGGAATGCCAACTACAAAGATCTTAACGGATTAATCATCATGGATTCAGTTACACCTTTACATAATTTTCAGTGTATTTTCATTGATATAAAATGAATTTCTTGTTTATCTTTTATGGGGGTTTTCATCATAGAAATTCAATTTATCCCTAACAGAAGTAAATTGTTTGTCATTAACTCCCAATCACATGAGGAACCAAGGTAACATACTAGATAAGATAAAGTTCTAAAATTTTCCCAACTTAGAAAACTCTAGGCACGGAGAAAAAGTAGACAGCTTCGAATCAACTAGCGAGCACACCTTTTATTAATTGGACACAACACCACATCAAGACATCATAAGGGAATGCTGATAACTTGCTAAAAATGTGTGTGTTATCATTCCTAGGAATCACTTGATTAATTTTATTTTGGTTTTATGCCCTAATTTAGCCATAATATAAGAATTGTCTGAGATACATTTTATTTTTAATGATTATCAATGAAATAATATTTGTGCACACTAGGTTTTAACTTTTGAATTATTTATGAAGTGATTAACTAGATATGAGATATCAAGATCCATAAGATACATGGCATGAATATATGTCAGCCTTTTAGATGAAATTATGGATATTTGATATACTTGCATTTTTAAATATAGTAGTTAGATGCATGCAATGGTTACATGACAATCGTGATTCTCGTTATTAAGTATGGCACTCTATTTTCCAATCCTATATGTTGATAGGTTACATTATATCCGTCCATAATGAACAAATATAGAACAAATCAATACGAATCTAAAAAGAAAAAAGAACAAAAAAAATCATATCTCAACGTTTCCCCAAGTTTGAGATGTGGCGTTGAGAGTAATCCACATCCGATAAATTGAAAGAAATCTGATGCAACTCGGCTAGTGGAGGAGGCGGGCCGCGCGGACATAGAGGGGGCTCCGATTCGGGTCTATCAACGGAGGAGACGACTTGGGTCCACCACGGACCCAGTCCCAAACTTGTAATTCCGCAAGAGAAGGGGAGGGTTAAAGGGTAATTAGACATTTGCTAATTCCTCCCCTAATAAGGGGCCGGCCGGCCCTAGCTATGGCTTTCATCGAAGAATTGACAAAGTAATCTTATTTCCTTAGAACCCTAGATTATTTCTATTGCTAATTAGTTGCTCGTATCCTTAGATCTATTATTCTAGGAATTAATTAGTATTTTCAGATCAGTTCTTCGTCATTAAACCCTAGATTAGGAAGTCCAAGGCCATAAAAATCCCACCTTTGATCCCCACAAAAAGCCCTAGTCGTATCAAATTGGTATCAGAGCGGTCGATCTATGGCAAACACACGATTCATGGAGCGGGTTGAAGTTTTGGAAGAGAAGGTTGAACGGATGGAAGCCCAAATCAGCAAGGGTTTCATCGAGACGTGAGAAGGGAAGACGCCGAGAGAGCCGCGTAGATTCGGGAAGAGATGAAAGAGAACCAAGAGAAAACGGAGGCGAAATTGACGGAATTAACGGAGGCTATAACGGCGTTGACCGCACATCTCGTACAGAAGGGGGATTCAAGCAAAAAGGAGCCACCTTTGGTGAAGGACAAGGGCAAAAAGACGATTTTTTTCGAAGGCTGGCCGGAACGAGATGAAGACGGAGGCGTCGATCTAGGAGACAAGGAGTGGGGGACCCATCACGATCACGCACCGCCGCGCCAAGAAGATAGGGGCACCGGAGGGGGTTTTCCGCCCCTCCGGCAGCCCTCCGGGTGGCCGCCGCATCCCCAGGGACCTCTGGGGGGGCCCGCGAACCCCCGGAGGAGCGGGGGAGGGCCGCCAGGCTCCCAGGAGGGGCGGCCGCACCTGCCGTCCCTCTCTGCGCCTGCGGCGAACCCAGGCGGGCCCCTCTCTGCGCCTGCAGCGAACCCAGGCGGGCCCGCCTGGGGGCCGCCCGCCCAAATTCAGGGCCGCCCGCCCCCGGTGAACCCCTGGGGGGCTTCGGCCGACCCCAGGGGAGGCTTCTGAGGCCCGGCGGACCCCTGGGGGGGCCCACCGGCCTTCCAGGACGTCCGACAGACTTTTCTGAGCACATCCGGGCCCCCGGGGGCCCCGCCCGAGATCCGAGGAGCACAATTTCCAGGTTTTCAGCCTTTTGGGGGATCCGACAGAGGATTTCAGCAGCCTGGAGGCCACCACCAGATCACGGGTGGTTCGTCGACTCAGCACCCACCCTTCGGGGGAGTGGCGGGTGACTGGAGAGCATACCAGGGCACACCGGGAGGTCACTAGACAGAGTACGGGCATCCACAGGGTGACCGGCACGGACATGGCGCAGAGGGAGGAGTCCGAAATCGAGCCGAGGCATATTTTCCAGACGGACGACAGGGGTACCAGCAGAGGGGAGGATTTCACCAACAGGAGAGGAGGATTCGCTGGCGAGAGACGTCTGAGGAAGCTCGAGGTGCCCATCTTTGAGGGAGGAGACCTAGATGACTGGCTGTACCGGGTGGAGAGGTACTTGGAGGTGTCAGCAGTCCCAGGAGAAAAGTGGCTTCGGGCGATAGGTGTTTGTTTGGGGGAGGCCTTAGGCTGGTATCGTTGGACTGATCAGCAGCAGCCATTTCAGACGTGGGCGGAATTTACATCGCTCTTGATGGAGCGATTTGGTGCAGGGCAGTCTGGCGACGTGTTCGAGAGACTATATTCTCTGAAGCATGAGGGAAGCGTAGAGGATTATATCAGGAAGTTTGAGTCGCTCTGCCACCGAGTTCGGGGAGTATCTGAGGAATCTTTGGAGGGCTACTTTATGAAGGGGCTGAAGCCTACGGTGAGGTCAGGATTGAGGCAGTTCGAGCCAGTTGGTCTGCGCGGGATGATGACGTTGACGAGGAAGGTGGAGGACCATCAGGAGACGGCGCGGAGAGCTCACGGGACGTGGGGAGGAGCCACGTTCAGGAGTCAGGCGGCTGCTACAGGACAGAGGACTGCACCTTCTTAAGAGACCACGTCTGGTCAGTGAGCTACAGCCGTTGCTGGGGGCGGCAGAGATAGGAGGCAGGAGCCCCGAGCTGGGGGCAGGTGCGGAGGATGACAGATGCAGAGATACGGGAGAAGCGGGTGAAGAGATTGTGCTTCAGATGTGATGAGAAGTTCACCCCAGGACACCGATGCGCTGATCGGACTCTCTAGATACTGAAAGCTGGCGATGAGGGAGAGGATGAGGTCGTCATCCTAGAGGCAGGAGAGGATGAGGAGGTAGAGTACCAGCACTTGGACGTTGCGGAGGTGTCCCTCAATTCCGTGGTAGGGTTCACACCGAACCATACCATGAAATTGGTGGGACAGGTGGGCAGTCAGGAGGTGATAGTGTTGGTCGACAGTGGGGCCACCCACAACTTCATTTCCAGCAGGTTGATGGGGGCACAGGGACTGTAGATGAGTGGCACGGGACGGTATGGAGTGATGCTGGGCACAGGACAGGTGACAGCACAGGTGTCTGTCGCGGGGTGATTGTGACGATTCAGGGAGTGCAGATTGTCACAGACTTTCTTCCCTTGGAGCTAGGGAGTACAGATGTCATCCTGTGGATGAAGTGGCTGCAGACCCTCGAGGAGACCAGGACAAATAGGAAGATGTTGAGGATGGAGTACCAGGATGGGGGAGGACAGTGGTATTACAGGGGGATCCCAGCCTCTGCCGTTCTTTGGTGTCTTATAAGACCATGTCCAGGGCGATCCATACGACGAGAGGAGGTTTTTTGGTGGAGCTACAGGCTGTGACAGCATCAGTGCAGAGCGAGGACCAGACACAGGTGGTGGTACCGAAGATTGAGCAGCTGTTGGCTCAGTATGAGGAGGTTTTCCAGACACCACAGGGCCTGCCACCACACAGAGATCATGAGCACGCCATCGTCTTTAGGGAGGGCGTGTCCCCCATCAGTGTGCGACCCTACATGTACCCACAGGTACAGAAGGACGAGATAGGGGCTGGTGGAGGACATGCTGCAGGCAGGAGTGATACAGCCGTGTACTAGCCCCTTCTCCAGTCCGGTTTTATTAGTGAAAAAGAAGGATGGCAGTTGGAGATTCTGCGTGGATTACAGGGCCCTGAATAAGGAGACGATTGCAGATAAATTTCCCATCCCTGTGATTGATGAATTGCTGGATGAGCTCCACGGGGCAGCCTGCTTTTCCAAGATTGATCTGAAGTCAGTGTACCATCAGATACGGATGAGGGCGGCCGACGTGTCCAAGACTGCTTTCAGGACTCATGAGGGGCACTATGAGTTCATGGTCATGCCCTTTGGCATGACGAATGCCCCTGCGACATTCCAGGCCCTGATGAACAAGGTATTCCGACCTTACCTCCGGAGGTTTGTGCTGGTATTTTTTGACGACATCCTGGTGTACAGTCGCAGCATGGAGCATGTGAGGAACCTGCGAGCAGTGCTGCATGAGTTGCAGGAGCAGCAGCTGTGTGCTAATAAGAAGAAGTGTTTATTTGGGCAGCTGCAGGTGGAGTACTTGGGACACGTGGTGTCTGCGAAGGGGGTGGCGGCTGACAGGGCCAAGATTGCTGCCATGTTAGACTGGCCGATACCTACCACCTTACGGGGTTTGCGGGGCTTCTTGGGCCTGACAGGTTATTATAGGAAGTTTGTCCAGGGGTACAGTTCGATTGCTTGGCCACTAACCGAGCAACTCAAGAAGGACAGCTTCCACTGGGGCGAGGAGGCGACCAAGGCGTTCGAGGCCTTGAAGCAGGCAATGACGACGGTGCCCGTTTTAGCACTTTCAGATTTCAGCAGACCATTTGTGATAGACACCGACGCGTCAGGATATGGGTTGGGCACAGTGTTGATGCAGGACCAGAGGCCTATCGCTTTCTTTAGCCAGACTCTGTCAGCATGAGCGAGGCTGAAGTCAGTATATGAGCGGGAGCTGATGGCGATTGTCCTGTCCATTCAGAAATGGAGGCTCTACTTGTTGGGTAGGAAGTTCATAGTGAGGACCGACCAGCAGAGCTTGAAATATTTATTGGAGCAACGCATGGTTACCGAGAAGCATCAGAAGTGGCTCTCCAAGTTGGTCCATTTCACATTCGAGATACAGTATCGACCAGGCCTGGAGAACAAGGCGGCAGACGCCTTGTCACGTTGCGAGGAGCATACACAGGTGGCGGCCATTTCAGCACCGGTCCTTCTGGACTGGGAGCCGTTGAGCAGGGAGATTGAGGCTGATGGGGACCTGGCGAGGATACGTAAGGCACTGCAGCAGGGCTCCGCTGACTTCCAGGGATACATCATGGACGGACAGAGGCTTCTATATCACAGCAGACTGGTGATTCCCAGGGGCTCCGCCCATATTCCGATGATTTTCCAGGAGTTCCACGATAGTGCCATCGGCGGACACTCCGGGATACAGCAGACTTACAGGAGGATGGCGAGAGAGCTATACTGGCCCGGGATGAAGAAAGACATTGCCCAGCGGATAGCAGAGTGTGACGTGTGCCAGCGTCACAAGTATATGGCAATGGCACCAGCAGGACTCTTACAGCCGTTGGCCTTACCAGAGAGAGTCTGGGAGGAGATCAGCATGGATTTTATCGAGGGGTTGCCGCGATCAGAGGGTTACAGTTCTATACTAGTGGTGGTCGATCGGCTCAGCAAATATGCCCATTTCATACCCCTCAAGCACCCGTACACTGCAGTTACGGTGGCAACAGCTTTTATGAAGGAGGTGGTTCGCTTGCACGGTTTTCCCGCCTCCATAGTGCCAGACCGCGATAAGGTGTTCATTAGCAGTTTCTGGCAGGAGTTATTCAAGGTGCAGGGGACCAAGCTGCAAAGGAGCATTGCCTATCACCCACAGACGGATGATCAGACAGAAGTGGTGAATATGAGTGTGGAAACCTACCTGAGGTGCTTTGCATCAGATGCACCGAAGCAGTGGGCCAGATGGTTGGCATGTGCAGAATATTGGTACAACACCTTGTACCACTCGGCAGCACAGAGCACTCCTTTTCGGATCATATATGGTCGGGACCCGCCCCAGTTGATACACTACAGCCGAGGGGCCACACCGGTGTCACATGTAGAGGAGCATTTGACTGAGAGGGACAAATATCTGGAGGAGTTGAAGAAACACCTGTTGAGAGCACAACAGATTATGAAGACCAAGGCTGATGCACACCGGAGAGATGAGCAGTTTGCGGTGGGAGACCGGGTTTACCTGAAGCTCCGACCTTACAGACAGAGGACCTTGGCCAGTCGGAGCAATGAGAAGCTAGCAGCCCGCTACTATGGACCTTTCGAGGTGACAGCTCAGATCGGGAATGTAGCCTATCGTCTGCAGTTGCCGGACATTTCCACCATTCACCCAGTGATTCACGTATCGCAGTTGAGGATGGCCATTGGAAATCACACACTATCACCAACCTTGCCACCCACTTTGACAGATGACATGGAGGTGCTTTTGGAGCCTCAGGAGATGACAGGGATCCGACAGGCTACAGACGGGACACAGGAGGTGTGTATTCGATGGCGGGGCCTACCAGACTACGATGCTACATGGGAGTCTGCCACAGTGATCCGCAACCAATTTCTGGAATTCCACCTTGAAGACAAGGTGGCACTTTTGGGGGGGAGTAATGATGCGACTCGGCTAGTGAAGGAGGCGGGCCGTGCGGACATGGAGGGGGCTCCGGTTCGGGTCTATCAACGGAGGAGGCGACTTGGGTCCACCACGGACCCGGTCCCAAACTTGTAATTCCACAAGAGAAGTGGAGGGTTAAAGGGTAATTAGACATTTGCTAATCCCTCCCCTAATAAGGGGCCGGCCGGCCCTAGCTATGGCTTTCATCGAAGAATTGACAAGGTAATCTTATTTCCTTAGAACCCTAGATTATTTCTATTGCTAATTAGTTGCTCGTATCCTTAGATCTATTATTCTAGGAATTAATTAGTATTTTCAGATCAGTTCTTCGTCATTAAACCCTAGATTAGGAAGTCCAAAGCCATAAAAATCCCACCTTTGATCCCCACAAAAAGCCCTAGCCGTATCAAAATCTATATCCATAAATTTGGGATTAGGCTTCAACCCATTAGCTTAAGCTTTTATATTAGATATGATTTCAATTACTAATTTTATGGCTTTAACGATAATAATAAATTATGGGCCCCTCTCAATATGTTTAAGTATGACATATTGCACTGATCCATTAAGTGCATTAGGGACGCATTAACTGCATTAGAAATGCATTGCAGGCTAACCATGAAAATTTGTCACATGAAACAAAGACATCCAAGGAAAAGTTAAGATTTCTATGTGTGTTGATTTTATCCTTAGACCTGGCCGATCTCATACTGAAAATATGTATTTTGATTAACCAATGCACAATGCAAGATAGTTGAATCATAACAAGAAATTAAATAGGCGAGTCAAGTACAGTAAAATATTATAAAGATTTTTGTGAGATTCTAAATTAAGAACATAGTAACCCGTCTTCTTGGATAAACACTCAACATTATATTAGATTATTGGCAGATTGACTAGTATAAATTATTGGCTCACATTCAACTTGGAATTGAGATGGAGAAAGAGTTTAAGACCTCGGAGGATTCTAATTTGTCGAGTCTTTTTGTAATTTTGAGAGCTACCTTTTTGTTATTTGAGTCTTTTTGTTATTTGAGTTTGAGTTACTTTAGAAGTTCTAGTTCTATTAGGTTTTAAGAGTCAAAGGTGTAAGCCTGTATAAAGGCCACAAACACTTATTAGTTTTTTTATGAAGAAATGAATGAAAACGAGGTTTAGGTATAAAGGCCACAAACACTTTTAGTTTCTCTACAACTTAAATCTCTTACGTTGGTGTGCAGAGTTGACTGGATTTGGCGAGATGTCCAAAAAATCTCCACATGCGAGGCATGCGAGTCGGTGATCGAAAGATTTCCACAATGCGAGATCCAAAAAGTTATCAACTTCCACGTTTTCGTCGTCTACGTGTTCCCATCACTTCCCTTCCCGCCTCCGTTCTGAGTCACTAAGTATAATTGCAATATAGATTTACAAGAGCCCAATTATGCCAAATATATATATTGCTAATTATTGACTACATGTTGGTAGTGATCATAATTTTCCAAAGGTCAAGTGCTGGGCAGTAGAAAGTGGATGGGTAAAATAAAATACACAAGAGAGGCGAATTAATATACAATAGCTAAATCATTTGAGTTTGGTCTCTGCCCGTTAGATGAGTTAGATCAAGTGATTAATTGGATCCGTTTTAACCTAACCAAGGTGAATAACTAATTTGGTACCAGATTATTAGTCCAAAGTTACACAATTGGTTAATGTAGAGTTTTGGGAAAATGGTGATTAGCTTCTAAATGAGCTAACCCCTCATATATATAATATCCCTTGATTTGCTTTACACACACACCCTACTACAACTAACACTCAATACTCCCCCTCAAGATGAGCAAAAGATATTTATCATGCCCATCTTGTTACAAGCATCTTCCACCCCTTTAGAGTTCAACCCCTTCGTAAGGCAATCTGCTAGTTGCTGTCCAGAGTTAATGTAGGAGATCTCCAACTGTTTCTTGTCCAGTCTCTCTTTAATGAAGAACCTGTCAATCTCTATGTGCTTCGTTCTATCATGTTGCACTGGGTTGTTGGCAATATTAATTGCAGACTTGTTATCACACAACAACTGAAATGGTCCTTCTCTCAGCAGGCGTAGTTCATGTAGAAGTGATCTCAACCAGATCATCTCACAGGTACTAAGCACCATAGCACGATACTCTGCCTCTGCAGTGGAACGAGCCACCAAATCCTGCTTCTTGCTGCGCCAAGAGACCAAGTTGCCCCCAACAAACACACAGTAGCCCGAGGTCGATCTCCTATCATCCAAGCAACTGGCCCAATCTGCATCACAGTAGCCTGTCACATTCATGTGACCATGACTACCAAATAATATGCCTTTTCCTGGACTATTCTTCAGATACCTCAGTATCCTGAAGACTGCCTCCATATGTCCAGTCCTAGGATCATGCATGTACCTACTTACCACACTGATAGCATAGGCAATGTCAGGTCTGGTATGACATAAGTAGATGAGGCGTCCAACAAGTCTCTGGTACCTCTCTTTGTCCACTGGCTCCCCTGATTGTGAATGCAACCTATGATTCTGATCAATAGGAGTAACTGCTGGACGACACCCCAACATACCAGTCTCAACCAGAAGATCCAGTGCATACTTTCTCTGTGAGAGAACTATACCCTTCCTGGACCTGGCAATCTCCAGTCCAAGGAAGTATCCCAACTGTCCAAGGTCCTTGACCTCAAATTCTCTCGCCAACCTCACCTTCAAGTGAGAGATTCACTCTTCATCATCTCCAGTGATAATAATATCATCAACATACACAGCCAAAAGAGTGATCCGTTGTCCTGAATGTCTATAGAATACAGTATGATCACCATTACTCTGCTTGTAGCCCATGGTGATGACTGCACGCCTGAACCTGTCGAACCATGCTCTTGGAGATTGCTTCAGCCCATACAAGGACTTGTCCAGTCTACACACCTTTCCCACCGTCTGTTGTGTGCCAAAGCCAGTTGGAACCTCCATGTATACCTCCTCCTGTAAGTCTCCGTGCAAGAAGGCATTCTTTACATCCAACTGATGCAATTTCCATCCAAAATTCGCTGCACAGGATATCAGTACTCTCACAGTACTCATCTTTGCCACTGGGGCAAATGTCTCATCATAGTCAATCCCATAAGTCTGACTGTAGCCCTTGGCAACCAGCCTCGCCTTGTACCTGTCCACCTTCCCTTCTGCAGTTTGCTTTACTGTGAATACCCACTTACAGCCCACAGCCTTCTTCCCTGCTGGAAGTGAGACAAGTCTCCATGTCTTGTTCTTCTCCAGTGCCTCAAGTTCTTCGAGCATTGCTTTCTTCCACTGGGGATGTTGCTTTGCCACTCGCCAATCACTTGGTATAGGGATAGACTGTAAGGATGCAATGATAGCCCTATATGCAGGTGTAAGAGAGGCATAGGAGACATGATTAGCAATATCAGTCTCATATCCATACCGTACAGGAGGCCTGCCGGCATTGATACGAGTCTCCCTACGAGATGCAAGTGGAAGATCTAAACTAGAGGAAGGTGAAGAAAGGTTACCATCCGTGGTAGGAAAGGAAGGCAGTGAGGAAGTCGGGACTCGAGCAGGCGTGATAGACTGATCAATCTCAACATGGGGCAGTGAAGCTAGTGGTTCTTCAGTGGGAAAGATGTCTTCTTGTTGTTCTCCATCTGCATGACTATCCTTCTGTCTCCTGCTATATTTCCTGCCGTACAACCTGTCTTCCTCCTCTTCCACCAAGGTCTTTTCTTCCTCCCTGCTATCAGGACCAGTACCAGTAGGCCTGACAGGACACGGTATAAGTCCAACCACTACCCTCCTGTCATCAGTCTCCCCCTCTCGACCAGCTCCTCCTGTGCTTGGAGAGGCACCAGTATCAAATACTGATGTAGAATCTGTCAGTCCTCCATAAAAAGGTTCAGTCTCCCTGAACGTCACATCCATGCTCACAAACAGCTTCCTTTCTGAGGGACTCCAACACCTGTAGCCTTTCTGATTTGAAGGATACCCAACAAATATGCATTTAATTGCCCGAGCATCCAGCTTCCCCACAGAAGGTCTATGATCCCTCACAAAGCATGTGCATCCGAACACTTTTGGTGGAACTACAAAAGTGTTCTTTCCCATAAGAATCTCACATGGAGACTTCATTCCAAGTATCCGTGAAGGCATCCTGTTGATAAGATATGTGGCCGTCATCACTACTTCACTCCACAATATCTTAGGTACATTCATGGTGAGCATGAGTGACCTAGTTACCTCCAACAAGTGTCTATTTTTCCTTTCAGCGACTCCACTCTGTTGGGGGGTGTTGGGACAAGTGGTCTGATGAGTTATCCCACTCTCAGATAGGTAAGATGCAAACTCCCTGTTTACATACTCTGTCCCATTATCCGTTCTCAAGACACGGATCTTGGCCTCATACATATTCCTGACACTTCTATGGAAATCCTGAAAACACTTCAACGCTTCGCCTTTGTTTTTCATCATATAAAGTCATGTCATCCGAGAATGACAATCTATGAAGGTGATAAACCACCTGAACCCACTCACTGAAGTCACTGGGCAGGGCCCCCAAACATCTGAGTGAATAAGATGAAATTTCTCTACACTCCTCATCCCTACACTAGGATATGACGTCCTAGTGTGTTTCCCAAATTCACATGCATCACATGTCAAATTCATTTCATTCACTCCATTCAAAATATCGGGATACATTTTACTCAAAATATCAAAGGGCAAGTGTCCCAACTGACAATGCAACAAAAGTACATCCCTTTCCTTCTCTCCACCGACAGCCAGTGCAGCATCCCCACTAGCTCTATCAAGATACCACAGTCCATCACGCCTGACGCCAGTCCCAAGCCTCCTCCCAGTCTTCCTTTCCTGCAACACACAATGAGTAGAGTCAAAAGTAATGCTACAGTCAAGATCATCAACAATAGAGCCAACAGATAAGAGGTTGACTGGAAATGATGGGACGTGAAGGACTGAAGAGAGGCGTATGGAGGGAGTGCACTGAATAGTACCAATCCCTCTAATGGGTTGGGATGTGCCATCAGCTGTCTGAACGGTTTCATGAATGGTATGTGGTTTATATGTGGAAAATTGTCTATATGCTCCTGACACATGACTAGTTGCACCTGAGTCAATAATCCACTCTATATGATCTCTACATGAAAGGGCTAATCGGTTACCTGAGCCTGTGTGAGCGAAGTGGGCAAAGTTACCGAATGGCGAGGCAATATCCCCAGTCTGGTCTGCATGACTCTCCGAGCTCTCAGTAGTAGACCTGGACTGTCTCCGCTGCTCTAGATCTGACGCCTCAGCTGGCGTGGCCTCGATCATCACTGTCTCCTGTCGTCCGTCAGCTGTGGCAAAGTTGGCCCGTGGGCCACCGCGACCTCGTCCACGGCCTCCACGGCCCCAACGACCTCCTCCACTGCCTCCTGTGACACGTCCTCGTCCACTGCCATTCTGTGGGCAGTTGAAGCTCAGGTGTCCCTTCACCCCACATGTGTAGCACTCTCGATCCTCGCTCACTACTGCCACTGCCGGTACAGCCAGTGCAGCCCGAGTGACCTGAGTACCCTCATCCTTCATAACCCTCAGTCTGGTCTCCTCCTGTGCCATTGCAGCTATGGCCTCCTCCAGGGATGGGATGGAGGATAGGTGGCACATACTCGCCCTCCTGACCTCAAAGTCTCCATTCAGGTTCCTCAGAAAGTGTGTCACACGCCTACGCTCCACCCACTTCCTGTGTATCGCAGCGCTCCTAGGATCAGGCAGATCAATAGGGTCATAGTGATCTAACTCTGGCCAAAGCCTTTTCAACTCCGCAGAGTAGGCTAGAATAGTCATCTCCCCCTGCTTCAAGGTGTCCACCTTGCCCTGAACCTCCATCATGAGCATCACATTCCCTGCTCCAGAGTACATTTTCTTCACCATACTCCATATCCCCGCAGCACTCTCTATGGCCTCCACCATCCCAGCAATGGGTGGAACCATCGATGTCATCAACCAAGCAGCCACCAATGAGTTGGTGGTGCTCCAGACTTTCCAATCATCCCCATCCTTGTCCAGCGGTTCCTTGCATGAACCCAGAACGACGCCTTCTAACCCCTTCGACCTCAGAATGAGAAGCACCCTCCTGGACCAACTGAGGTAATTCTTCGTCCCTTCCAATTTCACATCATTGGGCATCAATTCCAGCTTCTGCACGGGACGGGAAGGCGTCGATCCACTCGAGGAGCCCAACTCCTTCGAAGCAAGCAGCTTCGTTATCTCTCCGATGAAGGCCTTCATGTCAGCGGAGGTAAGATTGTCCCCCATCTCTCCTCAGATCCGCAGATCTCTCCTCTCTTCCTCCTTAGATCCGCAGATCTACTTCTCTTCTTCTTCTTCTAGGGCATACCCTAACCGTAAATCTATGGAGTCCTCTTCATGGCTCGACCATAGATCTAGGGTTAGGGTTTTTTGGATCCTCCTTAGTAGCAGAGAATCAGCAGCAAATGAGAATCAGCAACGGCAGCGGGCAGCAATGACGAAGGCGGCTGCGGAGGCGGGCAGCAGAGAATCAGGCAGCAGCGGCCTGTGCAGCCGGTGGCGGAGGCGGCGGCGGCGGCCTGCACCGCAGGCGGCGACGGCTACGGCCTACGCAAGCAGCGGCGCGCGCAGGCAAGGCTGGCGCCGGCGGGTGTCGGGGGCGCGGGTGTCGGGGGCTTCTGGAGACGCGGACCTCTCCCCTATGCACTTGGCTCGTGGCGGCGTGCTTGTCGGTCACATGCGACGGTGATCGGCCGCTGAGGCCCCCGTCGGTGTCCTTTGCGTCGTCGAAGAGGCTTAGACGGAGGAGATCCGGCGGTCGGGGGCTTCTGGGGGCTTCGGATGAGTGTGGGTGACCGCCGGTGGGGGCGCTGGCCGTGGGTGGAGGCGCGGTTGGTGAAGGCGCAGTCGGGGGTTAGGGTTTTATTTTTTTTCTTTCTAGGGCTCTGATACCATGTAGAGTTTTGGGAAAATGGTGATTAGCTTCTAAATGAGCTAACCCCTCATATATATAATATCCCTTGATTTGCTTTACACACACACCCTACAACAACTAACACTCAATAGTTAACTTGTCAAGTTAGACTCAATAACAGTAAACCCATTAAGGTGAAGGTCCTCACCCTATTCAGGTTTCCAATCAAACCCATCAAGGGTTGTGTTCTAACAATACTAAGGGTTTGAATAAAAAATATAAAAGTAAAGGTGATGCTTGTTGAAAGTGATACAGTTTTCTTCTCTTTTCTCATATCCTCTCAGTTTCTACCGTAGTTGATTTAGGATATACAAATTGGAGGCTTAACCTCTATCAGATCGGAAATGCAGCTATGATTGCCAAAAGGATTTCACCTTGTTCGAATCAAGGCGAATGGATTAGCAAAACTAGCAAAGCAGTAAGTTTCAACTTTCTTTAATATCAAAAATATATTAATCTATTATACAAATGAGGGATGTTTTTGAATATTGTCCTACTAGGACGAAGTATTTGGGAGAGTGGTGGACCCAATGTGGTGTGGGTTAGGGGTTTGGTGTTTTGGTGGAACATCCAAACAAAAGCCCACTACATTCACTTATTTGCAAGCTTACCATTGCCTTTCATAAAACCCAAAGACCCATCATCTTCTCCCAATTTACAGGTTTTCCATCACTCTTTTTCCACTTTTAACCCCGTGTTTTTGGGCTTTAATCACTGCTTTCCTTCTTTTACCCCCGATGCTCCTCGCACACACCCACGCTTTTTTTGCTTTGGCCCACGCTTCTCCCCGAGTTTTTTCCTGGTCCATGTATTTGCGTTTAGGCAACGATTGCCCCCGGACCCTCTGCACACATACACCAATACTTTTTTCGATTTGGCACATGCTTCTCTCTGCATTTGGGCCCGGACGACGATTGCCTCCGTGCCCTCTGGCCACGGGCAATTTCTAGTCTATTATACAAATACGGGATGATGGGATGTTGATGTGACGTTTGTCCCAGTCACAAACGATTGGCTGGGGGTGCTCCACCTCATCTCAACGGGGCCCAATGGGGGATGGGGGGTTTTGGGCTTAGTTTGGGATGTGTTTTGGGGAGTTGGTTTGGGGTGGGGTTTTTGTGTTTCGATCCTTACTTTTCCTCCTTTTGCCCCCCGACGCTCCTCACACACACACACACACCCATACTTTTTTCGCTTTGGCATCAGCTTCTCTCTGCATTTGCGTCCAGGCGACGACTGCCACCGTGCCCGACACGGGTAATTTCTAGACAAAGGTGTTTGTGTGTGGGCTAGGTTTTGCCATCTTAGCATGGTGGGGCCCACTTGGGGGTGGGAGGGATTTTAGGCCAACTTTGTGGTGCGGTTGTGGTGAGTTGGGTAATGAAGAGGAATTTAGTCCAATGGCACCTATGCTCGCGTCCCTGCATGGTCGCCAGGGATCGAACCCCGCTGGCAGGGGTAATCACGCGCGCTATTTACGAGCTTTCCAAAGAATCAAAAAAAAGGAAGAGGATTTACCATTATAAGGGCAATTTGAGAAGTTTTTCGATAGCAAGAATACTTTCCTCACATATAGAATTTTCCAGTAGGAAAAGGGGTTCCCTACGAGGGATCAAACAGGATGATAATTTCTTGATTATGGCAATTTGGGAAATTTTTGATTGGACAAGGACTTTCCTATCAAATAAAATTTTCGATAGGAAGAGGGCTTTCCTACCATTATGGATCTAATAGGGAGATGACTTTTCTACTAGAAAGGCAATTTGAATTATTTTTTTGTTAGTGTTAAAGATAATAATCACATATCGAAAAAATTGACAGAAGTTAATGTCCATAAATTAGGAATTGCTAGAAAGACATTTTGAGAAATTTTTGTTAGTGTTAACAATAATAATCTAATATCGAAAAATTTGACAGAAGTTAACGTCCATAAATTAGGAATTGGGACTATACCCATTAACTTAAGATTTTGAACTAGAGATGATTTCAGTTACAATTTATGGAAAACAAATATCATTAATTGTGGGCCCTTTTAGTCTTATTTATTATTTTAATATAATATTAGAGCACATGTTCCTTCCGGTTCCTTTGTAACCCACTCTGGCACATCATCCGATACCACTCAAGTTTATCGCGAGTGGACCTTCATCGCCCGATTCCACTCGGGCCTACCTCAGACCTACCACTGGTCATCTTTTTCTTTAAAAACAAACTAAAGATGGATTTGCATGTTTTTTGTCTAACATGGTATCAGAGCCACCCAGCTCATTAGCACTGGTTTCTTTCAGCTCATTTGTCACCCAGTCTAATCCTTCATGACCTGATTCTGCTTATGTATATCATATGTTGTCCTTCATCGCCCGATTTCACTCGGGCTTACCATGTACCATTCTCATTTTAGAAAAAACCTCAAGATGGATTTACTGATTTTCTATTCTAACATGGTATCATAGCCACTCGATTCATGAGCTAAATCTAGTAATGACCATCTATCTTGTAATCATATCCGTTCATAGGTTTCATCTATCCATGTGTAATGGCCTAAGGACCATGTCTCTCGTAATAATATCCATTCATAGGCATCATCATGTCCATCTGTTAATGGCCTAACCCGGATCCAAATCAATATGAACCTGTTGTGAATCGTCGTAGATCGATTCACAATTTTAAGGAGGAAAATTAAAAGAGAGGAAAAAGTTTATATTTTTGCTTGAATGAGACAAGGAAACTAGATAATTGATCTTCTTAGAGACAAGATCGATCTCCCCGCTTTGGATGAACGGACCAAAGCTTAAGCACCGTCAAATGACGCTTGAGAGTTTTCTCACAATACAAGCATAAAACAACAAAATGACGGCTAGACCTAATATAAAGAAAGAGGAGGTATTTTGGTAAAATACCAAAATACCCTCCCACTAAGAAAATGGCCTAAACCGCGCTCCCGCGTCTCATGCGACGTGCGTAAGTGATGACGCCTCCACCGCCACGTGCTCCATCCCCAGAGGAGGGCCCCGGTGCACCGGGTGCACCCGCATCAATACCCCCCTCTAAAAGAGCCACCTTGTCCTCAAGGTGGAAATCTGGATACTGCGCCTGGACCACCTCGTAATCCTCCCAAGTAGCATCGCAATCTGGTAGCCCTGCCCAGTAGATCAGCACCTCTCTCCGCCGTCCCGCTCCCTGGCGGACCGCCCGCACCTCCAAAGGCTCTAACAACACCTCCATGTCCTCCGTAAGTGTAGGGGGGAGAGTGGAGGAAACAGCATGGTCCCCAATCGCCCGTCTCAACTGTGACACGTGGAACACAGGGTGAATCGCCGACGTGGCTGGTAGCCTCAAACGGTATGCCACCTGTCCGACCGTGGCCTCCACCTGATATGGACCGAAGTAGCGAGCCGCCAACTTCTCGTTCGGCCTCCTCGACATCGACCTCTGCCTGTAGGGGCGTAGCTTAAGATAAACCATATCTCCCACCTGGAAGCTAACGTCCCGTCGATGCCCGTCCGCCTGAGCCTTCATCACTTGCTGAGCCCGCAATAGGTGCTTCCGCAGCTCCCCCAACAGCCCATCCCTCTCCTCCATGTATGTCTCAACTCGTGACACGGGAGTCTGGCTGTTTCCAAAGCGCACCAATGGTGGAGGGTCACGTCCGTACAACACCCTGAAAGGCGTCGTCCCTGCTCTCGAATGGTACGAGGTATTGTACCAATATTCCGCCCACGCCAACCACCTGTACCACTGCCTAGGAGTGTCTGAAGCAAAGCACCGCAAGTACGTCTCTAGGCTGCGGTTGACGACCTCCGTCTGACCGTCTGTCTGTGGGTGGTAAGCGGTACTCCTCTTCAGGACCGTACCCTGTGGCGTCCGTCTCCACCACAAAAGCCTTGCCAAAGTCTGGCAAGGCGAGCACTGGCGCCGTCGTCATCGCCACCTTCAAGGCCTCAAAAGCCTTGGTGGCCTCCTCCCCCCAGTGGAACCCATCCTTCTTCAGCTGCTCCGTGAGAGGCCACGCTATAGTGTTGTACCCCTTGACGAACTTCCTGTAGTAGCCCGTCAGCCCCAAGAAGCCTCGCAGTGCTCGTAAAGTAGTGGGCACCGGCCAATCCAGCATGGCCGCTATCTTTGCTCTGTCGGCCGCCACCCCCTCAGCTGATACCACGTGCCCCAGGTACTCCACTCTTGCCTGACCGAAACTGCACTTCTTTCGGTTGGCATATAATTGATGTGCAATCAACTCCCTGAACACTACCTCTAAGTGGTCAATGTGCTCACCCATGCTCCTACTGTAGATGAGGATGTCGTCGAAGAAGACTAGGATGAACCGTCGCAAGTAAGGCTGGAAGACTTTGTTCATCAAGGCCTGGAATGTCGAAGGGGCGTTGGTCAAGCCGAACGGCATGACCAGGAACTCGTAATGTCCCTCATGGGTGCGGAAAGCGGTCTTCGGCACGTCCTCTGGCCGCATCAAGATCTGGTGGTACCCCGCCTTCAGGTCGATCTTCGAGAAGATTGCCGCCCCATGCAGCTCGTCAAGCAGC
This sequence comes from Scilla litardierei, assembly GCA_030789695.1. NCBI lineage: Eukaryota > Viridiplantae > Streptophyta > Magnoliopsida > Asparagales > Asparagaceae > Scilla > Scilla litardierei. Next base: position 1,048,520 of record CM061138.1, on the reverse strand, counting down.
TCGTCGATTACCGGAATAGGAAACTTGTCGGCGACAGTCTCCTTATTCAGCGCCCGGTAATCGACGCAGAATCTCCAACTACCGTCCTTCTTCACCAGTAGTACTGGGGAAGAAAAAGGACTCACACTTGGCTGGATCACGCCAGCCTGCAGCATCTCCCGCACCATCCTCTCTATCTCATCTTTCTGCACATGCGGGTACCTGTAGGGGCGCACGCTCACCGGTGCCACCCCGTCACGCAATACTATCGCGTGCTCATGCCCCCTCGTCGGAGGTAGCCCTTGCGGGCTCTGGAAGACCTCCTGGTACTGCTCCAGTACTGAATCTACCTCCATTGGGGTCTCCTCCTGCTGCTCCTCCTCCGCGGACAACCCCTGATACTCCACCAGAAACCCCTCTCCCTCATCCCGCAACGCTCGCGTAATGGCCTTGAAGGCCACTACCGAAAAGCAGAGGGTCGGGTCCCCTGTCAGCACCACCGTCTTGCTCCCCTCCTGGAACTCCATCCGAAGAAGCTTCCAGTTCACCTTCATCTCCCCGAGCTTCTTCAACCACTGCAATCCTAATATGACATCCACGTTGCCCAACTCCAACGGCAAGAAGTCTTCCACTATCTGAAGCCCCTGCAGCGTGAAAAACACCCCCTTGCAGAGCCCCTTACTCTCCTCCATCTTTCCTGTGCCCAGCAACACAGTGAACTTCTCCATCGTGCTCAACTCCAACCCGTGACGCTCTACCAGCCGCCTCGAGATGAAGTTGTGGGTCGCCGGTGCACCCGCATCAGAACCATAGCCATGTCCTGATTCTAAAAAATCTAATATCAAAACTCAACCTTGAGTTTGAAGGGGTATTAAGAATAATTGTCCCATACTGAGAAATTGAAAGTCAGTGCCCATAAATCAAGTAGGCATGTAATCCATTATCTTACGCCTTTAGGCTATATATGATGTCAGTTACTATTTATAGTTTCACCAAATATAATTAGTTGTGAGCACCTCTCAGTCTTAATTTAGTTCTAACAGCTAGGGTGATGATCTTTCTATCATATAGAATATTCCACTATGAAAAGGGTTTTGCTACATGTAGGTATTTAATAGAGATAGGACATATTAGAATGGAAAATTTCAGTTGAAGTAGGGTTCTTTCTAGTTTAGAAACTTAGGAGTTTGTACTGCAGCTTCTATTCGCTTTTGACGGAGTTTCAAGTTTTGTTAGTTTAAGAGTTTGGGCCCTTCCTTCAAAGCAATGATTTTTGACATTTTTAATAGGGTCGGATTTTCGTATTAGAAAAACAATTTAAGAATTTCCGATATGAAGAATGTCCTGTCTGATGAAATCCTTGAATTATTCCGATAGAGATTGGATTTTTCTATCATGAGTGTACTTATAAGAAGGCATATCAGTAGAAGATGCCCCAAATTAGTACGCCAATCCAAAGGATGTTCCTAGAAATTCTATCAATCCTAATTAGTATGCCTTCTTTTTCCATGAGAAACCATCATTTCAGGAAATATGGTATTTGGAATGTCAATTAAGCCTGTACACCTAAAAATGGGTTCAACAACGGAGCAGTTTCTAAATTGGCATTTTGCAAGGCAGCCGTGGCTATATGGTAAGTTGACTGAAAATTCCAACCAGGTTTGTTGGTGTGTTTTCTACAGTACCGCTTAACCTCCAAAACTCTACAGCAAGTGATCATAAGAGCACTCCCACCGGGCGCATTTTGGAGGGGGATTTTGGTGGATTTTTGCAAAAAACACCCCGCCCAAAATGCCCCCCCTCCTCCAACGCATTCCAACGAAAAGCCCCTCCTAAAATGCGGGATTTTGGGTTAAAATTAATTTTTTATTGATTTTGGGCGCATTTTGTGGAATATAGCCATTTTTTCCTTCAAAAATTTGTACTTTTTTGGGAAAATTCGGCCAAAATCATCACCCTCACATTTTGGGAAAAGCCCACCGCTGGGTATGAAGCGCATTTTGGGGTGGGATTTTGGCCAAAATCCACTCCCCCACATTTTGGTAATAGCCCCCCGGTGGGACTGCCCTAAGAACTGGAATGATGATAAGCTATACAATATAATACTTCGAATGAAATGTATTGAAAACTTTCTACAGTTTTTTTAATTTTCTGTCTTTCCCTCTTTCATGGCACTAGCAGATTAAAGAGTGGGTGAAGGAAATACGTGAGTAGAAACTCACATTGTTTCAAGGAAGACCATGCTGCCATGGCGGCATTCTTTTCTGCTTGCTTCTTGTTCTTAGCCGGTTCACCAGTAAAGGTGATTCCTGCAAGCTCAACCGTGCAGGTGAAAACTGGTAGGTGCCCAAGCCCCGAACGGAAGGTTGTATATGATGGCAGTGGTGCTCCAACTCTTTGAGATATTTCCTGCAAGAGGTTCTTATAAACCCCTGTCTCGTCCTGTGTAATATTAACACGAGTTCAATAACTAAATGCTTCAACTAAAAGACATGACAAGCAATACTAAAACAAAACAAAGGCGAAGGATACACAAATGAGAAATCGGATGATGGAGTGCAATGGAAGTTGATTGCTTGTGACAGAACTTTCTGAGATAGATGTGCTCTAAAAGTATCAATCTGGACAACTAACAGACGTTCATGCAAAGAGATGAGCTGAATAATGATGCTTTCCAAAAAAACAATGGATGCCGGCCTACTTTTTCCTGTTTCTTTTGATTTTTAAGGAGAGTTGTTGCCAACAAGTTGATAGCTTCTGAATTGAAGCTCTCCTCAATCAACATTACCAATATATTCTTAATGGATCAATCATATTCTAGACTATTCGAAGATTCACGAAATTCATGATTTACTGGTGCATTAGACATTACCTTCTTTTAAAAAAATTCGCGTGTCATGTGTCTAATTAGTTAAGTGTGATATCCTTGGCATTCTGCAACATGCTCGTTGCAGGGTGTTGAAATTTGTTAGACCCACGGCCTGGGGCCGGTGCCCAAGCCACGCGCGCACGAGGGGGAGGCCAACTTAAGGGGTTTTTGGTCTTTTTCTTATTTTGAGGGTTAGGAGGATTTTTCTTATTTAAACTAGGGCTAGCCGTCTTTTATAAGCATGCTTGATGATTGATATTTCTCTTGAGCATCCTTAGGTAGATCTAGATTAAACGAGTGCGGACGTCCTCTATTGGCGTCTTCGGAGGAGAATACACCTTTTATATTCAATTATCTTGTTATTACTTTTATTATCAATAAAGATTCGATCTTTCCTACGAGATCCTATCAATTTGGTATTAGAGCGACAACGATCCATGGCGACGACAACAAGAAACAAGGATCGAAGCGACGCAACGGAGGAGAAAAACAATGGAGAAATTGAAGAGATTAAGAAGTCGGTGGCGGCAAATAGCGAAGCTATCGCTAATTTGACGAAAATCATGGGGGAGATCGCGACACGGCAAGGCAAAACGGAGGAGGCCGTGACTCATTTGGCGTTTTAATTTGCGGCCTTCAACGAAAAGATGGGATCGGGGAACATAAACCCTAGTTCTTCCAAAAAGGTCCCACCTTTGGTGAAAGCTAAGGAAAAGGTGGAAGTTTTCGAAGGAGCGGAGGGAGTCTTCCACAAGACAAGGTATGTCACGGAAGATGAAGACGAGGAGCCGGAAATGGAGGATTATCACGAGGTGCGGCGAAGAGCGGAAGAGGCAAGAAAGGGGCTGCGAAATATCTCTCCGCGGTGAACAACCAGGCATGTGGATCCTCCCCTCCGAACAGTGGCATCTTCAGCTTCCGCACCCTGCAGTCTCCTCCAAAGTGCCCCTGATCGGGCCTCCACTCTGCACGGCGAGGCTGGTGATAGTGCTGTCACCTCTCGTCCTGCGTCTAGCACTGCCTCCCGCGAGGGCCTCCACACCATCCCTCAAAGTCATCCCATCCTGCGTCATCCCCAAACTCAGCCACATAGCCTCCCCGTCATCGTAGTACCCATGTGCCTCCCCAGGGTCAAATCCCCCTCCAAAGTCGTCCGTCGGGTCCTCCAAATCGGGCTGAAACCCCCTCTCGAGCTGCTATCGTCGTCCGCGCTGCTCGTCGGTCGCATCGGGGGAGCAGATTAGCACACCACCGGCTGGGGGCCAATTCCGGAGGATGTCCGATGCGGAGATGAGAGAGAAGCAGCAAAAAGGGATCTGTTTCAGATGCGATGAGCGCTTCACCCCTGGACACCGATGTGCGGGTCGCAAGCTGCAAGTGTTGATCGCAGAGGCAGACGATGAAGATGAGGTGGAGGACGAAGGGATCGGAGGTAGGGGTGGACAAAGATCCGATTAAACGAATGAATCCACCCGATCCGATCCGAAAAAGTAGATCGGATATTCGATCCGATGAAAGTGACTTGTTATTAATAAGCAGATCCGACCGATCCGTTTGAAACTGATTCGGATTCGGATTTTAGTTTTCATCCGACAGAATGTGATCCGATCCGATTAGGTTTTGAGCGGATTGAGTTATTGTCTAAGTTCATCCGAATATCCGATTCTCAAACCGATCCGATTGTTTTTTTACTACTACCTAAAAGCATCTGAATCAATGCATCATGGCTATTGGTTAAGAAGACTAACAGACTCAATTGCATCCCCCCATCGGTCTCATCCGGTTCCCTGACCCATGCAGATGCAGTGCCTCATCGTCTCTCTTTTCTCTCACGTCTGTTCAGTTTTCATTCATGTATTGTACAACATTACAAATAAAGCATGCTCTCCTCGTCTCAACATGAACTTGGGCCATTGCCATTTGCCATGCAACAAAGCTTTTACGCATGAAGAATTGAAGATTGTCAGCAAACAAAGTAATCGGATTTGATTTTGATTTGAATGCTCAGTCAAGGACTCAAGGCTAGCAAATAGCAATCCTCATTCCTCATGTACTCACGAGGAGACTAGGACAGCAGCAATAACTACTAAAAATTGATATCTTTGTGAAAGAAGAGCTCTGCTTTTTTGGTTCTTTATCATTTTTGCTGGAAGGAGAGATCTTGGTTGTCAAGTTCATCCTCCTTGAAGTTGATGCCAAACTAGTATGAAGATATTGCAAACAGAGATAGCTTCTTTATGTTATTCTAGTAATTTGTATTTTGTAAGAATATTTCGTTTCGACATTGGAATTGACTTCAGTGTTTAAAAGTTAAACTTTCAGAATCTAATGAAACGAGTTACAAATTGTGGCATCAATAACTTTAAAATTTCAATAAACTAATATTAATCCGATCCAAATCGTATCCGATCCGAAATTCTAATCATCCGAATTTTCAGATTAACTTTTTTATAAGTGGATGCTGATCAGATTTTTCATCATCCGAATCAATCGGATCGGATGGTGGATTGAGGCATAATCCGATCCGAATATTCGGATGCCCACCCCTAATCGGAGGTGATGACGACTCCCCCTCGGAGTAGCACCGCCAGTGATGTCAAGCACCACCTTGAGGACAAGGTGGATTTTCATGGGCGGAGTAGTGTTAGACCCACGGCCTGTGGCCGGTGCCCAAGCCACACGCGCACGAGGGGGAGGCCGACTTAAGGGGTTTTTGGTCTTTTTCTTATTTTGAGGGTTAGGACAGGATTTTTCTTATTTAAACTAGGGCTAGCCGTCTTTTGTAAGCATGCTTGATGATTGATATTTCTCTTGAGCATCCTTAGTTAGATCTAGATTAAACGAGTGCGGACGTCCTCTATTGGCGTCTTGAGAGGAGAATACACCTTTTTGTATTCAATTATCTTGTTATTACTTTTATTATCAATAAAGATTCGATCTTTCCTACGAGATCCTATCAAAATGGTGGTATAATCAATTTCCATATATATACCATTGTTATGGACACTTAGAATAGAACAAAACCAGTTATTGATTTAAAGGGGACTTACGACTTACTGACGTCAACATACATTAATAGCATCATATATGCATAATCTAGGACACTAATATTTCAAAGTGAATCACTTGTCCATCTCTAATGTGTGTGGACAGCTATGTCTGTTTATAAAAATAACTGAAGGATTCATGGTGTACGCCTAGGCATAATCCGATCCGAATATTCGGATGCCCACCCCTAATCGGAGGTGATGACGACTCCCCCTCGGAGTAGCACCGCCAGTGATGTCAAGCACCACCTTGAGGACAAGGTGGATTTTCATGGGCGGAGTAGTGTTAGACCCACGGCCTGTGGCCGGTGCCCAAGCCACACGCGCACGAGGGGGAGGCCGACTTAAGGGGTTTTTGGTCTTTTTCTTATTTTGAGGGTTAGGACAGGATTTTTCTTATTTAAACTAGGGCTAGCCGTCTTTTGTAAGCATGCTTGATGATTGATATTTCTCTTGAGCATCCTTAGTTAGATCTAGATTAAACGAGTGCGGACGTCCTCTACTGGCGTCTTGAGAGGAGAATACACCTTTTTGTATTCAATTATCTTGTTATTACTTTTATTATCAATAAAGATTCGATCTTTCCTACGAGATCCTATCAAAATGGTGGTATAATCAATTTCCATATATATACCATTGTTATGGACACTTAGAATAGAACAAAACCAGTTATTGATTTAAAGGGGACTTACGACTTACTGACGTCAACATACATTAATAGCATCATATATGCATAATCTAGGACACTAATATTTCAAAGTGAATCACTTGTCCATCTCTAATGTGTGTGGACAGCTATGTCTGTTTATAAAAATAACTGAAGGATTCATGGTGTACGCCTAGGTTAAAAAATTAAGTTTCTATTCTGTTTCTTTTCTGCTTAGAGAAAGGAATGTATGATCATATCATGATGTCCCCATATTCTGCACGAGCAAGAGTTTCATGTGTCTTTGTTATGTCATAGGACTCGGGTCTATGTCCAATATTGTCTTCAGACAGTGTCCATGACCGTTAACTGTCTAGCCACAAATGTATGTAGTTCCTGATGACTAAATGCAGCCAGAAGGCCATACCCAACTCTATAAACAAAGGTATCAAAGAAGTATATTTGAAAGAGAATAATGTGGTGTCATATGACATGGGAGGCATCTCCTCATATACAAGACACAAAAAGTGGGTTTGTACAAGCCCACATGGGCTTGTACTTGTTGTATGATTCAGGTTCAATATTACATATTTAACCCCCCATTTAGCCCTATTTTGTGCTCATGTGATGCTACATTGTTCTCTAATTCATACGTATTTTCTACACATTTATTTATTAGAGAAAACACACTATTTGAGCACAAAACAGCAAATAATAAATTATTTCTGTACTTATTATATTTTTCCTAGCACCGTCTCGATCTCACGATTCCAACGAATATTTATTTGTATTTTTCTGAGATCTGTGCTAATTTCTATGATTTATTGAATGCATGATACCATTTAAATGAAGAAATACACTCAAAATACTCTAAATACGGTCGGCAGCCAATGGGAGATTGACACGTGGCGTAGATCTGTCCATTCCCGCGCGATCGAACGGTGGTTAACTGCGGGGCGAATACGGGCGACGTGGCTCGATCTGAGCCGTCGCCCGCGAATCCAACGGCGGAGATTTACAACGAGGCGGATTCGAGAGACGGCAACGTGGCTTAATCTCGGTCGTCGATTTCCCATCCAACGGTCTGGAGCGGCCCCGCTCTCGCGATCGATGCGTGAAGACGTGGCTTATCCGCAGCGGCCCGATTGCGATCCAACGGTCCACGCGCTTCCCCGCGAATATAAAGCGAAGCTGATTTCTCGAGCGACGTGGCCTCTTCACAGCGGTTCGATCTAGATCCTACGGCGGAGAGCAATTCCGCTCGAATTCATCGCAGCGAAGCAGAGAAGCGAGGTATACGTCGACGTGGCTCCATCTGCATCGTCCGTTCTCCGATCGAACGGCTCCCATTCACTCCGATTCGAATTAGGACTGAGGAGTCGGATGCGGATCCGATAAGCCGCCACGTGTCAAGCCTAGGTTAAATCCCGCCGAGATCAACGGTGTACATTCGCTCCGCTCCAGATCAGCGGCTAAGATTGGTTCGGGCGCGGATATTGAACCCGATAACACAACCCAAACCCGCAATCTCTTTATAAAAGGTATTTTAGGGTTTTTTTGGGCGTATTCAAGCAGATTGGGGCGTATTTTGGGCGTATTGAAGGCTCTAGAAGCCGTATTTTCCCCCTGAAAAATTCTGTAAAATTCCAGAGGCTTGTTTCTAATTTCCAGAGAGTTTTGAAGACTTTTCAGAGAGATTTGGTGATATTCTCTTCAACTTTAGCTTGTATTTGGGTGTTTTAGCTTGTATTTTGCCTCTAAACTTCCGTATTTTGCTATTAAACCTATGAATTCTGATCTGAAAATTGTTTATTTCTGCGCCATGAGTAGCTAAATTGTTATTGTGCATGGTTTGGAGTAGTTAGGGGCTATGATTTGTGTTAGTTTGGTTGAAATTCCATGTGCTTAATCGTTAAACGTCGCTAAAATTGTAATCGTTGTTCGTAAATCGACTTTTTTAGATTCCAAAAGAATTAATTCAGTTGATGATCGCCCCAAAAAGGTGAGTTTTGATCTCCCCAAAAGGGAGTTTCATACCGTAGTTTTGATCTCTCCAAAAGAGAGTTTCATATCGTATTATAGCTTTAGCGACGATCTTTTTGAATATTTTGTTTGAACCCCCAAAAGGGCATCTTCCGATGAATTGCTCCCAAAAGGAGAATTCATTGAGTTATATTGGATATTTTTCCCGGTGAATTGCTCTCAAAAAGAGAATTCATTGTGATATATTCATCAACCAAATTAATACGAATCGTTGACCCTAGCGAACCCATACCATGTGCATACTTTTTATATATATTTTCTTATACGTATTTCTTCGTTCATCACCTTTCACATCACCACCTAAAGTGTTTAGTTTCTTTCCGATAGATTTCTATTTGATTTGAATTGTGGTTGCAGCAGATTTCTTCCCGTGGATTCGACACCTGGACTCCCAGGTTTTACTACTTGTACGGACTCTTGCACTTGAGAGAGAGCACCTTTTCGGTCCCACCATTGTACCACCCCACTTTTTGTGTCTTGGCATATACGGAGATGTATCCATTGTCATATGATACCCATTATTTGTGAAGAAGTTGGCTCGATTCGACGAAGTAGATGCAGTTGTATGGCAGGCGAGTTATCTTGTGCAGAGGTAACTCGAATGCGCTCGGATTTGACCTATCTGACTCTGCACAAGTCAGATACGAGGATGATGGGCATGTGGCTTCTACAGCGCATTTAATCGTTCGGTCGTCAGTTCGAGTCTGAGGGTCGAACGCTCGGCACTAGGTCGATGGGTCGTAATGCGGTTAGAGTCCATATTCGGTCGATCGGTCGTATGAAGGCTCGAAGGATGAAGGCTCGTATGCGAGGCTTGGCACTTGGGTCGTTCGACACAGAAGGAATGTCAATCGGTCGAATGGAGCCCATTGGGATACGGCCCAGTAGGAAGCGGCAGAAGGCCACTAGTGTGCAGCGCATTGATTGCGTAGGAGCGGTGATTGGATTGAATGATGTAATTGTCGGGATCCGTATCCTTAGGAATTCCTAGCCAATGATGACACCTATTGTAACCTAGGATTATAAATAGGAGGTTTTAGCTTAGGGTTTCGGTGTGAACACCATTTGTATCATTTGAGAGAGCCGCCATCTTGTGAGAGACAATTTTGAGAGATTATATTGTGAGCTTTTGGGTAGATCTTGTGTGCTTCTTCTTCGTTGGACGAAGAGAAGATTTGTATTGTTCTCTCCTTTCGTAATAAAGTTCACCGGTATTCTCCCTTGGCCATCCACGGCCTAAAAGTAATCTTGTTTGTGCTCTATTTGTTTGCTGTTGATCTTTCGTCCTCGGTCTCCACGATCCTGCGTCTTCCACTATGTTTGTGTTGGAAGAGCTAGGCTCCGCCGCACACATTATTCTCTATTTGAAAAAACTCGCTAAACTTGTGTTAAAGATCTATAACTAATTCATTATGAAAACCAATACCCATAACTTATGCATGCTCAAGATTATGTATCTAGATGACATAATCCACATGATATGGCAAGATACAGACATACGCCGTATTCAACTTCTGGCAGGAATTTATGCATTACGAAAAGGAAAAATTGTTTATATCAGTAGCATTTAACAACATGCATTGTGTACATACAACTCACCCCCAAATGGCTGATCGGTCATTTTTTGCAAGTCGATGAACCACTAACTCGGACGGATAACGGAAGTTGACGTTATTCACCGAATTTGTGATTTGTACAAGGAGTATAATCTACATTCAATATTGGCCACCTGTTCTAAAAGGATCTTCTAATCCCTTTGTTATGTTGACATGTTACTAATAAAAACATATGATGTTTGGTATTCCATGATATGATCCATATACAGTTGAAGTTACCAATTAATGCAACACGCATAAAAGAAAACGAGCATGATCCCACCACAATAGACCAGTATGCATACAAGGTCATCACGAGGACATCAATACACCTTGCAATTTTTTACGTTAACTTAATCAGGCAGACATCACAAAGAAATAGCAGCATGGAACGAAGTAAGGACAAATCAAGGTAGCATAATTGTTACTAGACTTGGTCGGGTACTGGATGCTAACTTCACAGCATCACATCATTTTTCATGAATAAATCATGGGCAAGACCAATCTATAATTCTATTCAATCATGCTGCTACTATCACGGACATCATGACATCGCTTAGCGCCTAATTAGTGCTTACTTGACAAATAAATTGGCATTCTCTAGAAAATTTCCAATGGTCCTTTTGTAATTAGAGATCTAGAATTTTCTTGTATATTCTTGTAAACTCTTTAATAAAATGTCATTATGAGTATTTGTGGAGATTGTTATAGAGACTCTTCATATGCCATTGGATTATGTAAGTCTCTAGAAGCCAAATATCAACCATTCATTGTATGAGAGCCTCACCCATAAAAAAGGACAAGAAGATGCCATTTGGATCCAACAAGAATCAACAAGCAATTAGCCAAGTGAGTGCAATATAATTCTCAACTTCTAGGTTTTTTCTCTTGTGTTCTTGAGTGTCTTGTGAGTACAAGAATTTATGGGAAGGCTGATTTAGCCATTCTAATAAAAATGAGCTGATTACTGCACGGGATTGGAGAAGTAGCTAAACAATCTGCCCATGACAATTGGTATCAGAGCTTGATGTTCAAAAAAGCTTGTGGTTAAGGAGAAAGAGATAAGATATCAACCAGCGAGATCCCATGCGACTCAGAGATAACCAATGCCACCACTAGGCTGCACCGCAAGGAGAAATCCAGATACATCATGCCGGTGTTCAAGGCAGGGTTAGGCAAGACGAAAATCACCATGGCTGAGGTGAAGGACCGACTCAATGGAGAAATGCATCAAGGAGCTAAAATTCAAAAGGGACGAGCTTCAGGAGAAAATGCAAAGGAATGCTATGCGAGCCTCAAGTAGAGGCCTTGATTAAGGAATTAGAGGAACTCGGAAGTGTGTTCATTAAACAGAAGATGGCATGGGAAGGTGGACCGATCGTCACACATCCCTTCTTGTCAATAGCAAATGTTTCAAAACCAAAACCTTATGGAGGTACGCGGAATACTCGAGAGCTCAATAATTTCTTCTTGATATTGGAAGGTACTTTGATGGTGTCGGGATCAATGATGATTGTTCCAAGCTGGTCACAGTTATGGTGATAGATTCAATGTAATGATGCAAAAAAGGAAACATGCACCATTAACACTTGGTATGAGTTTAAATGGAGACCAAAAAGCAATTCTACCTAGAGAATGCTTCTACCTAGAGAATGCTGAGAATGAAACGTGAGGTAAGCTTTGACGCCTTACTCAGAAGGATGCTATAAAAGACTATATGAAGGAATTTTCAATATTTCTCCTTGAGACCACTAACATTACCAAGGACTCGCTCTTTGCATTCATGGATGACCTTGTGGGATGGTCCAAGCTAGAACTACAAAGACGAAAATCGAGTTTGAAATTCCCAGAAACCGCACGATTATATAGCCAAAGGGAATACGCCGCGCCTAAAATCATCCCAAGCTCTGCTAATGTGGTTACTAAGCTACTTCTTGGAATGCTCCTACTAATATTGGAAATTCCCCTATAAAGCTGCTAGTACCAGGTTAACTCATATTGGCCAAAGTAGAAGAAAAGGAAATGGCAGGGAGATTCGGCATGGTACTCATTGAACCTCCATAATATCTAACAAGTCGAGTTTTATGTCGGTCATATAGAACACCAACACACAGAAAAAAGGCTAGGGGGACCCGTCCATGACTTGACATCGGTGGAATATTACCTCCAATTCCATGTATGTTCGATAGAGCCAAATATTCCCCCCATTGATCTTGGTTTACGAGTGGTTCTCACAATCGTGGTAATGCATTGAAGAAGAGAACTGATCATTCAAAAAAATCATTAGAAATTCCAGAATTGTAGCAGCAAATAGATCTCATTTCCAAGGTAAATGAAGAAAATTGGACGACTTCGATTTCCTCCTCGCTCACTCGTCACCGAACTGGGGAATTTATTCATGCCATCACCAAGGCACTGTTAAGCCATGTTATTTGGTTACTTGCTGCTGTATAAGAGTACTTTTTAGCAGACATTTGAGTTTGAAGAGTCAAAGCCTTGCCACGAAGGAAAACGGGAGTTCCCGACGATCTCATCTTTTCTCGATCGATAAATGAGGCGGTCATCAATAAGGTCTTTCGTATAAAAATGAGAGTCTTGTGTGCAGTCCCACTAGGAAGTCAAAGAGAAAGTATGTCCATGTCGAACAAAATCTCCGTCTGGTTACGAAGGAAAACCTTAGTGAGCCATAAAATACCCCAGGCTTAGTGGATCAAGTTGAATCGCAGATTCCGTCCCGTCAATGATCAAAGCAGTGGTAGGATCAAAAGAATTTCACTTTAAAGATTTATATGTTGCTAAGAAGAAGAAAGGTAAGTATTATTCTGCAGGAAGAGAATCGCACTAATTAAGAGTCCAGACTCTTGCCCAAGCTATGACAATTGCGGAGTCGTTGATCGAGTTCAAGAATACAGACTCTATCAAACCGAACAACAGGAAGGTGAAGCTTGATAAAAGTGGAGGAGAGAAAAAGAACCCGTCCAAAGACTCCCCACCCAAGACAAATATATGAAAGGCAGGTCCATAAAGAGAGCCAAAGAGAACTGCATGAAGAAGCTTCAATGCTACTTTTGCACGTGTCCACACAAAACCAGGGATTGTCTAAAAAGAAACAACCTTAATGCGCTAATCCAGAAAGTGGAAGAGATGAGGATCAACTTGCTCCATCTAATTAAACCATTCATGCAACGGTAGATGAAAGACCGAGAAGACCTATGTTTGTGGAAACGGCGCTTAGCCGACCCGACCCAGGGCGGTTTTCATAGCGCAAAAGGGGCAGGCAGTGCGCGCATGGGTAGCGGGCAGCTGACCCGACCCGCCAGGCTTTTTGAAAGGAACATATGGGTTCTTGGCGGGTTTTGAGTGCCAAACCCGACCCGCAATGTTGTTTGTGCGTAAATGGAGGGTTTTTGGCCGAACTCTTCACCTATTCTTCACCACATCTTCCTCATTCAACATAGGGTTTTGAGGCCCCCATTGGAGTAGCTTGGAAGCAAGGGAGAGCACATAGGTGGAGGAAAGGTGCTCATTTTGGAGATATCTTTGGTGATATCCCTCTTTTTCCCTGTGTAATTTGTTTTAGCTATATGTAAAATGTTTCGGATGATGTTTTGCAATGAGATTGATTCATTGCTTAGTATGTAGAGCTAGTTCATTATTTGTGTGGGATTTGGTTAATTTTGGATTATGCTATTGATTTCCATTGCCTATTAAATGAATTGCTACCATGACCCCGCATTGTTTCTCCATTATGCATTCTCAAGCATGTCTCCAAAAGGACAAATTTGAGGGTTTGGGACTTGAATCAACCCTTGATTTAAACCCACCAGGGCATCTTCCGATGGTGCAAGGCTACAAGCTCACCATTAAGTTATAGCATTCATCGTGCACTCTCCAAAAGGGATGCCCCCCAAAGGGTGCACGATCAACATTGGTATCACAAGTAGCATAAACCCCAAATGAACCAATAGCTCATGCAAACCCCCTTTAACCAAGTTTCCTTTTAGTCCTCCAAATCTAATATCTAGGTAGTCTCATCACACACTCTTACGTCACCCTATTAGTGAGGTGGGACATATTATCATCACTGTCTTATCATAATCAATTAGAATTGTGATATTGTAAAACAAATTGTCCATATGAAATATGACCCCGGACTCACCGGGATTTACCACTTGCTAGACCTCTTGTGCTTCGTAGTGCAACAATTTGAGGCGAGCAGGATGTCAATTCTACCTATGGATAAAGATACTCGCGAATATCTGCCCGTACTGGTACGGGTATATGTAGACTTTTAAACTCGCGGGTATGGAAATGTGTATCCATTTTTTACCCGCTAGTAAAATTGGACAGGTATGGATATATAATATACACACCCGCGGGTAAAACTGGACTGGTATGGATATATAATATCCATACCCGCGGATACCCGTATCTTGTCATTTTAATATTAATATATTATTTCTATAAAGTAAATTACATATAAACCTCTATTACATATTTTAGAAAAAATAATACCAAAACATATATTTGTAATTATAACCACTATACCAATAATCTTTTGATCACCAATGGACCACAAATATGAATGGTTGTTTGATTGGTGAATTAAGGCATGTGATGTTAAGTGGATTTTGGTGATGATATCTTTTTTGATACATCGTAAAGCAGGAATCGAACCTCGACCTCTCATAAGGGATGGAGAGCGGATACCACTAAGCCAATTGGGTCGGTTGATGATATCTTTTGATGGTGGCTCTTTTTCAATATGCTCAAGGCCTTGGTCTCCAGCTAATCTTTGTTTTTTATGGTTTCATTCTAGGCCTCCGAAAGTTAAACTTTAATACTCATCGTGTATCTTATGTATTTTTATGTATTATCACTCTTTACGTTGGTTAATATGATGATTTATTATTAATTTTTTGATATCATGTATTTATGAGGTGAAAATAAGATAATATAATAAAGTAGTTTCTTTTGGTCGGAGAACATGTATGGATATCCATATACCCGATGGGTATATGGATATACATACCAACACCCATCAGATACATTGGTATCCACATGGCTATCTGTATACCCAATGAGTATGGGAATAAGTACAAAAATTTACCCGTCAACGTGTACGGGTACGGATATGAGTATGGGTAAAATGAGCAAGTACGAGTACGGATAGTGCATACCCGTACCTGCCCGCCCATTTTGCCATCCATACATGTGATAGGCGGTTATGCGAGTTCATCTTCGTTGTGATGCTGAACGATGACTACAATAATTGTTTGACATCGACAAACATGAGGGAGATGAACTGGGGGATAGAATGGCGGGGGAATTTTAAAAGAGAATTGCTAAATGAACCTCAGACAGTGCGGTGCATTGTCATTTCTTATCTTTTTTGGGAAAAAAGTAAAATCAGATGTCACATTCCTGACACTGATTTGACCTTTTTTAAAAAGCAATAAAAAGTACCATACACCGCACTATCTGCTGTGCATTTAGCAGAGGCCATTTAAAAAGGGCTCACAACCCGAGAATTTTTTGCAATCTGTGAAACAATCTGGGAAAATAATACGGATTGTTATTGTTAAAGCCAAAATTGGTGATAACGGTATCAGGGCTGACGTGGACTTCTTTGTCGAGGTGGAGCCTCGTCAGCTGATGAAGTGTGACCCTCGGTTAGTAGAACCAGGGTCGATGGTGATTGGGGGCAAGGATGCAATGCGGAAGCTCACTCGACCCTATAGATGAGTATGACGGTCTTACGACCCTTTGGCTGGATCGTGCTTAACCAGTTGATGGCGGGAGCGGTCGTACGACCCTTCAGCTAGGTCGTGCTTTGATCTCCTGCACCACAAATGAACGTCAGTGGTTCGGATATGGGTTCCGACCCAAATCCCCTCCGATGCTTAAGTTAGAACGGGAACTTAAGGAAAAACTCGAGGTTGTCGAGATCGATCCACGAAGGTTCGCCTCGAGTCAGTTAACGCGAGCTGTTTGGAGGAAGAAATATCGAGTGGAAAACAGAATATCAAAATAATAAATCTTTCGTACCTCCCGGTCGATCCCCTCATCTCTGTGTATTTATAGACCTCGAAGTCTTTCCAGTGACGTTGGAAGAGCTAAAGGTCACCAATTATGAGCCATTATCGATTACCTCCTTGAGCTACGGAAGCTCAACGGGCAAATGATACAAGGGTGTTGACTTGGTCGATGCTTGGTTACAATAATGGACCCTGAAGAGTTAGTATGCTTAAAGAATACCTTAGTGGGATCGTTGGCAATAATATGAATCTTCCCTCAAATGCCAGCCCAAGGATACAACAATGGCCCCCGTCATTCGAGCACAGACAATGCGCCTGTTTGGGTCGAGTGAAGTGATATCTAATTATTGAGTGTGTCAGTCGAGGCATAAGTATTTGAGTTTTAAGCGCCAAAACATCGCCAAAACCCTCGCCCTTCTGATCCGTACATCGCATTGGTTCGAAATCCAATATGTGCGGATGCATAGATCATTGACATGTGCACAAATACAATGAGATCGATTTAGATCATCATTAGGTATATATTTACCTTGATAAGGCGATTCCAAAGAGAGAGAAAAAAGCTTCTTCGTCTCAAAAGCTTTCGAACCAAGGTTCGACATTTCCACAATGGCTTCCTCCTCTCCTCATGCTTCCGCTGGAGCTTTGGCCTCCGTCCCTAAGAAAGGTAAGGGATGTGCCGTTGTTCCTGATCTGATCTTTAATCAAGCCTCTCGACTGGGGGTTGATCAGATTCTTGAGTATCAAAAAAAATGTAAGAAACGATTACCAGACCCGGCTGCCTCGAGCTAGAGAGGATGAGAGGGTTCATCTCCCTAGTGATTGCGAAGCTGGAGTTTATATCAGGGCTTTTCCATTGGGACTTCGATTCCACATGCACCCATTCATGTTGTGTGTACTGGAGTCTTTGGGGATTTCCCTTTTGTCGGCTGATGCTGAATGCGTTCGACTTTTCCACAATGGCTTCCTCCTCTCCTCATGCTTCCGCTGGATCTTTGGCCTCCGTCCCTAAGAAAGGTAAGGGATGTGCCGTCGTTCCTGATCTGATCTCTGATCAAGCCTCTCGAGCGGGGGCTGATCAGATTCTTGAGTATCAAAAAAATATGTAAGAAACGATTACCAGATCCGGCTGCCTCGAGAGGATGAGAGGGTTCATCTCCCTAGTGATTGCGAAGTTGGAGTTTATATCAGGGCTTTTCCATTGGGACTTCGATTCCACATACACCCATTCATGTTGTGTGTACTGGAGTCTTTGGGGCTTTCCCTTTTGTCAGCTGATGCCAAATGCGATGGGCCTCTTGATTAGCTTCATCGCATTATGCGTGATGAATGAAATTGAACCATCCATGGGTCTATTCAATTTCTTCTTTGTAGTGCCCACTCAAGTCTCCGAGTTGGTACTTGATAACCGCTCAACGAGGTAGAAAGTTATTTAGCAACCTCCCTTCCTCCAACCCATGATGGAAAGACCAATTTGTGTTTGTGGTATTTCCCGGCGAGGAGAGTCTTGGAACTCAGTGGGAGAGTCCTGATCTTGGAATAAACAAAGACAAAGCTCTCTCTAAGGAAGAACAAAAGGCTGTTGATACTTTGAAGAAGTTGCCCGAGGCAAAGAAGTCGACGAAATTACTTTTGTCTGACCCGATATTTCTCAAGATAGTATGGACAAAAGGTGTATTCTCTTATTCATGTCTTCCTCTTGTGTCTACGTCTTAAATTTTGCCTCGTCTTTACAGGCATGACTGCAATGGTGTATCAAGTATACCCTGCATGACTGCAATGGTGTATCAAGTATACCCTGCATGACTGCAATGGTGTATCAAGTATACCCTGTAATGCGGGTGGCGCTCAAAGCTTCTATCAGGGAAGCTAAAGAAAAAAATGCCCTCCCCACCTGTGGGTCATCTAGAGGGGGATGTAGTCGGGGATACCGGGGCTCCACCTCTGGTAATCCACGAGGATCCCTAGCCATTTCGACCGCGGAAGTGGCAAAAGGTGTACCCCTCGACCGAGGTTAAGAAGGCCGAGGCTAAGAAGAAAAAATTGAGGCGAAGACTTATCGCTGATGAGTCAGACTTGTACGAACTGACTTGTACGAACTGGACAATGTCATTGTCTCAATTGAAGCCACGGAGCAAGCTCACGCTTCTAGACACGATCAGGACCTTCAGCAAGGACTGGATTTAGCGTCGGATAAAGCTTCGGGGAGTCATCTTCGGCTCGGGGACCTTCTCAGCACCAAGACTCGTGGCCTTTGGGGGTTATTTCCCCCAGAGCCTCTGGCTGAGGACATTCCTCTTGAATTTAGGTTGATCTTATTGGAAAATAGATCCGCCCGAGATCCAGTGGAATACCCCGATGAAGAGCAATTTAATGCAATTCATCCAATGGGGCGGGAGGAATCGGCTCTGGTGGATTTGCATGACTGCGTCTCGGTTAACTGAGAACTCGACCCTTCCCAGAGACAGTGCCATGCTGGCGAGGGTCGATCATGAGAGGCTAGCAACAATTTCTATTCATGGAATTGTTCATTTAATAATCACATTCGTTCTATTTACGCTTGGGTCAATCGTTTAGAAGTTATATTCATGTTCTACTTGTAGGCCCTTCTGGCAAACACTGAGCTACGTCGTCGCTCACTGGCGAGGGCCAATTTTGAATCCACCCTGAACAAGGAGGAATAAGCAGCCAAGTTGGCTATTGAGAAGATGGATGCAAAGCTGCAGCAATTTGTTCTTCTCATAAAAATGCTCAACTTTGATAAGGTTAAACTTGTGCAAGAGTTGGTAGAGTCTCGCACGAGGGAGGTCATCCTTTCAATGGAAACCGACGAGTTGAGAGCTGCAAAGGATCGAGCAGAGAGGGCACTGCTCGAGGAAAAGAGGAGATGGGAGGTTAGGAGAGAGTGAGCTTAAAGCTCAGCTTCTCGATAGCTCCCAAGGGCTTAACGCGAAGGAGATCGCGGAGAAAGCTGTCCAGTAATACGAGGAAAATCTTCCTAACCTGGACAAGCTATATATAAGAGGCTATGAGCGTTGCCGTATAGAGGTGAAGAAACGACTTTCTGCTTTTGGAGAGGAGTTCGATCAAGTACCCCTCATCATGGACGACGACGAGCCAAATGACCATGTGGCCGTTGATGGTCAAGGGACAACCCTGGAAACCATCATTCCAATAGATAGGGTCGTTGCTGAGACAAGTGAGGCTGCGGTTGTTACTACTTCATGGAACCAGAGTGTGGTGCTTCGGTCGAGGAATCGTAGCGATTTCTCATTCTTCTAGGCTCTTTGAACTTTTTTCGTGTTTGGCGGTGTAAAAGAAGCACGATTTTGAATTTTGACAAAAATGAATAAAATTGTCATGTACCTCTTTGTTGTAAAGAAAATGAAGATGTATGAGTGCCCATGTCTCCAGTTAGCCCCTTTCGGTAGGTCGAACATTTGCTTGTCAAGGCGATGATTAACTTGTCGAACCATACTCTCCCGCATCGTTAGAGTACGGCATAATTCTTTAAGCCACAAAAAGTGACTTATAAATTGCAAGGAGGTTCCTTCGACTTGCAGTTGATGTGGATAAACAAGTCGTTTAGTAGCGAGGGGTGGACCCCTCGTCTTACCATTGACGAAAAGTTGAGAATCGTTCTGTGGCGAGGGGGTGGTCCATTCGGTTTACGATCGAACGACAGGTAGGATCGTTTAGTTGCGAGGGGTTGATCCATTGGCTTACGGCTGACGACCCAGTAAATTCATTCGATAGCGAGGGACGTGGCCCCTTTGTCTTACGACCGACGACGAATTTGGTCGTCCAGTGGCGAGGGGCATGGCCCCTTCGTCTTATGATCAACGCCTAAGTAGCGTCGTTCGGTAGCGAGGGGTGTGGCCCCTTCGTCTTACGACCGACAATAAAGTAGAGTCGTTCAGTTGCGATGGGGTGGCCCCTCAGCTTACGGTTAACAAGTGGGTAGCATCGTCCGGTAGCGAGGGGCGTGGCTCCTTCGTCTGACGGCCGACGATAGAGTAGAGTCGTTCAGTTACGATGGGGTGGCCCCTTCGTCTTACGGCTGACGACTAAGTAGCGTCGTTCGGTAGCGAGGGGTGTGGCCCCTCATCTTATTGCCGACGACAAAGTAGAGTCGTTCAGTTGCGAGGAGGTTGCCCCTTCGTCTTACAGCTGCCGACTAGCAGAGTCGTTTGGTAACGAGGGGGATGGCCCATTCGTCTTACGGCCGGCGATAGAGAATGATCGTTCAGTTGCGAGGGGTGGCACCTTGGCTTATAACTGATGACGAAATAGCGTCGTTCGATAGCAAGGGGTGTAGCCCCTTCGTCTTATTACCGACGACAAAGTAGGATCGTTCAGTTGCAAGGAGGTGGTCCCTTCGTCTTACGGCTGACGACTAAGCAGAATCGTTCGGTAGCAAAAGGCATGGCCCCTTCGTCTTACGGCCAACGATAAAGTCGGATCGTTTAGTTGCGAGGGGTGGCCCATCGGCTTATGGCTGACGACGAAGTAGCGTCGTTCGATAGCGAGGGGTGTGGCCCCTTCGTCTTATTGTCGACAACAAAGTAGAGTCATTCAGTTGCGAGGGGTGGCCCCTCAGCTTACGACTGACGACGAAGTAGCGTCGTTTGGTAACGAGATGTTTGGCCCCTTCGTCTTATTGCCAACGACAAAGTAAGGTCCTTCCGTTGCGAGGGGGTGACCCTTCGGCTTAGGCTGACGATGAAGTGGCATCATTCGGTAGCGAGGAGTGTGGCCCCTTCGCCTTATTGTTGACAATAAAGTAGGTGAGGTGTCTCCTTCGTCTTACGGCTGGCAACTAAGCAGAGTCGTTCGGTAGTGAGGGGCATGTCCCCTTCGTCTTATGGCCGACGATAAAGTAGGGTAGTTCAGTTGCAAAGGGATGGCCCCTTCGTCTTACGGCTGATGATTAAGCAGAGTCGTTTGGTAGCGAAGAGCATGGCCAATTCGTCTTACGACCAATGATAGAGTAGGATCGTTCGGTAGCAATGAGTGGGGCCACTTCGTCTTATTGCCGACGACAAAGTCGGGTCGTTCAGTTGCGAGTAGGTGGCCACTTCATCTTACAGCTGACGACTAAGCAAAGTCGTTTGACAGCAAGGGGCATGACCACTTCGTCTAACGGCCGACGATAGAGTAGGGTCATTCAGTTGTGAATGGGTGGCCCTTGGGCTACCGGTTGACAACAAAGTAGCGTGGTTCAGTAGCGATTGGTGTGGCCCATTCGTCTTATTGTCGACGACAAAGTTGAGTCGTTCAGTTGCGAGAGGTGGCCAATCGACTTAAGGCTGACGACAAATTAGCATTGTTCGGTAGCAAGGGGTGTGTCCTCTTCGTCTTATTGTCGACGACAAAGTAGGGTCGTTCAGATGCGAGTGGGTGGCCCCTTCGTCTTACGGCTGATGACTAAGCAGAGTCGTTTGGTAGCGCGGGGCATGACCCCTTCATATTACGGCCGACAGTAGAATATGGTCGTTCAGTTGCGAGGGGGTGGCCCCTCGACTTACGGCTGACGACGAAGTAACATCGTTCGGTAGCGAGGGGTGTGACCCATTCGTCTTATTTCCGACGACAAAGTAGCAAGTTTTTTCCAAGTTCATTTTCATCAAGACAACGTGAATTGAAATGAGCATGGCCCATCTAGATTGCCTCCAGGATTAGATCCTTGTGAGTTGTACTCTTGTCGTAGATTATTTAAATACTAGATGGAACAATTCCCATAAATGTCACGTTGAGAAAATGTATTTTGAATGAAAAGAGACTTTATTAATTTAAAAGGATGACAATGATAAATTGTGTACATGCGTTTTTTATTCCACTTGGAGTCGTTCCCGCCTGGCTTTTATTCGATTTTCGATCAGAAGATTTCTAATCAACCACCTTGGTGACTGGCGACCCAATCATTGGTCCCTTGCCTTTCTGCTTTGGGGTCCCTTCCTTATTTTGCTGGTCGACACCCGGTTTTTTGGATGACCATATTTGACTAGTGCATCAATCTTCTTGAGGGTCTAGTAATCATCAGAGTCATACCCGTGATCATTGTGGTAACTACAAGACTTGAGGTCTTACCTTTTTTCGTACATGTTCGTCTTGACAGGATCATTGATGACTTCTTCTCGTTAGGCATATGCCAGGACTTCTGCCTTGGGAGCATTCGACCTAACGTAAGCATCTTTGGCAGGAAGCTCCTTGCTTCGGGGACTCTTGTCTCTCTGTCGCCGATCTCGAGGTTCTTGCCTAGAGTTTCCTCGGGGTCGTGCATCTCGCTTTGCTTCTTCTCGACGCATAAGAGTGTCGTTCTTTGCAGTGTCGAGTGCTTCCTTCAAGGTCATGAATCAATCTGTCGTACGGAACAACTCCACGAGATTGCTCAACGGGAATTCGTACAATGACCTCAGCAGGTGCTTATTTTTGACTACTTGGGTGATGGCTCCGATGATAGTGGAGTCCGAAACGTCATCAACCTCTCGTCTTTCTTCGTTGAAGCGCTTGATAAAGTCGCGAATTGATTCTCTCACCCTGCTTCAGAGTGAAGAGATGAGACAATTTGCGCTTCGGGGGTCTCCCTGCAACAAATTGCATGCAAAAAAGGTCAGACAAATCGTCGAACGATCTGATGCTGTTAGCAGGCATCTATTAAACCAGCTGTCTGTCGCCTTTGTAAGCGTGGTTTGGAAGGCTCGGCAGAAGTATGGCTCATCGGCCCCGTGAAGCTCCATCACGTTTTAATATATGCGAACGTGCTCTCATGGGTCTGCAATGCCGGCATACATTTGCAAGGCTGTGACCTTGAATTTGGGGAGCAATGGGGCAGACATGATGCTATCCTTCAGAGGAGTCATCCAGTTGGCAGGAAGAATGAGTGGAGCTCGTCTTTCCTCATGTCGCTGATGAGTAGCGCTCGAAGAATGGTTGGGGCTCAGTTTCCCCTCCTTTCTCTTTGTGCCAACTGCAAGATTTGGTGGGCTGCAACTCTGGATGAGGTTATCTCTCTCCTAATCCAAGATGATGTGTGTGGTTCGCTCATTATTGGAGGGCCCTGGACCATCATTATGCCCAAAGGTGTGGCAGTTATTCCACATCTCTCCATTCTATTGAGATGGAGGAATGGTATTCAGCTGCAGGTTCTCTTGTTGCTCGAGTCCTTGCTCGTTAGACCCTTGGTTCCCTTGAGTAGCTCTCCCTCCTCCTGGTTGTGGTCGCTCCATATCTAGTTGAACAGCGGAGGCTAGCACTGCAAGGCTCTTTCAATCTTCTCAGCGAACTTGTTGAATTTTTCCCGAGTGACCAATTGAGCATTGGATGGGGCTACCTGGTCTTCAGGATTCATGTTTGAAACACCCTCGCTCAAGGTTTCCTGAACTATAGCGTAGAGTGATCCGTTTTAATTGGGTCCAGTCGACTTTG
The DNA here is from genome assembly GCA_030789695.1 of Scilla litardierei. Classification (NCBI taxonomy): domain Eukaryota; kingdom Viridiplantae; phylum Streptophyta; class Magnoliopsida; order Asparagales; family Asparagaceae; genus Scilla; species Scilla litardierei. The sequence goes on along the minus strand of CM061138.1, from coordinate 1,024,875 downwards.
GGCTTTGGTTGCTTCGGGATGTTGACTTGTGTTTTCCTACAGACAACGCCAACTATTAAAGCAAAAATTGACGATAACGGTATCAGGGCTGACGTGTGTAACGCCCCAATCTCGTAGCGGAAGACTTAAATAACTCATCAAAAGGGTGCGTAACAGCGGCGACGCGCATACAAGGATGAACTCGTACACGTGTCAAGCCTCAGTGGTCATTACATATATACATCCAACTACATACGAACCAAAAAGTTTCACTAAGAAGCCCAGGCAAAATATTACATTACAGATGTCTAACCAAGTACATCATACAATACAGAGTTCTAAAACCAACAAGACAAAACAAGACATCTCCATATGGCATCTTAGCGTACTTAGCACAAAATTTCAACTTCACTTGGTGTCAACTTGTTGCTCCTACCCGCTCCAATGGACAGGCTAAGTGGCATCTGAAATGGTTTTAAATAAAACCATGGGGTAAGCTACACGGCTTAGTGAGTACAAAATTCTCACTAATAAAATTTAATAGGCATAAGAGCATACATTTAGAGAAAAAAATGCATTGAAATAACTATATTACTTGAAACTGTATCAATTGAATTTATATATAAATAATATAAATAATATATAAACGTGCCAATGACCTTTTTTTTGACTTATCCATATATGCAAAAGTACTTAACCCAAAGAACAATAAAACAAAATTCTTTTCTTTTCTTTTGTAAACTCTCTCAAATGTCCACTAAGGCTACGAAATTATGGCCCAGTAGCATGGGAATGCACAAGGCATCAGTAAACAAATAAACCATTCATTAGTCGCCCGGGGACAGTGTACCAACTCACATGTACAAAGATGAGACTCTAGAGGTGGCCCCCACCATGCATGTGGTGTGGCACTTAGCTCTCATTATTTGACCGAAGGCCACAATTTAAACAGGTACACTCAATATCATATGACAAGCCGTATATTAAACAGTTCATTCCATAGTGGACAGATGAAATTCATGGTATTTTCACAAAATTTTCGCACAATAACTATAATCGAAGTAATGTACATCATGACAATCACATGGGTTTGAATAATGTTTTCATTCATTTTTTTTAAAAGCAAGATAATCAATAAACATAATAGTTCATTCAACATTTTGTATTAAAACTATTTCAGTAAGAAAGTTGTACTCACCTTGTAGTGGTCAATCAAGAAGTGTTTTCAGTGACACACAATGTATGATACCTAAAATAATAACAATTCGATCCTTAGTATTGTTTAATCAAGGTTCATATAATTGCACACTTATATACTTTTTATGAAGGGCCTTTCTACAATGTTTTAGGAAGTCCATGAGTCCTCAAATTAAGTCTTAAAATTATAGGGGCTGTCTGCAATTTGCAGAATTGTATGCAACACATAGCTTTGGTATCAATTGTAAAATCATGTTTGCAAACAGAACCCAATTTTGGGTTCTGTTGCAAAAAAAAATTTGTGCCCAAGACAATTTGAACAGAATTTGGGCTAAAATGAAAGTTTACACATTCTTCCATCCTCAACCATTTGCTCACCCAACCCAACTATTTGGGTTTGGGGGCAGCCCCCCCTTGTACTATGACCAAGCCCGGCCGTCGAACCTGGGCGGTCGGAGGCCGGCGACGGCCGGCGGTCGGCGGCCGGCGGCGAGTTCAATTTTTTTTTTAATCGTATGTCTTGCAATGTTGCAAGAAATCTATTGAAACTCTTCAATACTTTGGGAAATTTCAATCTTAGATCTAGATGTGAGATTTTTAGGGAAACCCATAAAGATATTAGGAAGTTAGGGTTATACCTTCTTTCTCCTCTTTCCCCTTCTTCTCTGTCTCCTCTTTCCTTCCAGCAATTACCCAAGATTTTGACAAAGCTCCACAATCTCCCCCTAGATCAGGAGGAGCCGGTAGTGAGTGAGTGTGAGTTTTTTTTCTTTCTCTTTTTTTTTCTTTGTTTTGTGTATGCTGTTAAAGGAAGGTGAATGGGTTCTCTCACTCTCTCTTGACAGGTGTCCCACTTCATGCCACTTGTGGGCTTCCTCCCTCAAGTGGGTGCCAGGTAAGAGAGTTCTTTTTTAACACACGGGTTACTACATCCTCCCCTCCTAATAAAAAGTTTCGTCCTCGAAACTTCACATACCTTAATCTGTGAAAAGCTCAGGATACTTCTCTCGCATGCTTTCCTCAAGTTCCCAAGTGGCTTCCCTCTCTGAATGATTTCGCCATTTGACTTTCACGTACTTAATAGTGCGCTTCCTTAAAACCTGCTCTTTTTGATCCACTATACGCTCGGGTTTCTCCTCGTAACTTAGATTTTCCTTTAGCTTCAATGATTCCAGCTCAATGACTTCATTAGGATCCCGCGTAAATTTCCTTAACATAGAAACATGAAAAACGTCATGCACTCCTGCTAAGGATGGTGGTAATGCGAGTTTGTAAGCCACTTGACCAATTTTCTCCAATATCTCAAAGGGGCCGACAAATCTCGGGCTTAGTTTCCCATGAATTCCAAACCTCCTTACTCCACAAGTAGGAGAGATCTTTAACAGCGCATGGTCGCCTTCTTGAAATTCCAATTCTCTTCTTCTGCGATCTGCGTAACTCTTTTATCTGCTCTGAGCAATTCGGAGGTGTTCTCTTACTTGTTGAATCTGATCTAGAGCTTGTTGTACTAGTTCTGGACCAAGAAGTTTCCTTTCGCCCACATCATCCCAATGAATAGGAGATCTACATTTACGTCCATATAAAAGTTCGTACGGTGCCGCCTTAATACTTGCATGATAACTATTGTTATACGCGAATTCTGCTAAGGGCAAGTAATCCTCCCATGGTCCTTTTAGATCAAGTACACAACATCGCAACATATCTTCCAAAGTTTGAATTATCCGTTCTGATTGACCATCTGTCTCAGGGTGATATGCTGAACTAAGCCCAAGTTTTGTCTGTAGAGCTCGGTGTGCACTTTTCCAGTATTCAGATGTGAACCTACTATCTCGATCTGAAACTATAGACAACGGCACCCCATGCAATCTTACGATCTCATTAATGTAGAGTTTGGTTAACTTTTCCATGGAAAATCGTAAATTGATGGGCAGGAAATGTGCTGATTTAGTTAGTCGATCGACTATTACCCATATAGTGTCATTTCCTTTAGCAGATCTTGGTAACCCAGTGATAAAGTCCATGGTGATCTTCTCCCATTTCCACATCGGTATATCCAAATTTTGAAGTAATCCGGCCGGTCTCTGATGTTCAGCTTTTACTTGTTGACATATAATACACTCAGAGACTTATTTTGCAATTTCTCTCTTCATATTGATCCACCAGTAAAAGGGTTTTAAATCCTTGTACATCTTAGTTCCTCCAGGGTGCATAGCATAAATTGATTGGTGGGCCTCTTTTAAGATTCTTCTTTTCAATTCCGGGATGTTTGGGACACAAATTCTGTTTCCAAATCTCAAGGAATTATCACCATGCACTACAAATCCTGGTTTACATCCTGTTCTCATGTCTTCAATGATTTTCTGTAGTTTGGGATCTTCAGTTTGACGGACCTTTATTTCTTCCACTAACGAGGGTTGCACCATACAATTTGCCAACAATGCTTGAGTCTGATGAGATCTAATTTCGACTCCCATGCGGTCCAAGTCTCTTAGTATGTATCCCTGAGATGTTAAAAGGCATGCCAAGTTATTAGCACGCTTACGACTAAGGGCATCTGCGACTACATTTGCCTTACCCGGATGGTAATTTATTGATAAATCATAATCCTTTAATAGTTCTAGCCATCTCCTTTGCCTCAAATTTAATTCCTTCTGAGTGAAGATATACTTCAGACTTTTGTGATCTGTATAAATTTCACATCGCACACCATAAAGATAATGCCTCCAAATTTTAAGTGCGAAGACTACCGCCGCCAGTTCCAGATCATGGGTTGGGTAGTTCTCCTCATATGGCTTCAATTGCCTGGATGCGTAGGCTACGACTCTTCCATTTTGCATAAGTACACAACCCAACCCTTTCCTTGAAGCATCACTGAAGATTGTAAATCCTGCATCTCCCGATGGTATGGTTAACACTGGTGCTGATACCAATCTTTGCTTTAATTCTTTGAAGCTCCATTCACACTCCTCTGTCCAGTCAAATTTGACCCCTTTTCTAACAAGACGGGTCAGCGAGGAGGCAATTCTTGAGAACCCTTCTACAAACCTCCTGTAATACCCAGCCAGACCCAGAAAACTACGAATCTCCGAGACAGTAGTAGGTCTTTTCCAATTAACTATAGCTTCTACCTTCATAGGGTCTACAGCGATTCCATCTTTGGATATGACATGACCAAGAAATGAAACGCTCTCCAACCAGAATTCACACTTCTTAAGCTTTGCAAATAACTTCTCATTTCTTAAGGTCTGTAGTACACATTTCAAATGTTCTGCATGCTGCTCTTTGTTTCTCGAATATACTAAAATGTCATCAATGAAAACTACTACAAAATGATCCAAATATGGCTTGAACACTCTATTCATAAGGTCCATGAAAGCAGCAGGTGCGTTCGTCAATCCGAACGGTAACACTAGAAATTCATAATGACCATAACGGGTACGAAATGCAGTTTTTGGAACATCATCCGCCTTAATCTTCAATTGATAGTAGGCAGACCTCAAATCAATTTTTGAGAACACTTGAGCTCCTTGCAACTGATCAAATAAATCATCAATCCTTGGTAATGGGTACTTGTTTTTTATTGTCATATGATTTAACTCTCTGTAGTCAATGCACAAGCGAAAACTCCCGTCCTTCTTTCGCACAAACAACACTGGCGCACCCCATGGTGATACGCTAGGCCTGATAAAGCCCTTATCTAAAAGCTCCTGCAATTGTTCCTTCAGTTCCTTTAATTCTGCTGGGGCCATTCGATATGGTGCCTTGGAAATAGGGCCTGTACCAGGTACCATATCAATGGAAAACTCAATATCTCTATCTGGAGGCATCCCCGGAAGTTCTTCAGGAAATACATCGGGAAAATCCCGAACAATAGGGATATTCTCTAAACTCACATTTCCCTCGTCTTTCAATTCCTTTATTGAAGCTAGATAAACATAGCATCCAGCCTTCAACAGGCGGAAAGCTCTTAGGGTGGAGATTATTTGTAAAGGTTCACGAGCTCTACTGCTCTCAAAACAAAATTCAGGCTTTCCATGTAATCTAAATAACACCTTCTTTTCATGACATAAGATGGAAGCATGATTTGCAGAAAGCCAATCCATCCCCAAAATGATGTCAAAGTCATGCATCTCTAGTAAAACTAGATTCACTGGAAATTCTTCGTCTACAATCTTAATTTTACCATTATATCCTTTATTTGATATCAACATACTACCCCCAGGTGTACTAACTACCAACTCTTGAGTTAATGTGTCACATGGTAAATGATTCCTTATAGTGAACTGTGCGGCAATAAAAGAATGAGAGGCTCCAGAATCAAATAATACTCGGGCTTTTGTCGATGAAAAAGAGATGTTACCAGATACTACGTCATTGTTAGCTTGAGCCTCCTGCTCGGTCAGGGAGTACACTCTGGCTTTAGCTTGAGGTTTTTGATTTGATCCACTGGACTGCCCGGTATGGGATGTTTTCTGAGATTGTCGCATCATAGGACAATCCGAAATCCGATGATCCTTTTGGCCACATCTCAAACATGCACCTGAAACCCTCCAACAATTCTTCTCGTCATGGCCAGTCTTGCCACATACTTTACACTTCACCGTCGTCTGAATTGAGTTGGGTCCCTCCTTACATGCCACATGTGGTTTTTTGCTTTGCCAGTTTCCTTTATAACCACCATTTCCCCCAAACCGAAACCGCTTCTTAGAATGATCCCCTCCAATTTCTTTCTTTGATCTTGTATCAATTTCATTCTTCTCAATAACCAGGGCTTTCTTTAATACAGTTGCATACTTGTGAAGTTCAAAGGAGCTGACATCTCTTCTAAGTTCTGGTCGGAGCCCTTCTTCAAAACGACGAGCTCGTTGTTCTTCATCGGACACAAGATGCGGAGCGAACTTGGAAAGATAAGTGAATTCCTCTTCGTATTCCGCAACACTCATCTTGCCTTGTTCCAAGTTTCGAAATTCTTGCTCCTTCTGTTTTCGAACTGTCTGTGGAAAGTATTTCTCATAAAAAATCTTCTTGAAATTTTCCCATGACATGTCATAAACCTTGTCTCCCAAAGTCCTCTCCTGGAGCTGCCACCAACCATAAGCACGCCCTTTTAACATGAAAACAGCATATCCCACCTTCTCATTATCTGGGCATTTCATGTATGTAAATGCCTTTTCTATCTCAGAGATCCAATGCTCCGCTATCATTGGGTCAGTACTACCTTCAAAAGTAGGTGGGGTCAGCCTTTTGAACTCAGCCATGCCACTTCTCAACTTGGGTTGATCATTTCCTTGCATGGGTTGGATTCGATTAATCTGGTCTTGTTGTCTCTGGATGATATTGGTTATTCCTTGTAGCAGTTGGATAACAACATTCGTCTCCATCTGGTTTTGTCCCGAACTTTGTCCTTGATCAGTGCGAGATCCCGTTGTTTGGTTGAGGGTCTGATTTAGGTCAATCCCTTGGTTCAGAGGAATATCACCGTTACCATCAGCCATCCTATACATGGAAAAGAAATAACAAATTTTCAATTATACTTATGACCAAAATTGTTCAATTGCCAGAAATGGTTACATGATTCATTCTAAATTTCGTAATATACAATGTTTTGCTATTATAATCAGATCAGTCTTAATCACCAAGACATTTCTTTCATCGGTACAAAAAATATATATTCATTTCCATTAGATGTATTCTTACATACAAACATTTGTAGGTAGTACATCAAAAATTCGGTAAATGATAGTTCAATCATCCTCTTACAAAAGGTCCACAAAAAATTTCCAAAAGTATATACTACCCTTCTTGTACTAGTAGGCTCCTAGGGCCTAAAAATTTACATCGCTATTAGAGGCCACAGACTCTTCCGAGTCAGAATCATATACTAGGATTATCTCATGTGTGGGGTCTGTACCAGGTGATGATGGCTCCCCAAAAACCGAAGTGCTTTCAATTTCGATCACATCAGTAGTATCTGATATGTTATGAACCTCGACAACAAAATTAGAAACATCCATAACAGTCACATCATCTGAAAGCTCAATCAGAGGGGCCCCCTCATGTCCTATAGTTGGCCCATCTGATTCGCCCTCAACAGAGTTCATTGGTACACCCATAGAGCCCCAATGGTATGGATCCTTAAAATTAACGACATCAAGGAGTTGAATATTGTGGTCATGCTCCATGTCTGCTTCTATCATATCCTCAGATAACTCCTCCATGGGTTCCTCTTCCTCTTCCATGGGCTCTTCTTCTTCTATGGGTTCCTCCTCCTCTTCCATAGGTTCCTCTTTATAATATGCTCCTAAAGAATTCTCATCCATAACATTTTCAGTCTCTAGGCTTGCGCTGGTCGACATAGAGGAAGGATCTACAAGAAAATCATAATATCATACATTAGGTCCAATAAGAGAATCAATCACATGTACACATGCTATGCTAATAGTTCTCTTGTGACTTGGATTAAGGGCGAAGCATTTCATGGATTCCTCAGATTTGCATAAGCATAACTGATTTTATATAAGTCACATACCTTACATAAAACGTGATAGCGTGCATGGTGTATGGGCACCACGTCGCTATCATAGGAATATCATTCAATGCTACACCCTATGACCTTGTCACATTCCATTATCCTCAAATTATATAGATAATCTTCTCTCCCTTCATTGTTTAAATCCTTATGGTCTAAACCTAGGCGCTCTGATACCACTTTACTGTAACGCCCCAATCTCGTAGCGGAAGACTTAAATAACTCATCAAAAGGGTGCGTAACAGCGGCGACGCGCATACAAGGATGAACTCGTACACGTGTCAAGCCTCAGTGGTCATTACATATATACATCCAACTACATACGAACCAAAAAGTTTCACTAAGAAGCCCAGGCAAAATATTACATTACAGATGTCTAACCAAGTACATCATACAATACAGAGTTCTAAAACCAACAAGACAAAACAAGACATCTCCATATGGCATCTTAGCGTACTTAGCACAAAATTTCAACTTCACTTGGTGTCAACTTGTTGCTCCTACCCGCTCCAATGGACAGGCTAAGTGGCATCTGAAATGGTTTTAAATAAAACCATGGGGTAAGCTACACGGCTTAGTGAGTACAAAATTCTCACTAATAAAATTTAATAGGCATAAGAGCATACATTTAGAGAAAAAATGCATTGAAATAACTATATTACTTGAAACTGTATCAATTGAATTTATATATAAATAATATAAATAATATATAAACGTGCCAATGACCTTTTTTTTTTGACTTATCCATATATGCAAAAGTACTTAACCCAAAGAACAATAAAACAAAATTCTTTTCTTTTCTTTTGTAAACTCTCTCAAATGTCCACTAAGGCTACGAAATTATGCCCAGTAGCATAGGAATGCACAAGGCATCAGTAAACAAATAAACCATTCATTAGTCGTCCGGGGACAGTGTACCAACTCACATGTACAAAGATGAGACTCTAGAGGTGGCCCCCACCATGCATGTGGTGTGGCACTTAGCTCTCATTATTTGACCGAAGGCCACAATTTAAACAGGTACACTCAATATCATATGACAAGCCGTATATTAAACAGTTCATTCCATAGTGGACAGATGAAATTCATGGTATTTTCACAAAATTTCGCACAATAACTATAATCGAAGTAATGTACATCATGACAATCACATGGGTTTGAATAATGTTTTCATTCATTTTTTTTAAAAGCAAGATAATCAATAAACATAATAGTTCATTCAACATTTTGAATTAAAACTATTTCAGTAAGAAAGTTGTACTCACCTTGTAGTTGTCAATCAAGAAGTGTTTTCAGTGACACACGATGTATGATACCTAAAATAATAACAATTCGATCCTTAGTATTGTTTAATCAAGGTTCATATAATTGCACACTTATATACTTTTTATGAAGGGCCTTTCTACAATGTTTTAGGAAGTCCATGAGTCCTCAAATTAAGTCTTAAAATTATAGGGGCTGTCTGCAATTTGCAGAATTGTATGCAACACATAGCTTTGGTATCAATTGTAAAATCCTGTTTGCAAACAGAACCCAATTTTGGGTTCTGTTGCAAAAAAAATTTGTGCCCAAGACAATTTGAACAGAATTTGGGCTAAAATGAAAGTTTACACCTTCTTCCATCCTCAACCATTTGCTCACCCAACCCAACTATTTGGGTTTGGGGGCAGCCCCCCCCTGTACTATGACCAAGCCCGGCCGTCGAACCTGGGCGGTCGGAGGCCGGCGACGGCCGGCGGTCGACGGCCGGCGGTCGGTGGCCGACGTCGAGTTCAATTTTTTTTTAATCGTATGTCTTGCAATGTTGCAAGAAATCTATTGAAACTCTTCAATACTTTGGGAAATTTCAATCTTAGATCTAGATGTGAGATTTTTAGGGAAACCCATAAAGATATTAGGAAGTTAGGGTTATACCTTCTTTCTCCTCTTTCCCCTTCTTCTCTGTCTCCTCTTTCCTTCCAGCAATTACCCAAGATTTTGACAAAGCTCCACAATCTCCCCCTAAATCAGGAGGAGCCGGTAGTGAGTGAGTGTGAGTTTTTTTTTCTTTCTCTTTTTTTTCTTTGTTTTGTGTATGTTGTTAAAGGAAGGTGAATGGGTTCTCTCACTCTCTCTTGACAGGTGTCCCACTTCATGCCACTTGTGGGCTTCCTCCCTCAAGTTGGTGCCAGGTAAGAGAGTTCTTTTTTTAACACACGGGTTACTACAACGTGGACTTCTCTGTCGATGTGGAGCCTTGTCAGCTGTTGAACTGGGACCCTCGGTTAGTAGAACCAGCGTCGATGGTGATAGGAACAATGATGCAATGCGGAAGCTCGCTCGACCCCGTAGATGAGTACGACGGTCATACAACACTTTGGCCGAATCGTGCTTAAGCAGTTGGTGGCGGGAGCGGTCGTACGACCCTTCAGCTAGGTCATGCTTTGATCTCCTGCACCACAAATGAACGTCAGGGGGTCGGATCTAGGTTCCGACTCAAATCTCCTTCGATACTTAAGTTAGAATGAAAACTTAAGGAAAAACTCGAGGGTGCCGGGATCGATCCACGGAGGTTCCCCTTGAGTCAGTCAGCGCGAGCTGTTTGGAGAAAGAAATATAGAGCAGAAAACAGAATAGTAAAATAATAGATCTTTCGTTTTTCTCCCTCTTCTGATTGTTCTCTATGAATTTATAGACATCAGAGTCTTTCCAGTGACGTTGAAAGAGCTAACAGTCTTTCCAGTGATGTTGAAAGAGCTAACGGTCACCAATTATGACGGCATGATCTTCCCTCATCAATAGGGATAATCGTCGCCCATGCCTCCCGCCAATTATGAACCATTATCGATTACCTCCTTGAGCTACGGGAGATCAACGTGCAAATGATACGTAGATGTTGACCAGGTCAATGCTTGGTTACAATAATGGGCCCTGAATGCTTAGAGAATACCTTAGTGGGCTCAGAGAATACCTTAGTGGGCTCGTTGACAATAATATGAATCTTTACTCGAATGTCGGCCCAAGGATTCAACAGTTGCAAAACAGTCACGAGCTGTATTTCGAAGAAAAATTCTGCCCCGGACCAACAAACAGCACCTAAATTTAGATTTTTCATCCAGTTTTCTCGTCAGAATTCACAAAACAAACCGCCCCCTAAAACTTTGCAGAGTCAAAATTTCGGTTCCTTTTTGACTTGGATACCCCTACCTGCATCCACTACCTCTAAAAGGCACAAAATACCACAACCCACTCCTCTGTGGTGCCCACGGTCGTCAATAACCTGTCCCATTCAAGTATGACCAGCATGCTTAAATAGTTCGTGCGGAGCATGTGAAAGCCTCCCGGTCAACAAAAAGTTTGGCAACGCTTTAAAAGCTGTGCCCCGACAAAACACAGCTTATTATTATTAAACATCGTGATTAACAAATTATTAATGCGCTTCATTAACGAGCGGCCAAACGGCAAGTCCCATTAGTTCCAAAAAATGCCCCTGACACTAACCTTATTTACCAAGACAAAAATTGTGCCGTTCCAAAATCTGAAATCTTACCCTTATTTAATTGCCTCGTTTGTAGCCAACAAGGGACATCGAGTATAAGGTCCTTAAAAACAAAACAATAATCATAAATTATTGATACAGAAATTATTTTAAAAATTATCGTCTGAACATCGTCGCCGTTAGGTTTTGTTTGGCATTATTAAGTTGACCTTAAAAACGAGACGAAGTACACAGAACTGACCTCCGCAAAATTTTCGCAAACTTACTCTAGCTCGTAACTCGAGTTCCTCCCCCTTTTCCGAGACACATTATTAATCAGCTCAAAATTAAATCGATTTCATACTTTCCACTAATTAAAGAGAAATTACACTTTCTAAAGTTTCAAAAATAGAATAAAAAATGTAAGAAAACGGAATGTAAACTTAAAAACTCATTCATCTATGGAAGTAATTATCTAACGATGATTTACTTCCTTAATTTAGGGATTTTCAACCTATGATTTCTGTGAACATAAGGAAATTTAAGTACAACTTCACACGAAATTAGCAGATCAATTACATTTCCTATTTTTCAAAAAAAATTAGGAAAAATAGAAAGAATGCAAGCATGAAGGACTTAGAGACTCACTTATCCTCTATCATTTTCTTTCGCAAAAAAGAAAAAATTTGAGGAAACAAAGGAAAACTTACCAGGATCCGAGCGGCGAGAGAATGAGAAGGCCCGCGATGAGAGAGGGAGTTGAGCGCCACCTCAGCGGCGGAGTGCTCGGCCTGCCTGAGAGTCGTGCAGAAGCTGGGGCTCTCGAAGACCTCGCCGTTAAAGTTGACGGTCGCCTTGAACCTCGGCGCGTGGTCCGGCCCCTCCCTTATACACGTGTACGACGGCAGATTGAAGCAGCTCCGCTGCGCCAGCTCCTGCAGCTGATTCTTGTACATCGTCAATTTCCTCCGACCGATCAATCAGCTGCTGCTCCGTATGATCACCGCCGGGCGACCGGATCCGAGCCCCGATCTCGATTCCCGGCGAGGGGACTCCAGATCGGACCTCCGGGAGGCGATCAGATCTCCGCCGTCGATCTCTTTCCCTCGACAATCGCCGGAGATTCTGTGAAGATGACGAGAGGTTTAATTAGGGTTTTCTTTCTTTCTTTCTTTCTATATATCAGTTTCTTGTCTATGTCGTGGGAAGAGAGAGATCTAGAAAGTGGGGAGCAGCGGGACGAAGAAGAAATTTAACTAAAAAGATGAGACAATAATAAATAATAAATAATAAAATATTAATAGTACAGGGAGCGCAAGTTTTTTTGTCCACAATTAAACGCCACTGTAATACATAGAGCTGGTTTGCTTGTGAGTGAGAAAACGGAGTGACTGTATCAAGATGGACGCTGCTTCGTGCGTTGACGATAAAAGCTGCGGGTGTTCAGGCCAGCTATTTGATATTTTTACACCTTTTTATCTAAATTTTGTACGGCAATTGCGTTGTGAATGTGATAGAGAAATGAATTAGTATTTTCTAGAATACTATGAGAAATAATTAAGGCCTTGTTACCTTCGTAGTAGTAAATGAACGGCCTTGATTATTGGCACGAATATCAAAATGCCCAAACATGATTTTTTTTTTTCGTACTAAGATGCCGAAAAATATTTTTTTTGATTTACGCAAAAGAATCACATTGGAATCTCCGAAGGCAACAAAGGCAAGACCCGACGCATTAAGAATTTGAGAGACTACTAGTCTAGTAGTCTCTGTAGTACTAGAGTCGGAAGCAGACGAGGTTCGAGGCCGGGACTCTCCTATCAGGGCATGTTCTTTTCCAGGAATAGGAAAAATGGAATAGAGTGAAAGGTTGTATTCTCATGAGAGAGAAAATGTAGTTTTGTGTTCTTTTGTGTGGAATAGAGTATGGTATGAAGGTTTGGAATAGAAAGTGGGGTCCACTCTCTATTCTTGTGTTCTTTTGGGAATGGAGAGTTTGAATGAAAAAGTGGAAAGGGGATGAGTTGGAGGGGAGAGAAAGAGAGATGAGAGATTGGGGCCCACCATTCCCAAGGATTCCATTGTATTCCAAGCAAAAATCTTGGAATAGAAAAGTAGTCATCATTACCAAATTGGAATAGCCACGTAGGATTCTATTCCACGCACAAAAGAACAACCATTTGGAATACAACCTTGGAATAGGGTGAATAGTGCATGAACAGTGTCTCTATTCCCATTCTCACCCCTATTCCGCGCAAAAGAACAGGCCCTTAGCGTAAGCGAAAAGTTACCGCTGGCGAAAGGATCCCGTGTTGAGAGGAAAGAGCAGTTTGTGGTGCATCAATGAAGTAGATTTGATGGATAACATCTTAAAAGGATGCGTAAAAAACTGTAAATTAATGATATAATAATGGTAATGAAGGGGTGGAGGGTAACGACAAGAGGAGTGGGTGGTGACCACATCCCCACCCTCACATAAATGCAACCCCTGACCGTTCTGCACAAACAGCTGATTTGAACAGCAATCTACTCCTCATTCTTAAGCTGTGCAATTCCACTGAAATGAGCGGGGGCTCATAAGCTGTTCTGCGGTCCATTTTAATTTTTTTTATAATTACTACATACACCGAACAGAAGTATGTATGGTTTATGTTTTTTTTTTGGCATAAAACTGAAAATCAAAAAGTACTGATTTTGATGTGAATTTTTTCCCAAAAACCGTCCAAAATACTAATTACATCGCATTCTGTTCGGTGTATTTAGCAGAACCCTTTTTATTTTAATGTTTGTGTTTTTTTAAAAAAATACTATTATATATCATTTTGTATAATTATTCTAGTCATAACTCGTGTCTGTAGAGCACAGTTCATTTATGACATCCCACTCAAAATCTTAGATCCCTAAAGTTTAGCTCATCCCAAGAAATTCAGTTTCTCCTAAAACCCTTAGTTCCTTCCAAAAATTTCTACCCTCCAAATTTAGTTCCGCTCTAAAATCTGGTACCCTTCTGTTTCGGGGTATTTTCTCACCACTGATTGATATGTTGAAGGTCTGGGGGTCGTCGTAGTCACGTGGGACGTGTGCGGCCTCCGGGGTCGGTTGTCCAAGCGTTTGCTTGGGTGGAAACGCGCAGATCTGTGAGTTAACGTGCCGAAGAGAAGCTTTGCAGAGCGACGGCTTCCTGGAACGATCAGTCGAAATGGCCCGTGGCTCGAGAGTGCTCGGACCGGGACGATGGGATGCCGAAGGGTGGCTTCAGCTGGTTGAAGTCTCTTCTGACCTGCACAGACGAGAGAGCTCGTCAGGGGGGGGTCAGACCTTGGTTCCGACCAAGTCCCCTCCGATGACTAAGTCAGCACTTGTCTGAAAGATGCTCGGTGGGATCGAGTATGGTTCACAGAGAAACCAATATGTGAGTCCTCAGGCCGAGCTGTGGAAGAGAAATGTGTGAAGTGGAAGAAAGGTCTCGAAGAGGTAGAATACATGAGGTCTCAGTATTCAGGATTCGATCATTTGGCGTTTCGTCTTTCTGGCCTCTTATAGGAGGTTGCATGTCGACGCCTTTATGGCGTCCTGTCGTCTCGCTCTTCGTGCCCGCTCGCTTTGATGGCCTCTTCAAGGTGCATGAAGGCGATCGTGATGGCGCATGGACTTGTGTTGAAGGCGGGCGTGATCTGGGGAGCGTTTTCCTCAATCGTGGAGGGTCAGCGGTTTCCCCGACGTCGGCGTTGGGCCGCCGCGATTCGATACGCTCGTGGGGCCTTAAGGTTTGGGCCCAACCCCCCTGGTCCGTGGGCTTGGCACACTCCGTTCTGGGGGGGTTGTATCAATTGCCCCTATCGCTCGGGTTGTTTGGCTCTTGACGGTTCGGTCCGATGGATGTGATTCGTGTGGATTTGACAGGTATGTTAGTCGAGGCGACGCATTAAATAAAGGCCAGCATGGCACTGTGATCAAGGAACTCTCCCGTCCTTTGGAGGTGGGATTTGGAGGGCCGCATTCAGGGAGATGTTGATGTGTGTCCTTCGTTGGATGTTCTGGATTTGGAGTTGCCCTCCATATAAAAAGTCAGGGTTTTGGGGTTCCTTCCGCACTTCTCAATCTTGCTTTCGATTTCTCTCATCATTGATGAGTTTCTCTATGTCTCCTCTTCGACATCCCTTTCTACAGCTTTCACAAGGTAACCCCCTTACCTACTTCGGTTTTTTGTCTTGCTCAATGAAGAGGGTGCTGAGAATAGGAACTTCGTCGCCTGATGCCGATGATTTCGTCGCGGCCGTCAGGGCATCCTCGTCCCGTGAGAAGGGCAAGGGCTTGCTATTTGAGGATCTGATCCAGTGAGGGAATCCTTCCAGAGCTAAGAGATCTGAGGTTCCTCCTGCGATTCTTGAAGCGGCATCTATCGTCTCGTATTCCACCGTCGAGAGAGTCCGGGCGGCATATCTTTCTTACCTGTATGGGGTTCGGGTCATGTTCCAAGACGAGATGATTTGTTTTCATGGGGCCCGTGAGATAGGCGTGTATGTCGAGATGTTTCGAATGGGGTCCCCCGGTAAAGGCACTTTTTAGACTTCGTCCCTCTACTTGGCTTATGCTGATTCTCCTTTCTTTCGCAGGAATGGCAGGCCAAGAGTTCAACCATCCCTATGACGTGCATCAACTCATCCGTCGGGGTGCTCAGGGCTCTCGGGGAAGCTCCTCTGGCCATACGCCGCTCCGCACGGAGGAGGAGGTGATCCGTGCAGCTGAGCCACCGATCGGGACGTTGAAGATGGTGGATGTGCCATTGACTGCAAGCTCTTCCCCCATCGTGACGGGTCCGATTGACGCTCCCCTAAGCTTGGCTCCGACATCGACCAGTGCAGGTTATTCTCCCGTCGCGACGAGTTCGATCAATGCTCCCATGAGTCTGGATCCGACTCCGGTGGCCGCAAGTTCTTCTCACTACGCGGCAGGCCTGGCCAACGCTCTCGCCAACCCAGTCCCCGTCAAAGGGGCCTTGACTGGTCTTAAGCATGACCATGTCGCACCGACCGAAGGTCATAGGTCGAGGAAGAAGCGTTCCTGCTAAGGTTCTGAGAGGCCCGAGAAGAAGAAAAATGGAACAACGCTTCCCTGGTGGAACGTCCCACATCGTCCGCCTCACATGGAAACCCCCAGGTCTTGGGGGAGGCTTCTCCTACCATCCAGGTCGAGCATACTCTGGTTGGGGTAGGGCGCGCACTGTCTGTGTTCGGGCCCGGACTTGAGGCCCCATCTGGAGGGTCAGTTTTTACCGACCGTGACGTGGCTGTCCGGTTGGCGCAGAACTCCGCCCTGCCGGGGGATCGCTCTCTCCTGGAGAGGGTCCACTCCAAGAGCCTGGTGGACTGCATGGTATGGCAAATTCAGCAGGTATGTCTCCTTCTCCTCTCACTCCTATCTTGTTTAGTTTGATCCTCATCTCTTTCGTCTCGCAGGCGTCCTCGATGGCCGTAGAGGTGCAAGGGCGCTCGGAGCGAGTCGTCGAGCTTGAGGTGGCCCTCGAGCGGGAGCGTCTAAGGGCAGAGGCGACCGAGCAAGCGGTCGAAGAGGTTTGCAAGGGGCTACAGTCCTCGCTCCACAAGGTCTCCGAGCTCACATTGGAGGTGGAGAAGTTGAACGAGGCGTTGGCGGCCGCCGATGTCTCTCGGGCCGTTGCCGAAGGGTCGCTGAGGAAGCCAAGGAGGCATTGTCCATCGCCCAGGAAGCTCACAAGAAGGAAAGGGCCGAGCTTTGGTCTGAGATCGGTTCCCTGCAGCGAGCAGATCCCCAGCGGCTTGTTAATGAAGTTGTGAGAGGTTACGACGTCGTCATGGCCCCGCGGATCGCAAAGTCCTTCTTGGAGGGATTCCTGTCGTACAAGCAGGTTCGGCAGATGCTTCTTCACCCCTCCGCTGCCCCCGACCAGCTTGCCAGGATGAGGGATGCCGCTGAAGCAATATGGGAGATTTCCTCCCGGGCTCCCACGTCTTAGGCGGTCATGGTGGTCTTCCTTTTGTTTTTCCCTTTATTTGTAACAACCCGGATGAATAATAAAAGTTTTCACCTTTTTGGTATGTCCGTTGTGTTTGCACATTGTTTTGTTGTCTTTGGCCTTGCCACCCTCTTCCCGCTGTTTGTGTCGAGGTCGGTCGGTGGCTCGAGCCGTGGGAAGGGTTTCTTAGGGACGCTTTCTAACTGGTTAGGACCGATGGTGCGATCAGCACACCAGAGGAGTCATCCATCGATCCAAGTTCGATCGCACAGTAGTCCCGTTGGGGGAATTGCCCCCGCCTTCGTGGTCGATTCGCAGTCGGCTTGCTGGGGGTTGCCCTAAGACTTACAGTCGATCGAGTGATCGGCCTGCTGGGAAAGTTACCCCCAGCCTTATAGTCGATCAATTGATCGTCCTGCTGGGGGGTTGCCCCAGCCTTATGGACGATCAAGGGGTCGGCCTGCTGGGGGAGTTGCCCCGGCCTTACGGTCGACGGGTCGGTCGGCTAGCAGGGGGAGCTATTCCCAGTCTTATAGCCGATCGAATGATCCGCCTGCTGGAGGAGTTGCCCCAGCCTTATGGTCGATATGTGGTCGGCCTGCAGGGGGAGTTGCCCCCAGCCTTACAGTCGACGGGTCGGTCGACCAGCTAGGGGAGCTACCCCGAGTCTCTTGGTCGATCGAATGATTGGCCTACTGGAAGAGTTGTCCCCAGCCTTATGGTCGATATGCGGCCGACCTGCTGGGGGAATTTCCCACAGCCTTACGGTCGACGGGTCGGTCGGCCAGCTGAGGGAGCTATCCCAGTCTTATGATCGATCGAATGATCGGACTGCTGGGGGAGTTATCCCAGTCTTATGATCGATCGAATGATCGACCTGATGGGGGAGTTGCTCTCAGTATTATGGTTGATATGTGGCTGGCCTACTGGGGGAGTTGTCCCCAGACTTATGGTCGACGGGTCGGTCGGCCAGCTGGGGGAGCTAACCACTGTCTTATGGTCGATCTAATGATCGGCCTGCTGAGGGAGTTGCCCTAGCCTTATGGTCGATATGTGGCCGGCCTACTGGGGGAGTTGCCCCTAGCCTTACAGTTGACGGGTCGGTCGGCCAGCTGGGCGAGATACCCCCAGTCTTATGGTCGATCGAATGATCGGCCTGCTGGGGGAGTTGCCCCTAGCCTTACGGTCGATATATGGCCGGCCTGCTGGGGGAGTTGCCCTAGCCTTACGGTCGACGAGTCGGTCGGCCAGCCCCCAGGCTTATGATCGATCGAATGATCGGCCTGCTGGGGGAGCTGCCCCAGCCTTACAGCCGATCGTAAGGTATAATTAGTCATGCTGGGGGAGTTGCCCCAGCCTTACAGCGGATCGAGAGTTCGATCGGTCCTCCTAGGGGAGTTGCCCCAGCCATACGGGATCGAGAGTTTGATCGGTCCTACTTGGGGAGTTGTCCCCAGCCTTACGGTCAATCGAGAGTTCCACCGGTCCTGCTGGGGGAGTTGCCCCAGCCTTACAGCCGTCCGCGAGTTTGATCGGTCCTGCTGGGGGAGTTGCCCCCAGCCTTACGGTCGTCCGCAAGTTTGATCGGTCCTGCTGGGGGAGTTGCCCCAGCCTTATGGCCGATCGAGGGTTTCGTCGGTCTTGTTGGGGGAATTGCCCCAGCGGTCTCGACGTCGGATCCGATCGGCGATTACCAAATCTTGAAGGACACGTAGTTGTGAGCAAGAACTCAAGTTCTTATCTTTATTTTAGTAGAAGAAAAACTGGGTGTACATTTAAAACTGAAATGCGCAAAGCGGGGAAGATATGGGTGGGCAAGTCGCTCGCCATGAGCCGTGAGACACGATCGATCGACTGACTCCTTACTCATTTATGTGCACATGGGTGTGGACGACGTTCACCTTCTTCCCCTTTTCTACTTGCCTCGATGTGCCCTCTCTGGAGCCTTCATTCGAAGCGTCGATGAAGTTCTTCAAATATCCTCGGTTAATCAGCTAGTCGATGTCCTTCTTTAGATGCCAGCAGTCGTCGGTGTCGTGGCTGTTATCCTTGTGATATTTACAGTGCTTCTCTTCGTCTCTTTGTCCCCCCTTCATCCTCGGGGAGTCTTGTTGATGTTGCCCTCTTTTTAGGCCTGTGTTGGGACGACGTCATGGGTTGCGTTCAGCCTAGCGGGTGATGTTTCCCCTCTGCATGGCTTCCCCGGGCCTCCTCTCCTGCAGTCAATGAATGGCATACACCTCGATCAGCATCGGACATCAGGAGTTTCCTTGGATTGGCTGGATACTACCGCAGATTTATCAAGGATTTCTCGAGGATAGCTGAGCCGATGACGAGATTGACAAGGAAGGATGTTAAGTTCAGTTAGTCAGACTCGTGTGAGCAAGCCTTTTCTACTTTGAAGGAGAGACTGACTACTGCACCAGTCTTAGCTATTCCGGACAGAAGCGGAGGCTTCGAAATTTTCTGCGACGCATCAGGTAAGGGACTTGGATGCGTTCTGCACCAGCACAATCATGTGGTCGCATATGCTTCGCGACAGTTGAAGATCCATGAGAAGAATTATCCGACCCATGATTTGGAGCTAGCCGCTGTCGTCTTTGCACTGAAGATTTGGCGACATTTCTTGCTGAGTGAGAAAGTGAAAATCTTCACTGATCACAAAAGTTTGAAATATATATTCACCCAGAAGGAACTAAATATGAGACAGCGTAGATGGTTGGAATTGATGGCAGACTACGACATCGATCTTCAGTATCATCCAGGGAAGGTGAATGTTGTACCGGATGCCTTGAGTCGACTGCCTGAAGTGATGATTCTCACAGCTCAGTGGAGATTGCAGCTGGATCTACGAAGGATGAATGTTGAAGTTGTACTACCGGGAGTCACATCGTCGTTGATGAACATACAGATTCAATCGACGATTGTAGATCGAATCAAAACTGCTCAAGATGGGGATGCTAAGTTGAAGAAGATCAGAGAGCAAGTCGAAGCAGGACTTCGGACAGATTTTCTGATTCACGCGGATGGATCTTTGAGATATGGTAGTAGGGTCTGCGTATCTGCCGGAGATATCAGAGGGGAGTTGATGAATGAGGCTCACAGTTCGCCTTATTCTATTCATCCTGGGGGTACTAAGATGTACAAGGATCTTCGACAGAATTTCTGGTGGCATGGGATGAAGAGAAGTGTGGCACGTAGCATTGCCAAGTGCCTCGTGTGTCAGCAAGTGAAGGCTGAACACCATCGCATTGCTGGATTGCTACAACCTCTGCCGATTCCCGAGTGGAAGTGGCAGCACATCACGATGGATTTCGTGACTGGCTTACCTCGGAGCACCAAGCAGAACGACGCGATCTGGGTCATCGTGGATCGATTGACCAAGTCCGCGCACTTTATACCTTTCCGAGTTGGGCAATCCACGGAGATATTAGCAAGGAAGTATATGGAGGTAATGACCTAACTCATACCTCAATAGTTTCCTTCTAGTACTAGTCGTAATGTGAATTAGGTTGTGTAGGAGATCGTGCGCTTACATGGAGTCCCTGTGAGCATTGTATCAGATCGTGATACGAGGTTCACATCTCAGTTCTGGAAGAGTCTACAGACCAATCTGGGTACCAGTCTGAAGTTCAGTACTGCGTATCACCCGCAGACGGATGGACAGTCGGAGCGCACTATTCAGATCTTGGAAGATATGTTGAGGGCTTGCATGTTGGATCTCAAGGGTTCGTGGGAGGATCACATGCACTTGGTGGAGTTCTCCTACAACAACAGCTATCAGGCGAGCATTGGCATGGCGCCATTTGCTGCTCTCTACGGGAGGAAATGTCGATCGCCACTGAGTTGGGATGACGTGGGTGATAGAGAGCTCTTGGGGCCAGAGATGATAGTGGAAGCAGTTAATGTTGTGCGAGATATCAGAGACAAGCTTCGGATCGCTCAGGACCGTTATAAGCATTGGGCTGATGCTAAACGACGTCCTTTGGAGTTTCAGCCGGGAGATCATGTGTTCCTGAAGATCTCCCCGAATCGTGGAGTAATCCGCTTCGGAAAGCGAGGCAAGCTTAGTCCGAGATTTATTGGACCCTTCGATGTATTGGAGCGATTTGGAGAGGTAGCATATCGCTTAGCTTTGCCACCGTCCTTAGTGGGAGTACATGACGTCTTTCATGTGTCCCAGCTCCGTCGTTATATCAGCGACCCTTCTCATGCTGTGGACTACTCTGAGATTACTGTTCGGCCAGATCTGACGTACGAACAGCAACCGGTGGAGATCTTAGATCGACGTCAGAAAGTTTTCAAGACCAATACTGTTGATCTAGTCAGGGTGATGTGGCGTCGCGACTCGCCAGGAGAGTCAACCTGGGAGCGGGAAGATGAGATACGGGAGCGTTACCCATATTTGTTCCCTACTCTTTAGTGGATGAGAATTCCGAGGGCGGAATTTTTCTTAAGGTGGGTAGAATGTAACGACCGGTATTTTTCTAGGCGTATTATTATTGTATGTCCGTATTTCCATCCGGATATTTTTGTGCGCAAATTCTTTTGTGCGTCGACGCGAGCGCGTATCCGCTTTTTGTTTTACCGTACCAACACTTATTGACTATCAATTTTTACAAATTACCTTAATTTAATTATCTCGCTAATTACAAAATTGCTAATCACCTTTTAACTTTCACTAATTACTTTATGTATTTTAATAATTACATTTTTTTTCTTAACAACTTAATTACTTAAATTAAAAGGCTAATCAGATTTTAATTAATTAACCTACATTGAACTCCACCGACTGGGGGCAGTTCAGATCCAACATGCCTCATCAAAATTTCCCCCACATCCAGCTATCCCTCCACCCGAATGTCTCCCCCACTATTCTTAAAACAGTAACAACATCGTCTTCCTTCCTCCTGCCAACAATTCTCCCCCTGCAAACAGATTCTGCAAACCCATCAAACAACTTCGATCAGCCCCAAAATCAATTCCCCAATCTTTTCTTCCCAAATCCAATCTGAAAATACAAATTCTAGATCCGAAAAAAAATCAAACCCATTTCAGATCCGATATCCAAATTTCAGAATCAAAAGCAAGAATTCAAACACAAACTGTGAAATCTGAAAAAAAAACCAAATTCAACAAACCAAAAACCCAAATCTCAGATCCAACAAAGAATTTCTGATTCAAAAATTCAGGAATCAAACCCTTAATCTTTTCTTCTTCTTCTTCAGATCATACCCAAAATCAAACCCATCTCAAACAACTTCAGATCATACAAACTCCCCTTCTTCATCTTCTTCCTCCTCCCCTCTCCTTGGCCGCCCCTCCCCCTCACTCTCGCCTTCAGCCGCGCGCGCCGCCCAGCCAAGAACGCCGCCGGAAACGCCAGCGCGCGCCGCCAGCGAGAGCCGGAGCCGCCGCCTGCCTGAGGTCCGAGGCCGCGCCGCCCATCCTCCTGTGGCCGCCGGCGAACTCCCCTTCCCGGTGCGTGAGTGTCTCTTCCCCCTTGATTTGTGTGAACTCACTCCCATGGCCTACAGCTTCGAAAGAAAAGTTAGCTTTGTAAACAAAAAAAATATAAATGAAGAACTGGAGTCAGGAGAAATAAAGGAGAGATAGGGTGACAGAGAAAGAAACAAGGGTGACAGTTTTTATTAAAAAGAATAAGAAGTTGCAGCCTAGCCTAGGTATTAAAGAATGAGAAAGAGACAGAGTAAAGAAAGTTGATTTTAGTAAAGAATGGTAGAAAGGGGTGACAGCCTTGACTGAGAAAGAGGGGTGATAATTTTTTTAAAACAAAAAAGGGGGTAGCAGGCAAACGAAATGAAAGAAGGGGGCTTGGCTTTATGAAGAGTTGGCATGCTTTAATTTGAAAGCTGAATGAATAAGAAGTGGGCAGTATTGTACAATTGATTGAATAAACCAATGCTAAGAGTGGTTGTCAGCCTTGACTATTAAAGGATAAGTTGTGTGCAACATTATTTATGTATGGAGTATATTATTATATGTGAAATAATGGCAGTACTATAATTGGAGTAGGTGGGGTTGTCTAATGTGATGTTAACCATGTAATATTTGTTAACCATGTAATGTCAACATGATAATTTAACTTACTTACCATTAGCTAAGATGGGTGTTAATAGGTTGTTAGTATTAAAAGTTAAACTTGTTAGAATTAATCTGTTACTATTAATTTCAGACTGATTATTGACTATTACATAATGTTAGTGTAATAGAATTGAATAAAATTAAGGGTGTGTAACGCCTTATAAACACCACCCTAGCCTGATACCCCAATAAAAAAAATCCGACAAACCTAATTTAGGGATTAACTAAATTTTGTGCTTATCTTGCAATGGACCTAATTCGTTTAACTTGTTTAACCAAAACAGAGAACCAGTCATTCTATAGCGTAACGCTCGTCGAGGCGAACCCACGACAACCAATACCACCGGAAACAGGCAAGTGATACTTGCCAGTAATTATTTAGGCTGTGTTTTAGGCCAATTTGTAAAATTGTGTAAAAGAGACTAGGCGGTGAAATGATAGTCGCCTAGACGCCCTATTTGATCTAGTTTGACAACGAAACTAGATCCGACACTTTACCTGCTTTCATTCATGCTGTCATGCCACGTTTAATTTCAATTAACGGTACGCAATTTATCTGCTCATTGCCATGTCATTGCATGCATTTAATGTTCATCGTGATTAAGTGATTGAGTAGCACACGCTACAAATGTTATTGCTATTGAGGCTAGGCACCTGCTTTGCGGGTACAACCCTATGCCAATAACACTTCCTGGCTCGTGATCCAGAAGATGGGCGCCAGTCCATATACACGTGGAGGGGTAGGGTTAAACGATCGCTTGAGCGTAGAAGTGAGCCCGTACAGCCACTTCAGCCAAAAGACGGAAACTCTGTGCACAAAGTGATAAATCAGTGATTCGTGAATCGTGAAATAGTGAATTGTAGCTTTCTGCTACAACGTGCTTGATTGTTATTATTTTGTTCATTTAAATGTTTCATTCTTAAATGTCATGCCATTTCATCATGTTAGAACTGATAGTCGCTTTTCTATATTTGTATCCTTGCACAGAAGTTCTCCGCCTTTCTAGTGAGACTTTTGCTGACATGTGCCCTTTTCTCTTTGGGTGTCACATGTCAGACTTTGAGACAGAGCAGGTAGTAGCGGACGACCAGTTCGTTGACGCTGAGTTTGAGGTCCCTGCAGAGACCGAGTTCGAGGACACTGGTGACCAGTCCTAGACTCGTTTGGAGTCTCCCATTAGTTATTATTTTTCCTTAGTTGCTGTTAGGTTTCGGTGCGTAGCACCTATCTCTCGTTGGTTTGTTTGGCCATGCTTTAGGCCTTGTTCAGACTTGTACTATTATGACTATTCTGTGATGATGTAATATTTGTTGGATGTTGTTGGTGGATGTTCTTTTATCTGCTTTATTATTGTTGTTGTTTCGTCGCAATGCAAGGACCTGCTACCTTTCGAAAAAAATTTACAGACGCTTATCAGACTGCAGCTTCACAGCTCCACGTCTGAGCGGACCTCCTCACGTCTCGCCTTCCATATTAGGGAAGCGGGGCGTGACAGTTCGGTCCGATGTTGTTAGGTCCAGCCGACATAGCTTATTAATTGCTTTGGGATGTCGAGCTTGTTAACGTTTCCTACAGACGGCGTCAAATTGTTAAGGCCAAAAATGACCGAAACAATTGAGTTACTGAAGTGGATCCTTTCCTGTTGAGTCGGAGCCTCGTCAGTCGGATGAGTGGGACCTTGGTTAGAAGAACCAGAGTCGCTGTTGGATGGTGGTTGACTTGCGATGCTTGATCGACCCTCGAGCGGTTCGTATGTCGATCGATCGAGGTTGAGAAACTCATGAGCGACCCTCACGGAGGATCGAGACTCGATGATCTGCACCACAAGGAAGCGTTAGGGGGTCAGATCTGAGTCCCGACCCAAAGCTCCTCCGATACTGAAGTTAAAATGGAACTTAAGGGATGAAGAGAGCTTGGAGCAGCTAATATCGACCCACGGTGGCTCGTCTCAGATCTGACGTCGCAAGCTCTTTTGTGGAAGAAATATAAGTTGAAGAATGTAAAGTCCGAGTAGTAGATCTCGTACCTTGGAAGTTGGAACCATTTGTATTTATAGACCTCCTGGGTCTTTTAAGTGACGTTGGGGGGATACGAGCACCAATTATGGTGCCATGATCTCCCCCCTTTAGTAGGAGTAACCGTAGCACATGTTCGCGCTATTTATGAGCTCGCCTTCAATCTCACGTTCAATTGGTGGGGAGAGCAACGTGCGACTGGTATGTGGGCCTTGACTGGGTCGGTATCAGGCTTCTCTCGTGGCTCTTTGAGCCTTAGTCATTCTTCGGACGAGTTATCTCGAGTGCCGGCCCGATGATTCAACAAATGGGATTCGAGTTTATTCCACAGCGACTCTACAGTTTTCTCTTTGGAACCTTGCAAAAGACTTTGTATGATAAGGCCATCTGAATAACATTGTGATCTTTCATCTATAGCTCTGACTTTGCATAGTCTGTGACAGTACCTGTAATATATTTATTGTCAACGACTATCCTATATAGCCCCTCATGCTTGAGCATAAAATTTGCCCTTATGCACCAGAGGCTGAAGCTATTCTTTCCTGTGAACTTTTCAATCTTGTACCCGGTTGATGAATTAATATTTGCCATCATGATCTCTCTGACAACTTGACCTCTCTGATACCAACTGTTGGGGATGAGACAGTGAAACCGCGGACTCGCCCTTTAAGCCCTATGCGGCATAAATGACAAATATCAACCCAACAAATCGCCATGTCACAATCTTACAGATAGAATCAATAGTAGCAGATATCCATCCAACCAAAACACTATAAACGCTACATAAATAAGAAAGCAACAAAATAGTCACAGAACGACACATGGTTTACCATGGTTCGGCCCGCCACGACGCCTATGTCGAGATTCAGATGACGGTTTCCAGTAATATAATCAGAACAAATACACCTGACTCCTTCAATCTTCTTTAACACACGAAAGCTACAAACAACTCCCAAATCGGAGTTCAAATTCTTCTCACCAAACAGTAGAGATCTTAACCATACCAAAAGAGCGGAAACACACAAATCTCTCTCAAACGACCTCTCAACTCGAAAAGAGATATCCCCGAAAGAAAATTACAATGAAACTCTCACAAAACCATGCACTCAATCTCCAAGAATGTGCGAAGAAGAAGAAACATTGATGACGGCGATCTCATGCGCTTTTTTCATTTCTTCGTTTCGAAAACAACCCATATGAAGGGTTTAAATAGCCCTTCGAGTCGTATGGAATCGTGGACGTACGATCTACGTCAAAAGAAATTCGATAATAGGTCGAATTCGGCCGCTTCCTGGATCTGAGCACCCAATACGATCGAGTTAAATATTGTACGATTATTTCAACCGTGCTGCTCAAAACTTGAAGGTTCTGTCAACCCCACACGATCGTGCCAACAATACAGTATATTTGGCACGATCGTGTCAATGGCCCAACGGTCATATTCCTCCTTGGCTGTGCATGACACGTACGTGCGCCATGCACTGTTTGAAGTTTTGAAGGCT
Organism: Scilla litardierei; assembly: GCA_030789695.1. NCBI lineage: Eukaryota > Viridiplantae > Streptophyta > Magnoliopsida > Asparagales > Asparagaceae > Scilla > Scilla litardierei. The sequence continues at coordinate 998,095 of CM061138.1, read as the reverse complement.
GAAACTCAACGACAGCCAGAGTCGACATTAACATCGATTGAATTCAAAATTTGTAAATCAACCCTACAACTGCCCTTCTTTGATTCACTAAAATTTTAAACATCTATTATTTGACTCGATTCAGGGAAACGAAAAGTGCTGCTCTAACATATGAAACTTCAATTTTAAAGCAAGCATTCACTTAATTTAAGTACACATTTTAATTAATTAAGTATATTCACAGTGTTCAAACCTAATTAATGTCAAAAGAGGGGTCCACACACTAAAAGTCAGCCCATGCCACTGTATGATATTGATATGGCCCCCATATAATTCACCTTACCTTTATATTTCAGATAATATAATATATTATTAGTAGTTGAATTCGGGGGGAAAGGAACTAATTAATTAACCCAATTAAGTAATTAGCAGAAGATTAAATAAGTAATCTTCTAGAAGAAGTTGGTAGTCAAATCTCTTTCTTTGACCACCCAATCATATCATAAATCTTAGTTTACGGTTCAGATGAGATTACAACCCTTTGAATTAAATTAAAAGCCATCGGAACGCGATTTATTTTCTATCTTTAAATTATTAGTAGTTGACATGATATCGAGATCTGGTCGGGATCCGCTTTTGCTTTTCTCGTCTGTTAACCACTCATTGTAGCTAAATAAGCCTCCAAATTGTACCCACTAATCTCTAATATCTTATATATGTACTATGGGCATCAGTCAACCAATAAGTAAATTTATGGCTGGTTTCAAAACCACATGCATATTATTTTTTCAATTGATCCGATCCGCTGATTTTGATCTTCATGTTTTAAAATTCAAAATCATCCATTTTTCAAATAATCTCAATTTGTTTTGCTCGTTCATCTACACGTTGCATATTTAACGGTTTCAAGGTAGCAGAACGTTTTTCAACGGTTAGATGAACGTGCAAAGTCTTTTAGATTTAGGTTCTAGACCATGTACAGCAGCAATTAGAAAAATTGAAGGAAAAAAATTGAGGGGGGGGGGGGGGGGGGGGGGGGATCCCCCATTAAACTGATGGTAGTGATTAGTTTAATGAAAAATTAAAACGAAATTCTTTTAAAAAATGTCCAGTCCATAAGCCATTTGACGTTGGGCTCGAATTACAAGCTGAATATAAAAGGTTAAAGCCCAAATAAGGTACTGAACAAGGCCCATTTCTCAAAGCCACGCCTCAGGCCCAAAGCACAAACTTGCGCTCTAATTCATAGTTAAAATTAAGCCAATGGTTTTCGAGCAGTTTTTGGGCTTGGGCCTACTTTGGGTGTATTGGTATGTATAGAGTGCATGGCCATTTTAAGGGCTACGGCTGGGATGGTAGAAGGGACCAGAGGAAGAAGTAGATGTTATCATCTAGAAACTGCACGAACTCGCTCCTTACTAGTTTGCCTAATATAGTGCACTTGGTTGGCAGGGATTTTCTATTAGAGAACATTGCCTCCTCGAGACTCCTGGGCCTCGTGACTTTGGGCCCGAAAGGGGAGTAGGTTGATCATATTTCGTTCTAGTTTCTTTCTTTGCCTTGTGTGTTTCATTGTCTAATAAAATGAATTGATAGGGCGGATGCATGCCCATCCCTTCGTTCCAAAAATATGTATGCAACTTCAGTTAAATCTTGCAATTTTATTGCCGAAAAAAGAAGAATGAAATTTGAAAAAGTGTTGATTTGATGCGTATTTAAATTTTCAAAAAGACGTCTAATCTTCTACGGTTAATTAGTCATCATGTTTTGATGCAGATGTACATCATTGGGCCAACTATTATTAAAGGCAGCTGCTCTCTGCACCTCATTCCATGAGGTGCATGTGCTTTTTTTAACCATAAAAAGTAAACATATCACTTCACCCTATCAAATCATCTCCTCACTCATCCATAAAAAGCAAAATTTCACACTGAATGCAACATGCACCTCAATTCTTGAGGTCCATGTAGCACTTTCCTTATTAAATTGGATCTTGTTGGCCATACCCTTATATATAATATATTTATACTGTTGTAAACTTGGTGGCTATGAAATCCATAGCCTTGTATTTATAGCAATAGGGTTACATAATGAGTGGATACCCACTAACGGGTTGGGCCTCCAAAAGCCAGTTTATAACACTTCCCATTATCCATCCATTGTTGTAAGCCATGATGAACGCTTCAGGGTTCATAGAGCTTATCTGATCATGGGTCTATGGATACTTCTGGATCCCAAGTTTAAGAGTTCTTGCCTCGTTAAAACTTTCGCCATGGAAAACTCAGTGGGAAAAACTAGTGGCTAAGGGAAAAGAGTACAATTCTCTGTAATTTTCCATAATCGATGGATATCACTAGAGGTGGATACTTCTGGATCCTAAGTTAGGGATATCTGCCTCGTTAAAACCTTTAGCTATGGAAAACCCAGTGGGAAAAACCAATAGCCAAGGAAAAAGAGTACAGTTTCCATAACTTCCCCTGATTAGTGGAAGTATTTAGGGGGTGGATACTTCTGGATCCAGAGTCAATAAGGTTGTCTCGTTAAAACCTTTAGCTATGGAAAACCCAGTGGGAAAAACTAATAGCCAAGGGAAATGAGTACAACACTACATTTGACTCCCCCTGATCTGTACAAGCTGCAGGCTTGCAGATCTCCTAGGCAACTATACATCAATCTCTTACAGTGTTCCGATAATAAGTACATAGTACAAGTGTAATGACTGGTTTTCATGTATATGAATTTATTATATTATATTATATGTTTTGGTGGATTTTCTACTCATGTGTGGTTTTCGTCCCCGTAGCTTTCATTTTCGATCGTTTCGACGTATTTTCCTAGCTTCTTCCGTTGATCGTCGATTTTGGAGTAAGTCATTCGTGACGGGCTTCATATCGGTCATATCTTATTGTTAGATCAAGCCTAGGAGTCTTAGGAATCGATCCCGGAGCTTCGCGCTCCATTTCGGAACTTTTGGTGCTCATTAGCCGGCGTAAGAAGGGGCACCGACCGACTAGATGACGATCCAGTCGGTCGAAAAACCTTCTTGAACCGACTAGTTGGCTTTGTAAATTTCTCAGGAGTTACTGTTTATCGTTAGTCGGTCTAAGAGCGTTGGTTGACCGACTAGGTTGCAAACTAGTCGGTCAGCAATGCTTCTTTAACCGACTAACTCATTAACTATTTTTGGTACCAGTTACTGTTCACTCTTAGTCGGTCTAAGAACGTTCATCGACCGACTAGATTCAAAACTAGTCGGTCAGTAGTTGTTCTTTGACCGACTAAATCTAAATCCTATTTTTGTACAGGAGTTACTGTTTGGACTTAGTCGGTCTGTGTTGGTCAACCGACCGACTAGATCTCAAACTAGTCGGTCAGTGGTTGTTCTCTGACCGACTAATCAGTGTCGAAACCCTAATTTCTGGGCAGCCGCCAGCCCTTCCTATTTAAACCCCTCCCAAACGTTTTCTTCTTCATCTTCTTCAACTCTAAACCTAATTTCTCACCCATTGAGCCCCCTACTACCTCAAACCCTTATTCCTTCATCCCAAGCCCAAAATCCATCATCCAAACCCTCACTTAACACATTCTACCTCTCATCTTCCTCAAACTTTCATCAAATCCCCCAAAATCCCCAAAACCCCATTTCTCCAAACTTCTCCATCCATTTCCAGATCTGAACCCTAGGTTCCCCGGAGCGTTTCTTCCGTTGCCGTGCTTGCTCGGCGTCGTTCTTCCGCTTCCTATCCAGTAATAATCGATCTCTTAATGTTTTCATAACCCGTTGTGTTTTTGTGAAACCCTAATGAAATGGATGTTGTTTTGATGATTGTTTCTTCATATCAGCGACTTCCCCGTAGATTAGCGTCCGTGGGACGAACCCTCGTTGATCGTCATCCTCGGAGCTAGGCAACTGAAACTTGCCACTTAGGGTTTGGGCCATGTCTTAGGCCATTTGCTTGTTGTAGGCGTAAAAGAGACTAGGCGACGAAATGATACTCGCCTAGGCGCAATTTCCGGAACTAGCTTGACAACGAAGCTAGGACCGTCATTTATCATGTTGCATAACTATCATGTCATGTTTAATCTTGATTAACGGTACGCGAATAAATGGTCATCCATGCTATCCATGTTGTATGTCGCATTCGTAGCACACGCTACAATACTTGTGTTTCCTGGCCCGTGTTCCAGAAGCGGGCTACGTGAGTTGGTTGATAGCCAATGCCCGACCTACTTGTTTACCGGCTAGGCACCTGCGTTGCAGGCATAACCCTACGTCATACATGTTAAATACACTTCCTGGCTCGTGTTCCAGAAGCGAGCATTCCGTGTTCGGGGTAATTCCCTGGCTCGATACATGTGGAGGGGTATAGATAAACGGTCACTTGAGCTTAAGAGTTGGCCCGATCAGCCACTCTAGCCAACATGCGGAATCTCTGTGCACAACTTGTTTACTTGACTGTTCACTTGACGTGAACCACTTGACTTGTACTTGTCCGTGTTTTACTTGTTATCCGTGACATACTTGCTACTTGTACTTCCCTTCACTTGTCACTTCCATACTATACTTGTCATGCCATGCATCATACTATATCTGCTAGGTTGCTAGTTTACCTTACCTTCAGTTTCCTTGCCCAAGTCTTTTAGACTTGCTGACATGTGCCCCTTTACTCTTTTGGATGACACATGTTAGATCTCGAGCCTGAGTCCGTTGTTGAGGACGAGGTGTTTGCTGACGCCGAGCCCGAGCCTGTGTTTGGCGAGGAGTACGTGGACACTGGGGACCAGTCCTAGTGTCTTCGTTGAGCTTTCCCCTCTTTGTTTTAGACTGCTGTTTTGTTGTCGGTGCGTAGCACCTATACTCTGTTTACGTTTGTCCTTGTTTGGCCTTGTTCTGGGCCTTTAGACTCTTTCTTTTAGCCTGGTGGCTTTTCTAGATGTTGAACTTAATTTTCATGTTGGACATTTTCTGAGATTGAGATTTGTTTCTGTCTCTCCTTGTGTTATTATTGTTATTCCGCTTGTGGTTACATGGACCTGCTTATATTTTATCGACGCTTATCGGGTTTGGGGCTTCACAGCTCCACTCTCGTGCGGACCTTCTCACGTCTCGTCTCCATTTTAGGGAAGCGGGGCGTGACAACAAGGCATCACTCATCTATTCAAGACGTCGCTCATCTATTGCAGCTACTGAATCTGAGGGAGCTCTTCTGAAGAGGAGTGGTCTGCAGACTCGGTAGGTAGCACCATGTCTCTGACCCAGTCGTCACTGTGTCTGCGAGGTACTGCAGGACCTGGCTGTGCGTACTTATGATTTGCTTCTTGGATCGATGAGCCTCTCGGGATGGTGGGATTGATGTTGCCTTGAAAGCATGCTTTGCTGGTCTCCAGGAGTTGATCGTTCCTTTGTTGTAGTCATCGCGATGATCTGTAACCTGTATCTGCAAATACATTTAATATGTTGGATGATCCTTGACCCTTGGAGGTAGCGCAGAAGCTACATATCTCTGGTCCAATGGTGCGCTGCAGGCGCTGCACTGTATCTGGTTAAAGGGTTTACTGCCAGATAAAGGAGTGTACAAAAGACACTTGAGTAAGGCATTTCGGGACCTAGGATATCCTTCCCCTCTTCCAGCGAACGGAAAGGGTCTTAATGTGCATCCATACAACCAGTAGGTGTATTAGTGGATTGCAATTATCCATGTTTCTTCATCGACTGGATGGTAATTTCATATGCTGGATGATTATTCATCTGCTGGATGATTATTCATCTTCAGGATGATGGTTTCATCTTCAGGATGATCATTCATCTTCAGAATGATGGTTTCATCTTCAGGATGATAATTCATCTTCATGATAATTATTCATAAGGGTATGTTGTCACATCATCCATAGCAACATTGCCTAAAATTATCTTTGCCAATCATATGGTTTTCGCAACTATGACTAGGGAGCTTGATGTATCGGTTTAAATGATTTTGTAAGTGAGTTAAGCTCATCTTACATAGTTACTTCCTGGTTTCTGCGAAATAAACCTCCAAGCTATAGCATTTTGCTTATATCATACGATTTTATTTATTTATACAATACTCGGTAATCCACAGGTTTGATATCTTTTGATATCATGACTTCAGGTCCAAACACTTCACATTTCATAATTGAGTCCAGCTCAACTTATTATTGCCTCGTTCCACATAATCTGGCCAAATTTCTGCATTTGCTTCAGGAAACGGAGATCGGGAACGATGGCAAAATGAAATGTGAGTAATTGTCGACAAGTGTGTTTTATCCAAATACCTCTCCGTGTATGTACATTATTCAATTTATTCCAGATTTATCTCTTCTGTAGATTCTGGAAAGGGAGAGGATATGGAGATGAGCTCACTTTCCTGTGGTGGTATTGTTTTAGGGTCTCGTGGTATGTCCTCTCATCCAATGAGGATATCCACTTCTGCTACTGGTGGATTGCATCTATTATAGTTGGTATGTCAATCCTAGCTGGATTTTTAATAGCAGGGATGTGTGAATTTGACAATATTTGTATTGTCAGTAGCTATGTCTGATAACTGTTTAACAGTTTCATAAGTGTGGATCTTCAGGATCTCATCACTATTCATGATAATCAGATCATAGGTATTAATGTTTTAAATGGTCAAATTGAGCTTCAGGCTCATGGATGATTATAGTATTTTTATTAAACCTAATACTTGGGGATTAAGGTTATGAAGGATCTTCAGGATCACATCAAGTCTTTAAAAGAGGGCTCGTCAATGCACGTCTTAGGAGAAGTGATTTAAATGCTTCCCCTGTTCAGAGTGCTCAAAATCAATTTATCTGGGGTAATTACTTCCGATAAATAGTTCTGTGTTCTGATGGTCCATAGTGGTGATATGGGGATGTATACTCATCATGGCTCCATCGATAAGATGTGCACTAAACGCTTCCCCCGTTAGGGGTTCTCGGAAACTGTTTATATGAGGTGATTAGGCTCATATAAATAGGTTCTAAGGAGGCGTTCTGATGGTTTGCATGTTCCCAAAAGGTCACCTACAACTGGATTTCTAATGGACAAGTAATCCGTTTAAATCATTTTAATGATTTACATATAACCCATTTCTGGGTGTGAACACAAAGCTTCAGGGTGTTCAATTTTCTTCGGTTGTTAAATATAATTGATTTCCCAGTGTTATCCAAAAATCCGCAATAAGCCGACTTCAATGAAGTTGGGCATAGAACTGGGGATATGAACCCGTTAAGGCTCCATCTATAAGATGTGCAGTAATGCATCCCCCCTTTGGGGATCTCGGAATATATTCATCTAGGATGGTTAATCCCAATGAATAAGTTCCACTGCGGCATTTTGAGGGTGGTATGAGGGTAAGTAAAAGCCCAACCAATATCCCAGTAAGGTAATATGTCCTTTATGATTAATAATAATCTGGACTGCGTGGTTGGATAATAAGATTTTGATTATGACCATTTTAAGAGGATATATAGATGAGTACTCTAAGGTACATCATCAGCCATGTATAGGGAGTGAAGAGAGTCATTGGCATCCTCATTTTAGGAGTATTCAAGATAACAAATCATTTACAGTAAAATAAAATGCGTAAAAAGCACATATATACTGCAAGAGAATACTACTAATAATTATTCAATGTCTGAAAAGTTCATCTAATCATGCTAGAAATCAAACAAGTAGATAGTGAATTGTTTTTCAAAAATTACAATGCATAGAAAGTAGATAATGCCTCAGTCGAGCAGGTTATCGTTTGAGAGGTCCTCAACGATGAACCTGATTGGTGCCAGGTCTTCTTGTTCCACTAGGTTTGTCTCAGCTTGCTTCTGGCTCGCTTTGTACAAGTCCTGTAGGTGGCGTGGAGTCCGACAATTCCTGGACCAGTGTCCAGTCATGACACACCTGTGGCACTTATCTTCCCAGTCCTTTCTGGGGGCAGATGTCTGGCCGTCGTCCTTTCTCTTCCACACATTTTTCTTCTTTCCCTCATTGTTGGTACTTGGAGGGGGTCCTTGGCCTGCTGCTTCATTGCCTAACCCTTCTGGGGTTTGCCTTTGAAGTTGCTCCTCTTCTTCTGGGAGGAGCTGTGTTCTTCTGGGAGGAGCTGTGATGCGCTTCAGGTACAGGAGTAGTACCGGTAGGGCGTGAGTTATGGGTGGCCAGAAGGAGGTCTTTATTCTGCTCTGCCATCAGAAGGCATAAGAGAAGCTCTGAGTATTTCGTGAACTTTTGTTCACGATACTGTTGCATTAGTATAACATCCTTCGCGTGGAAGGATGTATACGTCTTCTCTAACATGCGCTCCTCCGTCACCTTTTCACCACACAACTTCAGGCGTGAGATGATGCTAACGAGTGCAGAGTTGTAGTCGGCAATAGACTTAAAGTCTTGGAGACGAAGGTTCTCCCATTCATATCGCGCTCGGGGAACTATAACATATCTTTGATGTTTATACCTATCCTCGAGAGCGGTCCATAACTCATAAGAGTCTTCCACCATGAGGTATTCGGCCTTCAGGGTCCGATCGATATGGCGTCTGATATAGATAATTGCTTTCGCTTTATCTATATCAGAAAATTTATCGCCTACATCGATGTCATGGCTCAGTCCCTGTGCTCGCAGATGGAATTTTATGTCCAACTGCCAGCTTAAATAGTTCGTGCCTGTAGCATCCAATACGTCGAAATCGACGCTCGCAATTTTGGCCATTTATCTCTCTGGCATGTTTAAAAGTAGGCAATAATCGGATATTTTCATAGAAAAGCAAATAATTAAGCATTTCTGACACAGATATTTGCTGCGTGGATCGGCTAATCACCATATTAATTATAGTCCATATAGTCCCAAAAAGAATGAAAATACAACTCGGGAACCCCCGTGGGGCCCCTATTCTTCTGGAATGGATCTTCATCTTCTTGAGGCGTCCGTCAGTCTTGTAATTTTACACAAATATCCTATCTACATTTTTCTCTCAAAAAAGGGAAAATAATGCAATGGAAATAATGGTGATAACTAGCCGATCCAAAACCACAGCAAATATAAACATTCGTCGCAGGCAGAAAAAATGCAGCAGACATTTAATCATCACAGGCAGTTTATACATTACAGGCAATTTATTAATCATAGGCATTTTATAATGGAAATGAAATTTTTTAAAAAAAAATTATTGGACCACTGGGCAACGTCATGCACCGTCAGGTTAGTTGATTAATGGCAGAGCGGTCGCAGTATCTTCCTAATTTTTAAACGTATAATAATCAGATAATCCGAATAAAGTGCGATGAATAAGAAGCATGTAATTTGTCCAGATTTTAACGAAAAAAGAAATCGTAATTTAAATCTGAAAATAATTTTGAAATTAGAAAAGTTTTTGGGGTCAAACCCTAGTTAGGGTTTTTGGTCGCGTGAGCTGCCGCTTCTGGCGGCTAGGGTTTCTGGATACGCACGCGCATGGGGGGGGCCGCCGCTGCGGGCGGCGGGGGGGGGGGGGGGGGGGGCGCTGCAGGCGGCGGTTTCTGCCCGCCGCTGCCGGCGACGGGGACAGCCCGCCGTTCAGCGGCGGGGTCACCCGCCGCTGCCGGCGGCGGGGTTTGCCCGCCGCTTCGGCTGCGGGGACAGCCTGTCGTTCAGCGGCGGGGTCGCCCGCCGCTACCGGAGGCGGGGACGACCCGCCGCTTCGGCGGCGGGATCAGCCCGCCGTTCAGCGGCGGGGTCGCCCGCCGCTGCCGGAGGCCGGGACGACTCGCCGCTTCGGCGGCGGATCAGCCCGCCGCTTCAGCGATGGGGACAGCCCGCCGTTCAGCGGCGGGGACAGCTAGTCGTTTCCGGCGGCGGGATCTGCCCGCCGCTGCGGGCGGCGGGGGTCGCCGCCGCTGCGAGCGGCGGCGATAGCCGCGCGCCGCTTCGGGCGGCGGCGGTGGTGGCGCGTGATTGGAGGGGGGTGCTCGTGACGGCTTCCGGCCGCACGGCGGAGAGTAATCCCCTAGGGTTAATGGTTTTGCGGAAAAAGATGATACAAATTCAATTTTTGTTGGAAAAAAATCCATTTTTAATCTCAAAAAAACGTTTTTATTGTAAAAAGTTGATTTTTAATCAATAAAAACGTTGATTTTCATTAAACAATCGATCCAAGAATTTTGGATCTAGACATATGCGCATACGAATTTAGATCTAGGGAAAAGAATTACCTCTAGATCTTACCCGCCGGATCTAGCGACATTCGGTGAAGGAAGCCCGTTCGCGTTGCGTTCGTCCGTCGACAAGGGTTCGGCTCAGCCTCGAGCGTGCTGATAACGTGTTGTAAACTTGGTGGCTATGGAATCCATAGCCCTGTATTTATAGCAATAGTGTTACATAATGGGTGGATACCCACTAATGGGTTGGGCCTCCAAAAGCCCGTTTATAACATATACATATATTTGTGCATGCGGGGTATTATTAGCACCCGCTCGGGCCAAGCCCACCGGAGAAGACAAAGTGGCCCGTCACTATTGCCGAGCCCACGTAAATACCAGGCTGTCTACTTGGTCGAAGGTGGTCCAAATCACGCCCATTGAGCCCCCCACGTTCCTAAGGAGAAGTGGGGGAAATGGGCCCGATAGCAGCGTTGGTCACTCTCCCATTACGTCCGAGACGCTGGCAATCACGTGCCACGATCTAAATGAGTCAGTTATTCCACGACAAGATCGAAGGTGGGCTGCTCCTATAAATAGACCAAATCTCGGAGGTCAGAGGGGAGACTACTCGCTAGGTACTCTGACAACACTTGCCCATACTCCATACCACACATTTCATTCTCCTTAACTCGATCGCCCGGCCTCACAGACGATCTCCCGCTAGATCGTTCTCGCTGCCCCGAGCCTCCATTAAGTTCATTACTAACTTAAGCATCGGAGGGGATTTGGGTCGGACCCAAATCCGACCCTCCCCTACTGTTTCTTGTGGTGCATATAGCTCGGTAGGTGACCCACAACAAGCTTGTAGCTTCTTTGAGCTAGATCGGACTTCTTCCAAGTAGCTTGGCGGCCACCTTGCAGATCAGAGCTATCCAACAAAAAAGCCCGATCATACCAGTCGACGAAAAGTGTGATGGGGAAGAGGAGGGAGAGAGTTGGTGACGAAGAAGGGGGATATGGTAGGCGTCAAGGGACGGGTGCGGCTTCGGTTGCGACCAATGCTAGCGTTGCAGAATACGAGGGAGGAGAATGAAGGGGGGTCTGGGAGGGTTAATGTTGGGATATATTGTTGTGCGTAAAGCGAAAAATTGATTGATGGTCTACTGACGTCTAGATCATCACCAAATGATCTAAGGGTGCGGGGATTGGTAGATAGGGTTCCCCGTCACCTGCACGAAAAGTTGTGCGATTGGAAGCGAAGTGATGTGCAAAATATATTCTTCTTCACGAGTGGGTATATTGGGATATATAATGCGCAACATTCCTCCATAAGCACCTCAATAGACTTCGTCACAACGTAACGCAATGTAAAATAATAAATAACAATAATAACAAAGGACTTCATTTTTCTATGACGATCGTTCTCACCGACCCCACCCACTAAATTTATTGAAAGCGCGTCGCTGTCATCTTGACCGAGACCGCCATTGCCGAGTAATGAAAAGAGTAATGTAAAGAGCACAACTCTTTGCACCTCAATATTCTGAGGTGCATGTACCTGTTTTTACCAAAAACATCTCTTATATCATGTCAAGTTGTCATATCTACTTATATTTCTTCCAAAAATAGCAAATATAGGTATTAAATCCTATCTGCACCTCATTCTTGAGGTGCAGATAGCAATTCTGAATGTAAAAAGCCCAGGCCAACTGTGTCATATTTGCATCTCGCTTTTCATGACTGTGGGTGGTGGGACCCTCTGGTTTCGTGCGGCCACTCGTCTCCTCTCCTCGCACGAAAGCGAGATTTTGATGGAGTTTTAGGAGGGTGGGTGGTAGTGACAGCGACCTGAACAGCCATTCTAAATATGTAAGGGAATTGCTATATGCACCCCTATGCATAGGGGTGCATATTGTATTTTGTGTAAATTCTAACTTTAAATGGAAAAAATAGGTTGGGAAGAGAAAGAGAGAGTACATGTGGCTATCAATTTTAGATAAAAAAGGACATTGCACCCCTATGAGTAGGGGTGCAGATAGTTGTTTTCATATGTAAATTACAAATTTGCTAACCATTAAAAAAAAGCAACATCAATTCCGTCACATCATTAGACCCGCAAAGCATCGCTTAATTTATTAATTATATCATTACCATCGTTTTCACCCGTCGATTACGATAATTAACCACAAGCCAAGCAAGCAAAGTTAAGTCATGACGAGTAAACGTACATAAATACCCTTGCTCTACCAACTTTCATGATTGTGACAAAAAATCCGCGAATTGACCCAGCAGAACCCTAAAACAGTTGCCCACAGATTTTTATCCAATTCCCAATTATCACGGATACCGCCCAAATTTTCATTTTCATCCTATTGCTTATGTTGCGCTTAAAATATCTAATGCCGTATTTATCTTCCTTTATTATAAATTGGCAAGGAAAGCTAGAATTAAATTATCGACCTCTCACAAGGGTGATTACTGCTGAGTCAATTGGTTTAGTTAATACAATTGTGAACACGGCTAACCCAATTGGCTTGGTTAATATTAAAAAGGATCATTATTTTAGCTTAATTAAAAAGAATATATCAAGTGGTTATATTAAAAATATTTCTAACATGATGTACATTATTCTCTTGATGTTACCGTTCTCCCATTTTCTTTACTTTTGTAGCTCAAGGAACAGAGACCTGATTCCCAAATACACAGAATAAGCACAATCACACAAGTTTAAGCATATTGAGACAATAATCACTGCCTCATTACAGGTGTAGTATGGAGCTACACATACATTCTCCCCCCCCCCCCCCCACCAAAAAAAAAAAATAACCAACCAAAAAAAATAAAATAAAAAAACAACCCATACACTCAAGACGCGAGACCTACATGGATGTTTCGTTGGGTGCAAAACCGTACGAAAATGGGAATTGTGGGTGTGAGTGTTGGTATTGTCTTGGGGGTTTTGAGGTATTTTGATTGAGGGTGTGTTTTTGAGTGTTTTAGTTTTGGGTGTGTTTTGGGGGTGGTGTGGGTTGCTGGGTATTTTGGTCTTGGGTTTTTTAAGGAGTTGTCGCATGTGGCATCCTATGTGGCGATGTGATTTTGCCACATGGGACAAACCTCCTCAAAAGTATAATATACGAGGAATAATCGGTGCACACAGTGTATAGCGTAAAAAAACACACACGAACAGGACGTGGTGCACGCACACAATAGAAAAGGAATGAGAAGTGCGGCCGTGTGTGTCAATATCATCTGGGTTAAATGTGTAAAATTACCAATGACAAAGATGTAAATAAGGGGTTCAAAAGGAGAAGAATGCCAGTGGCAACCATGTAAATAGAGGGAGACCAAGGTGCATAGGGTGGAGGGGTTTGATGTGACATTGCCGCATGGAACATAGTCATATCAACCCCCTCACATGGGACAAAGTCATATGAGATCATTTTTTATTACTTCCGATGAATAAAAAAACTCGTGCATTGTGCACGGAGCCAAAACCCCAAAAGGATGTGATGGACGCGGACAACCGAAAAGGAGTGAGAAACATGTGTGTGCGTCCCGAAATCGTCGGGGGTAAAAAGTGAAAAGTCAGGAGGTTAAAATGCAAAACACTTTGGGATGGCAAACTTGTGAATAAGTTGGTGGGGGTTTTGGGTGAATATCAAAAATGTAAGTACGTGAGTTTGGATGGGCATTGTTGAGTAGATGGTAAATATGTAAATAAGTGGCTTGAGGGTGTGAGTTTTTGGATGAGATGGTGGCTTGAGGGGGTGAGTTTTTGGATGAGATGTAGACTGAGGTGGAGGGGCCCACCTTTGTCCTAGACATATTTTCTTGCAACATGGGACAACTTCACCAAATATATATATACACTAGAAATAGCCCGTGCACATAGTGCACGTGGACCCAAGACAAAAAATCCACAAACAGGATGCAGGACCTGTGCATTTCCGAAAGAAGAGAAGCGTGGGTCTATGTATGTGCATCGTTAGAGAGTAAAAAGGGAAAAAGCAGTGGCTAAAACGCAAAAAACACCGGAAGGTAAAGTGAAAATTGGCCAATGGCAAGCTTATGAAATAGGGGAGGTATGGAGTTTTATTGGCAATGTCAAACATGCAAATAAGTAGAATGTGGTGGCTTTTGATTGGATGCTCCACAACAACACCAAAAACCTCACACAAATCTCCATCCACCCTTAAGTGGGCCTCACTATGATGAGATGACCAAACCTAAGTCACTACTCTATCCAAATTTTGCCCTAGAAGAACAAACCTCATCAATAAACCCAGTCCTTATAGTTTGGATCACATTATAAATATGGACTCAAACCCAATACCATTCGTTTCTGCTTTGATGTATGTACGAAAGTTTTTGCAAGAATCACTACAAGGACGGGGTGCCAGTCGGTCTGAGTGTCTACTTGCGGTGACACCACATGCCCTAATTAAGAGTACAATTAGCATAAACCAAATAATACGTACACTTACAAAGCACGTGATACACACACACATACATACATACATACATACATACATACATACATATATATATATATATATATATATATATATATATATATATATACACACACACATTTATATATGGGTAAAGTGTTCCTAAGGTGACTCCTTAGATTAAATCTAAGGAGTCGGCCTCATTTTCTCCCATCTCCCACAATTTTTTTTGAAATTTTTTTTCTTGGGATTGTTGTTCACCTCATAAATGATCAACATACCAAAAATCAAGTCATTCCAATACTTTTAGAGCCCCCATCTACCCCTTGCAACTTTATGTGTTTTTCAGCACGTTTTCAGACCGTTGAAGTTGCAAGGGATAGATGTGGGCTTTTAAAGTATTGGAATGACTTGATTTTTGGTATGTTGATCATCCATGACGTGACCAACAATCCAATGAAAAATAATTTCAAAAAAAATTGTGGGAGATGGGAGAAAATGGGGGCGACTCCTTAGATTTAATCTAAGGAGTCACCCTAGGAACACTTTACCCTTTATATATATACATACATATACATATCTATTCTATAAAAGAGGGATGTTATCAAGAGAAATTGGATAAGATAATTTGGACATGAGAAATTGGATAAGAGAATTTTGATATCTATTATATAAAAGAGGGAAGATATTCTCCCCCCTTCCGAACATTTTTTCCAGTATTTTGAAGATTTTGAATCTTATCCTATTAGGACAAAGCTTTGTCCTACGTGACAAGTTTGCCCTAGGTGGCAATGACAATTTTGAGGAAACTTCAATTTTGGGGTGAAACTTCAATTTGGGGGGAAACTTGAAATTTTGTGGGAAAACTTGAACTTTGTGGGGGAAAAACTCAGCCATTAAATAAACCGTGCCCTATGGGCACGGGTAATGACTATATATATATATATATTATAAAAGAGGGAGGTTATCAAGAGAAATTGGATAAGAGATATTGGACAAGAGAAATTGGATAGGAGATATCTATATTATAAAAGAGGGATGTTATCAACAGAAATTGGATAAGAGATATTGGACAAGAGAAATTGGATAGGAGATATCTATATTATAAAAGAGGGATGGCAGCAAGAGAAATTGGATAAGAGAAATTGGACAAGAGAATTTGGATAAGAGAATTTGGACAAGAGTATACATGTACATATATACATATACATACATACATATACATACACACATACATATCTATTCTATAAAATAGGAAGGTTATCAAGAGAAATTGAATAAGAGAATTTGGAAAAGATAAATTGGATAAGAGATGAAATTTTGAGGGATAAGAGAGGAGGTGTGGAATTTTGTACATACAACCTCGGTTTTTACATTTTTGCCCCTGGACCCTACACACACACACCCACACTTTTTATTCTTCCCCCCTTTTCGACCGTTTTTTCCCAGTCCACGTGATATAAAAGAGGGATGTTATCAAGAGAAATTGGATAAGAGAATTTGGACATGAGAAATTGGATAAGAGAATTTGGATATCTATTATATAAAATATGGAAACTGGATAAGCGACAATATAAGAGATGATATTTTAAGGGATAGAGAGGAGGTGGGGAATTTTAAACATACAACCCCGGTTTTTGCATTTTTGCCCATGTACCCTGCCCACACACACACACACACTTTTTATTCTCCCCCCTTCCGACCATTTTTTTCCAGTCCTTTGAAGATTTTGAATCTTATCCTACTAGGACAAAGCTTTGTCCTACGTGGCAAGTTTAGGGGAGTGACTTAAATTGTTGGGGAAAACTGAAATTTGGGGGGAAACTTGAAATTTTGTGGGAAAACTTGAAATTTGGGGCACCTTGGAATTTGTGGGGAGAAAAAACTCAGCCATTAAATAAACCGTGCCCTATGGGCACGGGTAATGACTAGTATATATTATAAAAGAGGGATGTTATCAAGAGAAATTAGATAAGAGATATTGGACATGAGAAATTGGATAAGAGAAATCTATATTATAAAAGAGGGATGTTATCAAGAGAAATTGGATAAGAGATATTGGACATGAGAAATTGGATAAGAGATATCTATATTATAAAAGAGGGATGTTATCAAGATAAATTGGATAAGAGATATTGGACAAGAGAAATTGAATAAGAGATATCTATATTATAAAAGAGGGATGTTATCAAGAGAAATTGAATAAGAGATATTGGACAATAGAAATTGGATAAGAGTGATGTTATCAAGTGAAATTGGATAAGAGATATCTATATTACAAATGAGAGATGTTATCAAGAGAAATTGGATAAGAGATATTGGACAATAGAAATTGGATAAGAGATATCTATTATATAAAAGACGGATGTTATCAAGAGAAATTGATAAGAGAATTTGGACATGAGAAATTGGATAAGAGAATTTGGATATCTATTATATAAAACAAGGAAATTGGATAAGAGAAAATATAAGAGATGAGATTTTGAGGGATAAAAGAGGAGGTGTGGAATTTTGCACATACAACCCCGGTTTTTGTATTTTTGCCCATGGACCCTCCCCACACACCCACCCACACTTTTTGTTCTCACCCATTCCGACCATTTTTTTCCAGTTCTATGAAGATTTTGAATCTTTTCCTACTAGGACAAAGCTTTGTTCTACGTGGCAAGTTTGTCCAAGGTGGTAATGACAATTTTGAGGGGACTTCAATTTTGGGGGAAAACTTAAATTTGGGGGGAAACTTGAAATTTTGTGGGAAAACTTGAAAATTGGGGGAACTTGAAATTTGTGGGGAAGAAAAACTCGGCCATTAAATAAACCGTGCCCTATGGGCACGGGTAATGACTAGTATATACACACACACACACACACATATATATATATATATATATATATGTATATACTAGTCATAACCCGTGCCCGCGTGCACTGTTCATTTAAGATTTTCCTTCGCGAAATCTTTGTTCGCCGAAAAATTATTTTCACAGCCAAAATTTAAAAGAGCAAATTACCATAAAAATATTTAGCGGCACGGGCGTCTTCATCGTGGGCACCTTCGGTACGGAACAACAAATTCAGCGCATGTGCCTTCGACATAGAACAACAAATTCAACGTGGGTGCCTTCGGCACAGAACAACAAATTCGGCATAAAAAACAATTTCAGTGCGGGCGCCTTAGGTGCGGAAAAACAAATTAACGTAAAAAAAATTTAGTAGGCGCCTTCGGTGTGGGCGTTCATATACATATAACAGGTGCCCTTAGGGCACTGTTCATTTAAAAATCTTGAACTCACTAATTTTAAACAAACAACAATAATTAAAGCTCAATAATTATTAGGTCCCCTCAAAATCTTAGTTTCCAAAAATTTAGTTTTCCCTGAAATATCAGCAGATGAGATCAAAATTTTACAGGGTTTTGCAACGCGATCAATGAGTTGGCAGCATCTCCCGCGTTCATTCTCCCACAACTCGCATTTATTACCAAGATGAGATTGTGTATGCGCAGAACATTTTTTCATAACTAATATTAAATGAGTTGGTTTCCCTCCACTTTTATCCCTCCCAACAAATAAGTTTTCAAAAAAGTTTCAATGTTTTTTTGTATTCCCAACAAATTTTCCTTCAATCCAAGAAATTTCCCCTCAAAACTTGACAATACATTGCCACATATGATAAGTTCAAAATCTTCCTTCAATTGTTACACACACACACACACACACACAAGAAATAACTAGTACACAGACCCAATGAAAAATCCACAAACAGGATGTGGGGCCCGAGCAGAGCCAAGAAGAATAGAAAAACGTGGGTCGGTATGTGTGTATCGTCGAAAGATTAAAAGGAAAAAAGCAGGGTGCAAACACGCAAAAATAGCCCCTCATATAGCGTATGATAGCTGTAACAGCCTGTTTCTATCGTACCTTCTCCGTGCACGTGCTTTTGACCGTGCACGTAATTATTTTAGACTTTATTTGTTTTTGAACGTTTTTGTGTGATATGTTGTCCTGATCGTCTCTGAAAGTATTAGATTGTGGAATAACTTGGGAACGGCATATCTCGAGTCGTTCTTCCGCGATACTAACTTATTTGAGGTAACGTCGCGACTTTCTGTTTTGACGTGAGACGTTTCTATTTTTAGTTTCGTCTCTTGACGTCAAAATTTAGATCCGTCTTCTCCACCCTCTTTCTTTAGTCGTCCCGAACACCCCAGAATTATTTTACAATTTTTGAACTTAATTTGACCTATTTTCCATTTTTTGAAAGTTTTAAATAATTTTAAAACCTATTTTTATAAGAGTTTTAATTACAATAAAATTCCTATATTATAATAACGTATTAAAGAATTTTTAGACCAAGTTTCAGAATTTTTGGCCACACCCATCTCGTGTGAGGGAGAGAAGAGTAAATCTATTTTTAATTAATTATTTTAATTATATAATCACGTTTTTATTAAACCCTAACCCTAATCCTAGCTCTAACCTATTTATATTAGCCCTAGGATAAATTATTTTCGCATTACACAAACCCTAGCCGTCAAAAACACCTTCCCGACATTCGTCGCAACGTTGCGACGATCGCACAGCGCACGACCGGAGCTCACCCCCGCACATCCCCGTGCACGACCGGAGCAAGCCCCGCATCGCCGCTGCATCGCACCCTGCTGTCGCCCCGCTCCGACCGAGGCTCTCTCTCGGTCTGACCGAGAGACTTCCTCGCACAGCCACCCGCACCGCTCCGCTCCGCATCGCCAAGCGCCCGACCGACCCGCCTTGTCGGTCTGACCGAGACGCCGCCCCGCTGCATCGCCCCCATCGCTTCGCCCGCACCCGCAGCGCACGACCGACGGGATCTGTCGGTCTGACCGACAAATTCCCTCGCACCGACGCTGTGCTCGACCCCCCCACATCGCAGCTCGCACGACCGAGAGCCTCTCTCGGTCTGACCGAGAGGAACCCCCGCACCCGCAGTGAACGACCGACGGCCAAACGTCGCAAGTGGGTTTCTCCCACACCAACTTCTGGGGTGGGCCCCCCAAGTGCTCCTGAGGTGTTGTGGGCCCCCTTGGACCCCTAGCACTGCTGTGGGCCCCACTTGGACGTGCTACTTCGCGGATTTGCCGTCTACGACGTTGCAACACGTCGTAGGCCTTCGTCGCAAGTTTCGACTTTTGGAGAGACGTGCGAGGACCAGATCTGAAGCTGAGGAGTTCTCCGATCAGACACGACATCCATTCTACGACAAACTCCGGTTCAGGTTGGTTCCCCGAAACTCGTAGAAACCCCACAATAGCTGACTGAACCCTAAACTAAAAACCGTCAACTTGAACTAAATTTACTTTCCAGCTCCTGTAAAATGTTGTACGAACATAGAAAATCGACGAACGGACTTTGTTGACTGTGCACATAGGATAGATCGTCGATTAGGCTGAAACATCAAAAAGTGACTTTTGACAAATAGGATAGTCCCGAAAACCTAGAAACGAAACCTAATAGGATTTGATGAATTTGAGACCTGACATCGTCGCCGTGGCGATATTTCAGACGGACTTCTGTGGACGAGACGCTTGGACGAGACGCTTGGACGAGACGCTTCGAGAGGACGACACACTCGCCATTTCAGGCAAGTGTACCCACTTGCGTTTTTGACCGTGCCTTGGTCTTAGATTGCTAGAACTGTTAGACAGTGAATGTATGGAACCGGACGTGAAATGATAGCGTCTGGGACGCCCCTGACGACTCAGACTTGACGACGAAGTCTGAGCCTGACAACAACAACTTTGATGCTGTAGGGCTATCATGTGTGTGCGTGTGTGTGGACACCCTAGAATAACTCTCCCGTACACTGGTCGTGTCTTGTCACTGTTATCCACACTGGTCGTGTCTTGTCACTGTGTTACAAAAGCCTTCGGGCGTTTCAGATGCTCTCCTTGCGGGAGTGATCTCCGTGTTACAAAAAGCCTTCGGGCGTTTCAGATGCTTCCCGAGCGGAAGTGATCTCCGTGATACAAAAGCCTGCGGGCGTTTCAGATGCTTCCCGAGTGGAAGTGATCTCCGTGATACAAAAAGCCTACGGGCGTTTCAGGTGCTTTCCTTGCGAAAGTGATCTCCGTGCTTCCTGTCTTGAGTTCTGGGGTTTTGGGGTAGGGTTGAGCGTGCGCACGGTGAGAGGGTCTGATCCCCCTCGAACCGTAAGGCGTGAACCCTTCGTGTCGTGTCGTGTCGTTCCGTGTCGTGTCCTACCTGTCTTGTCTGTTTTCGTCTTGTCCTGACACCTTTAGGCTAGTCTCGTAGTCGGTAGCACACGCTACGACTACTGCCTGCTACGCTTTACTTTCCTGCTGCGTTACTTCTCTTGTACTTGTTGTAACCCCAGCATGCTAATCAACCAGTAAAACGTTGTCCAAAAGTTGATACACTTGCAGTAAAGTCTAACCCTTCTTGTAGACTTTACCTGACGTACAGTTCCTTTTACTTGGGTGCTGTACGTCAGGTGTTCAGCCAGAGTTCGTGGACGAGGCAGACTCACTGGAGTACGAGGAGCCGAGGACGTTGATCCAGAGTTCGTGCCTGACGAGGACCAGACCTTGAGGTCTTTTAGTCGCCACTTCCCGAGGGTACTACTTTTCGGTTTGTCTTTATACTTTTGTCACCATGCTTAGGCTTCTTTTAGACTTTGTACCAGTTGGATATTATTTCTCCATATAAATGAATGCAATTTCCTTTCTGTACTTTTGTTGTCCCTAAACTTTATAAATGCAAGAACCTGAAAATCTTCTAAAATGGTACCTCTACAGACGCTTATTGGGTCCGAGCTTCTCAGCTCTGCCCTAAACGGGCTTCGTCACGTTTCGCTTCCGTCCATTTTCGGAAGCGGGGCGTGACAATAGCCATTATCCTCTTTGTATAATAGATATATATGTGAGAGGGCATATGAAAAAGCCTCTCATATAACGTATGATAGCCATTATCCTCTTTGTATAATAGATATATAAACACACAAATAATAATAGCAGTCTTCAAATAATATAGGTTAGATATGACGGATCAACTGAATTTTAACCCCCATCAAATTCCAGAGGAGGAAACGCAATCACCCATAATAAAAAAGGAACCCCCTCCAAAGCCTAAAAATCATCATCATTATTGCTTTAAAAAAGGAAAATATCACCAAATAAAGAGGGGGGAAAAGATAAATTGCTTTTATCCATGGCAAATTAAAAAAACTGGATGGATAACTTCAGTCTTGAGTCTCCTCTGTAAGCAGCACTCTCTACCAATATATTATATTATATTATATTATAAATTATAAATTCAAACTCAATCCTCGAACCCCGTCTTCTCAAAAATTGCATTTCTGACCCGGCTCAAATCTCGCCCCTTGAGGGTCCGGCCGATCCCCTCTTGGACCGAAAACGACGCGGCCCGGTTCCTGCACAGCAACTCGTGCGGTGGGATCACCGCCCCTCCGGTGACCAGATCCTCGTCGTCGTCAAAATCAAATATCCTCGCCTTATTGCTATAGCTATTATTGCCGTTGCCTCTGTATTCCTCTTTCAGGATCTTTGACCAGTCCGGTATGTTCACCGGCAGCGACGCGGCCGCGGCGGTGACCCGATCCTTCTTCCGGCCGGACCGCGACGGCGGGATCGGCCTGCCGCGGGTCGACTCCGCCACCGCCCCCGTGGCCGACGGCCGTGTCTCGATCGCGCAGCCCCAGACGTCGGACTCGTCGAACTCGTCGGAGGCAAATCCGCCGTTGGCGGTCTCGTTCTCCATGGCAAAGAAGCGGTAAGCGCTCTTTCTCCCGGCCATCCTCTTTGCCCAGAGTACACCCTCGCTTTTTTGAAATTTTGCAAAAATTAATTCTCTCAATTGTAAAACTCTCAGATGAATGGAAAGGAACGCTCTTTTGCTTCCGTTTTCGTTCCGAGCGGAGTGATCGTTGCGCTGGTCTTTTATAGAGCGAGAGAGGGGCGAGAATTGGATTTTTGGATAAGCCTGTTTTAACATTCCGAAACTGCCCATGGACAGATCATCTATTTACCGGATGGACCTCCCGGCTCTCGTACGCAATGGGAGTCAGGGATTTCCGTTTCTGATTATTCGCGGATCACGTTAATCAATCAACTTCCATAATACGCCTAGTGCGTGATCCTACTATCAATTTAAATCGGACGGCGGGATTGAAATGCATCGGCTGACGACAGAAGGAAACGAGAGATCTCAGATTTACAAATTCTTCTAAAAGATGTATGTAAACATTACAAGAAAATATTTTTTTTCTTTAATAATATTATTCTAAACGTAAAACTGGGTCCCGCCATGGTCCTTCCAATTTCATGTAGGGACGCGTGGTGAGTAGAGAGGCCCGCTGCCACCTGTCCAACACCATGCTTTCCAGTCGCCGGGGGCGTGAGGTCACGTGAAGTAGACCCCCCACGCTATATAGTCCAAAACATAAAGAGCAAACGAGAAAATCAAAAGAAATCTGCATACGAGCGACCGTACATGAGCCCCCTATGCGACTACACGAATCAACAGTACGATTGTATTTACGAGAGTACACGGGTTTTGTCTACTTTATTATTTAACAACTATTTCTTTTACGTTGTGGGCCCCGTTGTACTGTACACGGTGGATTTCCCGTTCACTGCAATATATCTTGTCGGCAGGTTGATGGTACATATAGTACCGTGAGAGAGTAAAGGAGGCGATGACGTGTGGGGTTTTGATTCGTGGAAGTACGATGAGAGCGTTGGAGCTCTGACTGTTGGGGAAACATGGATGGGTACGTATTTTTGTCCGAATGGCATGAACACCCAAAGGAAGGTCCACGCGCCCAATTTCCGGGCCCCCAGCAAAAATCATAAATTAAAAGGATTAGGAAATTGATGGGATAATTTGAAATCAAATGATACGGGGTAACCTGACCCAATCCGTGTCACGAATAAATTAAACAGTTTACGGATATGCCATTATGACTATGATAATTAATTGTCCCCATGGTGCTCCATTTCTTTGCGAGATCGGGCCAAAGAAAGCCGATCTACAGGAGGCTGCACGTTAAGAAGCATCGCCAATGTATTGAACTTAATTCACAAGGTGACATTTTCGACCCAATTTCCGATACAATCATATAAATTGACACAAGGGTGCCATGTTCTAGATGCAGATATCATTAATCGGGTTAATATTATATACCGCGGTTTTTGTAATATACAGGGGTTTTTATCAGTTTATATGTTAAACAAACTTACCAATTATAATGAACCGTTATATGACTATTTTTAAAGAAGAAAGTTCTGTCCGTAAATAGACATATGGATATTAATATCGGTCATATATGTACACATTAAAAATATCCGGTGCTTATGGATGGGAACAAATCAAACAAAATTCCCATTTCTGTAATGGCATGGATGTATACAACGTCATCGCCAATGTGTCCGAAAATTTCCAAATGCGTCCAATATCTAATGAAATCTTGTCATATACGTGGTGTGATATATAAACATGCGAGAGCCATGATCCTTCATATTCCTAGAAGAGGAAAATTTTATTGCCACGTTTGAAAAAAACAGCAGGGAAACCGAATCAAAGAATGGCAATGTTTAATACAAACGGACAAGGAACACTGGGGCTTAGAAATGTGGTTAGCTTGGAACACAAAGTTATACATATTAGACAAGTAACAAATGGATATCCGAATGAAATTTTTAATCCATGATTCGGATTAGGTCCTCGACGTCTGACCATTCGAGCTCTTGGATACTATATTTTTAAAAAAATAAAAGTTATGTAAAAGAAGGAAGAAAGAAACACAAATATTTATCTCGACGGCGCTGAGATCTATTTGCCCATAGCTAGTAGCATTCTGTGTGCTATCTGTACAAAGACTCCATAGATAATCACCATGCAATTAGACTATCAAAATGGCACCTAGTTCCAGGACATCATACTAGTGTAAACATAAAGACAACAATGAAGATGAAGAACCTGATAAGAATAATTTTCCACATATGAATACATTGAAGAACATGCTATCTCAGAGATTCTAACTTCAGAACTCAAATATCTACGACTGCGCCTCAGCGATTTTTCTCATATTGGTTACTATGATTGTTATTATGCAAGCCAATTATCAAAACAAACTAGAAAATTATAGAATTGGCCCAAAGCATAAAAATACAGCTGACGAAGCTAAGTCATCAGCTAAGTCGTGAGAGGGTATCCTAATTTCCAACTGCTTTCAGGAAAAGCCTTAAGAGAGTCACCCCTCGGTTCCTCTCGCGAGTCTTGGTCATGATCATACTCAAAAAAAAAACGCTCAGCTACCACCGTCACTGGTTGATAATTAAGAACCAATTCATTACTGTATGATTGTCGAAATTGATGCTTCACCAATAATGATGTTGCTTAGGAATATTTTAGTGACCTGCTTCTAAACACACTTCTCAACTAAAATAACTACCACTTGTGCCTTTTCATGAATTTTTTAAAGATTGTGAATATTAGAATAAGTGACGTCAAAAGGCAAATGAAAATTCTCACCACACTACACTGTTACGGAACCGGTGTTTAAGAAAGCAATGATCCATGCAATAAAGAAGCTTTACTTGTGTTCATATACTATTGTTTAAAAACAACATTGAAGTATTATGCTGTGTGACTAAAATAAAGTTATCAGTCCCTTAAATAAGAGAAAAAAGAAAAATACTGAAATGCCCTCTTCTTGATCTCAATGAATGATTAAAAACAACATTGAAGTATATATACAAGTTTCCGCCCCATGGTACAATTTACATAGTTAACTGGATTCTTAGGGCTTTCATCTTCCAATCAAGAAGGCATGGACTTCGAATAACTTACAGCAAAATTAGCCAATCAGTTATCAACAGAACTACAGATGATAAATTAAAATGGACGCTGCTACTGTGAATGCTCCCCAAACTTATCGAATGGAGATTAACTTAATGACCGAGATCCGCAAGCTAGCTCTTTTGGAATCATTCAGATTTGTAAAACCAATAAGAGGTTAGTCTTTGGGAATGCTTGTTCAAGCTTTATCCAACCATGGATCTAACTTATGTTTCACGCGATTACTAGCTGTCATGCTCATTTAGCTTTTGTGGGAAAACAAATCTGGAGCCTAGAGGTTGTTTGTTTAAAAGAAATCAAGATTCTCTCGATGCAAACATAAATATTAATATGTGTGCATCCCAAAGGGATAGGCATGGGTGATAACTTGGGGATGTTACCTTAGGAGAGAAAGGTTTTGAATTCAGGAAACACGATGTGCAATGGACTTGTTTAATCAGTTGCGCTTCTTTACATGTGGAAGCTGTTCCTTCCATCGTCCATCTTCCTTCGTTAACATAATTAACAATGTATATCAT
Organism: Scilla litardierei; assembly: GCA_030789695.1. Taxonomy (NCBI): domain Eukaryota; kingdom Viridiplantae; phylum Streptophyta; class Magnoliopsida; order Asparagales; family Asparagaceae; genus Scilla; species Scilla litardierei. The sequence continues at coordinate 972,136 of CM061138.1, read as the reverse complement.
GTCTTAAAATTCGGTATACAGCTTGGTTTATGTGGACATTGCACATGAAGCCAGCTTGTAAAAAGACAACATTGACGACTAAGAAGCAGCAGAATAATAATAATAACAACCTGGTGAGAATAAGAATCTCTGAGATAAGAATTTGCTATCTCAGAGATTCTAACTTAAGAACTCAAATATCTACAACTGAATATCACCGAGTTTTCGCATAGGAGACGCTAGGAATGTCGTATTATGCAAGCCAATTATCAGAACAAACTAGGAAATGTAGAACTGGCTCCCAAAGCATATACATCCAGCTGATGGAGCTAAGTCGTGAGAGGATATCCTAATTTCCAACTGCTTTCAGGAAAAGCCTTGAGAATGGCATCCCTAGGTTCGTCTATGCAAACAGGTTGATAATTAAGAACCAATTCGTGGATAAAACTGTAGAAATTGATGCTTCACCGATAATGATGTCGCTTAGGAATATTTTAGTGGCCTGCTTTGAAACACACATCTTAATTAAAATAACTACCACTTGTGCCTTTTTCAGGAATTTTTTTTAAAGATTGTGTATCTTAGTATAAGAAATGTCAAATGTAAATAAAAATTCTCACCACCTTACTCTATTGCATAACCAGTGTTTAGGAAAACATTGATCCATGCAATAAAGAAGCTTTACTTGCAATCATATACTATTGTTTTAATACAACATTGCAATATTATATTGTGGGATGAAAATAAAGTTATCAGTCACTCAGATACGAAAAGAGAGAAAATCAAAGCCCTGCCCTGGTCTTGATGTCAATGGAGGATTAGTACAAAGTCGGGCAGATTCCTGAAATTAATAATTGAAATGAGACTTATCGCGATGGACATATTTAACTTGTTTAGTACATGATTTGTTCGGCCAAACAATGACCATTCTGGACGCTGATGCAATATCCTTAACTTAGTGAGGAACAGAATAAACCTTATCATATCTTTTTGTAACACTAGTATTTGTTTTAAGCGTCTAGTGCTGAGAACTGCAAACCAAACCCAGACAAACCCTATAAAATCAGTATCAAACGCCTCAACAGCTCACATGCAACATCATTATCAATGAAATCAGTAAAAAGGCCGGGTTGTTTATGTTATACAAGTACAATCTACCAGCAATCGATGGAAGTTTAGGTAAGAATCGACCAGTGAAGCTTGGTGTTACACATGGATGTAAAATTGGTAATAAACCCAACTTTTTATTATGTAATGTAACTGTAAATCTATGAGTGCATCAATGGACGTTTATGTTAAAAGAAGCGACGAGCAAAGGCCTGGCGTCAAGAGGTACACGTTAGTTGTGAAGTCAGTATTAAAACCAACTTTTTTATGAAACATAAGGGTTAATCTTCCAACACATCGATGGGTGTTTAGGTAAGAAGCAACGAGTGAGGCTCAATTTTAAAAGTTACACTTTAATTGTAAAATCAGTAGTAAAACCACCTTTTTAAATGTAATATAAGTCTACCAGCACATCGAATATCGATAGAAGTTTTATGGTAAGAAGTGATGAGTGAAGCATGGTGTTAAAAGTTACACGTTAATTGTGTTTTGGTTGAGCAAGTGGCAGGCTACAGCATATTTTACCGCATCATTTATTAGACTAAATCCATGCGCATCAATGCAAGTTACCACACTATTGTACAATTTGCATAGTTTATTGGGTTCTCAAATCTATGTTCTGCCAATCCAAGGAGATTGGCAAGGAGAAGTCACGGACTTTGACTAACTTACAGCAAAAATAGCCAATCAGTTATCAACATAACTACAGATGATAAACTAAAATGGACTAGGGTACTGCCGATGCTCCCCAAACTTATCCAATAGAGATTAACTTATTGTCGAGATCCGCACACTATCTCTTTTGAATCATTCAGATTTGTAAAACCAATAAGAGGTTAGGCTTTGGGAATGCTCGTTCAAGCTCATCCAACCTTGGATCCAACTCATGTTTCGCAAGATTAATAGCTGTCATGCTCATTAAGCTTTTATGGGAAAAACAAATCAAGAGCCCAGAGGTTGTTTGTTTAAAAAGAAAGCAAGATTCTCTCGAAGCAAACATATATTAATATGTTTGCATCCCAAAGCAAGGGGCAAGGGTGGTAACTTGGGGATGTTGCCTTAGGAGAGAGAGGTTTTGAATTCAGGAAACACGATGTGCAACGGACTTGTTTAATCACTTGCACTTTTTTACAGGTGGAAGCTGATGTGTTCCTTCCATCTTCCTTCATCCTTCATTAACCTAATTAATCATGTATATCCCTTCTTAAAATGTGGAAAACAGCTTGGTTTATGTGGGTAAATGCACATGAAGCCAACTTGTAATAACATGCTTTATGAATTCCATAAAATAATTATAAATTTGCTTTTTGAGTATAGTGAGTTTTCATGGACAAATGCAATGATGTACAGTTGCTACTGGGGCTAAGTTTAGCAAACAACAGATAATAAATTAACATGAGCAAGGTGCTAACTGCTAACCCAAGATGTACATGCTTGTGCTCCATCATATTGTGTGTTGGATGCAGGCCGAAACCAAAGGTTCAACTTCCTCCGAAAGGGTTTACGTTGCCCTGATTAATCAATAGGTACAAACCATCAAAGTGGACATAAAGGAAACCTTACGATGTGCCTGCCACTAGAACGGGAAAAGTTTTCCAAGTTTATCATTAAGTCATCAGGAAATTGGGCTTTAAAAAATACAAGTTTTCACAAATTGTGTTAAATAACATTGACCCAACGAAGATGAAATCTTTTCTGAACCTCATTTGACCTTTGCGCTATCAGATAGTGCTTAGTAAGAACTTCGCAATATGAAGCATCCAAAAAGGTGTTCAAATGTGAAAGTTCAGGTAATTTCTGCAATCTTCTCTTTAAACCTTATTATTCTTCACAAACTAAGCACAAATCCCTTTTAGGACAGTTAAAAGGCTTGTGTTTAAAGTCAAGGCCAACTACGGTTAGATTTTTAGATATTTTCATTCCTCTTATGGTTTCCCACAATCAACATACGTGGTTTTTAGCATTGGGGTTGCGGCCACACCAGTGGCAATCTAGTGATTTTGGGCTACGGGTGGCAAATTTGTAATTTTGAACCCTATGGGTATTTTGATGAATATGGGCAAATCAGCCGTGTATATAGTGAGTGAGGGGTTAGGGTTAAGGGGAGGGTGGAAAATTAAAGAATACCGAGTAGAGAAGAATATAAGTAGAATAGTTTAAATCTTGGGGAGATTAGGCCTTTATCTCGAATCAAAGGCTAGGAAGGTGGTTTCCGCTCTAATTGAAATCAATTATCTTGTATTTTCTCTTTTTATGAACTATTTCTCTTCAAAACCCTAATTTTTCCTAACAAATTGGTATCATGATTTTGGAATTAATTACGGATCTAGAGGAGATGAGATCCATGATCCAGCAACTCCTCGAGCAATCGAGGACCGCGACAAAGCAAATCTTTACGGATGCGGGCCAGTAAATCGCCACTGAAGGAGCCGCGATGATTCAAAACCTTGATGAGCCACGACGAAAAATTTCGGAGGTGTTCCTCTCCCTCTGAAGATCCTACAAGCTTAGATCTACCAGATTTGAAAATGAAGGTGTCTAGCGACGCAGATCTGAAGAAAGGGGGAATCAATAACCAAGATCCGAGGACGACAAAGGCGTGCAAGGATCCATCGAAGGCCGAGGACCCTCAACAGGTATGCCATGGGCCTCGCGACCTACAGGCGGCCCCATCCAAAGCGGGAGAAACACTAACGGGTTGACTAGCCTCGCCTAAGGCTGAGAACCCATCGGCAGCCCGCCAGAGGCCCAACGAACATCCAACGAGTCGCCATCCCCCCTCCCCCGCGGTGCTCTCCTGATTGGCGGTGGAGATTTTTTCCCCTTCTGTGGGGTTTTGTCTGACGGAGGAGATGGTTTTGGACAGCGGCGACTGATTCCGAGCTACGACGAACCTCTGGTGGGGTCCGATGATGGTGTGGAGCACTTTTCGAGGCCCCACTACCTCTAAATGTCTTGCGATCAGCCACGACGTCATCTCGCAGTGGACGACGGCAACCTGGAGTGGTCTTTTAATCCTGGAGTGGATGAGTATCCCTTTGAACCGAAAGAAAACAATCCTTAGCGCGTCCATAGACTTCATGCATCACTTTGATAACAATGTGGTTGTTCGGGGGCAGAGTAGTGTTGGGAATGGGGGTTGCGGCCACACCGGTGGCAATCTAGTGATTTTGGGCTCCGGGTGGGGCAATCTAGAAATTTTGGGCCATAGTGGCATTTTTGTAAATTTGGACAAATCGGCCTTATATATATAGTTATATATAGTGAGTGAGGGATTAGGGTTAAGGAGAGGGTTGAAAATTGGAGAAGGATATTGAAAAGAGAAGAATACGAGTAGAATAGTGTGTTTAGATCTTGGAAAGATTTAGATTTTTATCTCGAATCAAAGTCTAGGAGAGTGGTTTCCTCTCTAATTGGAACCAATTACCTTGTATTTCCTCTTTAATCTATAAAAATCTAAACGTTTTCTCATCAAAACCCTAGTTTTTCCTAACACAAGATTTTCAAAACCCATAAATAGTCTAAACTCTTAAGTCCTAGGTTATGAAGCCTTTAGTGCAGAGTTAGCTTGGCCAAAGATACAGGTGTACTTTGGAGTTAAAAATTTTTCAAAAAATCATATTGCTGCGATGATCTTCTTTAAACCCATATTCTATACATTTCTGTTACTTTGCTATTCTTCCCATGAGCATTAGCATTACTTTGCTAGTCTTCCCATGAGCACCGTTGATTGCAGGATGATTCCCCTCTATTGCTCTTCTAATATTCTTGAATTCTTCTCCTTCCTTACATTATTTCTTATCCTTTACTTTCCATCCATCTCTAAGTATTTTCTTTCTTTCTTTCTTACGTCACCACCACTAAGATCATGATGAGACACATGCTGCAGCAGCTTTGAAATGCACAATTCTGTTCTAGAGAAGGTCACCGCTTGTTTTAGATTCATGTACAAGAACTTTAAATGTCTCGTCTTCGGTATTGGGATATACAACTATTAAAATCCCAATTCGTCCCACATCGAAAAAACAAGGAGAAAAGAAATGTTTAAGTATTAGAGGGCCTCTTCACCTAAACCAATTGGGTTAGATGTTAGCTAATACCAAAGATTTGGGTGTGAGCCCATTGTTATGCGCCAAGTATGGGATGTGTCCTTGTAAGGCTATTGTTAGAGGCCTAGTATGGGATGGGTCTCTAACAAACATACTAGTGTTAGAGGCTTAGTATGAGATGTGTCTCTAACAAATGGTATCAGAGCTAACCTTATACTACGACCCACATTGCGGAAGGGACAACCTGGGGAATGAGCGACCTAAGAGGGTGCGACCTGATAAGGGCTAGAGTGGGTCATTTAGAGTGGACACCCCAGAGTGGGCCGTCATGGACGGCGGTTGACGGACGCGTGGTGGTATGCTAGGATCCTAATTAGTCTCACATCAGGAAAAACAAGAAGAAAAGAAATGTTTACGTATTAGAGGGCATCTCCGCCTAATACCAATTGGTTTTGGGTTGGATGTTAGCTAATACTTAACAATTGGATGAGCCAAGTATTATGGGCCTAGTATGGACTGGGTCCCTTAGCAAGGCTATTGTTAGAGGCCTAATATGAGATGGGTCTTTAACAAATGAACTAGTGTTAGATGCCTAATATGGAATGGGTCTCTAACAAATGAACTAATGTTAGAGGTCTAGTATGGGATGGTTCTCTAACAACAACACATGGAAATATCCTTAGATTGATAATGCATATGAATTGCAGACTAGACAACTGAACATGGTAATTCGGAGGACAGTAAATGAAATGCATGCGACCTAAATGAGTATTCCTACAGTTGAGACATAGAATGCTTGTAAAGTAGAATTTTGAACTTGCATTTCTTAAAATCCTCAGTTGAAATCTCCATGATGTTCACTGATCCATTACTATGGCTTGATGCATCTCTCCTCTACCATTTAAAATGACAATTCTTCAACTGGCAAAAATGCGTTTGCAACTGCACGAAATCATGGCAAACACAAACAGAAGACCAGAAGCGTGCAAACATTTTATTTCGTTGTAATTATAATTTCTAAAACTTTCTTCCAATTGAAACTTGATATGATGCGTCTTTTGACTTTTATAAATTAATCATTGCATCAAACATCAAATTTTATGATGTGAAACAAACTGTGGATGCTCTATATTTTCATCAATGTAGACTTGCTGAAGTCTGGTAAGGTGATCTACCATCGAGAAATTGGCAGTTTTCGGCTAACATTTAATATTACACTTTTAGAATCTTTTATTTTAGTTTATTTTAATAATTTATAAGTGTGGTGCACGTAGATCCATTGGGCTTCTAAAACCATCTTTTATTATTGTTTTTATTTTCTTTATTTTATTTCAACATGTGGTTTGCTCATAGTTTTAGGCTATAAGTAAGCCTTGTATCAGAACTTTTGAAAATCAGTTAAGAAGATTGGTTATAGAGTGAAAATGAAATAATAATTAAGGGTTCATAAGAAGCCCTTGTTTTTCCTTTTCGGCTCTTTGCATGTGAGGCACCTAGAATAGGTCAGTAATTCGCCTGAGTGTAAAGCTTAAATTTTATCATTGTTATAGAATCCTAATTTTCTCTGAAATCTCCCACAGAAACCCTAGTTCTTTTCCAAAGCTATCAAATTCTTAATTCCTCCACAAATAAACTGCCATAATGAAACCCTGGATCCGGTTCTGTAACATGTTCCTTATCATTTGGTATCATAGTGAATCGATTGGGTTGACTGATTGGTGAGAAAATTAATAGTCATATGTTTGAATCTCTTGTTTGTGAGAATTTGAAAGTCAGTGTGTGACATCTATGTGTGACACCCGAAATCTATCACTTTTTTATAAAAACCTAATCTTGTCTTCAAATCCCTAATTTCCCATCCGCATAAACCCTGGATCCACTTCTATTACTATATTCCCAGACTGGTATCAGAGCATCTACCTAATCCCAAAAACACCAATTTTTCTTCTATCTTACTTTAGATCAAAAAATTCCTGGGACCATCCTCATAACCGTCACCCTTTTCCGTTGGTTTAGATTATTTAAAAATCGCTATTGATCATCTTCCGCAACCAACAGCTTTTAACAAAGCCCAACATCGCAGTCTGCATCATCACCATCATCTTCGTCCCCACCTGAGACATTCCCTTTCAGTAGCATCACCGCCTTCGATTATCTCATCAATAGCATCTGCATCATCACCATCACTTGAATCAATGCCATTGTTATCTCTTCATATCAACACCCCAGATCTCGTAATCATTGGCATCATCAACCGCGACCTGCAGTGTAAACTAATGATACCATGCCTACCATCATCTTCTATCTGTCCCAATGTCATTGTCACCGTTAACCATCAAAAAGTTCAATAACGACGCCTTCATCTCCTCTGTCAGTTTTATTGTTGCTAATGTTGCTAAAATTCAGCTTGGTTGAGCCGAATACAATTGGATCAGCTCGATCTAGCCAAAGCCAAACAAATAGATCTGAGCCACCTGAGCCAATTCCAAGTCAAGCCAAACCAAACCTTTAGCAGCTCAACCCGAGCCGACACAACCAGTTCCAAAGAAGCCGTCCCAGTCGAACCCTAGCCGACATCACATTAAACCAAGCAAATCCAAACTCGAGTCGAATTCGAGGGTAACCTAGTGTTACCTAGTGTCGAGCCACGGTTCAGCTTGATCAAACTGATTGAGTTTTCAGCCGAATTTTGAAGTATTTTCGGTCTATTTTAAGTAGATTTTTTTTGTTCTCCAGCAATTTTTGTATAGGTATTTCCCAAAGCCTTCTCCTAACCTGCAGGTGCCAAAAGACTAACCTGTCTATTAGAAAATCTTTGATAAACTTGAAAAGACAATCACATTGACTGAAGACACTAGCAAGGAACAAATTCATACCGATGGACATTTAGATGAGTTAAATGCAGTATTCAATGTCAACAGAGAAATGATCAATTCAAAAGACATATCACAAAAGGCCTCTTCGTGGGTTGAAAGTTGGCCCTTATCATCTGATAGACTTGAGGGGTAATGACACGTCTATAATTTCAGGACAAATGGGCATTTTTGTAATTTTGAGGGTCAAGGGACAAATCGGTAATTTAGGCTAAAACCCCCAGGCCAGTAGTATTTTAGTAATTTAAGGGTGGTGGCTCATTAGGATTTTTTTAATAAATAAATGGAGATTATAAGAGGGGTTTAGTTGGAGTTTTGTGAAGAATTATTTGATATTAGGGAAACATCCATTAGATCTAGTGGGAGAGTGGTTTCCTCTCGAATCAAAGCTTGGAAGAGCAGTCTCCTCTCGAAAGAGACCAACAAGCATTGTATATCAGTTTTATTATCAATAAAAAATCATCCCCTTTTCCACTAAATCTACTACTTTAACCCTAAAATCCCATCTTTCAACCTAAAAATCACATCTGTCTCCCAAAATCCACAAGGATCAGATTTTTATCACCAAACCCCCCCAGAAAAACATATCAAATTGGTATCAAATCTATTCGATCTAGATGGCGGTGAGGAAAGTTAATGCTTTGGAGGAGAAATTGAGGAGCAAAGTACAAACCCTAAATGAGCACCATCAAGCAACAAAGGAAGAGAAAACAACAATGAAGGAAAGGATTGCATCTGTGAAGAAAAGGCTCGTTGCTAGAGTGTAATCGTCAATGGAGTTCTTGTTAAAGGCGACTTTGGACCTCCTTATGAAGAAAGAGGATCTGTTGAAACAGATATGAAGAAAGATGACAAAAACATAAATCTGGAGCAAAAGACCCGATCGTGGACAAAGGAAAAAGAGAAAGTCGGCGATTTTATGCAAGACCACCTCCGAGCGGCATAGATTTAAGGCGAATGGTGAGATTTTTGACCGACATCCAAGAGAGAGTCATCGTCTTTGAGGAAGAACGACCACTGGCGTCGGATCTGATCAACGACAACTCTACTACGTCGATCTGAGGTACCACGGCTCTCGGGAGAAAGCGATAATGGACGACGGCCCCCTCACTCGTCGCCAGGGGCACTATGCCCCTTAGTGGACGGTCCAGGGGCCGATGGCCCCAGGGGGCCGCCCCAGGTCTTGACAGGCCCTGGGCGGGCTGCCCAAACCGTCCTGAGGCCCGCAAACCCAGGGCAAGCCTCCCATGGCCCAACAACACTTTTAAAGGGCCCCATGGCCCATTGTTTTCAGAGAAAAGTCCTCCCGAATATCGGCGTCAGTGTTTTGAGCACGGATGACCTTCGGCCGAGCTGGACGAGGGCTTCTTTGAGGACGATAGAGACCTTTGGTGACCCAACGACAGCAAAGGATGCCTGCTAGGCTACAAATGGACTACAAGAGGCCCATATGGAGGCGACGATCCTTTTGATAGCAACAACAATGGTAGTGGAGGAATTAGGGGATTTGACCCAGCAGGGAACGAGCACCCTCATTCAGAGTAGCTTGACCCACAGACTACATGCACTGCCTTGAGAACAATGTGGTTCTTTAGGAGCGGAGTAATTATAGGCATGGGAGGTAATGACATATCTATAATTTCTAGACACATTGGCATTTTGTAATTTTGAGTGTCAGTGGACAGATCTGTAATTTAGGATGAAAATCCTAGGTCATGTGTATTTTAGTACTTTAGGGGTGGCAGCTCATTAGGATTTACTTTTAAAGGGCATCATGGCCCATGGTTTTCAGAGAAAAGTCCTCCCGAGCATCGGTGTCAGTGTTTTGAGCACGGATGACCTTCAGCCGAGCTGGGCGATCACCGTGGCATCTATATGGGCTTCGTTGAGGACGATAGAGACCTGTGGTGATCCAACGACAGCAAAGGATGCATACTAGGCTACAGATGGACTACAGGAGACCCTATGAAGGCGACAACTCTTTTGATAGCAACAACAATGGTAGTGAAGGCATTAGGGGATTTAACCCAGTAGGAAACGAGCATCCTCATTCAGAGTAGCTTGACCCATAGACTTCATGCACTACCTTGAGGACAAGGTGGTTCTTTAGGGGCAGAGTAATTATAAGCTTGGAAGGTAATGACATATCTGTAATTTCTAGACACAGTGGCATTTTGTAATTTTGAGTGTCAGTGGACAGATCTGTAATTTAGGCTGAAAATCCTAGGTCATGTGTATTTTAGTATTTTATGGGTGGCGGCTCATTAGGATTTTATTAAAAATAAATGGAAAGATTAGAAGAGGGGTTTATGTGAAGTTTTGTGAAGAATTGATTGAGATTACGGAAAGATCACTTAGATCTAGTGGGAGAGTATGGCTTCCTCTCAAATCGAAACTTGGGAGAGCATTCCTCCTCTCAAAAGTGATGCAACTATCATTGTATTTCAGTTTTATTATCAATAAAAATATCTTCTCCCCCAAATCCACTCTTTTAGCCTTAAAATCGCACCTTTCACCCAAAAAATCTCATCTTTTCCCTTAAAATCCAATAAAAATAGATTTTTACCACCAAAACCCCCAGAAAACCCTATCATCTCAATTTAATCAAGAAAAAAGTATATATTAGCCAATGCCTATGCCAAACTTCAAGCATAATCAAATGTTGGGCTACAATTTGAGTACACAACCAAAAGTGGATCTATAGCCCAAACTGAAGCAACAACCAGTGAGCCAAAGCCCGGGTTCGAGCTTGTGCCTGAACTCTAGGTTGAGCCAGTTATTGATCTTAAGCAAGAGCCTGATTGTGAGGTACATGTTGTGTTGCATCCCAATATAAAACCACTGCTGACATAGGTTCTGATGCCAGATCACATTGAGTTCGTTATTAATGATCATACATAACCTACCAGTCGACAAATGTTGTGATTATTCTTATCTACTGCATTGCTATTGGAATATTATTTCCAAGGGAGTGGTAGGGGTTTCTTTATTCTTCTTTGTTTAAAAACTTGAGGACGAGTTGTCTTCGACAATGGTAATTTTGATGTGAAACAAACACACGACGTGTGTTACTTATTTATGGAATTGAGGAAGATCACACCTAAGCCAGAGAAATCAGATTTAAAGAATTTAGTGTTAGCTTTTAGTCCTTATTTTATTCGTTTTTATATGAATTCATGTGTTGCGCAGGTAGATTCATATGGCTTCTAGATCCTTCTTTAGAATTTTATTTTTATCTATTTTATTTTAAGCATGTGTGATGCAGTTGATTTAGGCTATAAACAAGCCTTGTAGGAAAACTTTTGTAAACAGTTAATGAAGATGGCTTATTAACTGAAAATGAGAGTATAAGTAGTGGTTAGTGATTGTTTCCTTTTTATATCTTACCATGTGAGGCGCATAGGATGGGTGAGCTATTCTCACGAGTGTGAGGCCGGAAATGTATCCATTTTCTATGAAATCCTAAATTTATCCCAAAACCTTCATAACCCTAGTTCTTTTCAAAAATCTATTAAATCTAATTCCGCCACAAATAACCCATCATAATGACCCCTAGTTCTGCTTCTGGCACAAAGTTTCCCGTCAATATCGCAGGGCCAAAAAGAGGACATCGATATCGCAGTGCCAAAAAGAGAACATCGTAGTGCTCCACCCCCCCCCAAAAAAAAAAAATTCTCTCTCGAGCAGGTTCAGTTTTCCAGGGCAAAAGCAGTTGCTGGTATGGTCTTCAATCCAGCACACCTCTCCTCCCCCGGCATACCCTCTCCTACATCATCTAAAAACCCCAGAACTTTTCTTTGTTTTGTTTTCTTAGATCTCAAGACTAGCAAGAGTTCACCGGAGCAAAATCACTCGATCTCGCCACCAGGGGTCGACTCCAAGCATATGTAACAGACCAAGCCAAGCGTTGAACGCAACCCGTTCAACAAGGAGATTCAGCCAACAATGGCGGAATCCGTTCAGAAATTTACAAGCGGAAGAAGAAAATTTAAAGAATAAAGAATTAAAAGTAAAATAAGGGAATAAACTGCATATATCATCGATGCCTTACAATCCTTAATACCCCCTCCTTATATACTCACTAGCCTCTAACAGAATTCTGTTAGAGGTTCTCTCTCTCTCTCTCAATCCAGCTGGAACCAATCGGAGGGCGCGAAGGCTAGAGAAGAAGCGCGCTCAAATTCGTTGGCAATGAACGGTTCCGATTAAAAGAACTGAGTGTCCTGTTATTCGACGGAGGGGAGTTCATCGTGGCTTAAAACATCAACGCCTATGATTAAAAGACGATGGGCGGCTGAGATTAATCTTCTGAGTGAATCAACGGTGGATTTCCTTCTAACGGCTCCATTGGATTCAAACACTCTCCTGGCTGCTTCTTCTCCCCCACATCGGCATTCTCCATTGCTCTATCCTCCACAAGCTTCCTCTGAGCTCTCTCCGCCTCGATGAACTGGGCTCTCTAACAATCCCTCCCCCATTTTGTGACCTTTCCTCAAGGTCAAATGATGGAAAGCGACGCACTAAATCCCAATAGGATTCCCATGTAGCCTCTTCCATGCTCCGCTGTTTCCATTAGACTAGGACCTGGGAGACTAGGACCTTTCCCTTGCGAATCACCCTTCTATCAACAATGGCCACTGGCTCATCAATCAACTCCTATGTGTACCTAGGCTGGGATTCCTGGATGACAGTGTTTGCGCCCACCTTTCTTTTGAGCTGAGAAACATGGACAACTGGGTGAATCTGCGCTTCCACTGGCAATTCCAACTTGTAGGCCACCTCTCCAACCTTCTCCAAGATGGTATAGGGCCCGTAATATTTAGGAGACAATTTGTGAGTCTTCCTTCCAGATACACTGATTTGTCGATATGGCTGCAACTTGAGGTAAACAACATCTCCCACCAAGAATTTGTGTTCTGTACGATGTTGGTCTGCTTGCTTCTTCATTCTCTCCCTTGCTTTCTCTAGATTATCCTTTAACAGCTTCATGGTAACTTCTCTTGTAAACAAAGCTTCATCCACAGCAGCAATGTGTGAGGTGTGGGGCAAGTAAGAGATTAATGTAGGAGGTGGTCGCCCATATACTGCTTCAAAGGGAGTCATCCTAGTTGAACTCCTCCAAGTGGTGTTGAACCAGTATTCTGCTAAGGCCAACCACTTGACCCACTCCTTAGGCTTGTGGCAACAAAAACAACGTAAGTAGCACTCTAGGCTCCTGTTAGTGACATCTGTCTGACCATCACTTTGGGGATGATAAGCTGAGCTATGTGCCAATTTGGTACCCTGCAGCCTAAAAATTTCAGTCCAAAATTGGCTGGTGAAGACCACATCCCTATCACTGATTATGGTGGCTGGAACCCCATGGTATTTAAACACTCCTTCAAAGAAAACATATGCTACTCCCTTGGCTGTGAATGGGTGCTTGAGTGGGAAAAAATGAGAGTATTTGGTTAGTCTATCTACCACCACATAGATAACACTGAACCCATTACACATAGGAAGTCCCAATATGAAGTCCATTGATATACTCTCCCAAATCTGCCCTGGGATAGGTAAGGGTTGTAAGAGGCCTGGGTATGCCACATTTTCAGACTTGTTTCTCTGGCATACTTCACATTCTCTCACATATTGTCGTACCTTGGCCATCATTCCCTTCCAATAGAAAGACTTCTTCAGTCTGTGTAAGGTCCTGTCAGCATCTGAATGACCTCCTATTGGGGAGCCATGGAATTCCTGGAGAAGACCTTGCTGAATTTCTTGTGCCTCAGGACTAATGAGAATTCTACCTTTGTAGTAGTATACCCCTTCCAGCTTCCTGTACTTTTGTAGGGCTTGTCCTCCTTGTTGCAATTTTTTTTCTATGTGTTGAAAGTAGGGGTCACTTTCTACCATGAGTTTGACACCTTGGAGAAGAAATATGATATATGGAACAAAAATCCTCTTCAATTTCTTCGCTGTTGTCAATCTCCCTAGACAAGCTATCAGCTGCCCTATTGGTTTTCCCTGGTTTATACTCTACATGGTAATTGTAAGATTGCAGCTTCATCAACCACTTACTCTGCATGCCCTGCTGGAGCTTTTGATTGAGCAAATATCTTAAGCTCTGGTGATCTGTCCTTATAATGAACCTCCTACACAGTAGATACTGCCCCCATTTTGTTACAGCCATGATGATAGCAAGCAATTCCTTCTCATATGTAGATAGCATTAAGTTTCTTCCTATCAGCTTGGTGCTATAATAGGCTATTGGTTGTGAATTTTGCATCAGGACAGCCCCTATTCCCCTCCCTGAAGCATCACATTCCAAGACAAACTCTTCTTCAAAATTAGGCATAGCTAGTACTGGAGCTGTAATCAAGGATTTCTTCAAGGTTTCAAAGGATGATTGAGCAGCTTCATTCCAACTGAAATTATCTTTTTTTAACAAATCAGTAAGGGGTGCTGCAATTCCTCCAAAGCCTTTAATAAACTTTCTATAATACCCAGCTAGGCCAAGGAACCCTCTCACAGCCTTTTGGTTTTTTGGCACTGTCCAATTCTTGATGGCTTTTATCTTCCTTGGTTCAACTGAGACCCCCTCTTCAGATATAATGTGTCCCAAATAGTCCACTGATTGTTGCCCAAAGGAGCACTTGGATAGTTTGACACACAATTGTTGATCTCTCAAGATCTGTAATACTAACTGCAGATGCTCAAGATGGGACTGCCAATTTTTACTATAGATGAGTATATCATCAAAAAATACAAGCACAAACTGTCTTAAGTATTTTTTGAAAATAGAGTTCGTGAGGGATTGAAATGTTGAAGGGGCATTGGTTAATCCAAAGGGCATCACTAAAAATTCATAGTGGCCATCATGACTCCTGAAAGCAGTTTTGTAAATGTCCTGGTCACTCATGCGAATTTGGTGATAACCTGACCTCAAATCAAGCTTAGAAAAATATTTTGATCCATGGAGTTCATCCAGCAATTCATCTATGAGGGGTATGGGGAATTTGTCTTTAATAATTTATTGATTTAGGGCCTGGTAATCCACACACATCCTCCAGCTGGCATCTGATTTTCTAACCATTACTATTGGGGATGCATAGGGACTGTGACTGGGTCTGATTATTCCAGACTTTAACATCTCTTCTATCTGCCTTTCAATTTCAGCCTTGAGGACATAAGCATGCTTGTAAGGTCTAGTGCATATTGGCTTAGCATCTAGTGCCATGGGAATTCTGTGGTCACAAACTCTCCTTGGGGGTAACCCTTCTGGCTCCTTAAAGACTTCAGAGTATTTCTCTAATATTACCCTCAAATCTGCTGGTAGCTCCTTTATGTCTAAAGATAGCAGCTGCCTAATTCTCTAGGACTCCACCATCTCCAACATATTGAGCTGTATCAGGTATCCCTCTCCTTGTTGCTTGAAAGCTTTGTCAATTTCCTTTTCTCCCACCAACTGGGATCCTGGTGGTATTATACCTTGCCATGTCCATTCCTTTCCCCCAGATTAAATTTCATTTGTAGCTTTTTAAAATTGAATATGATATCATCTAATTGCCTAAGCCACTGAATTCCCAGAACTATTTGTTGTCCTCCAAGTGGTAGAATCAGCAAATTAGTTAAGACCACTACCCCCTGGCACAGTATGTGCACTCCTTTACAAAGTCCTGACCCTTGGATCTTTTCCCCATTTGCCACTACTACATCATAAGCATTCAGCTGCTCTACCCCCAGACCCAAGGACTTCACTAACTTAGGGTGGATAAAGTTGTGTGTAGACCCAGTGTCCACCAAAATATTGACTGTTTGTCCCTTGATACTTCCCTTTAATCTAAGGGTTTGTGCAGCTGAGATTCCAGTTAAGGCATGGACAGATATGGAGGGAAATTCCTCATTCTCTAATTCTGGCCAGTCCTGGGTTTTTTCTGTGTTCCTCTTCATTATCCATTCCTTCTACCTCCTCTTCTACATCAAGTATATACAGTTGCTTCTTGCATTTGTGTCCCCTCTCCCACTTCTCATTGCAGGTGAAACATAGGTTATTCCTCCTCCTGTTTTGTATTTCCTCCTGGGATATCAACCTCCCTTTTAGCACAAATGGTACAATTTCCTTGGACACTTCTCTTGGAGCTGACTTCACTATCCCAGGTGGTTGTTGCTGGTGGAATTTGGAGTAAGGACTTTGTGTAAATGGAGGTCTAACTTTCTTGACTAAACTCAGTTTTTCCTCAAAAGTTCTACCCAGTTGGACTGCCCTCCTAAAATTGTCAGGGTTTAAAGCCATAACATCCAACCTAATGTCATCTCTCAACCCATTAATGAACTTATCAAGTATGTGCTCATCTGGCATTTTCTGTAATAACCCAACTACTTGTTCATATTTACCCAAATATTCCTTAACAGTCCCAGTTTGTTTGAGGTTAGAAAAAACTGCATATGGCTTCTCTAACTCAGTAGGTCCAAACCTCACTATGATCTCCTCTTTAAACTTCTCCCAATAGAAGAAATTAGTGGTAGTAATTTTTCCCCAGTCATACCAATGTAAAGCATCACCACGCAGGTAAAAAGAGCTAGTGCTCACCCAATTAACATACGGAGTGGAGTAGTAAACAAACAACTGTTGTACCTGACTTAGCCATGGGAGAACATCCTCATCTCCCTTGTAGATTGGAAATTCAGGTTTGAGAACCCTCAGCTGCATTTGGGGAGGTGGGTCTCCTTGTCCTCTACGTTCAGAGTTTCTATCTCCATTGGTATCTCCATTTCTTTCCTCATTCTGATTTCTAGAATTCATCTCTGGGTTATTAGCATGGCCATCCAGCCTTCCTTGAGCATTCCTGAGCATCTGTAATTGGATTTCCTGTTGATTGAACCTTTCTTCAAACTTACCGTGATTGTTTACCATGATCTGGATTTGAGCAGTGGTATGCTTTTGCGACTCATACATGCTTTGAATCTGAGCATTAGAGTCCTTCTGGGCCTCGATCAAGGCTTGGATCTGAGACTGGAGATGATAGTGCTGTTCCTCTTGTTGTACCTGCCCCTGACGAAGCTCCTCAATGGTTTCAAACCATTGGGGCGGATCTGAGTGCGAGCCTTGCCCTTGATCTCCTTCAGCCTCCAGCGATGGGTCAGGAACGTTTTTCTTTTTCGGAGCCATGGATCGTAGCTGGGCTCTGATACCAAATTGTTGAACGCAACCCGTTCAACAAGGAGATTCAGCCAACAATGACGGAATCCGTTCAGAAATTTACAAGCGGAAGAAGAAAATTTAAAGAACAAAGAATTAAAAGTAAAATAAGGGAATAAACTGCATATATCATCGATGCCTTACAATCCTTAATACCCCCTCCTTATATACTCACTAACCTCTAACAGAATTCTGTTAGAGGTTCTCTCTCTCTCTCTCAATCCAGCTGGAACCAATCGGAGGGCGCGAAGGCTAGAGAAGAAGCGCGCTCAAATTCGTTGGCAATGAACGGTTCCGATTAAAAGAACTGAGTGTCCTGTTATCCGACGGAGGGGAGTTCATCGTGGCTTAAAACATCAACGCCTATGATTAAAAGACGATGGGCAGCTGAGATTAATCTTCTGAGTGAATCAACGGTGGATTTCCTTCCAACGGCTCCATTGGATTCAAACACTCTCCTGGCTGCTTCTTCTCCCCCACATCGGCATTCTCCATTGCTCGATCCTCCACAAGCTTCCTCTGAGCTCTCTCTGCCTCGATGAACTGGGCTCTAACACCAAGGAAGTCAGATCCAACGATTGGAGGGTCTATACACTACGCAGAATCCAACTGGCCAAGAGTAGGCAAGATTCATGCATGGGTGATCAATTTTTAAGTAGTCAAACAACCATGGCCAAGAGGTGGCTGAATCAAACGCTTCGGTGGATTCCAAGCAGAACATAATCAAGGCTTGGCTGGAATCAGCTATTAGGGGTTCGCTCCAATAATAATTCAATGTATGCAGCCAAAAGGGTGGGCCCATACAGTATTGGTGGTTGATTTCAAGAAGAGTCGAACAAATTTGGCCAAGGGCTGGCCAGATCTGATGATGATTGGTTGATTCCAAATAGACTTAAGCAGATCAGGCAAAGAGTTGGCAGATCTGATCATGGGTGGATGAATCCGAGCAGTCTGACTGATGTAGTATGGACTATCAAGCAATCTTCGCTTTCCTTTCATCTCCTTTGTCTCCGTCTCTTCTCGTTTGAATCTACTTCTTGCATGATATGATCAACACCACTCATTGTAAAAGATCCAAATATCATCCTTATTTTTAATTAAACCCCCGGGATATTACTTGGAAGTGCTTTTTTATGATCAGGCCATAGTCAGAGAAACATCCACAATAACAGGAGGGCAGTGTCCCAGAATTCTGTGGAGAATTTTAAGGAAGAAGGAAAAAAACCAAAGAAACAATGCAAACAACAAAACCATTACTTCTAAATCAATGTCGACACTGACTCAATAACCAAGCAGTATTAAAAAAGTCTAAAATCCTAAGTATAAAAGTAGGCTATTTATAGGTTTAACATAGAGTTATAACTTTATGGAAAAAGATCCAACTCAATTTATAAATAAAGATAAAGACGAAAATCCTAGACAACATCTCATAATCCAATCAAACAGACAACTCAAAATAAAATAACATCCTATTTATAATCAAATTCAAATTACTAAATAAAAAAGATAAGGATACATATCTAAAATCCGGATTCCCCATTAACTTGAATATAAATAGCTAAATCTTATCTAATTACAAAATGTTTTAGATAAATCTCAGGCTAGCAGGCTTTAACAGATCATTTCTTTCATTTGGCTATGTATTGAATTGTCATTTGGCTCTGTATTAATTCTTCCCTCTTGGAGTAGTTGACGTGAACAATGTTTGCATAAAGGGAAAAAAAACTTTGGCAAATCTCAACTTGAAGTTGAAATAATGGACCTCTTCTTGATTACAAACTTCAGCCTGGGACTTGTGACCAATTTAGATTATGCTGGTTTGGGTTGAATATGGATGTTTAAAGTGTTAGCAATTGTCTCAACTTCAGATTCCACTCCACGGCTGTCTTCAGTAGTTATTATATCAATTAAAGTGACATGATTCAAATCGGATGATGTTAGAGACGGTTCTAGAAGCATCATTGCAACTTCGATGATGATCTAGAACTAGAAGGCATTTTCCATGATGATTATGTAGTTGAACATGGAAACATAGAATAAAGGATACTAGGATAGTGATAACAGGGTCAAGCTTTGCAATATTCAGGACACCAAGATCTATCATATAAATTAATGACTAAATTGATGTCCGAGAGGACACCAAAAGTCACAATCAACTAACGGAAAGTTTGTCATAGAAAAACATTTTTTCCAGTTATGTGACTGCTTTCAACGAACAGAGGAGGCAAGCAAACGCCATCAGAGAAAACTGAGAGACAGAGAAGAACACAAGAACAGTTAGGAACCATCTGAGTGGGGGGGGGATGGAAACAAATAGTGTGTGCAAGAAACTGACCTCAAATTCTAAAAGTAAAATCATCATAAACAAACGTAAATTCCAAATACCATTAAATTTGATATCCTAATCAAAGAAAAAAACTCCAAATAAAATATTATCTTAATTCAAATCAAATTTAAGCTCGCAAATGAATAGGATAAGGATGAATATTTAATAGCCTGATTCTATTCTAACTCGAATCTAAATGGGTAAATTATAAAATGTTTTAGACAAATGCATGACCGATTATCTGTTGAATATTTAATATCCTGATTCTATTCTAACTCGAATCTAAATGGGTAAATTATAAAATGTTTTAGACAAATGCATGACGGATTATCTGGTTCAACTGGATCGTGCCCTCTTATCTAAGTATAATAAAGGGGAGTGTCTCATGACCGAAAGGTCTACATCACAAGTGAAAAGCATTCTTACTGTTAAAATATGGTTCGAAAGGTATATACATCACAAGTTTAAAACATTCTTGCTGTTAAAATTTTGCTGGAATACATGTCACGTACATCCAGATTTCCATGATGGCATCTTATTTGACATTTATGGTTGGATTATGCTTAGGGTTCTGCGTTCAACAATTTTAGGTTTATTTTTTAAATACATTTAAGATTGTTTTCTAATCTTACGTTTGTAAAATCTATTGAAATATGTAATATATATTATATTAGGGTGTTTTATGTAAAAGGATTTAAGAGATTTTATGTAAAACTACCAATATAATACTATAAATAGACGATCCTAGTGAGACGAAAACCAACTCTCCATATACTTCCTTTAAAATTTTGTCTCTGATCTCTTCATGGTATGAAAGCTCTAACCCTAACCCTACTTTTTTCTTTTTCCCGACATCTGTAGCCACTATTAAGATGTAATATATTTGTCATTAAGGGGTTTTATGTAAAATGCTAAATGGATTTGTCTGTAAAGTTACCAATTTTTGTACTCTAGATAAAAGAACCTAGGGAAGGGAAAATCAGTAAAGTCTACCTAAACGTATCCATGTTTTGTGTCTAATTTCTATATGGAACCAGAGCCCTATTAGAATTTTCCAAAAAAATCCAATCAAATCAAATGACATCATTGTCGTTGTCTACTCCCTCAAAACTCTAACACATAAAAACCCCTAGCAACCCACCACCATCATCACCAAAACTGATTTCATGCCGTCATCATCACACCATCTTCGACATCAAGCCATCATCAAGTTCAATTCCATGGCGTCATCTTAATACCCACACCAACCATCCTCGATGCCCACACCAACCATCCTCGATGCTGCAACCACCTCCTTAGCCTGCGTTGACACCAACAATGTCGTCACCCACCTTACCTACAATTGAATATGTCTCTATACTTGAGAACTGTCTAACTATGAAGGTTGGAAATATCACCTAAAGCAACTTTCTTCTCGTCACAACTTGACATGCGAGTGAATATTTATGTGCTAAGCACAAGTTAGATGGAGAAGCTCGAGAATGATGACTTGAAAACTATCAAATTTATTGTTAGTCAAAGATGAAGATTAAGCTATGATATCTATACCTCCTTAGACCTCCAGTAAGGTAACACTCAAATACTCAAATAATTTTACGTTAGAGTTAAATTTACTAATAGATAGTTGTAGCTTACAAAACAATTTCAATATATTCTGGATGCATTCAATATATATTTGAGACAGCAAGTAGAGCAAAACGCAGATCGTGTTCCTGATGTGGAGCCACAGATAGATGCTAAACCAATATGAGGACCTGAAACTGAATTTGAGTTCAAGCCCAAACCTACATTCATGCTCATGTTCAAGGCTGAACCTATGTTCGAGACTAAGTCCAAGCCTAAATCCGAGCCTGTGATCTATTCTGAGAGTGAATAAGCCTAAGCTATCGCCCGAGCCCCATGTTGATCCCACACCAAAACTTAGTTTGGATACACCACTTGACCTAGTTAAGCATATCGATTTCATCATCCTCAATTTTTCACAACCTACTAGTCAACATGTTTTGCGTGTCTTCATATTTTCGTGATTTTGATACATTCTTCTAAAAATGCTGATTGTATGTTTAAATTTTGCATCATTTCAAACTTCAAACTTCAAAGAAGAGTATTTTGCATCATTTCAAACTTCAAAAATGATTATTTTTAACTATAAGAGATTACTAATGTCTATCGGACTATGCATCCTTGTCACCATTTATCATATGGTAAGTAGTTCAAAACCAAAGACCAAAGAAAATTAAGAAATCCAACTTGGATCCATATTAGTATTTTTAGTGTTTGAGTCGATTTAAAATCGAGTCCTTTTATATTTTGTTCTTTGAATCCTTTTGAGTTTTTAGTCTTTTGGAGTTTCTTGTTTGAATATTTTGTTTATTTTGTTTTGTTTGTTTAGGTGTTTAAGTCTTATTAAAGGTCAGGATATGAGTTTGTATAGGAACTTGTTTCTTGTCATATATACATATGAGTCTATAATCAAACTTTTAAAGGTGATGAGTGGTTGAATAAAAATTAAAATTTTGTAAACGTTGTTTGTAATTATAAAATATTTTGCATTAGAGTTGCGAGCGTATTTGATAAATTACCTGGGCAAGATGCCATTAGAAATTTTCGTATGTGAGGCATTGAAGTAAATAATCATTTGATTTCCATGGTTACAGGTACAAAACTTATTTATCTTTTATTTTTTACAAATTCTTAATTAGTTTTTCTGTAATTTCTTCCACCACATCTTTAGTCCCTCTTATTCCGCATTATAAGTGCTAGGGGAATGGCACATGGTCTCGCACTCTCTAATAAAGCCCTTTAACGTGTCACCTAAACATACCATACTCGATAGGGTTCATTCTATAGTGTAGCAAGTTAAGCAATGTGTACCTGGCATAAGGTCAATGCATGTTGGATATCACTAAAGGGTTGAAGCTTGTCAGGTAACTCATCTCTCATAATTTCACTAAAATCAGTGAGAATCTAAAGACCCTCATAGGGAACTCTACATGTTCACTAAGGACTTGTTAGTGGAAACAATGCATACGCAACCACTTGATCACAACTCTCCTTTAAAAATTGATTCTTACTCATAAGATTGAATTCTTACTAATTTTATTGCAGTTCAACATATTTTTTTGATCATAAGTGTGATTCTTGGGTTGGGAATGGTTTTGCATAATGTTCTTTACGTTAACATAAATATGTGTGATTTGACCTTCTATAACTTATCACATCTAGGTCGTACAACCAAGTCTTACAAGCTGAATGTGTGCAACATCTATAAGTAAAATACCATATCAAATACAATCATGATAGCTCGAAAGGTAGCTATATATGCAGTTGTGTGACCAAAGTTATATGATTATGGGTGATGTTTAGTATTTCAACTCATCCTCTCTAATTAACACAACCATCTCATCCAATCATCAATCTATAGAAATTATCTCCTACCTTGATTTAGGTATGGAAAATATTAATCCTACAACAATCTTTCTCACATCTAAGTGTAGTGAGCAAACACCTAATGATATTTAGACGGGTGTTAGACCCATATAAATCATCTACATCACTAATGATATCCTCAGGTGTATAAACCATCTTGACTATCATATTGTCATCTATATTGTCATCATGAGTCTCCATCATTAACCTTTAAGTGTGGATACTGGTAAGCAAGGTAACCAAAATCTTAGCATCTAAAACATGTGATGCCATATGTATCTTGCTACAAAGACTAATCAATCATAGTTTTACCCTTTTCTTTCTTAATGGTGGTAGTATTACATTTAATAGTATTCTCAAATGGTTGCTTCAGTTGCTCCCTGACGTTAGAAATGAACTTCATATCTAGGGTGTTCTTAAACTTGACCTAAAGTCTTGTGCTAACTGGAACCCTTATCTAAGGTTTCTATAACGTTTGAGAGCATATCGCAATGGAGCTCAGGCTTAGGCTTGTATGAAATCTAAAAAGGATAACGTCGAGGGTATTCATGTGCATCGCAGCTAACAAGAAAATTATCAAAATTTGTTCATTTACTCTTTCAACGACATTACGTTGGCAAAGTCTATTAAACTAGTCAAATATGTGATCTATATAAGTTTTGGGAAGGTACTTCTACTTAAGCTTTGTCTTCCTCTCTTCCATGTATTAATGGGGTCCTGATATTATTTAGATATGTGTCTATCAACCAAAATCAAATATATATTAGCTAATCCTTGAAATTTCATCTTCGCAAACCTTATCATGTGTACCTTAAAAATATGACGCCATTCAAAAAACAATCCATATCAACTAACCAATCGAAGAAAACATAAGGATCATAGCTACCGTCAAAACTATGTACATATATCTTGACCTTTCATGTAATATCATCCTTGTCTCGAGTCAAATCTATCACCAACATCATTGCCATAATAAGCACCTCTCGTATGGTCTCTTCCTCCACATCGACCTCGGTTTGCACCATTATAATGCCCATCATCCTCTTGTGTGAGCATAATCTATTCATCTATTCATGCTTCTAATGCATCCATACATGCCATCAATCACTTAAGATACAAGTGATGTCTCCCTGAAAAGTTTGGATTCCAATAATAAGTCTTCAAAGCAGCAGGATTCCCATCACAATAGGCATTGCCAATAAATAAGACATTGTGATTTACTTTATTAAATAATAGAAAGAGAAGGAGAGCACATATCTTCAGCTCAAATTACCATTGCCTGTATACACAAAATAAAAAATATGCATTTTAGCTAGTTTGCACTTTCCAGTTTCCAACAAAAGGGAATCGTATGCAAGTTTGTAACTAGCAGTGGGAAATGATTAGCAAATGTTTAACAAACTATGAACATAACTTCCATAAGGATGCAAGTATTTCTTGATATTAGACCAAATAGAAAAAAAATTCGCAATCTCTATGAACCGCTTATATTGCTGAATTAATCAATCATCCCTCGATGTGAATGAAAAGTAAAACCCGCTGTAAGGATTCTAGGGGAAGGCACTTTTACATCTCATCTATTAAATGTTACAAGAAGATGTACAAGTTAGAAAAATTGAAAATGGAAGGGGTGGGGTGATCCTGTTTAAGATTTAAATAGGAGGATAATGGATAAGCCATTGAAGCATACTAATTGACTCTTATTTCTACACTCAACCATACATATTATGCATTGACACTGACTTAGTAACCGTGAATCATAAAGATGCCTTTTAGACTTTATAATTAACAAACAGATAGTACAGATTACCTAACATGCACGTTCGGCATTCAGCTCCTTTAAGCATTCATTTTCTTCTGTTGCGATGAAAAAATTCAGCTTCTATGTTCTAAATAACACTAAAATGATCATTCTTCAGTTCAAGGATGTCAAGTTTTGTTTAACAATAGCCTTAATTCAACTTAATATAACATATGACAATTTTTCAATTTAGGCCTTTAAAATTATTTTAAAAATGACCGAGTTTGAAACTAACTACAAAAACCGACCAATTTTTAGCCACATCAGACATAGCACGTGTACCAATGTGGACGACTATAAAACAAATAAGGTTTGGTAACTAGGCCAAGTTGGCAATTTGACCGGGGTTGCATTCCCGATTCAAATTTTGTTTCTAACCGAAAAATTAAATTGCCGGTGTAGGCAGTCCGCATCATTTTCTATTTGTTTTCTGGTTGTTTCTAACATTAGAAGAGCTTATATTATACACATTTAAACATTTTAATGCAAGGTTAATTAGATTAGACACAAACACAACATGTGGTGAGCTTGAGTGATATAACAGAGAAGACAGCAATCCACCATCCATTCTCCATCATCAACTTGCTTGCTTTTTCCTTCTTTTCTTCATGTATATTTGACCCTCTTAATTTAATTAAAATAAAATCCAAAGGGTTCTTCCCTCCACTCTCTCTCTAAAATTCGGAAAAATAAAACTTTTGGAAAACTATGTGATCAGATATCTCCACATATCCCTCACCTTCTCTTTTTTCCTGACCATTTCCTCAATCTCTGATTCTTTTCATTTCACACATAATTCTCTCTCAAAATTTTGTCACTAATTACACTTGCTCCTATTGTTCCTCTCAGTACGTACCCATCAGCGCATGAATCTCCTCCCTCAATAGTCTCCTAATCTCCCATTACTCCATTAAAGATTTTAAAAGTTAGAATGTTGATGTATGTCGAACTGGTCAGGCTACCAACCCAGGCCATTCTCTTCCTATCGTTTTGAATGTGGTTCCCAGCCACATTCATTTTGGAGGGATCCACCTCTGCGTAAATTGCATCCAACGTCTGGTGTGGCCATAATTGGTCTATTTTTGTAATTGTTTTCAAACTTGGTCATTTTTTAAAATAATTTTTAAAATTTTGACTAAATTGAAAATATGTCCTATAACAACCCGCGAAAGATGAACGTCAGCAAATTTAAAAATAAGTTTTTAATATTTTGAGAGAACTGTACCTTGATATATCATGCTTCCAGATCCAGCATCGCAAATCTGCCAACTCACACTTCTCTCTTTTCAGCTGAATGTGGGCCAACTACCAAGTCTGGGCGAAAAAGCGAACTTACTAAGACAAAAAATTAGCATCTAAAAAAATATATGTATAACTAGGAGATACATGCGTTAATTATCGTCATATAGCAAATTATGATAAAGATTGTCGCATGATAAAACTCTCCTGATCCCATTCGGATCAAATAAATACATAATATTACCGAATCGCAATCAAGTTCTCCCTTGAAACCCTAGAGAAAATGGACAATGTATAACAATTCGAATATAAAAGATTTCCCCTTTCTCGCAACACAAACTCATTCAGGAAAGGGAAACGATATGTATAACAATTCGAATATAAAAGATTTCCCCTTTCTCGCAACACAAACTCATTCAGGAAAGGGAAACGATATGGCTTTCTTAGAAAAACTTACGGTATTAGATCACCCTCCCCGCTTCAACGGCGATCTCTATACATTAGGTATGTAGGGTTTGCTCTGCCATCAGTGACCACGTAAAACTGTACCGTATCGATGAGCGGCAACAAAATTAGGGCTTCTAATTCCCCCCGGTTTTTGAATCTGATTACAAATATGAACAATGAAGAAATTGATTATAAGACTGAGATTAGGGTTTCAGAGCAAGCGAGCGTGCCTGTTGGCGCTGTTAGAAAATTTTGAAGATTGGATTCTGACAGTGGGGTTGCTAAACACACAAATCTAATCGCTTCGCACACAGACAGACCATCTATTTATATGTGCGTCATTAAACATTTACAAGTTTGCCATTTATATTTAGGATTTAATGTAGAGAAGTTGGCATCCATTGGATCAGGTGCTTAGACACAAAAAAAGTGTGAAGTACAAGCCCCCACATGGGCTTGTACTCGTAGGGGCCCACCCTTTTGTGTCTTGCACATGATCCAATGGATCAGGTGCCACCTGCTCTACATTAATCCCTTTATTTATTTCTCTTTTACCCACACACCGGCTCTTCCTCCCCTCCTCTTCCTCTTCTTTACCAACCATCACGGTCAGCTTCCGCCGTCTCTATTATTATCAATGCTTCATCCTCATCCTCATCTTCACAGATGCAAATCGAGATTCTATGCTTAAAGAA
Organism: Scilla litardierei; assembly: GCA_030789695.1. Classification (NCBI taxonomy): domain Eukaryota; kingdom Viridiplantae; phylum Streptophyta; class Magnoliopsida; order Asparagales; family Asparagaceae; genus Scilla; species Scilla litardierei. The sequence goes on along the minus strand of CM061138.1, from coordinate 945,013 downwards.
GAAGAATAAGTAGTAGTAGTAGTAGTAACATTTGTGCGTAAAAGAAGATTATGAATAAGAAGATAATTACGAAGACAAATATGAAGAATGGATGAAGAATAAAAGTAAGTGAAATGGGTGTGTGTAAATGAATATGAATAAGCATAGTTATAAGACTCGGAAGAAGAAGACGACGACGACGATATGTGGAGGTTGACATCAGAGGCGATCGTGGAGGCGATGGTGATGATGAGGTGGATGAGATGGTTAATTTGGTGATACGTGTGTGTTTATAAATTAAAAACTTGAATTTTAAATATTTTTGGGGTGTGTGTAAAGCGATCTATGTGTATAGAATGTCTCGTTGAGAGTGACATGGCTCCGATTATGTGTTTTTACATGAGACTGAGAATCAATGTTTGGTTCTTCATAAACCTAAAAAGACCATAATACTTTTTTAAAATATTGAGGTGAATTTTTCTTTTTCGCTTTAACATAATATGGCGTTAAACGTAGAAATTCTATGCATAAAGACCTAATTGCCCGTGTGCACTCCACGATGCACAAACACCCTATACTTTTTACAACTCACTTTTTTACTTTACACACATCTTAATTTCCAAATTGCTGATCAATTCCAGTTCACTTGCATTGAAACCCCCCAGCCCTCATCTGTCACATCCACATCCACATATGACCACTATTTTGTTCATCATCTAATAATATTTAAAATAAGTTGAATACGGTGAAAAAGAAGATGAGGAAGAAGATGTGCTGATGAAAAATGGCGGTAAGAGTGAGTTGTCGGCATCAGCAGACAAAGGGGGTCCCGTGCATCCTCGTCATTCTTCTCTTCATCATCTTCTCATCCTTGTTGATCTCAATTATATATGTTTAACTTTGTTTGCAAGATGAAGATGATGGGGGCGGCACCGACAAGCACGTTGATGCCCTGCCTCCTTCTCATCCTATTTATCTTCTTCACCACCATCAAACCTTTGGATGGATCATTATGAGGACGATGAGCTGATGATAAATGATGACGAGGAAGATAGACGAGGATGAGTGGTTACGGGAGGCGGTGGCTGGATGACGAAGGTGGTGAGGAGATAAAACGGAAAAATTTGGAATGTCAAGCTTGTAAATAAATGGAATATGTGTAAAGCATTCTGGCAGAATGTATAGCAACTCCAATTAGATAGCAAAGTAGATTTAGTATTTGAGACTTTTTCAATTTTTCCATTCTAAACGGTGGTGTAAATGTGTATGACTTGGCTTGGATTCACGAATGATCTAAACACAGATTCAATAAGCAATTCGGATTTAGACTCGGATTCATGGTAGAATCTAGTCGTTCTTGTCGACATTGGGACAGATTGGTGTTTGATCTAAATTCATGCGTGTCCTAAAAAAGTTTTTTCAATGACTGTTTCATTTTTATTATATAAAAATTGATAAAATATATACTTTACCTTATCATTCGCCTATAAAAATTTGTTTCCTTTAACTTTGCCAACAATATTACAGTCAATTTTTTCATAAAAAGTTTCGCTTTCATGAGCGCCATTATAATTTTGGCTACTTATCGATTTATAGGTTTATCAAGTTTGATAAGGTCATTCGTGAATCTGACTCAATAAGAATCGGGTTTAAATTTATATATTTGACTTTTAAAGTTGTAGAAATGTTCGAATCATGTTTTCAAATTTCTCTAGTACCATTCGCATCAGCTGCTTTGTGTGGCGATAACGGTGGCGAGGCTGACGTGGACTCTTCTGTCGAGGTGGATCCTCATCAGCTGATTTGTGTGGGACCCTGGATAGTAGAATCGGAATCGTTGGTGTCAGGAATTAGTTGATAACGATCGTTCAACCATTTGAGCATGTCGAGTCTTAAACAACCGTTGATAGAGATATGATCCTCTTGTTAAATCGCTCCACGAGCTTCATGTATCACAAAGGAACGTTAGGGGAGTCGGATCTGGGTCCCGATCCAAATCCCCTTCGATGCTTAAGTTAGTATGGAAAATTAAGAGGGAGAGAGCTTGGAGCTGTCGAGATCGACCCATGGAGGCTCGTTTCGAGTCAGGTGTCGCAAGCTATTTGGAGAAAGAAATATTAAGTGGAGTATAGAATGTCGGAGTATCGAATCTCGTACCTCCTTTGTTCTGTTCAACTCATGTGTATTTATAGACCTTTGATGTCTATTCAGGGACATTGTGAGGACAACGGTCATCAATTATGGTGCCATGATCCTCCCCCTCAATAGGGGTAACCGTCGCCCATGTCCCCGCTAGTTATAAGCTTCATTCAATCCCACGTTCGATGGGTGGAAGTGCAACGGGCGAATGGCACGTGGGCTTTAACTGAGTTTGCATTAGGCTTCTTTCGTAGGCTTTAGGCGCTTGCTAACGAATCCATCGAGAGCCGGGCCAATAATGCAACAATGGCCCCCATCGATCGAGCTTAGATAGTTTGTCTGTTGGGGTCAAGCGATGATGCATCTCATTAATGGGGCACGACAGTCGAGGAACTAATACTCGAGATTTAGGTGCCAAAGTGCTTGCTATACTGATTTGGACGATGCACCGGTTCGAAATTCGATATACTAGGAGGCCCAGATCACCAACACATGTCCCAACACGATGAGGTCACCGTGTCTAAATAAGACGGTTCCGGAGGAAAAAAAATCGAAATCATCGTCTTTGTCATCCCTAACTTAGATTTCCCCAGTTGGATACGGCTTCTTCATATGTGCCTGCCTCTGGTAGGGGTTCAACTTCCATCGCTCATAAAGGTAAGGAGGAAGTCAACGTGCATAGTCTGATCGCCAATCAAGTCTTTAAAGTGGGCGCAGATCAAATTCCCGAGTTCCATGAGAAGTATGTTCGACTTGATTACCAACTTTGGTTGTCTGAGATGGACGAAAGGGTTATCGCACTGGCGACCGAGAGGTTGGAGTTTATGTCAAAGCCTTTCAACGAGGACTCTAATTTCCCATGCATCCTTTCATGCGCTATTTACTGAGTACATTGAATCTTTCCCTTTGCCAATTGATGTTGAACGCCATAAGAGTATTGGTTGGCTTCATTGCATTATGCATGATGAAGATGGTTGAACCGCCAATGGAGTTGTTCAATACTTCTTCCCGATTCCACCACTCAAGACAACGGGTTGGTACATGATAACTGCCCACCGATGTAGGAAATTATTTAACGACCTCCCCAGCTCGAATTCAAATTGGACGGACAAATACGTATTCGTGGTATTTCAAGGAGAGGCGAGTTTCCGCACTCGATGTGGTATGCCTGATTTGGGCCAAACCGAACACGAGCCTTTATCCAATGAGGAAAAGGAAATCACTGATGCATTGTTGAATCTGCCAGAGGGGATTAGGAATACGAAATGGTTGTGGTCTAACTCGGTGCTGCGCAACACTGTATGGACGAAAGGTCGATTCGATCCTGCCCATCACCCATTTGATCTTCGTCTTATTGAATTTTGTTTTTTCTTTGCAAGCATTGATGGTCTAGGGTACCAGGTGGACCCCGGTTGAGGGAAGGGATCGAGGCTTCCATCAGAGAAGCTGAGGAGAAGATGTCATCTCCTCGTGTGTCCTTTCTGGAGGAAGGAGTGACACAGACCTCGGTGGTTTTACCTATTGTCATTCACGAGACTTCTCATCTGGCTCGGCCTCATAAGAGGAAAAAGAAAAAGTTCCCCTCCGAATTTGAGGTGGTTGCAGTTAAGGGAGGAAGAAAAAGAGGTGGCACCTCCGTCTTATCGTCTCAGTGTTGTCTGGGTCGAATGATGCCGTGGGTCAATCTGCCTCTTTGGATGCGAGTCGGTCGCGTGACAAGGCCCAACTCCATGAACATGAACTGGCGGCTCCTTCAGAGAAAGATTTAGAAGGGTCCCCTCCTCTTTCAGAGCCCATTTTGCATCAGAATTCATGGCCTTGGGGGGCTGTTCCCTCCGGTGTATATGGCTGAGGATATTCCTGAAGAGTTTAGATCGCTTCTGTTGGAAAATTGATCGCCTCAAGCCTCGTTTGATTGTCCCTCGGAGGAGCTCATTCAGACGTAATTTCCAATCAAGAAGGATGACTCGGCTCTTTTGGATTGCGAGACCGCCTTAAGGATTGCCGAGAACGCGACCCTTCCCCGAGATAAGGTCGTTCTGGAGAGTGTTGATTACGAGAGGATGTCTTCACCGGTTGTCCATGCGAACGCTCAGGTAATTATTGCGCAAGTCTTCATTACGAATGAAGTAGGCATAGATATTGACAGATATGACTTGTATATAGGCTCTTGTGGCTAATGCTGCGTTGCGCTGACGTGCATCGGTGGTGGCCAACCATGAAGTCGCGATGGGGGCAGTCAAACTGGCCGTTGAGAAATCTCAGCCCATTTATATAGACTTGAGCTTCTGTATAAATTGAGAGAGTCACATGTGCTCGAACTCGAACACGAGTTAAGTGAGTCTCGTAAGAGGGAGGCTAATCAAACTGCCTCGAGGGAGCGAACAGAGAAGACTATGCTAGAGGAGAGTGCCAAGTGGAAATTCAAAGAGAACGAGCTCCTTGCCCGACTCGTTGACAGCTTTCAGGGAGTCAACGTCGGGGAAATCACAGAGAAGTTGGTCCAAGAGTATAAGGACACATTGTAATGCCCTACAAGCTACTGCACAAGTACTAGAGGGGGGGTGAATAGTACTTTAAAAATAACGAGGAGTATAATTCCTAATTATAGTGCAAACAACTTCCAAATCAATTGGCGGAAGCTTAAATTGAATGACAACAACAAAAATAAAAATGCTAACAAAAGATGTTACTGGGTTCGGATCCACCCAAGTCTCCCCGACTTGTTCCCGGTGATCCTACGTCCCAACCACCCGGATCCCCTCCGGATACTTAGGTTAGAAACCCTAACCCAAGATTTTCACTATGAATATCTTGTGAAAAACCTTCACAAGATCAAATCATACATGCAATGGCAAAAGTGAATCCCACAACCCGGGATCACAACCTTCTCTCACAACCGAGAGAATTAATAAGCAATATAAACAAGTTTATAATGAAATAAACAATCTTACCACAAAATCCTATACCTTGAGTTTTCTTACCAAATAGGTGCAAGGAGGGATTTGAGGAAGATGAAGTCACCAAGACCTAGCACCAAAGAAATGACCAGCAATGGGTGCCTATGAGTGATTTGGAGACTTGAATCAAGCTAGAGCTTGAATGGCTCACCAAGAACAAACTTCTCTCAAGATGGATTCTAGATCTAGAATGTGAGAGAATGGATTTCTTGTGAGGAAGAGAGCTTTAGAAATGAGTGAGAATAGCTATCTCTTTTAATCTCAATGAATCTCTTAATGGCAGCTCTAACCTAGAGAGAAATGACCTAGGTTTGTATTTATAGGGTCCCATAAAAACAAGTTAGGTCAATTCCCAACGGATAGAAATCTGAGGCAACTAGTCGGTCAAAGAACAACCACTGACCGACTAGTTCATCAACTAGGCGGTCAGTCAAACAACATGGACCGACTAAGTGAAGAACTGAGAAGAGATAGAAATTCAGACCTAGAAATCTAGTCGGTCCAAGAAGACGTTCTGACCGACTAGTTTCACAACTAGTCGGTCAGTCAGTGAACGTAGACCGACTAAGAGGCAAAAACAAATAGTCTGAATACAAATTGACTTAGTCGGTCCAAGAACAAATGTTGACCGACTAGATTATCAACTAGTCGGTCACCAAACGTTCTTAGACCGACTAAAGATAAACAGTAGCTTAGGAGAAATTTGGCATGTACAGTAAATCACAACTAGTCGGTCAAAGAAGCATCACTGACCGACTAGTTCACAAACTAGTCGGTCGGTGAGTCAACGTAGACCGACTAACTGTAAACAGTACTGAACAAGAAAAGATTAACTCAAATTAGTCGGTCCAAGAAGCTCTGCTGACCGACTAGATCACCATCTAGTCGGTCAGTACTTCTTCTTGTACCAACTAACATGCACAAACAAGTCCGAATCGAAGCGCGATGCTTCGAGGAAGTTAGAATGAACTTGTACTAAGATCCTAGAGCTACGATACGAGCGTTATGAAGATAGAATCGTAAGATATACTTAAGGCTTGACATTCTATAGATCGAAGCTAAAAGACTATAAATAAAACCTTAATGAACGGTCTTCGAAAGCTTCGATCAAATCTTCATGACTTCCAAAACGGTCCAAAGGCTTTAACGAAGCTTTAGGCAATGAATAAGAGCTTTGAGAAGTCTTAAGATGTCGCTTTGATTGTTCTCGTGAATTTGGCGACGATATCCAATACTGCGCTCACAAATTGTTAGTTCATGAATTATTTATGTTTGCTCATCATCAAAACCAAATCCGGAGAGTCCAATATTCAACATTCTCCCCCTTTTTGGTGATGACAACCCAACATAAATAATAATCAAAAATAATGATTCAAATGTAAAATACTTACTCCCCCTGCATTGATGACACGTTAATTCCAAAATGAATATATATAAATTGCATCAATGAGACGAGTAAGATATATAATGAGAATCGATTTTTGAAATATCGGATTTTGAAAATCCTTATATATATCTTAACTCCCCCTGAATCTAACACATTAAATTAGATTCTTGGAAATTGAGTTAAATTTTCATTTGCCCTATTTATTATCATTATCTCTCCCCCTTTGGCATTATCCCAAAAATGGGGGGCATACAACGACAATAACTAGGAAATGTAAAATCCAACATCGGGAGTCTTAGATATTGACGATGGACCCAATTGACACCAAGGGAAAAGTGATGAAATCAAATCAAGATGTGCCAAAATTGTCCATTATCAAAAAGCGATAATTAAAATCATCAAAAATACCAAATAATTTTTTTTATTGAATAAAGCAACATACTCTCCAATATTCAATATTCTTGGTTAAATTTGTGCATGGAAAACAATTCTATACAATCATAGAAATATAAACTATTTAACCAATTTTTTCAAGCGACGAGCGACGAATTCACATATCATATGCATTGAACGAATATTAAATGTGCACGACGAAGTAAAACAAAGAGAACATCGATGAATATATATATATAAACATCATGAGTACATCCAAAAAGATATCGACTACATCAAATGCAACATACCATGTATATCAACATCAAAAAGAAAATACATCATACATCATAGAAGCACCATTAATATCCAAAGTACATCAAAATACAACACCGACACTCATAAAACCAAAATACATCAAAACAACCCCAACACTCCATCCTAACCCAAAATACTCTCAATAAGATGCATCATCCAAAGATCATAGGAGAGGCCTCGAAACAGACGATCACGAGGAAGTGGCTGGATCTGCAGTCTCCATGGGTCCAGTCGAAGGAGTGGACTCAGGCTCTGCAGGGAGGAGAGGCGTGTCAACAGACGGGATCGTCGGGGCAGGAGTGGAGACATCGACGACAGGCTCAACGGCTGGGGTCTCAACAGGAACAACAGCAGGCAAAACAGAAAAATCTAGGGCTAGAGTTAGTCGGTCACAGTATAATCACTGACCGACTAGTTTTCAATCTAGTCGGTCGGTAAGTGAACTGTGACCGACTAAAAGAAGTTAATGACAAAAGAAAGTTCACAGCTTGAACTAGTCGGGCTGAGTTCACCAGTTGACCGACTAGATGAGCATCTAGTCGGTTGGCTGATGAACTGAAACCGACTAGAAGAGTCCAAAAGTTGATAAATGAGTTCTCTTCATAAAAACACTTGGATGAAACATCTTAACCCTCTCATTAGTCATCTAATCTACCCCATAAAACATCGAAATCTTAAATACGACATTCAAATTAGAATTCGAGCAAAAATTCAAACATATCACATAAAATCCCCAAAATTCAATAAATCTAGCATGAACGAAATATCGCGAAATATAATAGCATGCAAGATAATTGAATGAGACATGAATCCTATATCTCGGATTCACCCATAATCCCCAATTCTCGACGCAACCGCACAAAGGAGTCCTCCTTTAGGGGTTTCGTGAAAATATCGGCGATTTGCTTTTGGGTTTCAACGTACACTAAAATGATGTCCTTTTTAGCAACATGATCATCTAAAAAATGGTGTCGGACATCTATGTGTTTAGATCGGGAATGGTGCACCGGATTCTTTGAAAGACAAATAGCACTTTGGTTATCCACCATGATAGGGCTAGTATCACAATGAATACCAAAATCCTTCAGTGTGTGTCTCATCCAAAGAACCTGGGCACAAGCGGCACCGGCGGTAATGTATTCCGCCTCGGTGGTTGAAAGTGATACGGAATTTTGCTTCTTGGAAAACCAAGAGACAAGGGAATTTCCTAGAAAATGGCAAGTGCCACTAGTACTTTTCCTGTCGGATTTGCATCCCGCATAATCAGCATCACTATATGAGACTAACTCATACGTGCTAGATTTCGGATAAAGTAATCCAAAATCTAAAGTGTAACTTAGATAGCGAAAAATACGTTTTATCGCTACTAAGTGAGACTCCTTAGGTTGAGACTGATAACGAGCACATACGCATACGGCAAACATAATATCGGGCCTACTTGCGGTAAGATAAAGTAAACTACCTATCATACCTCGATATAGACGAATGTCTACATCCTTACCGCCCGTATCCTTGTCAAGATGCGTAGTCGTGCTCATTAGAGTCTTTTTCCCGGAGGCATTCTCCATTCCAAATCGCTTTAGCAACTCCACCGTGTATTTCGTTTGGTGGATGAAGATTGCATCGTTCAATTGGCGAATTTGGAGACCTAAGAAATATTTGAGTTCGCACATGTGGCTCATCTCAAATTGTTCCTTCATAATATTAGAAAACTCTTCGCAAAGAGTGAAGTTAGTAGCACCGAAAATGATATCATCAACATAAATTTGAACTAATAGAATATCATTATTCGCATGCTTAACAAAAAGTGTAGAATCGGCTTCGCCCATTTTAAAATTCAAATCCAAAAGAAAATTCTTTAGGCGATCATACAAAGCTCGAGGAGCTTGTCTCAAACCATAAAGAGCTTTCTTTAGTTTAAAAACATGATTTGGAAATTTTTCATTTATGAAGCCCGGAGGTTGAGAAACGCAAACTTCCTCAACGACATCTCCGTTCAAAAATGCACTTTTAACATCCATTAGAAATAGTTTAAAATTTTTATGGCATGCATAAGACAATAATAGTCTAATTGATTCTAATCTAGCTACTGGAGCGAAGGATTCTTCGAAATCGATACCTTCCTCTTGGCGATAGCCTTGAGCTACTAACCGAGCTTTGTTCCGGACGACGACTTGGTTTTCGTCGGTTTTGTTCTTGAAGATCCACTTTGTCCCTATGACGGTGTGGTTCTTTGATGGCAAAGGAACAAGCTCACATACCTCATTCCTCTCGAATTGAATGAGTTCCTCCTCCATGGCAAGGATCCAAGCACTATCTTCGCACGCTTCAACTATATTCTTTGGTTCTATTGATGAGGCAAAGGCACAATTGGCGAAGTGGTGGACTTGCGATCTCGTCTTGACTTTATCTTGAATATTGCCAATGACTTGCTCATGGGGATGGTCGCGAACGATATGAAGCCGCTTGGGAATACCTTGATCACCAGGCACATTCTCAACAACTTCATTAGACGGGTTAGTATCAATAGAATCAATTGAATCAATAGACTTAGAATTTTCAAACGAATCACATAAAACATCCATAGAGTCATCATCATTTGAAATTCTAGGAGTAATAAAATTCTCATTAAAAGAGACATGAAGTGATTCCTCGATCGTAGAGGATCTTTTGTTGTATATCCGGTAGGCTTTGCTACGTGAGGAATACCCAGCAAATATCCCCCCATCCGATCTCGGATCAAACTTGTCCAAATTATCATATGTGTTTTTAATAAAACATTTTGCGCCGAAAACACGAAAATGTTTAACTTGAGGCAATCTACCAAACAACAATTCATAACAAGTTTGTTTGGTGCCGTGCCTCAAAAGTATTCTATTAAACACATAGCAAGCGGTGTGTACCGCTTCCGCCCAAAATTGATAACCTAGTTGACTATCTTCGAGCATAGTGCGAGCACACTCCACAAGCGTTCTATTCTTCCTCTCAACAACACCATTTTGAGGAGGTGCGCGAGGGAAAGAAAACGTGTGAGTAATTCCAAGATCATCACAAAAATTTGAGAAAGACTCATTCTCAAATTCACCCCCATGATCACTACGAATAGTGACAATGGTGGTTCCGATGAGATTTTGTACTTTCTTCACAAATATTGTGAAGTTTTCAAAAGCTTCATTTTTATTATACAAGAAAAATACACATGTAAATCTAGAATAATCATCAACGATGACAAGTCCATATCTTGCATTTCCTAAGGAAGCAACTCTAGTTGGCCCAAATAAATCTAGATGTAATAGCTCTAGTGGCCGTTTCGTAGAAATGCTTTTCTTAGGTTTAAATGAAGATTTAGGAAGATTGTCACGTTGACAAGAATCATAAAAACTTTTCTTTTCAAAAACGAGCTTCGGAAAACCTTTAATGGAATTTAATTTTGAAAGCTTATAAAGTGTTCCAAAGTTCACATGTCCAAAGCGTCGATGCCATAAGTGTTGTTCACTTGTGTTGGCAACGAGACATTGTTCATATGGCTTATGAAGATCCAAAATATAAATATCTTTATGACGTGTGCCGGAAAATAATAAATCATTATTATCATTTGAAATATGACACAATCCTTTCGCAAAGATAACTTTGTAACCTTTGTCACAAAGTTGGCTTATTGAAATAAGATTATGATTTAAACCATCAACTAGATAAACATCACTAATTAAGGGTTTAGACGGGTTACCCACTTTACCAACACCGACGATGGTTCCGCTCTCGTTGCCTCCAAATACGACGCGGTTTCCATTTGCAATGGGAACTACTCCGGAGAGCAATTGAGCGTCACCCGTCATGTGTTTTGAACACCCGCTATCGAGTATCCAATTCCCTTTGGAGCTAAATTTAAATTTGTTACTCCTTTTCTTTTTCTTTCCCTTGAGTACCTAAAGATAGAAAATTTCATATCATGGTACCCAAGGTCATTGGGTCCTCAACGGTTAGACCTTTGGAAGCCAAGTCCAATTGGACTTAGACTTCCCCACATAATTTCTACTATGCACAACATCCGAAAAATAAGCATTCATATATACTTGTTTTTCATCCATGCTTGTGTCCTTTGGGATCCAAATAGTGAAAATCTTGGGAGCCCTCAGCCTATTGGGTGCATGCATGCGACGTTGATTTCTACGTGATGCATGTTGTGGATAGGCATACGGAACATGATGGAATGGTGCACGACGAGAATTATTCATATGATGAGGTGGGTGAACATATGCATGTGTGGGAACACGTGCGTGAGGGTGTCTCACATGGTGTGCACGTGCCCGAGAATGTGTTGCATAAAAATCATCATATGTGTGAGACGGTGGAGTAGGATGTGTGTTCCTACGTGGCATGGTATTGGTGTACATATAAGCATGCCCCTTCTTTGGAGGTCCACCCAAAGTGGGTTTCTTTCCGAAAGAGGGTGTGGACGAGGTGGAAGCACCATTGGTAGAAGAACTACCAATAGAGTGTTTGCTACCACTCGTAGAGTCACCGGAAGTTGGCCTAACAAAAGTAGTGGCCGCTTTGGATGGGCATCCCATCGTGTACCCCAAACCAATGTGGTGATTGGCCGGAAGTAAGTCACTTAGGATTTTATCCAAATGGTCCTTACCCTTATTGAATTTATTAATTCGGCCTAATGTGTTCTCATATTTCTCTTTGAGAAAACGCATAGAAGTATCCAAGTTGGATACTTGCGATGTGAGCACATAAACACGAGATTTAAGATTCTCGTTCTCAATACTCAAAGTCGAGTTTTGAGAAGTTAAATCCGCTATCTTATGTTCTTCCGGATCTTCAATGCTAACATGTTCAAGTTTAGATTTGAGATTGACAATCTCATTTCTTAACTCTCCAACAACGGTGTCGTTGTTGGTGATGATAGTCGTAGGCGAGGTTTGAATGCTAGCTAGGTCATCTTTTACTTTAGTATATCTATTTACTAATTTAGTGTATTTGGACCATAGTTGAGAGTTAGCATTCCTAAGATCATCCATAGTTACCTCATCGCCTTCGTTGTCGCTATCATCGGAGGAGGAAGATCCTTGAGCATGCTACTCTCTTGCCATGAAGCACATGTGCGCTTGCTCCACTTTCTCATCGTCCGACTCTCCGCTTGAGGAATCCTCGGAGTCGGTGAATGTTGCTCCGACAAGTCCCTTTTGTACCCCTTTTTTGTACTTCTTCGACTTGTCGAACTTTGGCGCCTTCCACTTCTCCTTTTGCTTGTTTTGAGGACAATCCGCTTTGATGTGTCCTGGCTTATTGCATTTAAAGCATAAAGGTGGAGAGGCGTTAGTAGAAGTAAATTTAGATTTTTGTTTGAAGTTACCCTTTCGGAAGAAGCGATTGAACTTCTTTGTCATGAGTGCAATGGATTCCATGTCCATTTCTTCTTCCGAGTCCTCATCATCGGTAGAGGTGGATGAAGCCGCCTTGAATGCAATCGCCTTTTTCTTAGGCATGTCTTGGTTCAAATAGGACTTCATCTTTTCTTGTAACTTCACATTGCTATCTTTGCGTACGTCGTATGACATCAAAGAACCCATCAATTGAACTACGGTATACTTATTCATGTCATTACCTTCCTCGATGGCGAAGGTACGTTTCTCCCAATAAGAAGGAAGTCCTTCGATAAGCTTCGAACACTTTTCCTTTTGGGTGTAGGTTTTGCCGAGAGCTTCCAACTCGTTCATTATGTCGAAGAAGCGAGCATAATACTCCTTCATCTTTTCTCCATGTTCCATATGAAACAATTCGTAATCTCTATTGACTACCACGAGTTTAGAATCTCTTACCCGACTCGTTGCTTCATGCAAAATGAGGAGCGAATTCCAAATTTGATATGCACTCTTACATGTGCATATATTATTAAAATCTTCGGGTTCCAATGCACATTGTAAAGCATTCATTGCTTTGGCATTTGCAATCTCCGCGGCGACCTCCGCGGTAGTCCACTTGTCGAAATCTTCTTCGGTAGGCACATTGTACTCCGACATGGTAATTCTCCACAAGGAGGCGCTCCGGAGGAACGTTTCCATCCGGCATTTCCAATATCCATAATTGACGCCGTTGAAGAATGGAGGCCTAGTCGAGGAATGTCCTTCCATGACCGAAGACGCTCCTTCACGGTTCCTGAAGGTGCCATAGTCGGAAGGTGGACGCACGGTCTTGTTGTCGTTGGTAGACATAGCTCAGTATCTGGCTCTGATACCAAATGTAATGCCCTACAAGCTACTGCACAAGTACTAGGGGGTGAATAGTACTTTAAAAATAACGAAGAGTATAATTCCTAATTATAGTGCAAACAACTACAAATCAATTTGCGGAAGCTTAAATTGAATGACAACAACAAAAATAACAATGCTAACAAAAGATGTTACTGGGTTCGGATCCACCAAAGTCTCCCCGACTTGTTCCCGGTGATCCTACGTCCCAACTGTTGGGAATTGGGCGTCCCTTAGGGCACAAAATTCTAGTCCCGTCCTAAGTCGGACGGAACATAGACACAAAAAAAAACATTTGCAGCGGAAGAATAAAACCGTTAATCTAAATTAACATGCAAGTTAAAACTAATTTTAACTTGGCCCTAAGGTCCAAGACCCTATGCCAAGATCTATGCCGACTTGGGATGGATCTGACCATCCCAAGAAGGATCTAGCCTACTGCGATTAAACTAAACTAATGCTAAAAATACTTTAACCACATACCCGGAATCTCAGCCCTGGAGCAGGCGAGATGTTCCGCGCCGTCTTCCGAGCTGCTCCCGTCCCACGCCGAGCCGCTCCTTGAACCGCTCCCTGAACCGCTCCTCGAACCGCTCCGCATCCCGAGGCGATCAATCCCCGTGCCGCCGAGCCAACCACGCGCCGAAGAAAGTTTCACGCGAGTGAAACCTCCGCCAAGATTTCAGATCCAGAATCCGAACTCCTTTGAGGCTTTGCCAGAGCCCGCAGGAGTAAGGCAGAATTTTAGGGAGATAGAGAAATATTTATTTAAGCCTAGATCCGAGCGTGCTCCAACATTTACGAGAGCCGCTCAGATCTAGAGCTTGGGACGAGTTTTGAGAAAGGGGGGAGACCCCTATTTATATAGGCGGCGGACTCTCCCCTTTTCTCAAAATCCGATGTGGGACTAAAAAATAGAGTTAATAAAATCAAGTTAGTTTGCACTTCACAAAGTGCAAACTTCCGTGAATTTTAACTCACTCACCGTTGAGCTTCAGGATTGATACAACCTATCAATACGACAAGCGTTCAACGGTGAACGCATAGGAAAAAACGGTTCGTCAATCGGAGGTCGTTTGACCCTCCAATTGAGTGTCCAAAGATCAGCCCTAGGCTAGTTTTTCACAAAACTGAGCCGTCAAATCTGTTCTGCCCTAGGGCAGAATTTTCTGCACAAACGGGACCCACCAATCTGACTGGGCGCCCAAACCCAGACTTGGGCACGGGCGCCCAAGTCTGGGCGCGGGCGCCCAGGCGCCAGGCGCCTGGCGCGGGCGCCCAGGCGCCAGGCGCCCAGGCGGGCGCCTGGGCCGGGCCAGGCGCCCGGCCCAGAACGCCTGGGCGCCCAGCGCCCAGGCGTCCTGGGCCGCCTGGGCCCAGGCCCAGGCGCCCAGCGCCTGGGCCTGCGCCCAGGCGCCCAGGGCCATGGCCTGGGCCGGGTGCCCAGGCCCAGGCGGGTCTGGGCGCCCAGGCCCAGGCCGGCTTGACAGGGTCTGGCCAGCAGGCCAGACCAGGTTCAGACTAGTCTGCCTGGTCTGGCCTGATCTGACCCTTTGGGTTGTTTTGGGCATAACTTGATCATTTGGAGTCCGATTTGGACGCCGTTCGAACCTGGGTCTAGACCGGGACATTCCCGTCTTACCCGTGAACTTTTCCTTGCATTTATTTTATTAAATATTGTATTAAACAATTTAATATATATTTAATCACTTTTGCATCAAATGCAAAATAGTCCCTATCTAAGCTTAAATTACCATATTGCACTAAATGCAATTATTTCATCCCTTGCATCAAAATGCAAAATATTCTCCCTAACTATTTTCTACCTAT
Organism: Scilla litardierei; assembly: GCA_030789695.1. NCBI lineage: Eukaryota > Viridiplantae > Streptophyta > Magnoliopsida > Asparagales > Asparagaceae > Scilla > Scilla litardierei. The sequence continues at coordinate 929,771 of CM061138.1, read as the reverse complement.
TACTAGACGAAGCGTTGCACTCTGTGTGAGACCCTACAGCCTGACCCTTACAACGGGTTGGGCTCGAAGCCCTATACGGCAGTGACCACGAGCAGTGGTTGCCGTCCCTGCTTCAGGAATCATCATTATGTGGTTGACTCATTGACATGAGTATTGTCGGGACCACCTGACTGTTTCCGTGATGAATTCCGTAGTTATAGTCTTTTCGTCTAAACTGTGTCGTGTAGATCAAGTCTGGGGTACGGTCAAACTGTCAACCCCAATAACTTGACTCCGGTTAGTTTCGATCAATCTTTAGTCAACTAATGTTGGACTTCTTCCAACATACTCTGCGCAGAGTTTTTACTAAAGACCGAACTAACTCTACGATACTAACTCCCATTGACCGGGAGAGACGAATCCTCTCTTGGTCATTACTCGCCTCGTATGTTTCAAGTGACACCCAATCAAAAGACCTTTCGACAGGCCTCGCCTCGAAGCTAGGTCAGTTGATCTAAGTGGCACCGTTCACGCACAGGTCCGTCAAAATGACCTCAAGTCAAAAGACCAACTATCCTATCATCACTCAGAGTTATCACTGACAGATTGGTCAATATAACCATATGATAACTCTAGTGGATCGTTCAGTGAACTCATTCTAATGAGCACCTGTGTCTCGTCTTCGACTTCGCCAAGTCTAGCGATCATGAGATCACCGCCACCGCTAAACGGTGAAGACTAAGACACAATGGTCTATCCGATGTTTCGATATCCTTGTCTCGAAACATCTACGACCACGAACCATTTCAGACTTATGCTACAGACGGTCAAACGTTTCTCCATGATCGAGATACTCATCTCGATACCCGTTTGACCTTGCATAAAGTCTCAGGACTTTACCTAAGTCGATATCTAATGTTAACTACATTACAATATAGCTTAGATAAATTATTACCAAACAGCTTACTGTTATTTCGAACAAGATGTTTGTGTTATTCACACAGGAATAAATGGCCTCGAGGGCACCATATTCCTACATCTCCCACTTGCACTCAGGCCCATTTATCTCGGTATCTTATATCGTTTTTACACATAAGTTTTCCCGACTTCATGTGGTAGAGCGTTCGTGAGTGGATCTGCTAAAACCGTCTACACTATAGACTTAAGGGGTTTCTATGTTTGTGTTAGACCAACCATTTGAATCTCATTCAAATACTTCATTTGGTCTGTCGGAATCCATAATACTGTATTTCCCTGGATCTTATCCAGTTCATCGTTTCTTACGATAATAATTTCAAATTAGTTATTGGTCATTTCAAATGGTTCATATCCATTTCTGATAAAGTATCAAACTCTTTGATTACTTAATCAAAATATATGTTCCATCTCTTTGATGTCTCGCATGTAATTTACACGCTCCCACTGACCTTGAAAACTATCTGGCTAATTCATATAAGTTGGTTCGTCTAAATCATATTTAGAAAAACGAACTTATAAGTGAATGCTCCAATTTTCGTGGTCAATTTAAGCGTTTTACATCGGCTTTGGTCCGAGTAGATCTGTACACATCTGTTGGCGAAACCGGTTTCATCATAATCCGTTTTAAAGAAATTAGGATGAAAACCGTTCCCGTTTAACATTATTGTACTTCACTATTTTCTTTTCTGCACCAATCTTTCAACTTAAAGATTTACTTGCAGAAAGTGAGGAAACATTTTCCTTGGGTACGTAAACTAAATTCTCAATTTATTTGCGCACACGGACCTGCATCAAGTTTTAAATCGGAGTTACTACTCCGGATTTCATCCTAGAGGTTGACTAAGTCATCATCAGGTATGATGTCTTAACTCGACTTTTCGTCTTTCGAAATTCGAGTAAATATACAACTTCCTGATGATTGATTTAACGAATATCTTATTGATAATGTTCTCATAGAACTTTATCAAAACCTAGGCATTACTATTTGGGACTTAACCCAGAGGGAGGACTTAACTCAGAGTCACTTACAATGGATCACACTAAATCTAATTAGGTGTGATTCATACCTTTTAACACACCGATGTGTTAACAGACTTGATCTGAGAGAAAATCACATTTTCTTTTAATTACACAAGATTTTATTTAGCTAAGTATTTGACCATTCGATCTAATCGAATCAGTTTAAATACTTTGGTCACTTCGTTCTTTATTTTATCAGACTTGCGTTTCATCAAGAACACGTGTCTTAGTAAAATATACGAATAACTTATTTTGTTAAAAATAGACTCGGGTACATCAGTATGTAAGAGACTGAGTTCGACAACTCATTCTCCCACTGTCTTACAGATGGGTTTTGGCCATTGTATCTAAGAGGCTAAGACTCACAAGTGTCCGTAGACTTCATAATACGAGAGGTCAGACCCCTCTTTATGTGACTTGTGAAGCTTAATCTCTAGATACGGCCTAGTCTAATTTTACCATATAAGTTTGCTACTATCTTGTGTATTTATATATTAACATTTAATATATATTTAGTTATTTACAAATTACTTAACACATAACATTACTTCAGAAGCAATGTGACGACATTCGTCAAAATGTGTTAAACGTCTTTTGTATAACAATTTATTCTGAAATCGTGACATCAAAATATGTCACGTTTTCATTCCCTCCTACTTATGCCTTTACTAATGATAAATTAAACTAACTTTCTCTATTGACTTTCCGAAGTGCCTTCTTCCTTTTCTAAATCACATTTAGATATCAACATAAATAAATAGATATGCAAGCAACTTATGTATCCAAACGCTTGAGCTTTGCAATCTTGAGTGTAGCTCAAGAAGTTGCTTGTCTCAAGATCCGGTTGGGATACATAGTCTTGCACCGCTCATGCACTCGTATTCGACTCAAACGGTTTAATCGAATTCTCGAACTTTGCGGATCCAAATTGTTTGTTCATACAACCTTGAGGGTAGCTCGACAGGTTGTAGGGAGAAACATACTTTGAATGTCCTATATGTTCAAGCTGCCTCATATAGAGACGAGTGACATGTAGCTTTAATTTATTTGTTGGACCCAAAACTTAATGAAATCATATTTCTTAAGTCTGTTCTTTAGAAGGTCATTTAATGTCAATGAGAATATAGTTTGATTACATCAATTAGAATTTAACTTGATATTCAATTAATCAACTTTATGACCAATTAACTAATTTCAATATTATCAATTGATTCTTTCGGTAAACATATTCTTGCCCTAGATTTAGCATATGTTCAATATTAAATATAGGTAGATTGGCTTTTATCTATCTATATCCTCCCACTATTTTTACGAACGTTTTAAAGCTTAATAACGAACGATTTAATCGAATTAAAAATAATGGGTAAGAGTTCCAATCACCTTGAGTCTAAACAACCTTGAGTGTAGCTCAACAAGTTGATTGACTTTGCGATCGGAAGATGACTCTTCATCGATCATATCGGATATGACTCTCTTAATCGGTTTTTGCCCCTAGCCATTTGTGATCATGAGTGTGCTCATCCAAATCACAATGTCTAGTCTAGTCGGACCCTTGTTTTCATGTCTAGCCTGACTTGCCCTCAGCTCGGTGTATGCACGACACGTTGGTTTGGGTCAGGTCTTAGACTACATCTAGGCAGACTACATCGTTGACTTAACTTACGCCGGCGCTCGGGGTACGAGACGACGGTTAGGGTTAGTCAAGATTTCATCTTATGTATTTAAGGAGTTGGTTTCTACAAGATTGCCAGGTTACAGCTTGAGTGTATCTCAACAACTATAACGCGGGTCCTATAGTTACTAACCCCTAAAACAAGGAGGGCTACGGCTAATCTTGAAAAAGATCATTAACGTATTTGACTTAGATATAGTCCAGGGTGTCATACAATCATGATTCGCGACATTGCGGTCCAGCGGAACTCAGCCAGGGAATTGACTAAGCCAGGATCACTACCCCTTGGACTAGCAAGGGTTGACCCAGAACTCTTAGCCAAGCACATTGACTGGATCATGGTCCATTGAATGAAGCTTGTCATTTTTGTATGTATGCCATAGACTAAACAGCTTTTAATAACAACTAATTAATCCTATCAACTAGTTGAATCCTTAAATTCAAAATTTTTAGGATTTGTTTAATAACTTTTATTAAGTCCTTATCAACTATAAGGTTCACGTGCTACCCTAATCGTTATTAGGATTTTAATAAATTATTAACAACGCTAGAAGCGAAGTCCTTTAATGAAAATTAATTATAACAATTAGAATTTGAAAATTCATTTAAAGGACTACCCTAATCAGGAATTAGGTCTTTAATATTGTTGTTAATGATTTATCAAAGCATAGCATGTCATTAAAATTCAAGTAATAAATTTTAATCATTTTTAATGGCTAACCTAAGAGGTTGTCTTGTGTTATCAAAGAAGGGACAAGATTAACAAGCCATTAAAACTACACTAATTTATCGCATAAAGATAGTGCACAACTATTTAACAATTAAATAAACTAAGTTTATCGCATAAACTATTTTTGCATGCAAACATAAATTTAACAATTAAATTTAAAATATGATTTTGAAATTATTTTATTTTTATCTCATAAAAAAAAAAAAAACTTAATTTTAAAATCACTAACTTTGCATGCTATTTAAAAAAAAAATTTATCGCATAAAAATTTTAATCTTTAAAATCAGTTTTAAAATTATCTCATAAAATTAAAACACCATTTTAAAGACTTTCATGCTTAAAAATTTATCAAATAAAAAATTTTAGGCATCCAAAATTAATTTAAACTTTTAATGATTTAAAATTAGTTTTAAAATTATCACATAAATTTTAAAACGTCATTAAAAAAAAAATTTCCATGTTCAAAAATTTCATAAAAAAAAAATTTTAGAACATCTAAAACATTTTTAAAATTTATCTCATAATTTTAAAAACATTTTACAAGTATTTAAAAGCATTCTTAAGTTTAAAATTAATCGCAGTACCTAGATCGCTACGCAAACCTAGGCTCTGATACCACTGTTGGGAATTGGGCGGTCCCTTAGGGCACAAAACTCTAGTCCCGTCCTAAGTCGGACGGAACATAGACAGGAAAATCTTAAGCAGCGGAAGAAAAACAGTTAATCTAAATTAACTTGGAAGTTAAAACATTTTTTAACTTGGCCCTAAGGTCCAAGACCCTATGCCAAGATCTATGCCGACTTGGGATGGATCTGACCATCCCAAGAAGGATCTAGCCTACTGCGATTAAACTAAACTAATGCTAAAAATACTTTAACCACATACCCGGAATCTCAGCCCTGGAGCAGGCGAGATGTTCCGCGCCGTCTTCCGAGCTGCTCCCGTCCCACGCCGAGCCGCTCCTTGAACCGCTCCCTGAACCGCTCCTCGAACCGCTCCGCATCCCGAGGCGATCAATCCCCGTGCCGCCGAGCCAACCACGCGCCGAAGAAAGTTTCACGCGAGTGAAACCTCCGCCAAGATTTCAGATCCAGAATCCGAACTCCTTTGAGGCTTTGCCAGAGCCCGCAGGAGTAAGGCAGAATTTTAGGGAGATAGAGAAATATTTATTTAAGCCTAGATCCGAGCGTGCTCCAACATTTACGAGAGCCGCTCAGATCTAGAGCTTGGGACGAGTTTTGAGAAAGGGGGGAGACCCCTATTTATATAGGCGGCGGACTCTCCCCTTTTCTCAAAATCCGATGTGGGACTAAAAAATAGAGTTAATAAAATCAAGTTAGTTTGCACTTCACAAAGTGCAAACTTCCGTGAATTTTAACTCACTCACCGTTGAGCTTCAGGATTGATACAACCTATCAATACGACAAGCGTTCAACGGTGAACGCATAGGAAAAAACGGTTCGTCAATCGGAGGTCGTTTGACCCTCCAATTGAGTGTCCAAAGATCAGCCCTAGGCTAGTTTTTCACAAAACTGAGCCGTCAAATCTGTTCTGCCCTAGGGCAGAATTTTCTGCACAAACGGGACCCACCAATCTGACTGGGCGCCCAAACCCAGACTTGGGCACGGGCGCCCAAGTCTGGGCGCGGGCGCCCAGGCGCCAGGCGCCTGGCGCGGGCGCCCAGGCGCCAGGCGCCCAGGCGGGCGCCTGGGCCGGGCCAGGCGCCCGGCCCAGAACGCCTGGGCGCCCAGCGCCCAGGCGTCCTGGGCCGCCTGGGCCCAGGCCCAGGCGCCCAGCGCCTGGGCCTGCGCCCAGGCGCCCAGGGCCATGGCCTGGGCCGGGTGCCCAGGCCCAGGCGGGTCTGGGCGCCCAGGCCCAGGCCGGCTTGACAGGGTCTGGCCAGCAGGCCAGACCAGGTTCAGACTAGTCTGCCTGGTCTGGCCTGATCTGACCCTTTGGGTTGTTTTGGGCATAACTTGATCATTTGGAGTCCGATTTGGACGCCGTTCGAACCTGGGTCTAGACCGGGACATTCCCGTCTTACCCGTGAACTTTTCCTTGCATTTATTTTATTAAATATTGTATTAAACAATTTAATATATATTTAATCACTTTTGCATCAAATGCAAAATAGTCCCTATCTAAGCTTAAATTACCATATTGCACTAAATGCAATTATTTCATCCCTTGCATCAAAATGCAAAATATTCTCCCTAACTATTTTCTACCTATTACTAGACGAAGCGTTGCACTCTGTGTGAGACCCTACAGCCTGACCCTTACAACGGGTTGGGCTCGAAGCCCTATACGGCAGTGACCACGAGCAGTGGTTGCCGTCCCTGCTTCAGGAATCATCATTATGTGGTTGACTCATTGACATGAGTATTGTCGGGACCACCTGACTGTTTCCGTGATGAATTCCGTAGTTATAGTCTTTTCGTCTAAACTGTGTCGTGTAGATCAAGTCTGGGGTACGGTCAAACTGTCAACCCCAATAACTTGACTCCGGTTAGTTTCGATCAATCTTTAGTCAACTAATGTTGGACTTCTTCCAACATACTCTGCGCAGAGTTTTTACTAAAGACCGAACTAACTCTACGATACTAACTCCCATTGACCGGGAGAGACGAATCCTCTCTTGGTCATTACTCGCCTCGTATGTTTCAAGTGACACCCAATCAAAAGACCTTTCGACAGGCCTCGCCTCGAAGCTAGGTCAGTTGATCTAAGTGGCACCGTTCACGCACAGGTCCGTCAAAATGACCTCAAGTCAAAAGACCAACTATCCTATCATCACTCAGAGTTATCACTGACAGATTGGTCAATATAACCATATGATAACTCTAGTGGATCGTTCAGTGAACTCATTCTAATGAGCACCTGTGTCTCGTCTTCGACTTCGCCAAGTCTAGCGATCATGAGATCACCGCCACCGCTAAACGGTGAAGACTAAGACACAATGGTCTATCCGATGTTTCGATATCCTTGTCTCGAAACATCTACGACCACGAACCATTTCAGACTTATGCTACAGACGGTCAAACGTTTCTCCATGATCGAGATACTCATCTCGATACCCGTTTGACCTTGCATAAAGTCTCAGGACTTTACCTAAGTCGATATCTAATGTTAACTACATTACAATATAGCTTAGATAAATTATTACCAAACAGCTTACTGTTATTTCGAACAAGATGTTTGTGCTATTCACACAGGAATAAATGGCCTCGAGGGCACCATATTCCTACACCAACCACCCGGATCCCCTCCGGATACTTAGGTTAGAAACCATAACCCAAGATTTCCACTATGAATATCTTGTGAAAAACATTCACAAGATCAAATCATACATGCAATGGCAAAAGTGAATCCCACAACCCGGGATCACAACCTTCTCTCACAACCGAGAGAATCAATAAGCAATATAAACAAGTTTATAATGAAATAGACAATCTTACCACAAAATCCTATACCTTGAGTTTTCTTACCAAATAGGTGCAAGGAGGGATTTGAGGAAGATGAAGTCACCAAGACCTAGCACCAAAGAAATGACCAGCAATGGGTGCCTATGAGTGATTTGGAGACTTGAATCAAGCTAGAGCTTGAATGGCTCACCAAGAACAAACTTCTCTCAAGATGGATTCTAGATCTAGAATGTGAGAGAATGGATTTCTTGTGAGGAAGAGAGCTTTAGAAATGAGTGAGAATAGCTATCTCTTTTAATCTCAATGAATCTCTTAATGGCAGCTCTAACCTAGAGAGAAATGACCTAGGTTTGTATTTATAGGGTCCCATAAAAACAAGTTAGGTCAATTCCCAACGGATAGAAATCTGAGGCAACTAGTCGGTCAAAGAACAACCACTGACCGACTAGTTCATCAACTAGGCGGTCAGTCAAACAACATGGACCGACTAAGTGAAGAACTGAGAAGAGATAGAAATTCAGACCTAGAAATCTAGTCGGTCCAAGAAGACGTTCTGACCGACTAGTTTCACAACTAGTCGGTCAGTCAGTGAACGTAGACCGACTAAGAGGCAAAAACAAATAGTCTGAATACAAATTGACTTAGTCGGTCCAAGAACAAATGTTGACCGACTAGATTATCAACTAGTCGGTCACCAAACGTTCTTAGACCGACTAAAGATAAACAGTAGCTTAGGAGAAATTTGGCATGTACAGTAAATCACAACTAGTCGGTCAAAGAAGCATCACTGACCGACTAGTTCACAAACTAGTCGGTCGGTGAGTCAACGTAGACCGACTAACTGTAAACAGTACTGAACAAGAAAAGATTAACTCAAATTAGTCGGTCCAAGAAGCTCTGCTGAACGACTAGATCACCATCTAGTCGGTCAGTACTTCTTCTTGTACCAACTAACATGCACAAACAAGTCCGAATCGAAGCGCGATGCTTCGAGGAAGTTAGAATGAACTTGTACGAAGATCCTAGAGCTACGATACGAGCGTTATGAAGATAGAATCGTAAGATATACTCAAGGCTTGACATTCTATAGATCGACGCTAAAAGACTATAAATAAAACCTTAATGAACGGTCTTCGAAAGCTTCGATCAAATCTTCATGACTTCCAAAACGGTCCAAAGGCTTCAACGAAGCTTTAGGCAATGAATAAGAGCTTTGAGAAGTCTTGAGATGTCGCTTTGATTGTTCTCGTGAATTTGGCGACGATCTCCAATACTGCGCTCACAAATTGTTAGTTCATGAATTATTTATGTTTGCTCATCATCAAAACCAAATCCGGGGAGTCCAATATTCAACACACATTACCCGAATTCGACGAATTGTATATACAGGGGTATGAGAGGTGTCGATTGGAAGTGAAGGATCGATTCCCCGATATCGCCACTAAGATTGACCAAATCCCTGTGTTTTTCCCAATCGTCGACGACGATGATCAAGGTCGAGACATGGAGGGGGTCATTCCCGTTGGCGAAATTGTCACCGCTACAGGTGAAGATGCAGATGTCGGGGTTCCGAGGGACCAAGAGCATGTTGCTTCGATCGAAGGAGACCAATGGCATATTGATTCTATGAGGAATCTCAATGTGCTTCTTATCCCACCAAAATTTTCAAATGTCTATGGGGCATATATCGTAGGAATAATGATAATTTTGTAATGTAAGATAATGTCAAAAGGTTGACGTATACCTCATTGTTTGTCACTATTCGTATGGGTTGTTGTAATGCCTGTTGGACCCTTTCAACGGGTTAAGCTCTTGCTCAAGACGGCGGGGGTTGAATCGTTGAATTATACCCTAGATAGTCTACTGCATTCAGTTGCGAAGGTAGTAGTCCCTTCGTATTACGGATGAAGACACGAGAGAGTCATTCATCTGCGAGGGGGTGGCCCCTTCATCTTACGGCTGATGACACGAGAGGGTCGTTTAGTTGTGAGGGGGCTGACGACACGCGAGGGTCGTTCAGCTGAGAGGGAGTGGCCCCTTCGTCTTACTACTGACGACACGTGAGTGTCGTTCAGCTGCAAGGGAGTTGCCCCTTCGTCTTACTACTGACGACACGTGAGGGTCGTTCAGCTGCAAGGGAGTGGCCCCTTCGTCTTACTGTGACTACACGTGTGAGTCGTTCAGCGGTAAGGGGGTGGTCCCTTCATCTTACTGCTTATGACACGTGCAGGTCGTTTAGTTACGAGGGGGTGGCCCCTTCGTCTTACTACTTACGACACGAGTGGGTCGTTCAGGTGTGAGTGGGTTGCCCCATTGTCTTACTGCTTACGACATGTGTGGGTCGTTCAGCTGTAAGGCGGTGGCCCCTTTCTCTTACGGTTGACGACATGAGAGGGTCGTTCAGTTGCTAGGGGTGGCCCCTTCGTCTAATGGCTGACGACACAAGAGGGTCTTTCAGCTGCAGGGGGTGGTCCCTTCGTCTTACTTCTAACAACAGAAGAAGGTCATTCAGTTGTGAGGGGGTGGCCCCTTCGTCTTACTGCTGACGACACGTGAGAGTCATTCAGTTGCGAGGGATGTCCCCTTCGTCTTACTGCTGACGACACAAGTATGTCATTTAGTTGCGAGGGGGTGGCCCCTTCGTCTTACGGCTGAGGACACGAGAGGGTCGTTTAGTTACGAGGGGTTGTCCCTTTCGTCTTACTGCTGAAGACACATGAGGATTGTTCAGTTGCGAGGGGGTGGACCCTTCGTCTTACGGCTGACGACACGAGAGTGTCATTCAGTTGCGAGGGGGTGGCCCATTCGTCTTACGGCTGACGACATGAGAGGGTTTAAGTCTGCTTTCATTGAGACAGTGTGAATTTAAATGAGCATGGTCTTTTTAAATTTCTACTAAGGGGTGTATCCTCATAAGTAGTATGCTCCTCGGGTTTAACCGAGTGCTTAGACGGTGAAGAATTCTCACATAATTCATAAGTGTCAGGGTCAAGAGGGACATTCTCGAATGGAAAAGACATACTTTATTATTATGAAATAAATGATTTGACATGAAAGGAAAAAGCGTACATGCATTTTGATATTGCTCAGGTCTACTTTCGCCGGGCTCTTATTTGCTTCTGGTCCAGCATCTTGTTAATCGATCACTTTAGTGGCAGGTGACCCGGTCATTGGCCCTTCGCCTTTCTGCTTGGAGGTCTCTTATTTGCCTGGCTGGTCGTCACTGGGCCTCTTGGGATGACCACATTTGACTAGCGCGTTGATCTCATTCTTCAGTGTACAACAATCGTCGGTGTCGTGCCCGTAGTCATTGTGGTACCTACAGAATTTGAGGTCATCTCTTTTCTCATACCTGTTTTTCTTAACATGTTTGTTGACGAGCTCTTCTCGTGGAGCATAAGCTATGACTTATGCATTGGGGCATTCGCCCTGGCAGGACGTTGATTTCTCTGAGGGCTCCTCTCCCTTTGTCGCTTATCCCGAGGCTCTTGACGATGGGTTCCTTGGGGTTGCTTTTCTCGGGTTGCTTCTCCTCGACGAGTAGGCGTGTCGTTTTCCACAGATCCAATCGCCTCTTCTGAGACTATGAATCGATCAGTTATGTTAAATAGCTCCACCAGGTTATTCGGTGAAAACTGGTGAATGGCCCTCAGAAGGTGTTCGTCTCAGATTGCTAGGACAAAAGCCGTAATGACAGTCGCGTCTTGGTATCTTCCACCTTAAACCTTTCGACGTGGCTTTCCCGAGGGTAGATCAGCGATATAAGTGACAATGTTCACGCACAGGTTTGTACAATGACCTCAAGTCAAAAGACCAACGTGCATATCATCACTAATAGTTATCATTGACAGATTGTTCAATCATAACCATATGATAACCTTGTTGAGTTGTTCAGTGAACTCATTCTCCAATGAGCACATGTGTCTCGTCTCCGACTTCGCTAAGTCGAACGCCCATTAGATCATCGCGACCACTCTATGGTGAAGACAAAGACACAATGGTCTATCCGATGTTTCGATATCTTTTTCTTGAAACATCTATAACCACGAACGTTTTCAGACTTATTCTATTAACGGTTAAACAATTCTCCATGATCGAGATCTTCATTTCGATACTTGTTTAACCTCACATTAAGTCTTATGATTTTACCTAAGTTTTAATGTCGCCTACATTTTTATTAACTTGGATAAATACTTACCATACAGCTTACTGTAATTTTGAACAATATGTTTATACACATATAAATAGATAAATTGCATGGAGTTCGAGTGCATACTTATCTCCCAACATCTTTCACTTGCACTCAGGCCCATTTATCCCGGTATCTCATACCGCATTTACACGTAAGTCTCTATAGACTTTATGTGACAGAGCATTCGTAAGTGAATCTGCTAAACCGTCTACTGAATAGAATTAAGGGGGTTCTATGTTCATGTTAGACCATGTATCGAATCTCATCCAAATAATTTCATTGGCCTCTTGGAATCCATAATTAATGTCTTGCCTGAATCTTATATAGCTCATCGTACCTTACGAGAATAATCCAAATAAGTTATTGGTCATTTAGACGGTTCATAATTATTTCTGATAAAGTGTCAGACTCTTTGACCACTTTGTCAAAACATATGTTTCGGTTCCTTGATGCCTCACATGCATTTTATTCGCTCCCACTGACCTTGAAAACTCTCTGGCCGATTCATATAAGTTCGTTCTTCTAAATCATATTTAGAAAACAGACTATACATGAGTGTTCCAGTTTTCATGGTCATCACAAGCATTTACATCGAGTTTGGTCCGAGTATATCTGCTCACATGTGCTAGCGAGACAGTTTCATCATAATCCGTTTATATGAGGTAGGATGATAACCGTTTTCAACCAACATAAGTTGTACTTCACTATTTTCTTTCGGCACCAATCTTCTGCCTTGAAGATTTACTTGCAGACAGTAAAAAACACTTACGTTGGGCACGTAAACTAAAGTCCATACTTTATTTATGTGCACAGACTTTTTTCGGATTGCATCAAGCCATTTTTTAAAATCGCTACTCCGATTGGCATCTTGGAAGTTGTCTATGTCATCATCAACTATGATGTCTTACTCGCCTCTTTGTCGCACGAGACTTGAGTAATTCTTTAACTTCCTAACGATTGATTTAATGAATATCTTATTGATAAGGTCCTCGTAGAACCTTACCAAGAACCTAGGCTTTACTATCTGGGACTTGATCCAGCTGGAAGATTGCAACTCAAAGTCACTTGTCATGCATCACACCATATCTAACAAAGTATGATTCATGATCTCCAACACACCGATGTGTTAATAGACTTGACCTAAGAGAAAATCACATTTTCTTTTAATCACACAAGATTTATACAGCTAAACATTTGACTCTCTGATCTGATCGAAGCAGTTCAAATACTTCTATCATTGTGCTATCTATTTTATCAGACTTGTGTTTCAGCAAGAACCTGTGTCGTAATAAAATAAAAACAACTTATCATGGCTAACGTAGACTTGGGTCCGAATACATCCGTATGTACGAGAGTACGAGTTCACCAAATCATTCTCTCACTGTCTTACAGATGGAATTTCTGTAATGGCCCAGCATGCCATCTATGATAGAGTGTACAATACTGTGATACATGTATCCTACATACTGCATAAGTGGCTACGTTTGGTGTAATATACTGAGCAATTATGTACGTTGTGGTATAACTCTGAAATGGGGGTGTATATGAGTGCCATTTATGCTTATGGTGTACGTAATGTAGTGAGTATACTCGGATGGAGATATGTGTAGTAAGATGTGCAAGAGTGTGGTTAAAGTGATTTTGTTTGTACATATGGTACTATGGTATGTGTGTGTATTGTAATTTCGTATGTACATATAGTAAGTGGGTGAACATGAAGTCATACGAGTGAGGATAATGATTAAGAATGACATGATGATGTGTACTAATGGTGTGATGCATATTAGAGAATGTTAAGTGGGCGTAAGACAGTGTAGGGTGTAGAATGTAAGCGTAGTATGTGTGGTCAGTGGGGGTGTGTGCATGGCAAGAAGTGGGTGGTGACTAGCTAGCAGGGATGTGTGGAAGGAGGACGGAGAATGAGAGTTGCATTCACGCATCTCAAGTTTACATTTATGCCCAAGATTGGGTATATTTCTCAATACGGTTAGAAATGAGGGTTTTGTGCAAAAGTGACAAGAATTCTTGACTTTAATTTTTTGGGTGGGCTTCATAAGTTGGGTAATGGGCTTGTGAATGAGTCTTGGGCTTAGGAAAGGGGCTTATGAAGTGGGCTTTAGAATTAAAGAAAATAGAAAGAAGAAAGGGACAAAGTGGAGCATGCTAAATGAGACAAATGGAGGGCAAAGTTGTCATTGACTAATCCAAGAAGCTCCTACACGCTAGACACCTCACCATCTCTCTCTCTCTCTCTCTCCACATTATTTCAGCTATAGGCTGAAATCTCTAGAGCTTATCCAAGAAAATTCAAAGGAAAATGAAAAGAGAAGAAAGAAGATAAGAAGGGAGGAGTTGGGCCTGGGGTTTTGGGAGCTTGGGATAGCCATAAAGATGGAGGACTTGAGGAGGAGGAGTCTACCCATCTTCTCTCATCGCCCTATAGGTAGGAATCCCTTCTCCAATTAGTAGACATCTATTTGCATGTTTAATGATATGAACCATTTGCTTGCATGTTGAAGAACTTGTGCTGAAATTTCCAGCAACCTGTCTCCTAATTCAAATGTGAATTCTGATCAAATTAGTTTGAAAGAAAATCTAAGAAAAATACAGTGACGTAGACTAAGAATTGCTACCCCAAAATCATATATATTTTGTTGTATGTTCAATTCAAATTTAGGAGAAAAGTGGCTGTGAATGAAACATGTCAGATTACACTCTCTCAGAACACCTTTCGGGAAAACATCCATATCTCATGCACAACGAAAGAAATTGGGTGTTCTGGGTCTCGTTGGAAATCTAATAGATATGCCTACAACTTTTATTCATGTACATGTTTCGTGATTCTGCCTGCAACATGTCGAAAATCATCAATCTTTACAGCCCTGAAATCCGGCCAGAAAACTGTTTTGATAGACTTTGCCAATTAAATCAATAGGAATCAACCAACTAGTTTGGGTGCATTTAATTTCATACGTGAGTCCAGGACTATCATGTCTACAACTCTTAATAGAAGAAAAATTGATGTTTAGTACAAATATTTGGAGCATTATGCCTCTGTTTGGAACTGTCATGTTATTTACAGAAACGGGGTTGCATGAAGGTGTTGTTTTGTCTTCGATCATGGGTCTCCATGTTTTGTGGCTTCAATATATGATTGTTACATGATTTATCAGATGTTTATTTGGTCACCTCATGCTTCATAAAGTTGTTAATTTTCACGTATGTCCAATGTCTAAGTGAATTTATTGTTGATAATAATGTTGGCCTCCAAGTGGTATTGATGTTGGAAAAAGAAAACAAGTTCGAATATGATCATACTAGGGACACGGGGGGAGGGGGAGCGCACCGGCTTGGATGGTTATGGCGCGGTAGGATGCTGGAAAAACACCGTTGGTCTCTTCTCGATCCATGGGTAGCTCCCCATGATATCGGAGTAGTCACGATACACTTACACGCCGGCATATTCATGGGATCCCATTGCATTGCATTGCATTGCATCTCATAGCAATTGCATTGTGTTTCATATGCATCGTGGCATCATTGAGCATTATGTGCGACTTGTGGTTATATATATGATTGTTACCTTATATGTATGCTTGTTGCCATGAATGCATGAGTTGCTTGAAATGGTTGTATGTTGGAAAAATGAGGTGGGTTGCTTTCATTTGTGGAGCTTAAGTTAGTGGAAATGTGATGGATGGTTTTGCTACTATTGCCTTAATTATGATGGCACCATAGAAATGAGATTGAAAATGCTATTTGCTGTTGTGAGAAATGAATGGGTGAGATGAGTTCCATGTTACTGGTTTCTATTGTTTTACTATTAACACTTAGTTGCTCATTATAAATGTTTTACTTGTTATTTGTTGTCTCTTGTACATTACGCTAGCTAGTATATACACATTGCCTATTGAATGTTCATAACTATAATTGTTACTTCATTTATTGCAGTAGATGTTTATGCCATGTCATACACTCTGCCTGCTCACGTGCATCCTTTGCACACTTTCAGTCTTCATGCCATACAATACATACGTGTATATGTAATTGCATCTGGTTAGGGGCTAGTTAGGCCGGATATTCCTACTGGGTCACGTGTTAACGTGCCCCTTCAGTCGACTCTTCAGGTGTTGGTTGGTTGGAGTAGAGGCTGGAGCTAGAGTTGGAGATAGCGGATAGTTGTGAGTTGAGTGTGGGCTGGGTGGTGAGACGAGTTGGGGAGAGACCTGTACTTTTGGGATTTCTTATTTGGGTAGACCCTTGTACTTATGGTTTGTGAGGATGATGTTGTTGTATAATTTGGATATTGGACTTTCATTGGTGTCGAGATATAGAAAGTTTTTGCTTCCTTGCAGTTCTTTATGTTAGCCTTCTGGTTGGTCGTTTTTCTTATGTGTTGATGTGTTTGTTATTTGTTATTTTGGAACTCTTCACGTACTTTTCCAGCAGCGCCCAGTGGACCTGCTGATTCAATAGTGGTTCTTTTCTTTTCTTCCTCATAACTCTTGCTACTCTGGGAGAACCTGGATGAATTCGTACTTCCCATGTATCCGGGGGAGCGAGACATTACAATTTCGGCCATCATACCGTTGAGAAAAGATTCACAAGTGTATATTGACTCGTAATACGAGAGGTCAGACCCCTCTTTATGTGACTTGTGAAGCTTAGTCTCGTTGGTATGGCCTAGTCTATTTTGTCAGATAAGTTTTGCTAGTATCTTGCGTATTCATGTATTAACATTTAATATATTTTCATTATACAAATTTCTCATTGCTTCAGAAGCAAGGTGACGACATTCGCCAAAAACGTTAGATGTCCTCGATGGTCCAAGAAACAACAACATCTCCTTTTTCCAACACGTATGACAATCTATCCCCTTTTATATAACAGTTATTCTGAAGCCGTGGCATTAAATATGTGACATTTTCAGTTCCTCCTACATTTGCATTTACTAACGATAGATTAAACTTTCTTTCTCAAATGACTTTCCTTAACGCCTTCTTCCTTTTCTAACTCTCATTTAGATATTACGCGTCTCAACACAAATAATAGCTGTGCAAACATCTCATGTATCCATACGCTTGAGCTTTGCAACTTTGAGTGTGCTCAACAAGTTGCTCGTCTCAATACCCGGTTGGGATACATAGTCTTGCACCGCTCATGCACTCATCTTCGATTCAAACAATTTGATCGAAATTTCGAACTTTACGGATTGAAACCGTTTTCCATACAACCTTTAGTGTGCTCAACAAATTGGATGGAGAAACATGCTTTGAACAAAAGCATGTTCAAGATGCCTCTGCATTTATTATATTGTACCCAGCGCTCAAGGAAATCATTGTCCTTAAGTATGTGCCAAGAAGGTTATTTTAATGTCAATGTGAACATAGTTTAATCTATCAATTAGAATTTGAGTTGATATTCCATTAACCAATCATTTGGACCAGTTAACTTATTCTCTTATGATATTATGTTTTTGGGTTTCATTGGTAAACATAGAACTATCCTATTTTAACATATGTTTAATTTTAAATAGAAATAGAATAGCTTTTATCTAACTATATCCTCCCATTATTTTTGCGATCATTTTTAGCCATAATAATGAAAGACTTAATTAAATTAAATTTAATGGGAAAGAGATCCAACCACATTGAGCCTCACAACCTTGAGTGTGCTCAACAAATTGCTTGACCATATGATTGATAGATGACACTTCATCAATCATAACATACATGATTCCCTTATTAGTTTTTACCCCTAGCCAATTGTGATCATGAGTGTGCTCATTCAAATCACAATAACTAGTCTAGTCGGACCCTTGTTTTCGTGTCTAGCCTAACTTACGCCGGCGCTCGGTATATGGGCACGACACGACGGTTTGGGTTAAGTCTAGACTACATCTCATGTATTGAGAAGTTGTTTACATAAAGTAGCTATGTCATAGATTGAGTGTGCTCAACAACTATAACATAGAACATATAGTTACCAACCTCTAAAACAAAGAGGGTTATGGCTAACATTGAAGAAGATTTTAACGTAATTGAATAGATATAATCGACGATGTCACATAATCATAATTCGTATCTTTGCGGTCCAGCGGAACACGACTAGGGATTTGACTATGCTAGGATCGCTATCCCAAGTCAAGCAAGTGTGATTTTCAACACTAGTCAAAACACATTAGACCAGAGCAAGGTCCACTGAAGGAAACTTATTATTCATATGTGTCCTGTATGATTAGAAACGTCTTCATTAAAACTAATTAATCCTATCAACTAGTTGAATCATAAAATTCGAAATTATTATGATTGGTTAATAACTTTTATTAATGTCCTTATCAACTATACAGATTTTAATGTTCTATCCTAATCATGTATTAGGCATTTTAAAATTCAGGTTGCAACAATTTTAAATCATAGCCTCTTGTTCGAAATTATTATTAAAACAATTAAAATAATACTTAGGAGAGGGCTACCCTAAACAGTATTTAATTTGTTGCAACAATTTTTAAATCATAGCATGTCCAAAAATTATCTCATAATATTCTGGGAGTTTTTAATGGATATTCCAGTAGTCTTTCTTGAATTATCACATAATCAAAATTAACTAATATAACCATTAAAAAATTTGACTAAACAATTTAGCATGGAATAATGAAGCAATTTAAATTTTAGCTTATAAAATATCTTGTTAAACATGCAAACTAAAATTTAGTGCATAAGTTTTAAGTTACACCCAAAATTATCACATAATTTTAAAATAAAATTAAATCTAATTTTCAAAAATAATTTTCAAAAATAAAACATTGCCTTAAAACAACATTTTTAAGTTTAAATTAAAACACCCATTTGATGAAGAAGCATGCTGTATCATATACAATTTATAAATGCAAATTATAGATCAGGTAACCTGGATCTGATACCACTGAAGGGTTTTCTGGGTCCTTAGTGCCATAAATATGACGTCCGGCCTAAGTCGGTCGGATGAAGTTATCAAAACAACAACGAAAAAATCGATTTAAAACAATTTTAAATCAGCCCTAAATATTAACAACCCTAGCCAAGATTTCTATTATTCCGGGGTTGGGTCCGACTGATTCGGGATATAAATTGCATGTTTCCCCCCCATTTTCGGTCAATTTATGTGTATATTGTGTTTATTGTGGCTTGATACGGGCGTATTTGTGATATCGTGATTTATTTAAGCCTATCTCTATTTTATACAGAAAATGTGGGTTTTGTGAGCTAATTTTTGTTTCTCCTATTTTTCTGGTACTCCTAAGTCGGTCGGATGAAGTTATCAAAACAACAACGAAAAAATCGATTTAAAACAATTTTAAATCAGCCCTAAATATTAACAACCCTAGACAAGATTTCTACTATTCCGGGGTTGGGTCCGACCAGCACCTAAGGATAGATCTATCTAACATTTGCAATTTATAAACGCATGAATATTTAAACTACATACCTTTCACTTCGTTTCTGCGGAATACGAAGCGTCGTTTTCAGCTACATTTCTTTGGCCCTGCGCCGCTTCTCCCAAGTCGAACCGCATCTCGAGCCGCACCTCGTCCCGAGCCGAACCGCTTCCCGAACCGAACCACATCCCGAGGCGAGCAACACACTTGTTGCCGAGCCAATCACGCGCCGAAGAAGATTTCACCTTGAAGGGGCTGTGTTTCATGAAAGGTCAAGGTCAGGCATGCAAATAATGAGAATTTGAGGGAATTTTCTTCGGTGTTCCACCAAAACACCCAACAAATCACACAAAACCCCGCCCCCAAACTCCATTGGGCCCACAGGCTTAGATAGCCAAATATATGCGACCGCTATATCCATCATTTTGTCCTAACGGGACAACCTCCTCTTTTTTATAGAAGAGACGGGGAAGAGAGAGGGTTTTGAGGGTGCTTCTTGGATTCATGAAAGAGCAATGAGTGTAAATAACGGGCATTGTGGGCTTTTTCTTTGAGGGGTGACGTGACATCTTATGTGACGATGTGACATTGCAACACGAGACAAACATATCATATAGGACAAATATGTTTTTTATAACGTCACAAGGGACAAACATGCCACTTAAGACAAAGCTGTGTGTTTTATAGAATAGATTTGCATATAAACCTATCAGGCTAAGGGTCTGTTCTTTTGCTAGAATGTGAACGGGTGGAAAGTTGGTGGTTGTGGAATCTTGGTAGAGAGAAAATTGGTGTATTGTGTTCATTTGGTAAAAAGTTGGATGGAAAGTGGAGTTGGAAAGTTGATTGTGGGGCCCACTCAGTGAGTATGTTCTTTTGGTTGAAGAAAGTTGGATGAAGAAAATGGTGTGTGTGACCCATTCAAATTCAATTCATTACTTTTAAAACTAAACTAATTACTAAGTAAATTATTTAATTATTCATATAAACTATTAATCTATGTGCAAATAGCGGGGGCCCACCACATTGACCCATAGAAGAAGAAGAAAAAAAATCAGATGCATTATCTGATTGGCGCGTGAGAGGATGGATCCACACATGGGAAACTTTCCGCTGTAATCCGCGTGCGAAGAATACAAAATGAATCCGAGATTCCCAATTTGCTGCCACCTCAACTCTCTTTCTCAATTACAAATTCCAACAAAAGAACACACCTTTAAGAACGGAAGCGGTGAACTGATGCTACATGTCATGATCAGGAGACAAGACCCACTTTCGCAAAAGAAAGCCCTAGGTGACTACCGAAGGATTGTGTCGTGAATGGCCACAAACTTGGCCTTACGATGGAAATAACTAGGTATCAATTTAGACGTCAATGAGCTGTCTCGGACCGTCGAATACCCGACCTGGCCCAAAATACCCAAGGCAGCGGCACAGCCTAATTAACAAGAACCAGCGGATCACCACAACACCATCCATATATAAACCCCGTTGGGCCATCGTCAAAATCATTTCATCGTCAAAACCCTAACCCTAGCTCCGTTCTCCGCCGACACCACCCAAAAACCGCAATGCCTCCCAAGTTCGATCCCTCCCAGGTTGTCGACGTGTACGTCCGCGTCACCGGCGGTGAGGTAGGGGCCGCCAGTTCACTTGCCCCCAAAATCGGTCCCCTCGGTCTATCCCCCAAAAAGATCGGTGAGGACATCGCGAAGGAAACCGCGAAGGACTGGAAGGGACTCCGCGTCACCGTCAAGCTCACCGTCCAGAACCGTCAGGCGAAGGTCTCTGTGGTCCCATCCGCCGCCGCCCTCGTCATCAAGGCCCTCAAGGAGCCTGAGCGAGACCGCAAGAAGGTGAAGAACATCAAGCACTCTGGCAACATCGGCCTCGACGACGTCATCGAGATCGCCAGGATCATGAGTCCGAGGTCCATGGCCAAGGATCTTAGCGGGACCATCAAGGAGATCCTCGGCACATGCGTCTCTGTCGGGTGCACCGTCGATGGGAAGGATCCAAAGGACTTGCAGCAGGAGATCAATGAGGGGGATGTTGAGGTTCCACTCGAGTGAAGGCGGAGCGTAGTGAACTAGTTAGGGTTTGAATCGAATCCTTTCTGTCTGTTTTATGATATCTAGGATGCAAAAGCTCCATTTTATTTACTGAATTGACGTTTTGGAACAATTTTGGTACTTGCGTGTAGTAATGCTGAGTGTTCAAGAATCTGAATATTTAAATGTCTTAAATATAGTCTGCATTTTGGTTAAGTTTTCTATGAGTTTAGCAAGTAGCAATGGATAGAATATATTAATTCTTAATTTTGGAGATTGAATTTTGATGCAGTTTTCTAACTCATTTAATTTTTTTGCTGATATTAGACAATTAACATAACACACATCAAGCTAGTTGTTTGGTTGCATATTCCTTTTTTTTGATTTGTAGTATTATTGTAGTAGCATTTTTTTCTTTTTTGAGTCATAACTTAGATGAGTCATATTATAGATTGAAATTCTTTTATATGTTTGTTTATGATGTAGGTGTAAATACTTTCTTATTGCTCATCAACAGTGAATCTTAAGATTGCAATATGCATCGAGCTTTTAAAGTCTTCATATTTGATTATTATATTCAACTACACAAGATTGTCTTAATATTGTGTCCTTGAGACCTTGATTTGGGGACCTATGAGATTTTTTGTGCCGATGAAGATTTAGTTGCATACAATGTGCTTTCATTGACTTGCCAATGATAATATTATGATCATTATCTTTGTTTTTGCATATTTTTTGTTCTTTTGATGATTTATTACTTATAATTAGTGAGGTATATCTATTTGATTTTCTACAACTACAGTGATGTCCATTTCTTGGAAATTGTCATTTGAATTACTTATCTATGCAATATATCATATCTTAAGTGGCTTACAATAAGAACCACATGATATATTGAAGTATATATACATCTTGATTGAAAAATTGATTTAGGGTGGTTCAAGTCTGTGCAGAATCATTAGTAGTCAAATCTTGGTTATTTGGATAGTCAAGTTGTGATCATCATCATCGTCATAGACTTCATCCCAAGGGTCGGCTCATGGATTGAATTGTGATTATGTTTGATCATGATGTCGTTACTAGTTTTTCACGTATTATAATCTTTCTTTTCTGTCAAAATCAAGATCTTTCATATTCATTCTTATTGATTCTTTCCATGTCCTTTTTGGCGTCTCTCTTTCTCTTGATCTCAATATTCATATGTTTTGTTTTTCTAATAGCAATATGTTCAGGCCTTCGGAGTATATGATTAAACAATCCCAAGCAACGTTCTACCATCTTATTCTATATAGGGATAACACCTAACTTCACATGGATATCTTTGTATTTTTACTTTATCTTTTTTGATTTTTCATACATTATTCGTAATATTCGCAACTCTGTTATGCCCATACTCTGTTAATGCTTCTTAGTAATAACATAATATTTTGTACTATATAACAAAGATAGTAGGACAATTTTTGGAAAAAAGCCAAATTTAAAAATAATTAGCAAATTCGATCGAAAAAATAAATTACGAAATTGATCAACTATAACCACATTAGCACATGGGGGGTGCTGAGATGACTGATTTCACTTTGGTCGCACCTGCCAATCGTGGCCAAATGGTCAAGGGCACAAAATTTCAACACAGATGCCAATCTCGGCCATTTTGTATTGTTGGGGGCAAAATCAATATATAATATATATTTACGTTAACCACAACACTAGGAAGTTGTCTGGAGGTATGCCGCTAGGTCGGTGTGCGAGAGGTCCTTAGTTCGATTCACAGAGCCTTGCTGAAATGGGTTTTTTGTGTTTTAACCAAAAAAACTAATTTAAAGCGGCTTTATATAGGATTGGTTTCGAACCTGTAACCTCAGCCTTTCCAACTGAGGCTCGTACCACTAGGCTTCCATTCCTTGGTGTATACAATGTGCATATATATTATATGTACAATGTACAATTTTGCCGCACTTGGCAAGTGCGACAAAATCAGCCGCAGTTGGCAAGTGCGGCCAAGTCGGAGCAAGCCCCATCAGTGTATGGTCAAGTGTACAGTCAGTGCCCTTGGGTGTTGACGTAGCCAAACTTTGTCGATTGTGCTAAATTTTTTTCGACCGTTTTTGCTAATTTGTAATTTTTTGTCTTTTTCACAAAAAAGTCCAAAATAGTGTAATCTTCATCTTGTAAAATTTACTCTTAGGCTATAACGGTACATTTTGATTGCACAAAACTTCTGTTACGGCTCTTCATTTCAATCATTTTGCTTTAATTTTATCATCTTTATTAATTAATGCATTCTATTAAATACTGACATGTGATACCTAAAATACTTAACGGTATACTTTCCCTATCCAGCTTCACCATGCGATGATCTTCATTACTCACTCTAATAAACTTAAATTTCATGTACACTTTAGGGTGTCAAAATGGCCCATCCGGGCCGGCCCGGCTCGGCCGGGCCACCGCCTCCTTCCAAACCCGGCCCAGCCCGGCCTGGGTTAAGTGTTAAAAAATAAAAAAAAGTAAATTTTTTTAAACAAATCTTATTGCCCAACCGGGCAAATTGTTTGCCAACGGGCAAAATTTTACCCGTTGGCACCCAGCCCAGGTTTGGGCGGGCCCCGGGCTAAAACCCGGGCCGGGCCGGCCTAGCCCGGTGGGTCGAGGCACTCGGCCCTGGCCCCGGGTCTGGGCCGGGCCGGCGGGCCACCGGGCTTTTTTGACACCATGATATACACTCACTCTAATAAACTTAAATTTCATATACACAATCTTGTTTCTGCTAACTTTGAATTCTCAAGTCTATAATATCTTTCTCGAAAATTTTACCTTTACATTTATATCATTGTTGATCTCATCTATCAAAATAATTTTGTTTGTAAATAACATACATGAAGACATCTCATTTTGAATATGCCTAATAAATTGATCCATCACCTAGCAAAATGGAGGGGACCCAAAGGTGGGCTTTGATGGAACCTAATGTTATCTACTATTCCTTTTTAAGTTTTCACATTAGCGATTGTTCCTTGATACATATCTTGAATTAAAACAACATACTTTAGAGATCCCCTTCTTCATTAAGGTCCACAACAGAACTTCTTTAGGGACCATTGTTCTAAAAGGTGGCATATGCGGACCATCCTTATTTTGATTTATTTGGTCGGATTATACAGATCTGTATATATAGGTGCAAACTCATTAAGTACTTGCATATTATGATATGAGGGAGAAAATGCTTTGGATTTAAAAAAAATAAAATAACAAAACCCTGCTACTGACCTGACCTGGGATGTACCGGACCTAGTAATGGTTAATATAAATGAAAATAATTGATGAGTTAGGATAGATTTCCTTTTGGATTTTCCCCTCTCCTCTTTATCCATTTCTACCACCTATTGCAAGCAACAACAACAGCAATCGCCAGCAATAGAAATCAAGGCTTCAGCAATTGGAACTTAACTTCAGGTACCGATTTCCTAATTACCACTGTAACACATATTTTCTAATCTGTTACCTTTTGTTCTATGTTCTTTCTTTTTTTGTTGTGGCTGTGTTGTGATTAGAGTTGGTGGGGGTAGTTATTTGATTAGGAAATAAATAGGTGTATTGAGATGTTAATAATTAGTGGGAAAGTTGAAGAGAGGTGGGCAATGGGTTAGTTATAGGATTAGTGCATGTTTAATTAAATGATTGACTATTTGTGGAAGAAATTCTAGGAAAAGTGGGATTGATTGATGTTTTTGGAATTTGTATTGGTTTTTTGTAACTTAAGAAAAAATCTCGCATTTAGACTTTCATGTTTTATGACAGTGCAAGATTATGATTCTTGGGCATAACTTATTTATTTTAATGCCGAGGATTAGATAAGGGCATTACAAGACTCGGTAAGACTCGATATAAGTAAATTTGAATTGTTTAAATTTATCCGTTTTTGTTGTGAAAATTATCTTTCTTTATTTGTAACTCTAATATTTTACATTGCTTGTTGTATCTGTATAATATATATTGCTTGTTGTATTTGTATAATATATATATGCACACATGAAACACTAATCCAAGTGATAAGATGTTTTTGTTTTCACTTTAAAGGTATTTTTTATATTCAACACACGTGTGTATATATATCTATTATACATTTGACAGTGTTTTTTGAATTTTAGGGTTGACTAGGACAAGATAAAGAGTGGATGAGATTTGATCTTGGTAAATCAATGGTTGAGATTGGATTTTGTGAAAATTTTAGGGGAAAAACTTAAATTTTGAGGGATAAAGTGTATTGGGAACCAAAACTTTGAAATTAAAAGTGTCTTGGGAAAGATTGTGGAGATTAAATTTTGGGGGAAAAGTGTATTGGAAACCTAAACTTTGGAATTAAAATTGCATTGGAAAAGATTGTGGAGAAGCATAATCCATTAAATTAAAATTGTATTAGCGTAAAAATATTGCGGAATGCGGCGCTCACGCTGAATTTGTTCCGCGCCGAAGGCGCTTGCACGTTGTTCTGCGTCGAATTTGTTGTTTCGCGCCGATGGCGTCCACGTCGAATTTTTTACGCCAAATTTGGTGTTCCGCGCCGAATTTGTTGTTCCATATCGAAGGCGCACGCGCCATATTTATTGTTCCACGTCGAAGATACCAACGCCAAAAGTGCTCGTGCCGCTAAATATTTTTACGACAATTTGGGTTGTGAAAATAATTTTTTGGGGAACAAAGATTTCGCGGAGATCTTAAATGAACCGGTGCCCGTGGGCACGTGTTATGACTAGTTAATTCTTATTTATATATATATGAAAATATTCATTTTCACGTAATCTGCATAATCCATGCTATGCGCTTTTAGACTGTATGCATAATGAACCCATCCTTTAGAACATTGCTAGGGACCAGACTATCATAAGTTTTTCTTCAGGTCAATAAACATCTTATGTAAATTTCTCTCTCTTTCGCTTTGTATATAATTTGCATGGTGAAATGGATTACTTTTGCTATCGAACGTCATGTCATGAAATTGAATCGATGTTGTGATATGATGACATTCTTTCTCAGCCTAATCTTGATCTCCCTCTCATCGAGTTATGTTATGCCATATTAATTTGATTCCACGATAGTTAGAGCAACTTTATTTATTTACAACGGTATCAAAACGCTGCTTCACTCCGTTTGTATTCTATTTGATTACTAAATTTTATTGAACAGTTTTACCAACCACATACCTAGCGGTGGCAAACGGGTCGGGTCGGATCAGATTTGACCCGACCCGAATAGGGGTAAACCCGAATCCGACCCGGATTAAATCCGGGTCAAGGTTCGTGAACATGTATCCGACCCGGTTAGTCTTGCGGGTCGGGGTCGGGGTCGGGGTCGGGGTCGGGGTGAATAAGGTGAAATTATTTAGCAAAAAACACTAAATACCGGGTGCAACCGAGGAGGCTCGATCCCGGAACATCGGGGTGAAATTATTTAGCAAAAAACACTAAATACCGGATGCAACCAAGGAGGCTCAATCCCGAAACTTCAAGGCAATTCGATAACACCCCAAGCCAAGTGTGCTATGTTAGTAGTTTGAGTTAAGTTTACCGTGTTTTAATATATTTCTCATAAATATTTATTATTTGAAATTGAGAACGGGTCAAATTCGGGTCAACCGGGTCGAGTAGTCAAACCCGTACACGGCCCGGATTTTTATCCGAATCGGTCGGCTTGACCCGAATTCGACCCTACCCGGATTGACCACAATCTATATCCGGCCCAAGAGGCCGGGTTCGAATCGGGTCGGGTCGGATCGGGTCTACTTTGCCACCCCTACACATACCATCTTTTATGCATTTTCATATCTCAGAATCTCATCCGTCCATGTGTTTTTCTTTGTTTCATTTTCTTTAAAGCTTCTTACACCTCCTATACTCCGATTCTTCTCCTAAAATTGTGATTTAGCTCTTTCAAAGGAACCTCTTTATCTTCTGTGTCTTGGGAATAAGTTTAACTTCTACTAAGAGTTTATCAAAGCACTCTATTCATCTACCTTCGATCTCATCTTTGATCAATTTTTTTTGATTTTCATCTTTAATGCAGGTAACAAACACAAATCCTTCTGTTTTCTCTCTATCATTTGCGTTAGTTGATAGATATTATTTCTTCATTGACTGTATCTAACTTCTTATACGCATCAACACCATATTGGACATAGCTTCTTGGATAACTATTTTGCTTTCTTCTTGGCTAATTTATATCTGTTAGGGTATCATTTCTACATTGCCGAGGTTTCTATAGCTTTCATGTGTATCTCTAACAGTTTCCATTAAAATATCTCCCAGATGGTGCAATACCTTTATGTACATCAAGGTTTCAAGCTACTTTTAATACAGCCAGTCATCTTTGTCCGCATAGCACTCATGTTCCCTTAAAACTATCAATCATCCTCCTTAAGTGCTCTGTCTTTGAATCTCTCTTGGTTATTATCCTTTAATTTTCAACACTTAATTTTAGGATTTATTTTATCTTTGTAGCTCTTTTACCACTTATGCACATCTAAGATCAAAATTGGGGTATAGTTATATTCTCTCATGACATTACGATCTTTGTAATATCTTTTATCTACATTTCTAGTTAGGGAGAAATTTATTTAACTAGCATTTGTTACGTTTTAAAGGTTATCAAGTGTGAATTTCTGTTTACAAAATCAGATGTTATCCTAACATTAAGTCATATGCAAGGAAGTAGTTCAAAATGGAGTCTCATCTTTCATTTTTTGTTTTTTTAACGAAAGCCTTTATTCCCTCTCTCATATTTCATAATCCATCCTGTTTGATCCTACGTAATCATTATTAAGATCACTCCCAACAACAAAAATTTCTCCAACAAGTATCCTTTGCACTATACCCTCAAATCCATCTAAAATAGTTGATTATTTGTATCATCCAATCCTATTTGTGGTGCATAAGCACTGACAATTTTCGACACCTCATCCCATAACGCTAATTTAATGGGCATAATCCTATCTTTTTTTCTTCTTACGCCCATTACATTCTTTTGCAATTATTTATTAATTATTGTTGCAACTATATTTTGATTTTCTGCTTACATTTGCTTTGAATAGAGTTTTACTGGGTTTTTTTGTATGATATCCTGGTTTAAATTAAGTTCGTCAACCGTCAGCGTTATATCCTTTATTTTCAAATGAATTACTGTACACGAATCCTTTTTTTATTTTCATTTTACGGGGTCCTATTTCCTTTCTTCTGCCATTTCAATGTTTTTCATGTTAATTTTATTTCCCAAATAAGACAAATGATCAATAATACATTAGTTATCATTATGTCGGCCTCCAATCTGTGGCAACTCTTGTGCATTTTTACCAAACTGCTCCGTGAAATTCATAAAATATTATGCGCGAGCTCTTTGGAAAGCATTTTATTCGCTCTTTTCCATCCTTCCATTTCTTTTCAAAG
Organism: Scilla litardierei; assembly: GCA_030789695.1. Taxonomy (NCBI): domain Eukaryota; kingdom Viridiplantae; phylum Streptophyta; class Magnoliopsida; order Asparagales; family Asparagaceae; genus Scilla; species Scilla litardierei. The sequence continues at coordinate 900,871 of CM061138.1, read as the reverse complement.
TACCATGTTTCTTTCCCTTTTTCTTCCCTTTTTTGATCGTCTGTTGGCTTGCCGAGACCAACCAAATTTTTTAACGTGAATTTTCATGCAACTCTAAACATATATACGGCCTTTGATGTAAATCAGACTAGTTGTTTTTAGAGGCAACTGATTCTTTTTGTGTTCTTTTTTCCATTAAACATTACATTGAATTCTCTTTTTCTTTGATCTGAAAAATACACAAAAGACAATAATAGCGATGTTCCTTAGTTTTTATAAAGAAGTTAAGTTTTTCTTTAGCTGAGATGGTATTGATATTTGATGAAAGCTATACTATATTCTTGATTAACATTAATTGACGCCAAATCATTTTCTTGATACACGTTTTCTTTTTTTGTGAAGTATTTACCATTTTATATACTCTTGTTTAATTACATTATGCATATAATTCCAATTACTTGCAAAACTTAGGGGATTGCTTTGTATAGAAATATCTCTTAAGAATTTTGTTATGTCTACTAACTAGTCATAGTCATAACCCATAACCATAGATCACGGGGCATTCAAAATATTCAAAATATTTCCTTCAAAATATTTCCTGAAACATTTCAAACCATTCAAATCTCTTCCTTTAAAAATTTGCAACCTCTTCAAAATCCCTCCAAAAAAATTACAGCCACCTTCGAAGTATTTCATTGATAAAACTTTTTAACCATGTTCAAATTAAAATTTAGTCTTAACCCAGAAATTTTGTTTTCTACCAAAATTTTTAGTTCCCTTCAAAGTTTTGTTCCCTCCAGATTTAGTTTCTTTCAAACTTTAAAATTTTAGCTCCTTTTAGATTTAGTTTCATCCAAAATTTAAATTAAAACTTAGTTTATTTCATTGAATTTAGTTTTCCCCAAAAATTTTAGTTTTCCCCCCAAAATTTTGTTCACTACAGATTTCGTTCCTCTAAAATTTAAAATTTTAGTAGTCAAAATTTCTCTCTCCAGGTTTAGTTCTCCTCAAAATATTAGGGCTTTTTCCTCAAAAATTTTCTCACAAAAATTTAAGGGTTTCGCTCGAAAATTTTCACAAATTCTAATCTATCCTTTGATTCCTTAAGATTAAATGTTAATCGTCCACAAGTCTTTGACCTTTTCAGCAAACTCATTCAAAAACATCCCTCATTTATATAATAGATATTTAATATTTTCAAAGATAAGTGATCAATTAATGGCCTTTTGTAGGTATGCATACATTAGGTATCCATCCAAACTGTGGCATTTCCCGTTTGCCCTTCACCAAACTGCTATGAAATTCCTAGATTTTATGTGGGAGTTTCGTGGAAAGCATTCTTCTTCTCTATATTCCTTTTTCATTCAAAGCGAGATTTTTTTAATTTTTATTTTCTTTTGGTTTTTTGAGACCAACTAAATATTATGTGCAAACACCTACATGCCCTATACTTCTCTTGCATTTTCAAGTGACGAAATAAGGCTAGTTGTTTCGTTAGAGGTAAGTGTTTCTTTCGGTGTTGATATTTACACTAGACATCATTGTGATGTCTCTTTTGTAAAAAACATGAGAAAATGAAGGGAATGACACTATTGGCATGTTCCATATTTTCCTTTAGGGTTGTTAATATCTTCTTCTATTATATTGGTAATGATATTTCAGGAAAGTTTCCATATACTTGATTAGTATTAAGTTGAAATGAACCCATTTTTACGATATGAGGTTTCTTCTCATTTTTCGTGAAGTATTACTAATTTAACACCTTGTTTAGTTTATGCATCTACCTTCGCTATTTCCATGCATCTGTCCTGGTTTCCAAGTCTTGTTATATAAATTACATGCACAACTTAATGAAATGCTATGCTGATCGATATCTATAACAAATTTGGTATGTCAATTAATATTATCACACAATTTTTAGCAAATGTAATGATGTAAAAAATGCTTGAATGCCAATGATTTTGGATTAGTTATAATTGACTTAGTTTTTTCTCACATGATACAATGTACTTTCATTTGCAAATAACCTTCTGGGATTTTGTTTGACTTCCTGGTTATCCTTTTCTTCTAGAGGGTTTGATGTAGACCATATATTGTTTCCAATAGCATAAATAAATAAGATGTCTTGTTGTTTCTTCGTGGTTGGTCGTATCATTCAAGAGAATGGCGTTACTTCATGATGACCAAGGTAATCGAAAAAAAACTTGAGAAGCCATCAGAGAACTGTCGTTAACGCATGCTCTTTGTTTTGTGTACTCATATGAATGTTTCAGTTCATGAATCTTGTTTTTTCTGTAATGTTGAAGTCTTCCGAGTCCAATGTTTTCTTTTTTAGTATTATTCATTTTCTACTTGTTTGAGCTTTAGTCTACAATCTACATGTGCCTGGTAAATTTGTCAGACTATTGGATAGTGTAAGTTTTAATTCTTGATGTACCTTTGGTCACAAAGCATGGTTCTGATGTGTGTACATACTCATGTATCATGCATGTCCTTACGATCCATCAGAAATGGTGCTGCCTCTTGTTTGTTTTATAAATTCCATCATGTATACTCTTTTGCAGTCTTATCATTTGATTCTATTAGATCATAATCATTTCAATTTTCTTTGCAAAAACTATTTTGCCAAGCCTTTACATTAATTACTCAGTTCTTTTAATGCAATTGACTTTATATTTCTCTTTTATTGTCTTATTCTTATGATATAATGCTGATCTAATTGTACTTTTAATTGTCACTTGGTGTATCCTGTGTACTCTATATCATTTCTATTAGTAGTTGGTTGTGTGTGTCTTGTTATCTCTGTTATATTTGCCGTATTGTTTTCATTTATTGATTCTTAAATGATTGGTTTGCCTTGTTAGATTCTCTGTTATTGTTGATCTTCTTGATCTTGATGGGTTTTGGTGAGAATCTGCCCCTCTTATTTTTGTCCCATAGTAGGCCTTTTTTGTTGACATTTTGCTAGATTGTTTTGCCTTGTTGTTTTGTTAAAGTCTTCGTAGTCCAAAAATAAGTTGTGCCATACAGATTGCAGGAGAAAGAGGGTTCCATGAGATGAGAGTTTGGTAAGATGGGTGATTGAGAAGTGCCGAACAAATCTCATGTAATGGTGTATAGCCAGGTCTTGATTTTGGTTGATTTTCTCGTGTCCCGCCGATGTAGGTCAAGATTGGACTGTCAAACCAAGTGAATCCCGGTGTTCTTGTGCATCGCTGGGTGACATGGGTTTATGGGGGCCGTAATGCTAACTCTTTGAGACAAGATTAGTTTGAACTAGCTGCCGTTATAATGTGTGGAATGAAAATTCTGTGTCGGTCCTAGTTCCAAGTATTTTTTTTTTCATTCTCGTTTTTAGTAGAATCTGTTTAATATCTTTTATTGGTGATATGTGGTTTTCATATGAATATTCTTTTCACAATAGAAAAATCTTTGTTTATTGTGAAGAGGAATTAGGAATGCAATTTTGATGATGATATTGAAACCCTTATTTTGGCGTTCGATTTGATTGGGCGTTGGCATGAAACATGAGGCCAAATCTATGATTTTTACGGTCCTCTGCGTAAAAATGATCCATGTATGTAGTTATAAGCATGGGAGTCCAACTGTTTCACGTGAAGAGAATTTTTCTCCCGAGGTGGACACTGTCGACTTGATTGTTGCCGCTGGTTGACAGATTATGTGGTATACACAGTTTTTTTCTCTTCACATGAACACGTGCTTTCCAGTCATGGTTGCGTGCATGGTTCATTTTTTCTGTCAAGTAGGGCGTGTATGCTCATCATTCATATTTTTCATCTAGGCCAAAATTTCAGGAGAGAAACAAGCGTTTTCTATCCTTTCACGTAGAGACAATGGGCATGTTGATCAAATTTGGAGATGATATATCAGGTCTCGTTCCCAGTTTTGAAGCCAATGTCTAATCAGGTATGACCCTTACCACGGTAATGACAGCCTCCTGCACTTGCCGGACGTTGCAAGCTTAACGCTGTGGAGCCACCGGTGCCCACATTTACGCTGAAATGGAAATGGTGAATGCGGGGATTAGGCCAGTTTTACTATTTGGAGCTGATACATCAGGTCAGTGCAATGATCATTTAGGCCGGATGCCCGGGAGGTAGACGGTGGCATTGACAGTACAGATGAGGTGCTTTCGGACATGGTGGGCACAAGCTTAGTGAAATGATTACAGTTGTTTGGTGTGAACCGTGAAAAGTGAGTATGAGTGCTCCATGAGCCTGTTATTTTGAGCAAGGTGGGGTGTGGTTTGATGACCCCTGGGTCAAAAGTTGTCACGACTCAAGAGTGCTCGGACTGTGCGGGCCATGAGAGGAGAGTTTAAGAGAAGACATCGAATCTCATGTAATCATGTATATTCTGCGCTCAGTAGATTTTGTGTGTAGTGTCTCGTTGATGTAGGCTATATAAGGTTGGACTTTCCAATCATGTAAATTCTGGTGGTGTGTTTGTGCTACGTTTTGCTTTGCATGTTTGGAAACATGACGATTCCCAACAACATGTATAGATTATTGCTTCACTTACCAGCTAGTGCGTTTCTCTCTTAGTTGACGTTTGGTCCAAGGGTTCCAAGAACTTAATTTAATCGGTGGTTACACAAGTATCGACAACAATTTTTACTCTTTGCATTCGCCCCTTGTACTTTGCTTTGTCTATTCTTGGAAGTGGTAAATCCGTTATGGATTTATTTTAATAATTCTTTCCTCGATATCTGTACCTCGATTTATCTGGCAACGGTTCAAGTTTATGTTAAACAATCTATATGGCTGGTAGACTATCCTATTATCAAGTGACTTAATCATGCCATAGCTCGTTAGAATTTGGAATGCTAATTCTTCTGTTCGATGATCTCAGAGGTTATTCAGTTGGCAAACATGATTCGGTTGGGCTTAGGTTGGCTTCATTCGCATGCTTTTAGGGCGTGCCGTTTGCATTACGAAATATGATACGCTGGCTTTTAGGGCGTGCCGTGTTACATTATTAGCTGGTATGTTGATTTGTATTTTCGTTGTTACATCAGTGGGCCGGCTTCCGAAGACGGAATGAATATTGACACCAGTGTAAGCGCAGCTTGCCAAGAAGGGTGAAGCGGCCCATTAATCCCATGGAGCCCACATAAATGTGTGGCTGCTAGCTTGGTCGAAGACAGTTCGTGTTAGGCCTATTAGGCTTCCACGTCTTAAGTAAGATGTTAGTAAATGGGGCTCAATAGTGGCGTAGTGAGCAGACATCTGTTATGCCTGAATTCGAGGAATGAACGTGCCATTATCATGGTAAAGCGGATACTTGTCACGAGGATCGAAGGCCCAGGGCAGTTGACGAACAGAACGTTCGACGAACTACTCGTGACCAAGCTCAGTACATGTTCGTTTACGTTCTTTCGGGAAGCTTAATGAACAAGCTTGAATATACTCTTAGTGCTCGGTTACTAAGTGAACAGAGCTTGAACATTACTGTGTTCGTTCATTTATGTTCATGAACAAGCTCGTAAAATGATATTAATGAACAAGCTCGTTAAGTGTTCATTATAATACATTGATGATGGAATTGTTGGAATATTGGGTTCTTACGTTGTATTGCATTTAGACAAATACTATATTTTTTACTATGTTTGAAATGGATGCCTGTAATAGGATTTATGGAGCTATTATACTGGATCTGTTTGTTTTTGTCCTGCAAATGTTTAATCCTTTTATTTAAATGATTTAGGCATTGGCAATTATGGTTAAATATTATCATTCCCGATTAAAAAATTGTCGTTTATTCGTTTATTTGAAAATTTGTTCATGAACAAGATTGATTCTATGCTCCCGAACATATTCACGAACAAGCTTGATAAGTCTTGTTAACGAACAGAACGTTCGATGAACTACTCGTGAACAAGCTCGGTAAATGTCCGTTTACGTTAATTCGGCAAGCTTAACGAACAAGCATGAACATATTTTTAGAGCTCGATTAGTAAACGAACAGAGCTTGAACATGGATTTTGTTCATGAACAAAACCAAGCTCCATGTTCAAGCTCGTTCATCAACAGCCCTACCGAAGGGATGTCTCCATCTATAAGAAGACTAAACCTCAAAGGAATATGGACACGGTCTAGAGGTACTAAGTGTTGTTACTCTAACAACTCTTGACTTTCCACAATATATTTCTTCCTCCATTCACTCGGTTTGACGTCCCCACGGACGATCTCCCTTCAGATTGATCCCACTGTCCCGAGTCCCTTTTAAGTTCCATACTGACTTAAGTATCTGAGGGGGTTTGGGTCGGAATCCAGATTCGTCACCCCTAACGATTTTTTGTGTCGCAGATAGTTCGACAGGCGATTCTCTAAGTAGTTCGGAGCTCATCTGATCTAGATCGGTCTTCGTTCCAGTAGCTCGACCGCATCCGTCCAAACTCGAGCTACCCTTTACATAGGCCTGAGCTTCCCAGCTTACGAGGATCCACGCCATCCCAAGGCACTCGAGTCAGCACACTTTACTGTTGACCAGAACCTGACCGTCAACCGCTGTTTAAGTTAAACATTTTAAAACCTTCCGTGCTCAAATGTTTGACTGTGTATAAAACTTGGAGTCTCATGTTGTTTTTTAGATGAATGTTATGTACATGCTTTCTGAGGTCCAACAAAATGGTACCCCGTTCCTAAACCAATAAGAAATTAATTTCTCGAGCCATCCAAAATGAAAATGCCTGCCTCTTATTCAATACGCCGAAACAATCCCATAGTGAAAGGAATACTAGCTGCACCGCTGACACTAAGATGATATAAAACATTCAAATTCCAAACGAACTTTATGCTTGCCCCAAAAATAGACTCTTTATACTTCGTTATTCCTGTAGCCATTTTAGGTTGATGGACTATATCCTCTTGATTATCTATGATTAAAGAAATGAAATGAAGCCTGCTACCATTAGCAGTCCCATGGATGCATTTGATCTTCTTCTTTAACCCAATGGACCATACATCTTTGTCCTCACAAAATCTACTCTTCTTTAAGAATACCTATTCTATCACAGACTCCCAGCTTCTCTCTCTCTCTCTCTCTCTCTCTCTCTCATATTCAGAAAGCTTTGCTTAATTTGCTGTCTTTATACTCATGGCCGGTCCTGAAGATATTGGGGCCCAGGGCAAGTTAAAAATTTGAGACCTTTAAATATAATTTTTTTTAAAATATTGAAATACTAAATTTTTTTGGGGTTTAGAACCTAGCCAAATGCAATGCTAGGAGATTCATTTTTTCGTCTAAAATTTTTATTGATATGCTAAAAGATGATCGATTGAGAGGAGAACATGTATTTATTTGCATATCATGCCCAGCGAGAAATAGGTGTGTTGCGAGTCGTTTGAGAGAGAAGAAGAGGGGGCCGTCTGCGAGAAGAACGAAACTGTCGCGGTGTCGCCTCGGTTTGTGTTTTGCGGTTGCCGAGAAGAAAGGGACGTCTCTCGGAGAATCGGAACCGTCTGCGAAGAGATAAAGAACCGACGAAACCGTTTTTTCGTATTATTATTAATGTATTATATAATGTGTAGCAGCAGAGAGCAATCAAAAGAGGTGAGGGCAACAAGAGAGAGAGAGCAATCAAAAGGAGGAGGAGAAGATGAAGACGATGAGGAGGGAGGTGGTTCTGAATATAGCAGCAGAGAAAGCATGGGAGATGTATAGAAACAACGATATCGTCAGCAAGATCGATATCTACCCATGCTCTCCGCTGTCGAGTATCTCCGAGGCGACGGCGGCCCCGGGAGCTTGAGGCTCTTCCGGCTTGGTCCTGGTACTTATTATTTCCCAATCACCAGTTGCTCCCTACTAATTCCCTCAGTTGCTAATTCTTCTAATTAACTACTTTTTCTTTTTGCAAGCTTAGGTGTTCTTATGTTCTGTTCTTTTTCTTCTCTTTTCTTCTATCCTAATATTTTTGGCATAGTCTTTATAAAAAAACAATCACTTTACCTTCGAAAATGGTAGTTAAAAAAGTAATCCATGTTCCCTCAGGTTTTGTTTAGTTTTTCTAGAAAATTAAGTCACAATTGGTTGGATGCAAAGGCAAATACCATGCAACTAAAACCCTCACCCTCAAAGAAGACTGTAACAGTCATAGCAGGCGAAGACATTGGCGTACTTAATTTCTACTCAAGATTATTCGCGGAAATAGTGCATATCCATGGCCCTAACGCAATCAAGTTGCAACGGGTTTGATGCATTTTGTAGATCTATAATGTTGTTTTCCTGTTACCATGCTGTTAACCGAACCAAACAATACGATGGCATGTTGTTAATGTGACCGTGCAGCTCTGCACGGATATGTGAAAGAATCCACGGAGAAGATAAAGAAGGTGGAGGCAGGGCGTACGTTAGTACCAAGTGATCGGAAGCGAACTGAGAGAAATGTATGACCCGTACAGTTTCACCTTTTCCTGGGCGGCTGCCCGGGCTGCCCTGGATCAGGGCCGGGCATGTTAACACTCTTAACCTTTTTTCAGAAAATCAATCAAGGTGTATGCGTGTTGACTATATACACATCAATCGAGGTGTATGCGTGTGACACATAGTTGACACACATTAATGCAACATGTATTTTTGAGTTGCAGGTGCAATGAACAAGAAACGGTGCACAGTGCAGCGTCCACCCTCAGAGTCAGACCACCTAGTAGATAAATACATGCCTGTGTGTGCCTCTGAAACAAGCACAGATAAACAAACATTAGGTGGGATGGGATTCTCCCACAATTTCTCCCCGATGCTCAAGTTAGTATGGTATTTGGCAAAACATAATTAAGTTGTCTGCAGATAATTGAAACAAGGCTGGGGTCTGGTCATGGAACTCTCAGAAGGGTTCTCTGTAGATAGAGTACGTTGAGGCACAGTCATCTACCATTTAATCAAATAATTGATAGCTAGTGAGGGGTCGGTGAGTTTGATGGCCGGTCTGGTTTCTTTTTTCTCCTACTTTTTGTTGTTCACCATGTCGTGATTCAGCACAAAGAAGCAGAGGATTGATTCTCGACCACTGTTGGCTGTTGCTCCCTCCTTGATCGAGACCTCGACCGCCATCTCGCTCGCCACCACACACTCCCCCTCCGTCGACCATCCATCCATCCATGTTTTATTATTCATTTATGGGTTGTCATGCTCTTAATTTGTTTCTGAATAATATTTGTTGACTGTGTTTTTTGGGGGCTGCTGAGAGAGAGAGAGAGAGAGAGAGAGCAACGTGCCAATACCCAACAATGTGAAATATATTGTTGTCGTCGTTGGAGTAGCAAGAAAGATAAATCGATGCAGTTCATGAAGAAGTGATCAATTCAAAAGACAGACTTTTCACTGGCCGAAACTTCATCCATTTATCCAAACATAAATTAGCCCATGATCAAGAGTGTGCTAGGTGAGAAAAATCGAAGAAAATGTAATCTGAACCAAACACAACCATGTATTTACTCAAGCCTCAATTTATGTGGATCTTCTGTCCTTTCCAATCGTAAGACCATCTCTGTAAAATTTCCATCTCAAGCATGCGGTAATTATGACGGTTGACGGAAACACTTCAATTCATGACCTCCTAAGAGATAAAAAGACAAGTTAAACTCAGTTGGGTCCCGGGGTCTTTGGCTTCAAAGGCCAAAAGACAAGGGCGTGGGAGTCGATGGATTTCCAAGCCTACATATATGTCATGATTAACAATTCACGAATGAGACTCATGTATATTCCAAACAAGAGAGTAAATATGAACATATATTCCTTTGATGATATGCATGATGAAAACCCCTCAATTTCATCGATATTCTTGCCTACAATACTCACTTTATGACTTCCTTGTTGTGAGAAATAATTAATCCGAAAATAGACATTAATTCATGATAATTCACACTTCACAAATCATCTCCATGCATGCGTAGATAAGGACTCCTCTTTATTTAACCCTTTCATCAATGAGTTATATATATATATATATATATATATATATATATATATATATATATATATATATATATATACTATAAAAGATGAAGATTTTGAATGTTTGTCCCAGTAGGACAAGATGACTAGGACATATGAGGTTATGACTAGGACATAGACTTGATGACTAGGATTGGGATAAGTTTTGGAGGGAAATTTGTGGGGAAGATTTGAAAATTGAAATTTGAGGGGAGCCGCCATTTTCCCCATATCCCACATTTTTTTCGGAATTTTTTTTCATGGGGTTGTTGTTCACCTCATGGATGATCAACATACCAAAAATCAATTCATTCCAATACTTGTAGAGCCCCCATCTACCCCTTGCAACTTCATGGGTTTTCAGCACGTTTTCAGACCGTTGAAGTTGCAAGGGGTAGATGGTGGCTCTAAAAGTATTGGAATGGCTTGATTTTTGGTATGTTGATCATCCATGTGGTGAACAACAACCCCATGAAAAATAAAATCCAAAAAAATTGTGGGAGATGGGATAAAATGAAGGCGACTCCTTAGATTTAATCTAAGGAGTCACCCTAGAAACACTTTACCCTTTATATATATATATATATATATATATATAGGGATTAATGGGTATCATACGCCATATGAGATATTGTCTCATATTCCCTCTCACATAAAGCAATCAAGTACAAGCCCACATGGGCTTGTACTTGGTTGTACTTAGTTGCTTTATGTGAGAGTGAATATGAGGCAAGGCCTCATATGACGTATGATAGCCATTATTCTCATATATATATATATATATATATATATTAGGAGGGATCAAATGACCCCCAAAAATAACCCCCTAAAATGACCCCCTATCAAAAATCCTATGCCCCCCATTTTTTCGGAAGATCCGAACCGTTCATCTTGATCTCCACCCTCTAAATATCTTACCCACCAATTTTCAACCCGATCCCATGTGTTTTGCCCGTTCATCTACCATTCGCAAAAGTTCTATTCATGCGAAACCGTTAAATTTGGGTCGGATGGATGAAGGGGCAAAACACATGGGATCGGGTTGAAAATTGGTGGGTAAGGTATTTAGAGGGTGGAGATCAAGATGAACGGTTCGGATCTTCCGAAAAAATGGGGGGCATAGGATTTTTGATAGGGGGTCATTTTAGGGGGTTATTTTTGGGGGTCATTTGATCCCTCCTATATATATATATATATATATATATATATATATATATATATATATATATATATATATATATATGTAAATCTTCAAATGAGAACATTTCGCACCGTGCGAAAATGTTTTTATCTTTTTTTTGAAATTTTTTTTTTCAAAAATTCTTTTTTCCACCCTCATTATATGTTGTTATACCCCCCTTAAAAATAATGGTTGAGAAATAATGTCATTTGGCCTTCGATCAAGGCATTTCAACAAATTCGCACGTTTTGAGACCGTTAAATTTGTAACGGGTGGATGGTTGCTCTAATGCCCAACGGGTTCACCCATTATTTTCCCTGGGGAATATAATTATATGGATTAAACATCAAAAAAAGAATTTTTGAAAAAAAAAATTTCAAAAAACTAAAAAAAATGTTTTCGCACGGCATTTCGCACCACTTTTTCGCAATGGAAGATTGCCCTATATATATATATATATATATATATATATATATATATATATATATATATATATAGGAGGGATCAAATGACCCCCAAAAATAACCCCCTAAAATGACCCCCTATCAAAAATCTTATGCCCCCCATTTTTTCGGAAGATCCGAACCGTTCATCTTGATCTCCACCCTCTAAATACCTTACCCACCAATTTTCAACCCGATCCCATGTGTTTTGCCCGTTCATCCATCCGACCCAAATTTAACGGTTTCGCATGAATAGAACTTTTGCGAATGGTTGATGAACAGGCAAAACACATGGGATCGGGTTGAAAATTGGTGGGTAAGGTATTTAGAGGGTGGAGATCAAGATGAACGGTTCGGATCTTCCGAAAAAATGGGGGGCATAGAATTTTTGATAGGGGGTCATTTTTGGGGGTTATTTTTGGGGGTCATTTGATCCCTCCTCATATATATATATATATATATATATATATATATATATATATATATATATATATATATATATATATATATATATATATATGGGTAAAGTGTTCCTAGGGTGACTCCTTAGATTCAATCTAAGGAGTCGCCCCCATTTTCCCCATATCCCACAATTTTTTTCAGATTTTTTTTTCATGGGGTTGTTGTTCACCTCATGGATATTCAACATACCAAAAATCAATTCATTCCAATACTTTTAGAGCCCCCATCTACCCCTTGCAACTTTATTGTTTTTCAGCACGTTTTCATACCGTTGAAGTTGCAAGGGGTAGATGGAGGCTCTAAAAGTATTGGAATGCCTTGATTTTTGGTATGTTGATCATCCATAAGGTGAACAACAATCCCATGAAAAATAAAATCCAAAAAAATTGTGGGATATGAGGGAAAATGGGGGCGACTTCTTAGATTTAATCTAAGGAGTCACCCTAGGAACACTTTACCTTATATATATATATATATATATATATATATATATATATATATATATATATATATATATATATATATATATATATATATATATATATATATATATATATATAGGAAAATTTTCAAATGAGAACATTTCGCACGGTGCGAAAATGTTTTTAGTTTTTTTTTGAAATTTTTTTTTTCAAAAATTCTTTTTTCCACCCTCATTATATGTTGTTATACCCCCCTCAAAAAATAATCATTGAGAAATAATGTCATTTGGCCTTCGATCAAGGCATTTCATCAAATTCGCACGTTTTGAGACCGTTAAATTTGTAACGGGTGGATGAGTGCTCTAATGCCCAACGGGTTCTATATAGAGGAAAAAAGGGGATCTAAGGTGCCTCCTTAGATGAAAATCTAAGGAGGCGCCCCCATTTCCCCCATCACCTACAATTTTTTTGGAAATTTTTTTTCATGGGGTGGTTGTTCACATCATGGATGATCAAGATACCAAATTTCAAGGGATTCCAAAACTTTTTGAGCCACCATCTATCCCTTACAATTTCAACGGTCTAAAAACGTGCTGAAAAACCCACGAAGTTGCAAGAGGTAGATGGTGGCTCAAAAAGTATTGGAATCCCTTGAAATTTGGTATGTTGATCATCCATAAGGTGAACAATAAACCAATGAAAAAAAATTCCAAAAAAAATGTGTGAGATGTGGGGAAATGGGGGCGCCTCCTTAGATTGAATCTAAGGAGGCACCTTAGGATCCCTTTACCCATATATATATATATATATATATATATATATATATATATATATATATATATATATATATATATATATATATATATATATATATATATATATATATATAACTATATATATATATAGTTATGATAACTACAATAACATTTATATATTTATAATATGTCAAATGACATATCAACATGTGCTCATATGTTGTATCTAACACTCTTCTTTATATAACTCATTATATTAAGGAGCTATAATAACTACATATATATAGTTATGGTAATCATAGTAGCATTAATGCTTATTACAAATAGGGGATGTGGGCCACACCTTTGTCCTTATGGGACAAGGAGGTTGTCATATGTGGCAAGGGGGTAGGGTGCCAAATGACCCCACACACAAATGGCCCCCCTCTTCTCCCTTTTTACATGATTGCCATTTTCAAAGCACCCTCCATCTTCTCACTTTTTACATTTTGTCATTGCACTCCTCCAACTAACCTATCTTCTTCCCCCTATTTGCAGGTTTGGCATTAGCCTTTTCCCACTTAGCTCCCTACCTGGGGTTTTTTGCACTTTAGCCTCGTGTTTTTCGCCCTTTTACACATGCACACATTTCTTACTCTTTTATCAGTGTTGCACGTGCACCACACACCTTGGGTGAGTTTTTTTTTTGCGCCGTGCACGTGTATTGCTAGAATAAATATAATATATCACATGGTATGCATATCAATATATATACTCATATGTATGTACTCATATGTATATGTATATAAATATGTTTTATGATATAATTAATAGGATTGAAAACTAACTTAAGAATAAATTTCTTACAAAGATGACTCATGGGCCTGCTGCATCATTGTGATTCAATATGCAGTCAAGCCATATCTCAATTGGGACCGAGTTGGCTCCTACGTGCTTATAACCATGTGATCGTCCGACGCGACGTGAACTGTTTGACCAAACCATTTTTGTTTTTTGTAGGCCACATACGCAGTTAGAAGGAAAAAGGAGAGAAAGATGTGGATAGCGGGGAGCACAAAAAACCATTTGACCGAACGGTTCACATACGCTTGGACGATCAGATGGTCCCAAGCACCGGTCCATCTCAATTAACGCATCTCCCCCGAGCAAAAACGTTGATTTGATTTGCCCCGTTCGGGTACGTGCAGTACTACATGCTTGTGGACCCCAACCTCCCCCCAAAAAACAAGCGGTGTTTGTGGTGTAGACGGCTCTGGGCGGCGAAATCAACAGACCATATAGTCTCCCACTCACCCGCTTACCCGCATGAGCCCTCCTATAAACATAACCCTCATTTTCTCAGATCCCATCACCTCGGCCTCAAAACTCCACGTCTTGGTAGTTAACATACGTTCACGTTTGCACGTTACTGAGCTTCCAGCTTCTATCAAAGCCGCAGATGGCCAAGGACGACGACGTCGAGGCCGGCGACGACGGCGAGTACATATCGAAGGACTACGTAGACCCGCCTCCGGCCCCACTCATCGACCCCGAGGAGCTCACCAGATGGTCGCTGTACCGCGCCGTGATCGCAGAATTCGTAGCAACCCTCCTCTTCCTCTACGTCACCATAGCCACAGTGATCGGCTACAAGCACCAGAGCGACGCCTCCCTCGGCAACGCCGATGCCGCCTGCAGCGGCATCGGCGTCCTGGGCATCGCCTGGGCATTCGGAGGCATGATATTCATCCTCGTGTACTGCACCGCGGGAGTCTCGGGAGGCCACATTAACCCCGCGGTGACGTTCGGCCTGTTCCTGGCAAGGAGGGTGTCGTTGGTGAGGGCGATGCTGTACGTGATCGCGCAGTGCATGGGGGCGATATGCGGGGTGGGGCTCGTCAAGGCAATTCAGAGCAGGTACTATGGGAGGTACGGGGGAGGGGCCAATGAGTTGAGCGAGGGGTATTCCAAGGGGACGGGGCTCGCCGCTGAGATCGTCGGAACGTTCGTTCTCGTCAACACCGTTTTCTCCGCCACCGATCCCAAGCGCAATGCTCGTGACTCCCACATCCCTGTAATTACCTTCCCTACATGCACCCTACATTAATTATGATTAAGCTACGTACTCTTCGAGATGCATAATTATGATTTGAAGAGTTGAAATACTGGTGCAGGTCTTGGCTCCGCTTCCGATTGGGTTTGCGGTGTTTACGGTGCACTTGGCGACGATCCCCATCACTGGGACGGGGATCAATCCGGCAAGGAGCTTGGGAGCTGCTGTGATCTACAACGATGAAAAAGCCTGGGATGATCATGTAAGTGTTAAATGCCACGTCAATGATCAGCTTAATCGATTGATTTAATATAAGTAGTGCGTGTGTGTGTGTGTGAGACTAATTACAATTACTTGATTTTTTGCAGTGGATCTTTTGGGTTGGGCCGCTCGTTGGGGCGGCGATTGCTGCGTTCTATCACCAGTTTGTGCTGAGAGCAGGGTCTCACAAGGCTATAGGATCATCGAGGAGGAGCGTCGGAGCCAATTAGCGTTCTCTAGCTAGCTAATTACTTCATTAATCCTTCCGCTCCCTCGTGTAAACCGTGAAGGATTGATTAATAAGCAATTAAATCATGCGCATGCATCATTAGCTGTATCATGCACGTGTCGTTGGATGATCATATGATCCGTTTGCCTTTCCGTGTTTTTAAAAGCAAAGGCAGCGGGTGTTAGGCTGTTAGCTATACATGGATCGATGTCGTTCGATGAAGGTTGTTGTTTTGTAGCATTTAGTCTCTACGGATGTACTCCTCATCATCCTCATCATCATCATCATCATCATCAATGAGAGGAATAAATATATAGCATTAATGGTGTATGCGATGCATCTACCATTCAAGAGTAGAAAGAGATCGTACGCAAGCTTTCAATTGCGTTGGGCTTTCTATTACCCCAACCTGAGTCGGGAAGGACGTGGCTTTGGGGTTGGGAATTTAGAGCAATACATCCGGTGGCAGCAGCGACGTTGGTGTTCAGTGTTCACACTCACTGACTGCAGGGTTTGGGGTCATGACATTATTTTGGAGAAGGGCAGATTCCGATCGACAACAACATTCCCCCATGTTGCTTCTTTTTCCTCTTGTTCTATTGTCCTTCATTTCTTGTTATTGTGCTTATTTTATTCATGATGTAAAGATTCTTTGAAATTGTTTTCCTCGTCAACTTGAACTCCAATGGTTGTTAGCCTGCATATTTCTTCGTCTATTGATGTTGCTGTTACTACATTGGGCCAGTCCAGTCTTAATTCTTTAGTTGAGTTGACTAAAGCCCAAAAAAGCCAACGGCATGAGCCCAATAGACATGTGACCCTTCCGTGAGGCTGATGCTTACTCTATCTGAAGTGTCAGCTGATCGTTAAGATCCTCTATTAATGCCGACTGTAATGCTCCTAATTAATGAGGACATTCATGGCCAGCCGTTTGGAGCGACAGCTTGGATCAAATGCAAGTGTCTTCAATGCTTGAACGTTATTCAGGAACGACGTTTGAAGGACCATCACCCGTAAATAGTTCCTCGAACAATGAACAATGAGAGACGGGACGATTCTCTGAGATCTTACACTGATGTATTCCTATACCCACAATTTGCTCCACCTAATTATTCTCTCTATAGCTAGGCCAGAGAACTAGCAGACGACCTCCTAACAGGTCGGACACAGTTCCACCGAGGTTTTTCAAGTTAACCACCGACTTAAGCATCGAAGGAGATTTGGTTGGTCCTCATATCTGACCCCCTGACGAGTTTCCTGTGTTGCAGATAGATGTGGAGATAGCTCAAACTCGACCTTTATAGCTCGGCCCAGATTCCCTTCAGCCTGAAGATAGGTTCTCTGGCATCCAGAAAGTTGTCCACGTTCTCCACGTCAGCAGCTTCATCTGGACAATCCTTCAACATCTTTAGTGAGAAAGCACCCCAAAATATCTGGCGTCGTCTGTGGGAAAGAGTCAATATCCATGTCATTATCCACACAAATGACGACTCAACCCATCATTGCCCAACCCGTCATCAGGGTCATTTACATGATTTCTGGTGGAGCAACGTCGGGTGGGCAATCCACCTCAGCTTGGAAGTTATATGCTTGGAGGGTGATGACTGCAAGCGTAGGCCAAGAGAGACAGAGGAGTGCTCCTCTGCCTATCTGCTTCTCACATGAAGTTCTGAAGAGAGTCAAACTACCACATGATGATGCCATTGTTATTAGCGCCATCAGTGGTTAGGTCGAGTTACATCGATTAATCATCGACACTGGAAGCTCGTGTGACATACTGTTCATGTCGATATTGGAAAAGATGGGGACGGACACGGTCCATAATTGGTTTTACGAGACATGAGGCCCCGATCGCTGGAATGATCGGATTAACGGTCATCGTTGGAGAGCACCCCTGATTGCTCACCCACATGACGAAGTTCATAGTGGTAAAGATCAACTCGGCCTACAATCAGATCATAGGTCGACCGCTTCTCAATTCGGTCAAGGCGGTGGTCTCAACCTTTCATCAAATTATCAAGTTCCAGACTCCCCAAGGGGTTTGAAGGGTGAAGGGTAGCCAAGCTCAGTCAAGGACATGCTACTTCTTTTCCACCAAATTAAGCACATGAGGCCAAGCAGACTAATCCAGTGGATCTTCTTGACAATAGAGAGGATCTCACCGACCAACGGTCTGCTCCAGTCGAAGAGCCCGAGCTTGTCCATGTCTCGGATAAGGTGGGGAGGACTATGTCTATTAGGTCGGGACTTGATCCCGTCTCAAAGGAGAAGCTGATTGAATTCCTGAAGTCCAACGTAGCTGTCTTTGCCTAGTCACCAGACAACATGCCAGGCGTGGCCCTGTTGAGAGATGTATGTGCTCAGTTCATTTGCATTTGATGCAAATGGATTTTAATGTTAAAGATGTTGATTATTGTATATGATGCAATAGAACATATAATATATATTGTAAAATGTTTACAAATATATTTTATAAAGGTATAGAAATGAAGAGGATTTTTCCACGAAAGTCGGGGAGAAAACCGTGCTCAAATCGGAGTCCAAACGAGCCCAATAATGCTGTTTAAAAGGGGTTTTAAACTTGTTATTATAAAGCCCAAAAGAAAAGCCCAAAATGTTTTTTTAATTTATAAAAAAGGCTGCAAATCAGGCCCGGCCGAAAGGGCCGGACAAATTTTTTCGGTGCCCCGAGTGGGCGTCGACGCCTACATGGGCGCGTGTTTTGCAACCCCTAAAATTACTATAATACCATCACCTAACCACCCTTCAACTTCCACCAAATAACAAGAATATTATAGAATAGAAATGCCCCTCAACTTGCATGCCTAATTTCAAAACATGACATCCATACACATGCATCTACACACATGTAGTCATACATATATGTACATTCACATAAATACACATCACTATAAATACAAACACATATATATCTAAATACACATACAACAAGTATACCTCCACATATTTAGCCACATATGTCCAACACACAAGCATATAACAACTATTTGTAAAAATAAATATACACAATAGTTAATACAATATCACAACAACATATAACAATACAAACATATATGAATACATCACAATACCATACACATAATAGTTAATACAATATCACTACAACATATATCAATACATACACTACAATGTTATCCCAAAGTCCAAGCAGTATCAAAATACTATCCATACCTTAGGTACTCACACATATATTCATAGCCACACATTTTACATACCACCGTATACCACTAGCACAAACTAACATTCACACATCCAAATATGAATCTATATACTTTCGTACCATATACACATACAGTATACACACATAGTATATTACACATCGGGGCATTACAACCCATGCCCTCACATTTGCCTTCCTAGTTCCACCCCTGGAGAGGAGGCCGCGAACAAGGGGATGAGGATGAGTGTGTGAAGGAGAAGGTTGGAGGGGGAGGGGGAGGGGGATGATGTAAAAAGTATAGTGAGAAAATGATGATAGTAAAAATAAAATTAATGTGAAATAAATATAATGCGAATAATGAGTATCATATTACACATGAAAGATACTTCTATGTACATCCGTATGGTCCATTCTCATTCATATAATACTATGTCACATGTGGTGTACATCCTTGTGGTCCATTATCCTCCATATAATACCATGTCAGTGTGGTGGTGTAGCTTTTGTTCTCCATGTACTATATGAAACCAATTGCGTTACTTAGACGTCTATGAAAGTGATCTCTCATATAGCATATTTAATATAATACCGATTATTCTTAGGCATAATATGCTTAGCAATTTTGAAAAATGGATGTGATATATTTAGGAGTACGGTGTGTTTAGTGAACTGCAAATAAAGGCACCTCTAAATTAGTGGAACTAGTGGTGGCAAACGGATTGGGTTGGGTCGATCGGGTTCGGGTCGGGTCAGATTTGACAAGACCCGGATAGGAGTAAACCCTAACCCAACCCGAATTGAATTCAGGCCGGGTTCGAGTGACCCGGAAGATACCCGAGTAGGGTTCGGGTTAACCCGGATTAATTAAAATTTTTAGTTTAAAAAATTATTCTTTCACTTAAACTGTGAGATCAAGCCTCGATCCCGCGACCAACCATACTCCAGCGAATCCGTCCCATGCACAAACTAATTGAGTTAGAAATCTTAAACTATTTAATCACATTTAGAAGTAAGATTTGAATTACACACAACTGCTCTTTTTCAATGTCCGGCTATTCATTAAGAGCCATGTGTAATTCATTACTTAAGTGCTGCATAATTGCCAGCAGCTCATCGTTTAAACCTTACAAATGACAACATGTAAGTATAATTAACTTTACCATTTTAATAACGAAAGTAATCATAGATTCATAGCGAAAGTAATAAAATTAGCTAAACAGTTGTAGATAAAGTGAATTGAATCCAAGACCTCTTAAAGAAGAGGACTACAATTCAAACCGTATAACACAACTTCTCGTGCGATTGTGTCTTGAAGTTATTAAATAAATTTTTATATATAGACAAAGCAAAGCTGGTGGAATTTGAGTAAATCCAGGTAGCCGGGTCAAACCCGTACCCGACCCGGATTTTAGCCGGGTCGATCGGGTCAACTCGGATCCGACCCGACTTGGCCCGGATTGGCACATACGGTTAAGAAGGCCGGATTCGGTTCGGATCGGTCTCATTTTGCCACCCTTAAGTGGAATTGACATTTGCTGACGTGGACATCCTAGCAGCTGGCTCCATCCCTAGCATCTTTGTTTTTTAAATTGCAAATTTCATATTGATATATAAATGCCGTAAATTTTGTAATTTTTCTCATAATTGCAAATTAAAAGGGAAAAAGAGCGGGCCGCCACTCCCATGATGTTAACGACCGCGCCAAACCGTCAACGCAAGCACCCACCGCCCAACGTACGTGGCAGCTTCTGGTTGGATAAGCCGCCCCCATGAACCTTGAGGATTGTACTCAGCCACGTGTCAGCGTAGTGCAGGCGGCATTCCCATGTGAACAACGGGGACGACGCCGATAAATCTTTTTTTACGCATGCAATCAAATATTCCATGAAATTCTTGGAATTTTATAATTCTTTTTTACATGTCCAAACATACCAAACAATTACAACTTCAAGGCATAACACAAGCCCCGACATTTGCTTGAACTTGCAACTGTTGCCCTTGGAAATAAATATCGTACCTAAACTTGGTTCCTTTTTGTTCACAATTCGCAAGCTATATAGCGCTAAAAAAACATAAAATTATAAAGCTCATTCAATAGCAGATTCGATGATCCACGTTAATCATCAATGTTGTTAAGCATCAATCTAATAACAAAGTCGTCACATAAATAAAAACAGTTGGCAATGAACATGGCCGGGTCCTCCGTAAGCAGTAATGTGAGTTTTTAAGAGCGTAGGTGCGGTGGGAAGTGGGTGTAAAGGGCACTTCCCTTTCAAATGGCATCAGACCTTTGAATAACAACAATTTTGAAGTGGCATCGCTTTTAAAATACATTATCTCTAACTAATGACTACTTTATCCTCACATAATAATAGCAACAATAATAATGACAGCTTAGGCCATCGCATTAACTAACAACATACTTTAACAAAAGCCTTTCTCGTGTTCATAATTAGCTTCTACTAATTATTATAATATAACCATCATTAACCAGCAACTCCGTCCTGGACGCATCGGTCCACGTGTTGCACGCCGATTGGTTGGTGTTCGAACAAATTCCGTCGTATGTAGACAAAGGATATGGGACTACAGTGAAGGTGAGAGCTGAGCTGGTTGCGGGCCCCACCAACGGAAACGATGCGATGGAAACTAGTGGTCAGGATAAGGGGTCGGCTAGGGGTGGCAAAATTAAATACAAAAGATATATAATAATAATAATAATAAAATGAAGAATAATTCCAGAAAATATAGTTTCTGGTCCATAAATAGCAGTACCAGTAACCAGCCTCTCTGCAGTCTGCTCAGAGGTAAAAGAGAGAATCAGAGTGAGTGCATCAAGTGTCATTGTGCTCTCTATCCCACGCTCTCATTCAATTCAATTCAATGGGCAAGGATGTGGAGGCAGTGGAGCAAGGCGGTGAGTCCACCGCGAAGGACTACACCGACCCGCCGCCTGCTCCGCTGATCGATGCCGAGGAGCTGACCAAGTGGTCGCTGTACCGGGCGGTGATCGCCGAGTTCATAGCGACTATGTTGTTTCTGTACATAACCGTGGCGACCGTGATCGGATACAAGCACCAGAGCGACGACAAGCTCGGCAATGCCGATGCCGCCTGCAGCGGAGTCGGGGTTCTGGGCATCGCCTGGGCTTTCGGCGGCATGATCTTTATCCTCGTCTACTGCACCGCCGGAATCTCTGGTGAGCTCTCCTCCTCTGATCCCAGCTTAAGAGTTAAAAGAGATTTTAAGTTGTCCTATTAACTTGAGTATGGTTACGTTCACAGGAGGTCACATCAACCCGGCGGTCACCTTCGGCCTGTTCCTAGCACGAAAGGTGTCTCTAGTGCGCGCGCTTCTGTACATGATCGCTCAGTGCCTGGGTGCAATTTGCGGCGTCGGGCTCATCAAAGCCTTCCAAAAGTCCTACTACGACCGCTACGGAGGAGGCGCCAACGAATTGGCTGAAGGTTACTCGAAGGGAACAGGACTCGGCGCTGAGATCATCGGCACCTTCGTCCTTGTCTACACCGTCTTCTCTGCCACCGACCCCAAGCGCAGCGCCCGTGACTCTCACGTCCCGGTAACCTTTCCACGCCGTCTACCTCCTCGGGCCTAGTTCCGGCCTTTTGATTAATTGTGTTAATTAAGTTGTATGAAATTGCTTTGCGGGTTAGGTTTTGGCGCCACTTCCAATTGGGTTTGCAGTGTTCATGGTTCACTTGGCCACCATCCCTATCACTGGTACTGGGATTAACCCCGCAAGAAGTCTTGGAGCTGCTGTCATCTACAACAAGAGCAAGGCTTGGGATGATCAGGTAAAAACATTAGAAGCTTTCAGTTTCATCTGATGGTCAAAGGAAAAGATTGTTCGACATTTTTCTTTAGGTAACTTGATGATGACATACATAGAACTTGACAAGATAGCAGTAAGTTGCCTTTGCTAAGTGCTAAAGCTTCATGCTTATCCAAAATACGGAAGGCCCCGACACTTGAACTAGACTTCGTTAATTTGTTCGATAATGACATCAAAATAGAAGCTGATGTGTGTGTGTGTGTGTTACAGTGGATCTTCTGGGTGGGGCCGTTCATCGGAGCAGCGATCGCGGCGGCTTATCACCAATACATCCTGAGGGCAGGAGCTGTAAAGGCTCTGGGATCTTTCAGGAGCAACGCTTGAAGATGGGCAGCGCAATTGTGATGAAGCAAATAAGGGGGAACTCATGCATGAATTGTTGGCGTGCCTTTGAATCAGTGAAGTGTAGATAAGCCAGAAAGATTTGAAATGGGGGTTTGTTTGCTTTGTGTCATGTCTTGGCACGATTTCTCTTCTGTTGTTCAATGAAGAATGACATTGAGTGCATCTAGGTGTTCGTGTGCTGTCATCTCTCAATCTTTAGGCTTTAGCCTCTCTCTTCTGCTTTGCTATTTCTGTAATGTAAATTGGAAGTCTCTATTTCATGCCAATAACCATCTTTCTTTGCACTTTTGAAATTTCTCATGGATGTCAATTCTTGTATGAGCTACCTACAAAGCTATAAGTTCTAGGAGTTTATGTTCTCTAAGGTCTAAAGTGACATATTAGCAGAAATATGGTGCTACTGATATTAATCTACTGATCAACAACTTATAATTGGGTATCCATTAAAACTAGCATCTTAGCAAGTCCACGGTTCACATAGTAATCACTGTATGGTATGGTTTCATATAGACGATAAGGCGATTCTAATATGAATTGTAACATGAAATGTACAAGGAATTTTCACAAAAGAAAAGGAATTATAAAATATGAACTACAACAAGCAAAGAACATAACTGGCCTGATTAAATGCACACAAAAACGATTCTACTGTAAGGTACAAACAGAATTCCACAAATTTATTTTGATCCTGCTTTTGGATCTACATTGATCAAGACATAATATAAAAATCCCTTTAAAGTCGCAAAACATAGGCGGATGCTGTCTTTTTGTGAAGGGTTACACTTTTAAGTATTGTTTAACCTAATCTCCAGCATCATCAACACAATCAGTCATGGACATTTTTTAAGTAATCACCACATATTAAAGAGATAACATTAGGTAGAAAAAACAAACAAGAAGACTAGATTATGTTAGTGAACTAATTAGATCAGCGAAAGGACAGGCGGATGCCTCAAAGGCCACTAGATTCTTATTAAAATAGGATTAACTACGCCATGCTTGTTTTGATGCCATTAGTTTAAGGTGGGGGCTTAAGTTCAAGTCTTATTTGTCATATTAAATAGATGGTAAGCTAATCCATCTGTATCATCCCCATTTATTTCAAGAACTTCTGCTCCATATAATATGTGTGATGGTGGGTGAACAACTTTGTTGGATTGTGAGCGCATTCACAAGATGATATGGAACCTCATCTATACGTTTCTTTAAAATATCTCTTTCGTAGAGGCCGTAGAAGCCTTATCCGAACCCTCTTAAGCATTTATTTATAACACACATACCTTGAAGTTGAACCGATTAAAGCAAACCTAGCTAGGCTGGAAAAGTGTAAAACTCAGCAGCAAGCTGAACAATCCAGGAGTGTGAACATATAGTGACTAATTGAAGATCTATGACCCATGGGATTTTTTCCAGCCTCTTATATTGTGATCCCAACAATAGAACCGAAACCAACAGCTAGCTCAATACTCCATGACGGTGTAAGCTCATTCGATGCTTGAAAAATGGAGACCAATCCGGTTTTCTTAGTTTGTCTTACAGTGTATTAAAAAGGCCCAATCCAACATATGATGTGAACTACTTATATATTTTTGGACAAACTTCTCATTTCTTCGCACATCAATCCCTTCTGTTCCACGGATAATATTCACTAATCAAACCAACCATGGGACTGCTTTGCAACTTTCAGCTTCCAAGTGCTTTTAACAAGATGGACGGGTTGGCATGATACTTACATAAACTCAAGGGTCGACATGCTGCAGAGCAAATAGCAAAAGTTCCACAGCTCTCTGGCACTTACTGGGAACAAAGGGTACCTAAGTTTTGCACGTGAGATTATGCAGGTCTTGTCAAATGAATGAAAATTCTGGAAACATTCCCGGGTATGCATAAATTTTGCACACAAATAGTATACATGTTTTGCGCCATTGATGTCCCATGTCAAGTGCAGTACACATTCTCCAAGTTCCTCTTTGTTTCAAGAATCAATAAGTATACAAATCAACCATGAAGTGAGCCTTCAACAGGATCCAATATCACAAAGGCAACTGGTAGTTAACCATACTATGGACCGTTCCCCTCTTGCACGGCAACGAATGTTGGGTGCTATTTTATTGTGGAACTAATGGATGTCTCGTCTATTCCAGAAAAATCCAGCTTGAAGATCTCTAATCGTAGGGTTTTAGGACTATTAAGTTTATTTTTATAAACTGCACGTGTTGGATGTAACGGTTTGACGGAAGAGAACTTGTTTTATAATGTATAGAAAATGAGTATCCAACATTACAATCCAATGTGATCACGATCCGATATACTTTCTATTGAGTCCAAACGGCCGACACCTATTTTTGGGATGACGGTAAGATGATGTTGACGATGATGTACATGTTGCGTACGCAGATCCATTGGGCTTCTATGCGCTTCTATGTGCATTTCTTTTAATTATTGAATTTTATGTTAAGCACATGTCAAGGTGACCATTGAGCCCGAAAGCCCGCCGGGCCGGTGTTGCCCGGGCCGCTGACCGGCCCGGGCCCGCCGGCCGGGGCGGGCATTTAGCCCCCCCCAAAGCCCGCTGGCCCGTCCGTGTAGCTGCAAAATAGCAGCCTGGGTTTTTTTTGTTCAAAATGACAAATAACCCCCCAACAGCTATAAACGGTCTAATGGGGGGGGGGTTATTTTGGTCATTTTAGGCCAAAAGACCAAAAAACCTCTCCAACAGCCATATAACAGTCATATTGGAGGGTTATTTTGGTCTTTTAGCCTAAATAATTCCTATAAATATCCCCACCAATTCCTCTCAATTTCTTCACAACTTTAAACATCTCTACTCTCAAGTTATTCTCAAATCTGAAGCTCTTGCTCCCAACTCACTGTGCTCTCAAGATACAGCTGCTACCTCTCCGCATCTCAACTTTCAAGCTCCATCTGCTACTCTCATGTGTCTCGAATCATCTGCAACCTCACTGCGGCTCAAGTTGATCTTTGCTCTAGTCTGAACTCAGGTTCCTTTTATTGCTAACTTAGCATAATGGCCGGATCAAATCCACGTAGCTCTTTTATCATAATTTTAATAACAATGATGAAATGGGATATTTTCAAAATATGTTGAACCCTTTTTATACACTTGAATTTCCGGAAATGACACAAAATGAGGTACAAGAATGGAACGATAGTAATCACACTAGCCCCATAGTGGATACACAAGGGTTTTCTGCTTCTGCACAAACTTCTACCCCTGCACAAACTGCTACTACTGTTGGTCCCACTTCTACACAATCAACCCAAACCAGAAAACAGAAATCTAAGGTTTGAAAAAACTATACCCTTGAAACAATTCCTGGGAAAGAAGGAATTAGGGTGGTTTGCAAAATCTGTAGAGCAGATTTAGTTGACACAGCTAACGATGACACAACACATCTGAATAGACACTTAGATTCTCACAAAAAGAGGCTAGACAGATCACTTTAAACTTATCGGATTCTTCTAGCTCTCTTTCTACTTTCTCATATTCTTCTGATACAATGCGAAAGAAGATGGCTAGATTAGTTCTATGCCAAGAATTACCCTTTAGTTATAGGGAAAGCCCCGCATTAGAACGATTTAACCAATTAGCACTGAACCCTGCCTTCAGAAGAATACCTAGAAACACTCCTAGAAGAGATGTTAGGTCAGCTTTTGAAGCTGGCAAAGCTAAAATTATACAAACTTTTGTGGACTTAAAATCTAGAATAGCTTTAACGTCCTATAATGGACAACAAAATGGGGGTTTTCCTACTTATGTGTTACGTCACATTACGTAAACCACGACTACACTGTTAACAAGATGATTATCAGATTTAAAATGTTAGAACATGCTCATACCGGTGCTGTCATTTCTAATGTGATTATGTCTATTATTCGTGAGTATGATATTTCTGAAAAAATATTTTCATTTACATTTGATAATGCATCTAACAATACAAATGCAATATCATTTTTAAAAAGACAACTGCACCTGATCTTAATGGTTTATTATTTCATCACCGATGTGCTTGTCACATCTTGAATTTGGTAATACATGATGAGCTTAAATTTGCTTCTGATTGGTTTAAAAAGGTATGAACCTTATGTTATACATACAGTCTTCTGCCAATAAGAGAAATTTGTACAAATAAGTATGTAAAACTCGCCAACTTCCTTGTCGAAAGTTTAAATATAGTGTTCCACATAAGTGGAATTCAACGTATCTAATGATGTGTTGCATGATTAAAAACAAGATTCAGCTTAGTGATTTTGTTAGTACGCACATTCCATATGACACAGATTACAACATTAGTGAGTTTGAGTGGAAAACTATTGAGCAGCTTTGAAAATTTTTTGAGATTTTTTTGCTACAAACAAACGTTCAGGTGTGTATTACTTAACATCCATTTTAGGCCTTGATCAATTAGTTATCAATTAGTTATCATTTCAGACACTTTATCGAAGTATAGAGACAATGCGGACTCTAACCTTGTTCTTCTTCCTATGATAGAAAAAATGGATAGTAAACTAGCGAAATATTGGAATCATGTTCCTTTGCTTTACTCATCATCTAACCTTTTTGATCCACGGTTTAAAGAGGAAGTAGTAGTTGGGTTATTAGAAACATTTATGAAAACATTGGATTTGATGTTAATGATCATATAATGAATTTTAAAACTAGCTTAAGTGTCCTTTTTGCGACGTATGAGGCTAGATATGGTAGTCCTTCACACACTTCTTCTGTTCCTGTTAGTGCTCATACTACAAGTAAACTCCGACAAATTTTGGAAAAGAAAAGACAAAAAACCACATCTACAGATAGTTCGTCTAGTGAGTTGACCAAGTATTTAGAAATTACTTTTCTTTAAATGAGTCAGAATTGGAAGATGAGAATTTTGAAACTTTGGCTTGGTGGAAAATGTATGAACATAGGTTTCCAATTTTTGCAATTATGGCTAGTGATTTGTTAGCAGTCCCTATTTCTAGTGTTGTTTCTGAGTATCCTTTTAGTGCAAGTGGTCGGGTTTTGAGTGACAAGCAAGGCTGAAGAAAGATATAGTTGAAGCGGCGGTATGTGCAAAAGATTGGTTTCATACTGAAAACCGCTCGCAAGATAAACAGGACCTATCGAAAGACTCGGATAACGAAGCTACAAAAGCTGAATGATTTTCTTTTTTTCTTGTATTGGTATTTTCTTACTTGTATTAGCATTTAGAAGTCTTTTGTTTTGGCCATTATATGAGGGGTAAGGCTGGCCAATGTAAGTCCACCACTCAAAAAAATTTTAATTAATGAAATTTAAAGGTTTACCCCGGGACCTTCGTGAATTCGGGATTAAATATCTTTTTTTTCAAAAATATAGATTTAATTAGAAATCAAAGAAGTTAACTATTCATCATTTTTTAAAAATTGTACACTTAGAAATTTTTTCCTTCTTAAAAACTATTTTTAAATAATTTTATATTGTGCTTAAAAAATTTTAAAATTTTTATATAATTCTTAAATTTTTTTCTTCTTTAAAACATTTTTAAATTAATTTTAAGTATTTATAAAAAATTCCACATTTTTAAATTTTTTTAATTTAATTTATTTTATTTTTTGGGTGGACCGCAGGCCGGGCATCTGGGGAGTTCCTCCCCCCCGGCCCGGCCCGGCCCGGCTTGCATTCAAAGCCGGGCCGGGCCGGGCTGGAGCCCGGTTGAAGCCCGGTGGGCAACGGGCCAATCCGGGTCGTTGGCCACCTTGAAGCACATGTGATGCTCATGGTTCTATGTTGTAAACAAGCATTGTTAATTTGCAATATATTCTTCAGATCTGTTAGAGAAAGAGAATGAATTGTTCGTTTAAGAGAACCCCTAGTTGATTCGTCAAGAACCCTAAATCTCTTTAAAATCTCCTTGCATATGATATGCATGTAAAAAGATATACAAGGCATGGCTGTGATGTCCGAATTTTATCCACAATCTGTCAAATCCATATAGTAATCCTCAAATCATCAAACCCTAGATCTAGTTTTTCCCGACTTCTCACCATAACAAATTCTTGGGTACTTTGCCAACTCATTTTAATCATTTGGTATCTGAGCAAATCAAAGCCAAATACACAACTTTAATGATACCATCTTCTTCATCTTTTCTTAAAAGTAAATGAAGAAAAAAAATCCAAACCCAGATTTCATTTGCGAACTTCTCCAAACCATCCAACCATACGGCAACCCTCCACCTTAATCACCTGCTCCTTACTCATCATCACCGCCTCTAAATCTGCTTTCGAGACCCAACACATTCATCAAACCTTGTCACCAAACTGACTAACCACCATGTCTTCATCATCGAGATCCATCCACCGTTATCTTCATTAATTCATCATCTTTAGGTCCTCTTTTGTGACCATTGAGACACTCGATCCTAGCACCATCTTCAGACCAACACGACTCTGGCACCTTGTAGCCCATTGAAACTGATGCCATCATATCGTTGCAAGATTTCAATTAGAAGCATTGGTGAAATCTAAATTTGAGATTTGATTCAAGACCATCGACCACATCGTATCATTAACAATATTGCCGTCTTCAACATCGTTGATCCATCACAGAATTGTCAGTCTTCAATTGATCTCATCACCATCACTCAGACGCCACCAGTAGCTCCGACCTCCGATTCTGAAACCTTTGCCGTCTTGATCTGCCATGTCGACAACCGCCTCCCTTGGCCTTCTGACAACCATAACAACAGCATCACCACCTAGCAACGCTGCAATCCTTGAATATGTTACATACATATGAAGCTTCTGATGACGCCATCATCACCTTTGTCCTTAATTTTTACCTCCACCCTTGTCATCAAATCATCCGCCTTCAAACCACTTCACTTCGACGCCACAACCGCCTTGGGAATCCTAACCACTGGTAGAGTCATCATCATTTCACCCCATCAATTTCACTATTTCCAATCACCAGCCACTATTTTCTTAACTCCTTTAGTAACCAAACCCCTTGTTGACAAACAGAGGCAGTGCCTCCACCTTACAAGTGTCGTCTATGCACTATCACGAAATTACCTCCCCGTAGCTGATATCTTCCAATCAACCTCCATCTTCTTTTATTGTTACTACTAAAGTTGTTTGTTGATGCCCTGCCTGATTGAAGGGAACCGATCCGATTTCACACAAAAGTCATCAAAATTTGAGCTAACCCAACTCTACTTTTGTTTTGAGACCCAACTTGATCTAATACAATTTGAGATCAGCTTAGATCTTAGCTGCTTGAACTGGCATACATAAGCCAGCCCGAGTAGAGCCCAAGCATCAACATGTTCCTTGGCACCGGCCGAGCTGTAACCAAGTCAGATTCGAGTTGCTCAAGCCAGTTTGAATTTTAGGGGTAAGTTAGGCTTTTTTGTTTTGGCTAACTTTTATGTAGACTCCTACAAACCCTGCAGGTCTGAGAGAATTAACATGGCTATGGAGATCTTTGAGGAACTTAATAAGATGATAAAATTACTACATGACACTAAGAAGGAAAAAAAATAGTATTAACAAACACTTAGGAACAGTAGTGTCATGTGAAAGATACAACAGTCTACGAGCAAGAAATACATTGAACAAACACAACTGCAAGGAAAACCACATCCTCAACTAGCGTATGAACCCAAGTTAGAGCCTGTAGAACTAGAAGTTGAGGAAGAGCTAGAATTGGACACTTCCCAAGTCTGAACCCTAGTCAAAGCTTAAGTTCGTGCAATGGTATAGCACTAGCCGCTTGATCATGAGACACATCTTGAGCTACTTTCTAAGGTAAGTCCACTCCACATTCAAGTTTCGATGCCAGAGAATATTGATTTGAAGATTCCATATCTTTCACCACCTGCTTGTCAGATTTTGCGCTTATTTTTATCTATTTCCACCATGCCTTTGGAATATTCTCCCATATATGATCACTCGAGCTTCTTGATTTTGTTTCATTTCGAAACTCAAAGATGAGTTTTTCCCCAATCAATAGAGTTATGATGCAAGACAAACAACGATAGGGTGATGGGTGCTATGTTGATGTGGAACTTACAAAGATCGTGCTAATCTGAGAAGAATCCAACTTGGAGATATCTAGCCATAGCTTTTTCGGACGTATTTAAGTTTATTATAATGTATTGCACGTGCTGTGCACAGTGATTCATTGGACATCTAAAACCTTCTTTGGCGGTTTCTTTTCATTATTTTATTTTATTTTAAGCATATGTGATTCCTGCAGTTCTAGGCTATAATTAAGCATTGTAAGAGATTCGTAAAACGTGTTAGAGAATGAGAAATGAATTGATTGTTTGAGAGTCTAGTCGGTTCATGAACAACCATATATCTCTTTAGAATCTCCTTTAACATCAGATATTTAGGACTGGGTGTCCAATGCACCTAGGGCATGAGGCCCGGAAGTTATCCACAATTTATCAAATCTCTAGATCCATTCCAAAAAATTCAAACCCTAGATCTAGTTCTTCCCCAATCTCACCACAACAAATCCTTAGATCCACTTGCACATCCAATTTCTCATCACCTCCATTTCGTAATTCTACAGTGGTCATCCTACAGAAGTCTTACGATTGGTCCCCTTTCCCCATATATGGTGGTCCAGTTGAAAGCTAAATCACTGATCCTAACACATGGATTCTGTTGCTTTAAAAAACTGTCCAGATTCACAACAATCTTTCTGTGTTTCTGTGTCATGGCTGATCAAACTTGTTGCAAATTGTAGATTCAGCACCCTCTTTCCTAGTATCTTATTTTTTTCCAACCATTTCCCTCCGTACCATCATGCATTGAATAACTCCCCACGTTCCATATTAATCCAACAATCATTTCCAGAATCAAGGCATCCTAACCACCTTCAGTCTGTCACTCTGGCTATTTTACTGCCTCTTTATCAAACTCCAACCAAGTAGATAGCATTGGGTCTCATAATGATACCACTTGGATCCTAGATAGACATCTTGATGGGCTGGCAAGTCATGGACCTAGATTAGTTTCCCAGTGTATATTTCTAATTACTAAATTCTATGACTAGCCTCGTAGTTATGGAACTACACTTATTCTGCAACTCCTGAAATCCAAATGAACAAATCGCAAGCGTCGTTTAAATTGGCAGATAACTCAAGCATTTGATCCAAATCACTGTATATAGGTGGCCACTCTGGACTCAAGACTATCATACCTCTTAGCATATAACTGATTAACTGTATTTCAATTTGGGTAACTGTTTCTCCTCAAACTAGTTAATGGTTGAACCCCTAAAGCAACTTAGAAAGGCTGATCATGTATTTACAATTTTTTATTTCTAGTATTGCTGTCAAATCAAATGCATGTACGACGTGAGGAACAAAAGGTATGTCTTCAGTCGAATGTCTCAAAACGGTTCAATGATAAAATGAATATTTGAGAAGCGTTGGACAAAACCACTAAGTAACAGCAAAAGACTTCAGCTACTATTTACTATGTCTTTGGCGTTCCAGCCTTTGGCTTATAATGCTTCGGGTCTGCATTCAATCAGCATAAAGTGGTTCAGTCCTCAATAGATACTCAGTATCCCATCAAGTGGCTCCAATTTACATCAGCATGCTTCAAACTTTAATGTTTAAAATGTGGGTTAGGCAACCAAAAACTAGATTTAGCATGTACAACACTATTGCCGTCTTAAGCTTCCACGAATCTAGCTTACACTAATCATTTGTATCATTGCCGGAACAGATGAAGTTGCACTAGTTAATCCCGTGGCGGAACCAGGCTTTTGGTTTGGTGGGGTCCTCATACATATATATTTTTGTGGGGGCCCAATCCATATGCATTCATATATACATACATACAAATATATACAAATATACATATATACATATATATTTTTCAAATTTTGGTGGGGGCCCATGCCCCCACTCCCTCCTTTCTAGTTTCGCCCCTGACTGTAACTCCATAAGCTTCGGGAAGTAGTAGTGCCATGCCAATTACGATCAGGAGCAAATCCACCAAAATGTAACTAATTGACTTGTTACAGAAATAATTGTATATCTAGCAATCAAAATAAAAGCTCAATGATTTGCAACCACCAAAAGGCGCATATATGTCTAATACATAGAAACCTACCTTTGATCATCAGGTCGTAAGCTCAAAGGACATCAGCTCTTAGATTAAACTAAAATGGTATGATCCCATTTCACAATAGCCAAGTTGTCCACCAAGGCTTTTTGGCACCTTACGCTAATCTTACACTTCTAAAGTAGAATATACACTAAACCACTGCAACATGATATCTCTGTTTTATTTCATTTGTTATCAACAAACATTTCCAAAAATTTTGAAATCAGCAAATTTTGGTGGGGGCCCATGCCCCCACTCCCTCCTTTCTAGTTTCGCCCCTGAATAACTCCATAAGCTTCGGGAAGTAGTAGTAGCATGCCAATTACGATCAGGAGCAAATCCACCAAAATGTAACTAATTGACTTGTTACAGCAATAATTGAGTATCTAGCAATCAAATTAAAAGCTCAATGATTTGCAACCACCAAAAGGCGCGTATATGTCTAATACATGGAAACCTACCTTTGATCATCAGGTCGTAAGCTCAAAGGACATCAGCTCTTAGATTAAACTAAAATGGTATGATCCCATTTCACAATAGCCAAGTTGTGCACCAAGGCTTTTTGGCACCTTATGCTAATCTTACACTTCTAAAGTAGAATATACACTAAACCACTGCAACATGATATCTCTGTTTTATTTCATTTGTTATCAACAAACATTTCCAAAATTTTGAAATAGGCATATTATTCGAACACGTCAATATACATCACTGCAATCTAATCTCTATAGTTAACAATCTTTTAAGTTCTAATCATTACTCATCCATAAGAGAATCATCATTGTTTTGCTATGTTGATTTCCGTAATGACCTCAATGGGAACAAAAATCAAAAGAAGGTTTTTAATACAACTTACATGGTGGGAATAAATTATGGTTATGAAATTTTCTAACTGACAAGCTTCAAGAACAATACTGCTCCAGTCTAAATAGTTGAAGGAACAACATAATGCAATCTTCAAATTTGATCTCCAGACTTCCCTGACATGTGCTTCACAAAGGATTCAAGGAAAATTGATATTTTTACTGTAAAGTTTTAGTTCCAAAAGCTTGGTGGGTTTTCATTTCTTCCTTTTGTCGTTTGTTCTTACAAGGGTCTGACTGGGAAATGGAGAAAAGTTCAATGAGGACAGATGAGAATATGTTCATTGAGCTTTTCCTACATAACTCAATGACCATATTCAATGAATGAATTGATTGTATTGGAAATTTTTCCACATACCTCATTGGATGTATTGGAAATTTTCTTGCTGAGTTACCTCATTGAGAATATTTTCAGCAAGAAAATTTCCAATACATTCAATGAGTATAGATGAGTATAGCTATTAAATGTATAGATGAGGTTGTTCATTCTGAACACTTAAAGTGAACAAAAATATTCATGACTACAATAAATACTGATGTATTTCAAATAAACACACAAGGGAGCTCAAGTGAGATCTATTTCAAATAAACACACAAATGGAACTCAAGTGAGAACAACTTTTTATCTCCTTCCTTTCAATAAATGCAATTAGGCCATTATACCTAGTGATATCAATGCACAAATTGCAATGTAAAGGATTGAAACTACTGGGATCCCAGAGAAGACTTACTTAATTACACATTCATGCATAAACCGACAAGAAGAATCTGAAATCAATTTTTTACAGGGGGGGAACCTGCTTGTCAACCTGCAGTGTGAACTACGTCTAAATGGTAAGCTTCTTCATTCACCGCATCATTTCTCTTCCTCGTCGTGGCATGCTGCAGTTGAAATACATTAAATGAGTCAAAACAAACACGATAAAAGACCATTCAGGAATTTCATGCTATATTTTTAATTAGTGATATAGACATAATGGCATAAATGAATCAACAATAATCATTTAGCATCATATCCTGTAGCTGGCATTTCAATTCTCATTAGATCTCCCAGTGATAACCAAAGAATAAAGAATAAAACACATCTATAGAAATTGAAAAGAAACTTCAGACAGCTAAGAAGCATTGACGGTGATACAGGAGATGAGGATGAAATAACTAAAACATGCTGCCATGCTAGTATTGTAGTTTCTAACAATTCATGTATAACCAGGTGATGCAGATTCATGCATCCATATACGTACAATGAATGTATACTAGAGATTTTATAAAATACTTTCAAGTAATACATGCGTCCACAATCAAGTTAGAATGACAGACGAGAATATTGCCAATTTGTTTCTAGTCTGCTTGATGCATACCATATCAGATTTTGCCTATTCATGACTCTCATAGTCTACTACTGTACAATACCACACCACAAATATACTTCATTTTCTTTATAAATATCATAATAATGGTTCAAGCTATGATATAAGAAACTGCCTGTTTTACCGATGACATTCTCAAACAAATAGAATAATTTTGTAATTTGAGATCTAATGTGTCAGAAAGTACCCAACAGTGGATGACAAGTTAAGTGTTCTAAAATTATCTACTTGATGACAAGCGTCCTAAAATGATCTACTTATTGGGGGCACCTGAATAGCGCTACCAACACATTGAAAGCGTGGGACAATACTATTGTTTGACAACATTCGGGCACATAAATTGGATGTTAATATTTCCTACCAAGTCAGGCATCAAGACTCGTACATTTTCCCAAAATGAAACAATGGGCAAGTATAAACCACCTCGCAGTCAAACTTGCAGTCAATTATAATCAGCTTAAGCCTGCAATTGAACATCATTAGATTAGACTTTTGTCACAGCAGTCATCCTACTTTAATTAAACCATGCATGCCCACACATTTCAGGGCAGAACTGAATCCTTATTTGGGAACCTCTTAAGCAGTAGAATCAAGAAAAGAT
Organism: Scilla litardierei; assembly: GCA_030789695.1. Taxonomy (NCBI): domain Eukaryota; kingdom Viridiplantae; phylum Streptophyta; class Magnoliopsida; order Asparagales; family Asparagaceae; genus Scilla; species Scilla litardierei. Next base: position 864,819 of record CM061138.1, on the reverse strand, counting down.
TTAACTGATAGAAGCTGATACAGAAAACAGAATGTTCACAGCATGAGCTATATTGCCATTATATCAAACTTGGGACTCATGATCCAACTCGTGATCCAAGTTGAACCTTTTACTATCATTTACAGAATTTCACTCACAAACTTGAAACATACTTCTTAATGCTTGCCAGCTGCTCTATTCAGATTTCAGGCTTCATCACGGTAAGTAATTACCTTTAATTTGGAAAATATTCCATCTATAAACCACAAGTAAAGGAATTATTGATGTATGCAAAATCATTATAGTTCAATCACAGGTAGTTGACATCATTAGTTTGTTCAATAAGTCAAACTCCAGTAGCAAGCCTTTATCAGTCCCTAGGGTTTCCATTCATCAAGATCCCACTGGTTGGCTACATATCATGTTGACCTTTGCTGACCATATATCCTTCCAAACTCTAATGGTATCACCTTGGCACAGAACAGAGTTGACAGTATGCTAAACAATATCCCCCAGGCTCCTACCTTAGGAAGAACCTTCCAGAAGAAGGTAATCCCCAGGCTCACCTTGGATCCCCTACAACAACTTCTCAACCTCTTAAGCATGGATTAAGGTTTCGGCCGAAACCGAGAGGTTTCGGCCGTTTCGGATCGGTCTCGGAGGGGACCGATCCGAAACCCTCACTGGTTTCTCGGTATCGTCCGAAACCGCCCAGTTTCGGCCGGTATCGGCCGAAACTGGGCGGTTTCGGACGATACCGGCGTATATTTTCAAGCAAAAAAAAAGAAAAGAAGAAGAAACCGGAAGAAACACAACATCAAAACAAAAAAAGAAGAAGAAAATGAAGAGGAAGAGAGGGGGTACTTACCTGGGCACCCGCTGCCGCCCTCCCGTCATCGCCCTCCAGTCGCCCTCCCGCCACCGCCATCCACTCGCCCTCCTGCCCCCCATCTTTTTATCGCTGGAGATAGATGCCCACATAAAACTTCTGGGGCCCTTCTTTCGATCGAAGGAGAGAGAGGAAGAGGGAAGATAAGTATGTGGGCTTTTGTTTTCATAAGAAAGATCGAAATTAGAAATGCAGTTGATAGCATAAAGGCTCCAGCAACAAGGGTATGAATATGAACTCAACTTATTCAAGTTTCTGCAAAATAAGTTTGCAAAAAAATTCAAGAGTACACAACAAACAAGAAAGTGTGGGAGTCTCTGTGAGCCCATGTGAGAACCCACGTGAATGTCAGTACTAATGGTGTACTTTACGTGAGTGAAGGTGCATAACCCATGTGAGAACCCACTTCAATTTAATGATGCAATAGAGTAGGTGCAGGGCACCATTTGTGCTCCTATTCACACCACACATTTTGCTAAACAGATTCTATTTATTTACAAGTTTGCCATTGAAATGGCATTCAATGGCAAACTTGTAAATAAATGGAATATGTTTAGCAAAATGTGTGGTGTGAGTAGGAGAACTAATGGAGGCTGTATGAAAGTTTTTTTGGGTCCTCTTAATTTCTTTTTAGAAAGTTTTCAATTAAATTAAAATTCTATTTTCTTTCTAAAATATTCTTAACAATAATGGTATATATTATACTTGGAATCAGTTTATTTGGAAGAACATTTCTCATGTTGGATTAAAAAAATTAGTATTTGATATTTAAAAAAATCAGTCTATTTGGAAGAACATATTCTTTAGGTATTTAGTATTTGATATGATTACAAACTCAAATTTAGTTTATCTATTTAGTATTTAGTATTTGATAGTGAACGATTGATATTTTAATTTTTAAGTATTTAATAGTTTTTGATATGTTTAGATTTAAAAATCTCCGAAACCATCACTGTGTGTATATAGTATATACATATTTAAAGTATCTCCGAAACCGATACCGATACCCGAAACGAAACTACCGAAACTAGCGATACGGACGAAACCGAAACTTGCATCCGATACCGCCGAAACGGACGATACCGATACCGAAACCTAAATTTTGGGAAGAGCGATACCGAGACCGAAACCGAAACCTAAAACCTTGCTCTTAAGTAGGCCCTATCAAACCGACTACTCCCCTTTATCATAATGGAAGATCTGCAACCACCGTTTGCTTTAAAGAGATGCTCATATCCTCATATCTTTAACATTTATTACTCGCATTTCCCTTTTAACTCTTTTCTAGCACAAAGTGATTCAGTCCATTTTACCTTGCCGTCCAATCCTACTATATGGAATAGTCTATGTGCTAGATAGTCCAAGCCATAAAAGGGCAGAAGTCACAAGGTTGGACGGGTAGAATTCATTAGCATAAACCTACCACTCAAACATAAGGCCTTAAGGCGCTCTGTTTACATTCACCAACTTTTTTCCATCCTTTCTGGTTGCTGGTAACTAATCCCATGCTCCAACCTGCCTGGGCAGAGACGGATTCTCAACTTAAGTTTCATGATTTCCTTGCACACTCAATCATACATTTCACTCTTTCATATACTTTCATTATTAAGCCATATTCTCAACATTCTCAGGCATTGAATCACTACTGAAGATAATTTATGAATCTAATTGTTCCTAGAATCTAGACCAGCCAGCCAATACTAACCACTTTACCTTTTGAAAATCCACCATTATAGAAAAAACTGATGTTAGTTGGACTTCTGACAAACATGAAATGTTCCAGTTTAATGTGGAAAACAAAGAGGCATTCGATGTTTGACAGAATTAATACTTTAAAATTTAAATTACAGTTTTACTAGGAGTCAGTAAGGTTTCTGCTAATATTTTGCACAATTTGGTTAAACCAACTTACAGATTTTTGAGTTGACCAGATAAAAGGTGTCACATGAAAAGGATGTGCATCTTTCATGTACGGGACCACTGACCTTGAACAAATTCACACTTCAATTTATAGATTTATCAGGAGCACACACAGTCTATAATTAATTTGGAAAGTTGGGTTAGTACAACTCACCGAACTTGGAGTTGACTAGGAAGATGTTTGCAAGGAATTTGCTAAAAGTACTAGTAAGGATATGTGCGCTGAGACAGACTTGTCTATAGGCTTAGGAGCACGATTCAAATTTTGGTATTGGTATAAGCCAATGGTTTATGGCATCAGTATTGGTTGTATCGAAAGTATCAGGTGACATACACAGAAGGTATCAGATTTTAGAGATCATGTGCTTTAAAAATCCTAAAAATAACAAAAAATACTAACAAAATCTAAGACAAGATATTATTTTCAAGATATTTTTGGGCTAAGTGACGAGGATTTCATTGCATTTTGGATCAAACATAGTAAAATAAAATGCATGATATAATATTTACCTATCGAAAAGATTTTTGAAAAAATGATAATCCAACTTATTATTAAAAGGTGAACAATCTAAAAGGATTGGTATACTATTAGATATTTCATTGATCTTCATACATGCTCATTATTATAGATTCCATGTTCGGTTAGCATTCATTACATATTGTATCTACATTAGTTGGATGACAACAGTGTTAATGAATAAAAATGCATACCACAAATAAGCCATATCTAACTATTTGGTTGGCTGGGCTTTTGGAGACATTATGTTTCTGTTGTAACTTCAGATTCATAAATTTATGTATTAAAATTAAAGGATAAAATATCTCTTTAATGTCAACTGCTACATCAATTCTAATTGGTATCTTAAAATAAATTTACTTTATTATCGTTTACTTTATCAATTTTAAAGTTTTCATATTTAATTACTTCCTGAACTACAAAAATAAATAGAGTTAAACACATGTCTAAATGTATTTTTTAATAATCATATATCCAATACCTATAGGAGGGGATTCGTAGTGACCAGGTACCTAAGATACTCATAGCAAAGGTGGCAGAGGCTTCTATAGAATTATTCAGAGGTTATACTCGCCTAGTTATTGTTTACAAAGATTTCCTAACCAACATTACATTAAATAACATTAATTTCAGTAAAAAATTATTGTCTTCGAGTTATATTAAAATTATGAGAGTTTCTAGTTTAAAAATATAAATTATATTTTTTAAATTTCATGTTAGAATCAAATAAGGAGTCAAATATGAATTGTAATTGTAATTATATTCATCTTGTATTTTTGACTATATAAACATTGGTACCCCAAGTTCGGGTTGATAGTTTTTAAATAATTCTTCTCTTTCCTATTGACATGGCATAAGATCCGCTTAAAACTTCTAATCCTAATCAAATAAAACCCAAAACCTAAACATAATCCTAAATTATCTTCTCCTCGTTTGATTTCTCCATTCTCTTCTCCCCTCAACATCAAAAAGTTAGTGTTGCGATACAATACACGCTACAATAATGTGGTTAATGTAGTGCTAGTGCTACCGTAAATGCTACAATAACTCCTTCCCAAAGTCATCATCGTTAGCATTTCATAGTTATGTCGTTAGTCATCTTCATTTATTATTGTTAGCAGTGTTCTAAATATCGGATATCGGTCGCGTATCAGCCTAGGAAATTTGATATCGGATTGCGGATATCGGGGATATTAACCAAATATCTGAGTGTCATATTGGAGGCTTAAAATGATAATATATGTCAGCATAGATGTATCTACGAAGATATAAACTATACGAACTCAAATAAAAGTTTGGTTTGCTTAGACTTCTCTCATTAAACATGAATATCAGATATATTAACTAAATATCAGAGTGTCATTTCAGAAACTTCAAAATGATATCAAATAAAAGGATAGATATATCTAAGCTAGTATAAAATATAGGTGTTGTTGTTTAAAGTACCCAAAACTGAAATGATCCCAGGGGAAAAAAACTATTCCCCTCAAGTGAGCAGATTAATACTCAAGTCCTCATTAATCCTCCTCTTCCACACATTTTTTGCTTGTAGTAAAATTAGTAAGTATAGCTGTTGCAACTTGCAACTCTAAAATAAAATACATTTATTTGACATAGGGCACCCATTTATGCAGATGGTAATTGTGGCAAAACAAATATGATAAACTGAAAAAAACTGAAAATAAAAAACATCGAGTTTGTACAAGTCTACTGTAAAAATGTAAAAATCAAAATTAAAAAATTCATAAAATGAAAAAATGAAAAAAATGAAAATGGGTAAAGAATATTCACATTGATCGGAAAATCCTCCCTTGCGAAGATCGAATGTCGTATGTCGAAGCTCAATCAACTAAAAAACCCAAAACTTTAAGGAAAAAATAAAAAAATGAAAAAAAATTGGAAAAAAGGAAAAAAGGAACAAATACTTAACTTGATCGGAAAACCCTCCCTTGCAACGATTAAACGCAGTATATCGAAGCTCAATCGACAAAAACCCAAAACTTGAAAAAAAAATCAAAAAACTGAAAAAAAATTAAATAATGAAAAAAAGGAACGAATACTTACCTTGATCGGGAAACCCTCCCCTGCAAGGATTGAACACCAAACGGTGAACCGCGATCGACTTCCGCCAGAAACTTTCGATTGATGGGACTGGTCGAGGCAGTGTGAGAAGCGGAGCAACGTGAGGAGTTGAGCGATGATTATGGCAAACTTGTGATTTTCTCCCCCAAACCCGATGGCCTTATGTTTTAACTAATGGATTTGGGTCGGGTCGGATCCACTTTTCAATGGACCAATCTGCTAACCGAACTTTAAAAAATAGTGAATAGCGGCCGATATTTCAAAAGGAAATATCGGCTGCAATATCGGTTCAAACCGGATATATCGGTGATATTTCCTCAAATATCAGAAACCGCATTAAAACAGCCTATACGGTGAACCGCGATCGACTTCCGCCAGAAACTTTCGATTGATGGGACTGGTCGAGGCAGTGTGAGAAGCGGAGCAACGTGAGGAGTTGAGCGATGATTATGGCAAACTTGTGATTTTCTCCCCCAAACCCGATGGCCTTATGTTTTAACTAATGGATTTGGGTCGGGTCGGATCCACTTTTCAATGGACCAATCTGCTAACCGAACTTTAAAAAATAGTGAATAGCGGCCGATATTTCAAAAGGAAATATCGGCTGCAATATCGGCTCAAACCGGATATATCGGTGATATTTCCTCAAATATCAGAAACCGCATTAAAACAGCCTATACCGTATCGGCCCAGTGATAATTGCGATATTGCGGCCGATATATCAGATATCAGACCGATATTTAGAACACTGATTGTTAGGCGTGGTTGGCATTGGAAGTTGATTATCGTTGGTTATGATTGTCGTTGGTCATTATTGGTTGTTTCATTAATCGTTGATGATTGGTTGTCATTGGTTGTTATAAGACTCGTTCATTGGTTAAAAATTGGTTGTCGCTAATTGTGATGATCATTGATGATTGGTTGTTATAAGACGCGTTGTTAGTTATGATTGGTTAAAAGTGGTGTTTGTGTTAGTATGTAATCAAAATCTACGCTTTTCTCTCGAAGTGGTGTTCATGATACCTATCGTGGAGTTCATGGTAAAGGAGATTATTATGGCTATTATTGTAGAGGAGATCATAATGAATTTTTTGGAACTCAAAGTTTCACTCTTTATGAAAAAAATTCACTCATGATTATTGGTAGGATTTATTTGGATGACCTTCACGAATTACCCCCACTACTATAAGATGTAACACAAGGTCTATAATTAGCCATATTGAGCAATCTCAAGTTCTTATATCCAGAGATGAAAATTCTTAGCTCTTATAGTACCAAGATGTACAAAAAATCAATTCATGTTTCATCTTTAGCGAAGACAATCTCCGATGGCATTTTCACATCCAATTCTTCTTCCAATATTGGATAATTGATTCTAAGGCAACTGATCATATAAGAGCTACACGTAGTCTATTCTCTTATATGCAACATTCTTCATTGTCTTCTATTACCTCAGCTAATAGATCTTGGATCAAAATTAGTACCATATCAGTGGCACCTCTGTTTCTTTATCATCAATTTTTTATTCTTCATTTTTCACTAAATCTTTTTTACATTAGCAAACTTACTAAACATCGCCAATGTTTTGTTACCTTTATATCATACACTCTCAGTTTTTTGTTTCTTATTTTTTTTCTTAATCTTATGTAAGTAAGCAAACTTACTAAAAATCTCATGTGCTTAGATACCTTTATGTCTAACTCTATTGTTACTGTAGATTTGAAAATGAAAGAAATGATAAGTGAAAGGTACGAGTCTAACAATCGTTGCTACTTTTATTCCCGGATGCCTGTCCACGATAAAAAATTATAAATTCTTAGTACCAAGCTGTATAAAAAATATCAACTCATGTTTCATCATAAGAGAATATAGAATCATTGACATCGTATTTCTCATCCAATTCTTCTGCTTCTAGCATTCGATCATGAATTCATGGACGATTGATCATATGTTATGTACACCTAGTTTCTTATCATATATGCAACATTCATCACTAATGCCTTTTTTATCTTAGTTAATGGATCTTTGAGTAAAGTCAATGACGTAGAAGTAACTCATCTTACATCTTCTATTTTTGTCCCTTATTTTTCACTTAATCTTATGCATGTCAGCAATCTTACTAAAAATATTCCGTGCTCAGTTACCTCTACGTACCTATACGTCTAATTCTATTGTTATTCAGGATTTAAAGATAAAAGAGACAATTAGTGAAGAGCACAGGTTTAATTGTTATTACTACTTTCATTCTCATTATGCATGTTTAGCCATAATTTTCTATTGCAAATTTGTTATTGCTTAGGTCACCCCTTATAGAAAATTTAAAGAAGTAGGTTCTTACTTTAGATCATTTGAAATCTTTAGAATATGCGTCATATTCATGAAATCTTTAGAATATGCATCATATGAATATTATAAACATCATCGTGCATCATTTTTACCTAGTTCCAATCGGTGTGCATTTGCTTCTTTTCTTTTAGTTCATTCAAACATTTATGGTCGATAGCGTGTTACTTCAAAGTTGGGTTTTGGGTATTTTGTCATGGTTGTTAACTATTTTTTCGTGTTACAAAAATTTACTTAATGAAAATTCATTCTGAGCTATTTCAATTTGTGTGCCTTCGATTTTGAAATTCAAGAGTAGTTTAATATGCTTATGAGAATTTTTCGATGTAACAATGTGAAAGAGCATCTTTCTCAATCTCTTCGTAATCTGCATGTGGAATTATTTTTCAGTCATCTTGTTCAGATACTTAACAAAATAGGATGATAGAACGTAAAAACTAGACATCTTTTAAAAATCAATGGAGCTTTATTATTTCAAACGAATGTTCCTAAAATTTCTTAGAGTGATGTGATTGTCACAGTTTGTTATTTGCTAAATCGGATGCCATCGTATGTTATTCATGGTAAATCTTCATATTCGATTCTTTTTTTCTTGCAAGAGTATATTTCAATTGCCTCTTAAAAATTTTGTTTGCACATATTTTGTTCATATGCATGATCCTAAAATTGAAAACTAACCCCTTGAGCTATTAAATATATCTTCTTAAGATCCACATATACCCAAAAGATATATATATATATATATATATATTATAATCTTACATTTCATCGTTTCCTTATTAGTGTAGATGCCACTTTCTTTAAGTACACTACTTACTTTTCGTCCTCATATAATTCATATACTCCTTGTTGCTACACCTTTGTCACACTCTACATCACAGTTTTCACAGCAATCACCATCACCGCTGTATTTACAACCACTAACAAAGTTTTCATAACTAACACAGTCTAATACACCACTCATTCCAAAGTTCTTTTCTCATTTTGATGTCGCTGATTTTTCAGCTTTACTGTAAAGGGAAGAAAATTGCTTCTCATCATATGAACTTGGACTTTATGACAGTTGTTATTTTACCTTCTAATTTTGATGAAGCAACAAACTTATATGTGATGTTGAGATTTGGATGAAGCAACAAGCTTTCAAATTTTGATGAAGCAACAAACCCTTCTTGCTAACAGGGTGCCCTTTAGTGCAAAATGCTTAACGATACCCCATTGCATCATGTGACGGCTCGTGTAACAGAGGGCGTGGATATGATAACAGAAACAAATTATGGAGGTCACTAATGATCAAAATTGTAGAATGTGATGTGATTTCAATGAGAAATTCGGGAGATTTAATGAAATTGACCTGAAAATAAATCAAATACTATCCAATACATATAAGCATTCAATCCTCATCAAGACTTCCAATGAAGAGAACAGGATTCTAAGGTCAATTACCGTTTTGTTTGGACATCTTTATGGCATGAGCAACATATTGAAGGCAGTCTAGAGCATAATACCAGTGGGAGACCATGTCTCTAAAGTAGGTGATAATGCTGCCTAAAGTTGGTGATAGTGCTGCCTACTGGGTCAATAATCAAGCAGATTACAATTGCTTGAAATCTAAAAACAGCTAAGACCAGCTAATGATCAAAAATGCAGTCAAGTATCAAGTAGTTTCTAAGGTCAATTACCGTTTTGTTTGGACATCTTTATGATATGAGCACCATATTGACGGCAGGTTAGAGTTGTTGTCATCTGATACCAGTGGGAGACCAGCATGCATCTAAAGTCGGTGATAGTAATTCCTAGTGGGTCAAGCATCAAGCAAATTACAATTGCTCAAAATCTAAAAGCAGTCAAGTACCAAGCAATCCTGGCCTGATAATTTTGCCAAAATAAAAAAAAAGTAAAATAGCAATACGCATTAATCTGATTCAAGTCCTTGTTGGGAATCCAACCAACTAATAAAGTCAAAAATAACACTTGATCAACCAATAGAAGCTTTGAAAGAAGATTTACTGATATAGTTCCTAGACACTGCATCTAATAAACCTTGATGTTATCATCTCAAACTTGTAATTTACAAAATTCAAGGACCCAATTCTATTCTATATAACTAAGTAAAAAAGGAAAGTTTATTTCTTCTCCTACCAATGTGCCATGTGTTGAAGTGTCATGTGCCACAAGTGCAAGGGAAAAAATAGAAAAGAATTCAATATATTCTTCTCGCCTCCACATTTTTCCACATTTTTTAAGTTCAAATTACGCTGTACTTTTTATCTCCCTAGTTAGATACACTCCGTCAAATCACTCTATTATCTCTTATGTTCATAGTTAAATACTGATACGAACTAGGGTTTCGTATCAATTAATTTCAGAATTTAAAGAGAAAAAAATATAAAAGGTGGAATTTTTGGATCTTAAAATGCGAAGAACTATGGAAATTGATAGATAATGAGCCTCTTTCGAGAGGAGACTCGCTCTCCTAGCTTTGAATGTACGGAACAAAGCCTAAACACCCTCACAAATGACGCCTACAATTGTTCTTCACAAAATAAGCATCAAAATAAAATAAAGACGGCTAGCCCTAATTTATAGAAAAGTGGGGAATTACTAATCTAGTCTAAAATGACTAGAATACCCCTAACTAACCCACCTACGTGCTACCGCGCCTCCTACGGCGCACGTAAGTGACTAAAGGTGGGTGGGTCCCCCTAGATAGCCGCCGGCCTCCTGTGGTGGGTGCAGGCTCGGGTCCGCATCAATACCGCCCACTAAAAGAGCCACCTTGTCCTCAAGGTGGAGATCTGGCTTTGAAGGCCCCCGAGGGAAAACAGAGGCTAGGGTCACCTGTCAGAACCACCGTGCGACCCCTCTCCTGGAATTCCATCCTAAGCTGCTTCCAATTCATCTTCACCTCGCCCAACCCCCTCAGCCACTGCACGCCCAAAATCACATCGATATTGTCCAACTCTAGGGGCAGGAAGTCTTCCACGATCTGCACTCCTTGTAGGGTCAGACTCAGCCCCTTGCACATCCCACTGGTCTCCTACCTCCTTCCTGTCCCGGAGATGACCGTAAACGTCTCCAAGGTGCTCACCTGCAGCCTATGACGATCCACCAAATGTCGAGAGATGAAGTTGTGGGTAGCCCCACTGTCTATGAGTATCGTCACCGGCGCGTCGTCCAATCGCCCTGACAACTTCATGGTATGGTTCGTGGTTACCCCTACCAAGGAGTTCAGGGACACCTCCGCCACATCCAGATGTGCGTGCTCAGCCTCGCTCTCTTCCGTCATCACTGGCTCTCTCTCCTCTGCATACTCCCCCTCGTCCGGCATTATCACGATCTGCATCAGCCTGCTCGCACACCGATGACCGGGACTGAACTTCTCATCGCATCTGAAACAGAGGCCTGCGGCACGCCTTGCCCTCATATCAGCCTCAGTCATCCGCCTACCAGGGATCACTGGTCGGGTTTCCTCTTTCTTCATTTCCGCGTCCCCTGGTGCTACCGTGACCCCCGGAGGTGGGACCGGTGCCGTCTGACTACGTTGGCTCTGGCCTCCCCAAGTTCCCCGAGTGCTCCTCTCCTCCGCATGCTTCTCCTCCGCCTTGTGGGCCAGGCGAAGGACATCCTCCAGTGTCCCCGGGCTCTGCATCCTCAGCTCTGCTCGTATGGAGGGCTTCAGTCCCCTCATGAAATTCCCGATCATCACCTCGTCGGTCACCCCCTTCACCCTACTATTCAGCATCTCGAACTTCTCTACATAATCCCTGACCGTTCCCTCCTGCCTCAGAGCAGATAACTGCTCGTAGAAATCTCCCCCTGGAGTATCCTGGAATCGATCCACGATCATCGCTGACAACTCCTCCCAGGTCCGAAAGGGGGACCGTGCTATCTTCCACCGGTACCAGGCCAGAGCCTTCCCCTCAAAGTAGATCCCGATGGCCTTCAGGACCTCCTGCTCCGTCAGACCCATCACCTGGAAATACCTCTCCGCTCGGTATATCCACCCATCAGGGTCGGTGCCGTCAAAGGTCGGCATCTTCAGCTTCATCAACCTCCGATCTGCATTGATGTCGCCTATCTGCCCCCTATCTCCGCCCCGGTCACCACCCCGGACCACCTCGCCACCCCGAGCCTCCCTCGGGCCTCCCCCGTCAGCTCCGTACGGCTCCTCTGGCCAAGCAGGTCTCTCCCACGCCTCGGGCTGGTAGTAGTGTCCCGGAAACTCTGGTGGTCGTGCCAAATTGAGCCTCGGCCCAGGCGCAAGGGTCTCTGCTCTCCAAAATTGGCCCGCCGGGGCCCCAATAGCTGCTCCTGAGGCCCATCCGCCCCCCGCCATTCCCGGAGTCCCCCGGAGTGGGGTACGATCCCCGCCACACCCCCAAAGGGCTGGAGCGTCGTCATCGGGCCCCCGAATGGGCCGGCCCTACTCGTCGGCCCCCCAGGTGGGCCTGTCGACCAAGCCGGACCCCCGCCTGGGGTCGCCAAGCCTCCCGCACCCCCGAAAGGGGTTGCCGCCACCTCTGCGAAGCCCCCAGGGCCGGTCGTCGCTCGAAACAGGCTCGGCGGCCTGTCCGCACCCCCGGATGGGGGTGCCGATGTCTCCCCGCCCCCGTAGGGGCCAGCCGTCATGTCCGGACCCCCTCCGGGGTTCGCCCAGTGCTCCACGCCCCCGGAGGGGCTCGCCGGTGGCCGCAGGGGGCCTGGCGGCCTCGCCCAAGCCTGGGAAGGGCCGGGCGGGGCCGCCGAAGCCCTGACAGGCCCAGGCGGGCCTGTCGACTTGTTTCCCGACCCGCGCGGGTCTGCCGGCTCCCACATGGATTCGCGCGACCCTAGGGTTGGCCCCACCGGCCCTCCGTGCCCCCTCGGGTGGTTGTCTTGTGTTGGAAATCCGCTGGGGGCTGATTCTAGGGTAGAATCCCCCCTTCTTGGATCCCCTTGCCTCGATCTCCCCCTTTCGCCACCGTGAGGGCTTGAATCATCTCTTTCAATTCTCGGAGATCTCGTCCTTGGTGCGCGGCATCCGTCCTCATCCCTCGAAGTTCGGTTTGGATGTCTTCTTGCGAGTGGGCGTAATCCTTGAGTGAATCCCCCATCGTTTTCTTCAATCCCTCGAACCTCTCTTCGATCTCCCGATTGAGATCCTCCCGTAGCCCTTGAATCTTTTCTTCGACCGCATCCGCCTTCGATCGAGTATTTGCCGCCATGTGGATCTTCCGCTCTGATACCAATTTGATACGAACTAGGGTTTCGTATCAATTAATTTCAGAATTTAAAGAGAAAAAAATATAAAAGGTGGAATTTTTGGATCTTAAAATGCGAAGAACTATGGAAATTGATAGATAATGAGCCTCTTTCGAGAGGAGACTCGCTCTCCTAGCTTTGAATGTACGGAACAAAGCCTAAACACCCTCACAAATGACGCCTACAATTGTTCTTCACAAAATAAGCATCAAAATAAAATAAAGACGGCTAGCCCTAATTTATAGAAAAGTGGGGAATTACTAATCTAGTCTAAAATGACTAGAATACCCCTAACTAACCCACCTACGTGCTACCGCGCCTCCTACGGCGCACGTAAGTGACTAAAGGTGGGTGGGTCCCCCTAGATAGCCGCCGGCCTCCTGTGGTGGGTGCGGGCTCGGGTCCGCATCAAATACCTTTAAAATAAACACCTTTAGTATGCTCTCCTATTTGAGGTATTTTTCTCTCTTTTTCCCAAAGTAACTACTCTATATTTAGAAACCATTTTTGTATGAAATGAATATTTTGATATTTCTTCTTCCTTACGAAAACATTGTTAATTCAGGAGGTATTTTGTAAGACATTACCTTGGGGCTGTTAGTTTTGTAAGTTGTTACTTCAAGACAAATTTTAAAATACATTTTTCTGAGTAGATAGTTTAAAATCAATTTTATCAAAGGGGGGCATTTGGCATCGTGAAATAGCTACCCTAAAAGATTTGTATGACTTATTATAAAGAGCAATATGAAGATCAACTACCTAAGAATGAAAGTTCCTCCTTAGTAGCAACAAAAACCCCACATTATATTTTTTTTTCAACAATTGGATCCGATTATTTTGATCATTATGTTCTAAAATCTTAATCCATTACTTTTTCAAGTGAACCCAAAGGCTTTTACTCGTTCATATAGCTGATACAAAAAGTTTTGTTACTGTCAAACCGTTAAATTTATAACGCGTGAATGAACGAACAAAATCCTTTGGATAAGCCTTTGGGTTCATTGAAAATTGATAGTTTGATACTTTAGAATATGAAGATCAAAATAAACAGATCGGATTATCAGAAAAAGTAGTAAGGTTGCGGTTTTAACGTTAATCAAAGAAGAAATTTCCTTCTTGGCTAGTTGATGCCTATTTGTTTCTATTATAAATTAATAATATTAATAATATCAACCTATACATTCATCAAAGGCCAATTATACAAATCGTAATCATCATGTTAATGATTTATAAATTATAACATACTTTATTCTAGGTAATAAAGCAAAAAAGAGTCTTTAGCAAAAAAGATATGTCATCTTTCTGGATTTTTTTACATGTCCTAACCTTATATTTAACATGGGACTCCCATATTTGTAAGTCGGGCCTCAATGGCACCGTTCTTCTAGAGATAAAAATAAAAAAGATAAATTACCCTATGGCTTCTCAACTTCTCATGCTTCCATGTCGTCCATCCATTTTTGATACTCCGATCAAATTTAAAGGAGTTAAGTATAGGTGGTGGTGGGGCTAGGTCAAACTTAACCCGATTCGAAGTAAGCCATTCCCAAAGTCAACCCAAATAATATTTAGGTTAAAGACCATCACATATCATATACCTAATCTGAAAAAAATTGGGTATTATATCCAACTTGCTTGACCTAATTATACAATCATCAGGTTTTGATCAAGTTTTGGTCAGGTTGACCCGCCTAGCCTAAAGATACTTGGGTCAATTCGAGATAGGGTTATAGTAAATGTTAGGGATGGCTAGGGTTTATATATGAGGGGATAGCAAGTAGAGTTCGCATCAGGTAGATCCCCTTAGCCCGAATATATTTAAATTAATTTCCATCGACATATGTCAACCGACATATAACAACTTGACACGAATATTATTCGGGTTAAGCAGGTTGACAGAAATATGACCCGCACCTAATTATAGCCCCACACATACCAAATATATAGGTCAAATTTTGGTTTTAACTCGTCAAGTTGAGTGACTCATGTTCAAGCTTACCAAAACAAGAATTATTCATGTTTAGTGCATGATCCAGATAAAAAGTGATGAGTTATAAAATATAGATAAATAGATGAAATGTCGGAAAGTCATTTGTCAGTATATTGTATTCAAAAGCTTACTTAGAAAAAAGTTAATATAAAAAATGTTACATGTATGCCAATTTTATGCTTTAACTACCTAAATTGTATGCACATACATGTACAACCGGCCCTCACTTCAAATAGGAATTTTGCTTTACCCTTTAATTTAACTTTAGTTTATTTTATTAATTTTGCGTGATTTTCAAATCGATATCTTGTTTAGCCCATGGGCATATAGACTAGTCAATCGTTAAGTATCATCTGGAAGACTCCGGCGACAAAATTCCAACGTACGTCATAGACATTATTGATCCATATGGCACTCAATTTTACCTCTATTATTTTACCAACAGGTTGTCTCACTAAGTCACTAGTATTCCGTTAGATATTATTTATCCTTAAAACTCTTATCAATTAGTTCAATTCTTGTATTAGTTACTGGAATTGGCTGAAAATAATAATTACCCTAATCTAATGTCACTAATCCATATTATTAGCAGATTAAAAAGATCGTAGAATATAATTGGAGGGGTGAGGTTACCTCCGCAGCAGAAGCAGCAGAAGCAGCAGGAGAGGATTAGGACGATCTCATGAGCGACGGCGAGAAGCGCTGTGACCTTCGAAGTTGCCGTCGAAGGGGGGCGATCGGATCCCGCCGCGGCCGCCCGATCATCTTGCTGCGAAGAGAGAAGGGGAGTTTGATCCGCCGAAGAAGAATAAGGAGGAGGTTTTGATTGCTTCATGCGGTGGAGATTCCATTCGATCTTTGAGATATACGAGTGCTTGAACGAATCCCTAATTCGAAGTGAAGGCCATAGATGCATTTTTTTTTCCTTCTCAATGAATTTTGAGTTGACGCTGAGAAAAGTAATTTTGCTTTACTTTTTCAATTATAAGGAATCATTGGAAAAAAAGGGAAATGATTTGGGCACCTACCGTTTTACTCCGGAGTCCGGACGACTACTGCTATATTGTTTGTGAATTGCTATATGCACCGCAGTCTTTGCGGTGCAGTTGGATTTTTTCCCAAATAAGCTATTAAATAGAGATGGACTCTATACACTCCTTCTTCGGTGTATAGAGGTGACCCGTTTCCAAGAAGGAACAGAATTAAGGAAAGGGATGGATTGATGGGATGGTGATTTTGATTTTCTCTTTCTAAAAATGGGAGGTTGTCCCATCTCTGCACCCAAGGTCCGGTGTAGATAGCAATTCACATTAAATATCACTTCACTCAGACTTTAAATCACTTCAACGAGGCATTTCTTGCCTCGTTCGGCAAAGAGGAAAGCTGCACCGCATAGTACTACGGTGCAGACAGCACTCCTCTATTGTTTAATCAAGCACATGTCAATAAAATATTATTATTTTAGTTTTTGATAAACACACAAGTGGGAATAACGAAAAAGCACATAAGCCAAAACACCCTAAAATCAGCTAATACAAATATAATACAAAGTTAAGACATATACTTATTGACTGAAGGAGGATCCAAATCGTGATAAAAGTCTGTTGAACAAGTTTATGTAGGAGATGAAAGACGAGAACTCTGAAAGACAAGAAATCTGTAGAATGCGAAGAAAAATTTTAGGGCATGAAAGATTATTGCAAATGGAATTTTTACTTACAGCGCATAACGGGAGTAAATTAAGTTGTGGATCAAAGGTCTGCTCAGATGAGTAAATTGTTGAGCTCGGGGAGTAAATTGTTATGCAAAGAAAATTTTTACTCAGTACGCACAACGGGCAAAAATTTTGCATGTTGTACGCATTGAGTAATATTGTTCGATGCATCAAGATTTACTCTGCACGCACAATAAGCAAAAATTTGTTTGTTGTGCGTGTTGAGTAATATTGTGTATTGTATAAACTTTTACTCAACATGCACGGCGGGCAATAATTTTGTCTGTTGTGCGCGTTGAGTATTACTGTTCATTGCCTCACTTTTTATTTCGCACACACAACTGTCAAAATTTTGCCTATTATGCGCGTTGAGAAATTGTTTACAATGAAGCAACTTTTACTCAACGCACACAACGAACAATAATTTTGCATATTGTGCGCGTTGAGTAATATTGTTCAGTGCATCAATTTTTATTCATCGTGCACAAAAAAAAATTTGCATGTTGTGCGCATTGAGTAATTTTTGTTTGTTCATCAATTTTTTCGCATCTCTCACACTAATACCCTCTGTTGATTCACATGCACTCCACTATTGATTCACGGGCATTCTTGCATGTTCACGAGCGTACTTACATCCTCATCTATAAAGGTTTGCCAACGAGCACTCATCTACTCACAACATATTCTCATTCTCTTCTCCTCTATCACAAAATCAGTAAGTTGTTGCTAATTATATGTTGGTTTATCACTGAATCTGCCATGTCTTTAGATATTGCAAAGCTATTATATTCGGGGATGAACCCAACAGAGAATTTGTTGTATCATGTGTGCCAAACTCTTCTCCTGTATCACAACATCCGTAAGTTGTGCCAAATTTTTTGTTGGGTTGATCACTTATTGTGACATGAGAATCATTTGCATTGCAAATATGTTCATATTCAGTGATGACCAAACGAAGAATTTGTCTCAAGAACCTAATCAACACAGATAATTCTTGCAACAATCTTAGAGTTAGTATCACAGTGGAATAAGAACACAATTATGCAAGCAAGTAGGAAGTAGAGAAAAAATCACAATGCAAACACCAAGGGTTTTATCCTGGTTCACCCTCTCTTGGGCTACTCCAGTCCCCAACCTCTTGTTGGGATAACCACTAACCAACACTCTTCAACAAGAGAGTAAATGCCTCACCAAAAGAGCTTCCAATTACACTTCCCTAGGTTCACTTACTATGTCTTCCCAATACAACAGTTAGCTATTCTCCAAAGATGACCTTCAACAAGGCTTTTCAATACAACAATGTTATCAAACAAATTGAATCACCAAAGCACTTACCACCACTTACTAAGTGGGTTTACAAACCTCTTGATGATGGTTGGTAGTGCTCACAAAGTCCTATAGCTAACAGGATTGGAGCTTCAAGTGTGGCTATAGAAATCTTTCTCTTCTGTGATTCTTGATAAAATAGAGATTAAAACACAAGAGAATCAAAGAAAGATTTTGATTTGTTCTATTAAAAGTGAAGATTAAAACGGAGAGAAATCAAATAAATTA
The DNA here is from genome assembly GCA_030789695.1 of Scilla litardierei. Taxonomy (NCBI): domain Eukaryota; kingdom Viridiplantae; phylum Streptophyta; class Magnoliopsida; order Asparagales; family Asparagaceae; genus Scilla; species Scilla litardierei. The sequence goes on along the minus strand of CM061138.1, from coordinate 846,590 downwards.
GAGCCAAGAAATCAATGCTTAAAGCTTTGGAAAACTGAAAATTGCTTGGCTTAAAATTTTGAGAGAGATGGCTTTAAAATTGCTTTGAATGCTTATAAACTCTTACGAAAAATTATCATTCGTTAACCTAATAACTCCAACCAACTCTCTCTATTTATAAGACATTTTCCCATTCAAAAATAATCCCACAAATACCCTTGTAACGGCTAGAAAAATGAAACACCGTAAAATCTGAAAGTATTGAGTGTTATTGTATTAGGGTGTGTGTGTAAAGCAAAGTAAGGGATATTATAAATATGAGGGGTTAGCTCATTTGTGGGCTAATCACACTTTCCCCCAAAACTTCTACATGGTATCAGAGCCCTAGAAAAAAAAACCAAAACCTAACCGACGCCTCCACCTGCTGCGCCTCCACCCGCGGCCACCCACATCTCCTCCTCCGCCACCTGCGGCATCCCCCGCCTGCGCCGCTGCTTGCGTAGGCCGCCGCCGCCGCCGCCGCCTACGGCATCCCCCGCCTGCGCCGCTGCTTGCGTAGGCCGCAGCCGCCGCAGCCTGCTGCACCGCCGTCCAAGGCCGACGACGAAGCAGCGGTACTCGACGTCGGAACTCGCCATCGGAATCGGGAAACGAAACGGATAGGAAACCCTAAGGGGAGGAACGAAGGAACAGAGGGGGAAAGGACAACCCACCTCTTAGAAAGCACCGGAAGCGAGGATCGCGGCTGATTCGCTGCCTTGCTGCCGCTGCTGCATCTGATTCTCTGCTACAAAGGGGAATCCTAAAGAAAACCCTAACCCTAGATCTATGGTAGAGCCATGAAGATGACTCCATAGATTTACGGTTAGGGTATGACCTAGAAGAGGAGAAGTAGAAGTAGATCTGCGGATCTAGAGAGATGGGGGACAATCTCACCTCAGCTGACATGAAGGCCTTCATTGGAGAGATAACGAAGCTGCTTGCTTCGAAGGAGTTGGGATCCTCGAGTGGATCGGCGCCTTCACGTCCCGTGCAGAAGCTGGAATTGATGCCCAATGATGTGAAATTGGAAGGGACGAAGAATTACCTCAGTTGGTCCAGGAGGGTGCTTCTCATTCTTAGGTCGAAGGGGTTAGAAGGCGTCGTTCTAGGTTCATGCAAGGAACCGCTGGACAGGGATGGGGATGATTGGAAAGTCTGGAGTACCACCAACTCTCTGGTGGCGGCTTGGTTGATGACATCGATGGTTCCACCCATTGCTGGGATGGTGGAGGCCATAGAGAGTGCTGCGGGGATATGGAGTATTGTGGAGAAAATGCACTCTGGAGCAGGGAATGCGATGCTCATGATGGAGGTTCAGGGCAAGGTCGACACCTTGAAGCAGGGGGAGATGACTATTCTAGCCTACTCTGCGGAGTTGAAAAGGCTTTGGTCAGAGTTAGATCACTATGACCCTATTGATCTGCCTGATCCTAGGAGCGTTGCGATACACAGGAAGTGGGTGGAGCGTAGGCGTGTGACACACTTTCTGAGGAACCTGAATGGAGACTTTGAGGTCAGAAGGGCGAGTATGTGTCACCTATCCTCTATCCCATCCCTGGAGGAGGCCATAGCTGCAATGGCACAGGAGGAGACCAGACTGAGGGTCATGAAGGATGAAGGTACTCAGGTCACTCGGGCTGCACTGGCTGTACCGGCAGTGGCAGTAGTGAGCGAGGATCGAGAGTGCTACACATGTGGGGTGAAGGGGCACCTGAGCTTTAACTGCCCACACAAGGGCAGTGGACGAGGACGTGGCACAGGAGGCAGAGGAGGAGGTCGTTGGGGCCGTGGAGGCCGTAGACGAGGTCGCGGCGGCCCATGGGCCAACTTTGCTACCGCTGACGGACGACAGGAGACAGTGATGATCGAGGCCACGCCAGTTGAGGCTTCAGATCTAGAGCAGCGGAGACAGTCCAGGTCTACTACTGAGAGCTCGGAGAGTCATGCAGACCAGACTGGGGATATTGCCTCGCCATTCGGTAACTTTGCCCACTTCGCTCACACAGGCTCAGGTAACCGATTAGCCCTTTCATGTAGAGATCATATAGAGTGGATTATTGACTCAGGTGCATCTAGTCATGTGTCAGGAGCATATATACAATTTTCCACATATAAACCACATACCATTCATGAAACCGTTCAGACAGCTGATGGCACATCCCAACCCATTAGAGGGATTGGTACTATTCAGTGCACTCCCTCCATACGCCTCTCTTCAGTCCTTCACGTCCCATCATTTCCAGTCAACCTCTTATCTGTTGGCTCTATTGTTGATGATCTCGACTGTAGCATTACTTTTGACTCTACTCATTGTGTGTTGCAGGAAAGGAAGACTGGGAGGAGGCTTGGGACTGGCGTCAGGCGTGATGGACTGTGGTATCTTGACAGAGCTAGTGGGGATGCTGCACTGGCTGTCGTTGGTGGAGAAAAGGAAAGGGATGTACTTTTGTTACATTGTCAGTTGGGACACTTGCCTTTTGATATTTTGAGAAAAATGTATCCCGATGTTTTGAATAGAGTGAATGAAATGAATTTGAAATGTGATGCATGTGAATTTGGGAAACACACTAGGACGTCATATCCTAGTGTGGGGATGAGGAGTGTAGAGAAATTTCATCTTATTCACTCAGATGTTTGGGGGCCCTGCCCAGTGACCTCAGTGAGTGGGTTCAGGTGGTTTATCACCTTCATAGATTGTCATTCTCGGATGACATGGCTTTATATGATGAAAAACAAAGGCGAAGCGTTGAAGTGTTTTCAGGACTTCCATAGAAGTGTCAGAAATACGTATGAAGCCAAGATCTGTGTCTTGAGAACGGATAATGGGACAGAGTATGTAAATAGGGAGTTTGCATCTTACCTATCTGAGAGTGGGATAACTCATCAAACCACCTGCCCCAACACCCCCCAACAGAACGATGTTGCTGAAAGGAAAAATACACTTGTTGGAGGTAATTAACTAGGTCACTCATGCTCACCATGAATGTACCTAAGATATTGTGGAGCGAAGCAGTGATGACAGCCACATATCTTATCAACAGGATGCCTTCACGGATCCTTGGTATGAAGTCTCCATGTGAGATTCTTATGGGAAAGAACACTTTTGTAGTTCCACCAAAAGTGTTCGGATGCACATGCTTTGTGAGGGATCATAGACCTTCTGTGGGGAAGCTGGATGCTCAGGCAATTAAATGCATATTTGTTGGGTATCCTTCAAATCAGGAAGGCTATAGGTGTTGGAGTCCCTCAGAAAGGAGGCTGTTTGTGAGCATGGATGTGACGTTCAGGGAGACTGAACCTTTTTATGGAGGACTGACAGATTCTACGTCAGTATTTGATACTGGGGCCTCTCCAAGCACAGTAGGAGTTGGTCGAGAGGGGGAGACTGATGACAGGAGGGTAGTGGTTGGACTTATACCGTGTCCTGTCAACCCTACTGGTACTGGTCCTGATAGCAGGGAGGAAGAAAGGACCTTGGTGGAAGAGGAGGAAGACAGGCTGTACAGCAGGAAATATAGCAGGAGACAGAAGGATAGTCTTGGCGATGGAGAACAACAAGAAGACATCTTCCCCACTGAAGAACCACTAGCTCCACTGCCCCATGTCGAGATTGATCAGTCTATCACGCCTGCTCGAGTCCCGACCTCCTTACTGCCTTCCTCTCCTACCACGGATGGTAACCTTTCTTTGCCTTCCTCTAGTTTAGATCTTCCACTTGCATCTCGTAGGGAGCCTCGTATCAATGCCGGCAGGCCTCCTGTACGGTATGGATATGAGACTGATATTGCTAATCATGTCTCCTATGCCTCTCTTACACCTGCATATAGGGCTATCATTGCATCCTTACAGTCTATCCCTATACCAAGTGATTGGCGAGTGGCAAAGCAACATCCCCAGTGGAAGAAAGCAATGCTTGAAGAACTTGAGGCACTGGAGAAGAACAAGACATGGAGACTTGTCTCACTTCCAGCAGGGAAGAAGGCTGTGGGCTGCAAGTGGGTATTCACTATTAAGCAAACTTCAGAAGGGAAGGTGGACAGGTACAAGGCGAGGTTGGTTGCCAAGGGCTACAGTCAGACTTATGGGATTGATTATGATGAGACATTTGCCCCGGTGGCAAAGATGAGTACTGTGAGAGTACTAATATCCTGTGCAGCAAATTTTGGATGGAAATTGCATCAGTTGGATGTAAAAAATGCCTTCTTGCATGGAGACTTACAGGAGGAGGTATACATGGAGGTTCCACCTGGCTTCGACACACAACAGACGGTGGGAAAGGTGTGTAGACTGGACAAGTCCTTGTATGAGCTGAAACAATCTCCAAGGGCATGGTTCGACAGGTTCAGGCGTGCAGTCATCACTATGGGCTACAAGCAGAGTAATGGTGATCATACTGTATTCTATAGACATTCAGGACAGCGGATTACTCTTTTGGCTGTGTATTTTGATGACATTATTATCACTGGAGATGATGAAGAGGGAATCTCTCACTTGAAGGTGAGATTGGCGAGAGAATTTGAGGTCAAGGACCTTGGACAGTTGGGATACTTCCTTGGACTGGAGATTGCCAAGTCCAGGAAGGGTATAGTTCTCTCACAGAGGAAGTATGCACTGGATCTTCTGGCTGAGACTGGTATGTTGGGGTGTCGTCCAGCAGTTACTCCTATTGATCAGAATCATAGGTTGCATTCACAATCAGGGGAGCCAGTGGACAAAGAGAGGTACCAGAGACTCGTTGGACGCCTCATCTACTTATGCCATACCAGACCTGACATTGCCTATGCTATCAGTGTGGTAAGTAGGTACATGCATGATCCTAGGACTGGACATATGGAGGCAGTCTTCAGGATACTGAGGTATCTGAAGAATAGTCCAGGAAAAGGCATATTATTTGGTAGTCATGGTCACATGAATGTGACATGCTACTGTGATGCAGATTGGGCCAGTTGCCTAGATGATAGGAGATCGACTTCGGGCTACTGTGTGTTTGTTGGGGGCAACTTGGTCTCTTGGCGCAACAAGAAGCAGTATTTGGTGGCTCGTTCCACTGCAGAGGCAGAGTATCGTGCTATGGTACTTAGTACTTGTGAGATGATCTGGTTGAGATCACTCCTACATGAGCTACGCCTGCTGAGAGAAGGACCATTACGGTTGTTGTGTGATAACAAGTCAGCAATTAATATTGCCAACAACCCAGTGCAACATGATAGAACGAAGCACATAGAGATTGACAGGTTCTTCATTAAAGAGAGACTGGACAAGAAACAATTGGAGATCTCATATATTACCTCTGGACAGCAACTAGCAGATTGCCTTACGAAGGGGTTAAACTCTAAAGGAGTAGAGGATGCTTGTAACAAGATGGGCATGATAAATATCTTTTGCTCATATTGAGGGGGAGTATTGAGTGTTATTGTATTAGGGTGTGTGTGTAAAGAAAAGTAAGGGATATGATAAATATGAGGGGTTAGCTCATTTGTGGGCTAATCACACTTTCCCCCAAAACTTCTACAGAAAGTCTGTCTGGCAGTTCAAAATAGTCGACCGCTATGATGATGGTAGTCGACTCCCAAAGAACTGCGGTCGACTATCATCATAACTGTGGTCTGACTCTTTTGGGGTCCAAAACACAGACTTCTTTACGCATTCAAAGTAGTCAACTAAAATCAAAAAGTCGACTATAATTCTGATACATGTGTTTTAGGACTTTAAAACTTCGGGAAATTATTCCAAAATAATTTTAAAACATTTCTAAAACATTTAATACGTTTTAAGAAGTATAGTGTGTGTATTTAGCTCCAATCATAAGGTCTACAAAAGATCTAAGAACATGAACACCAAATACATCAAAAGACTCAATTTGGCTTCTTGATGCTTTTGAATGATCTCCTCTTCATGCATTAATTCCACCATAGCTTCTTGGCCTTGGTTTGAGCTTCCACACCATTTCTCAAAGCGTTTATCTCGACTTCTTTTCTTTGGCTAAGCTCATTGGCTTTTGTTGACTTTTTGTTGACTTTTGATATGGAACTTAATTCTCCTTAACTTTATTATATATACACACTTAATGAAATAGATTAGTACTAATCATTTGTTGATCATCATAAAACATCATTCGGGGTGCTCAATATCCAACAATTTTCACCGGCCATAAGGCGGAGGGCCACTCCACTCATAGACCGATCGAGCACTTCGTCAACCGTAAGGCGCGGGGTCACTCCCCTCGCAGGCCGAGCTATCTCTTCATTGGCCGTAAATCAGAGACTATTCCATCATAGGCAGACCAAGCTATCCTATCGAAGATTATTCTCAGAAGACCTCGCAGGCCGAATCAAGTCATATGATCGAGAATTATTGGTATTCTATGAAGACCTCAATGGCCGAATATGGCCATACAATCGAGGATCATCTTTATTCTCAGAAGACCTCGAGGGCGAATCTAGCAATACGATCGAGGATCATCTTTATTCTCAGAAGAACTCGAGGACTGAATCTGGCCATATGATCGAGGATTATTTTGCCATTAGTTGACCTCGCGAGTCAGCCTAACTATATGGCCAGAGTCACTGCTCTCTCAGGCTTGTCATATCACCCAATCTCAACCTTTACAACGGTTGAGCTCGGGAGATGGGGGCCGTTGTTACAAGCAGTCAATTATGATTTGCATTCATAGCGAACGTTTTCTTCATTAATGCACGGGCGGACCGTTATTCCAATCAATGCCTCCTCATTAGTAACTCATCATCAATTACTCCTCATCAATGCCGATAATAAAGCAAATTTATTAGCACGTACGTTACCATGCAAACGGCATGCCTATAAGAAGTTTTTTAGGCGATGGAAGATGGAGGGACATTCAGAATTCCAAGCACAATCTAAACGACTCCAACTCCACAAGCGGATAACCACAACGATCTCGGACAAGGGTCAGGTACTCTTTAAACAGGATATGGCTTCCTCTGACTTAACATCTCTTTTTTACATTTCGCCTATCGCTCGTTGCGTAAGCTATCGGTGGGTCTCTCTAACAGATCGACCATTGATTACCTCGAGCCTCGGTTGAGTCACGTACTGACTTAAGTATTGGAGGGGATTAGGTCGGACCACAGATCAGACCTCATGACGAGATTCATATGTTGCAGATAGCTGGAAGATGGCTCGAACCTCAGGGTGTAATTGTGGCCCGGGGCCCGCCAGGCCCGGCGGCCCGGCCCGGGGTCCGGGGCGGCCCGGCCCGGCCCGGGCCCGGGTTCCTAAACCCGGGCCGGGCTGCGGCCCGGGCCCAGCCCCGGGGCCGGGCCGGCAACGGCTATTTTTGGAGCCGTTGCCAAACGGGCAGATTTCTGCCCGTTTGGCAACGGCCAAAGTTTTTTTTTATTTTTTAAAAACCTAAATTTCTTCTATAAATACCCTCCTCCCCATCTCTTCTTCTCTCACAAAATCTCTACATTCATCTCTTCCCTCACAAAATCTCTAAACTCTAATTCTCTAAATACCTCTCTACGGCTCTACCCGGTGTTCTACAACTCTCGCTACTACTGTCTCTTACTCCTTTCTCATATTCTGTTAAAAAAGATGCGAGACAACAAACATTAAATTTATCTTCATCATCTTCCTCTCTTACTCCTTTCTCATATTCTGTTGAAAATATGAGAAAAGGGATGGCGAGATTTGTGTTATTGCCTCGTCTCAAATGTTGTGAGAACTACTCCCAAGCGCAGGAGATCGTGCAAGTAATATCCTGGTGAGTCCAGGTATCGAATCCGCGGGACAACTGACCTGCAAAACTACGAACGTCAATCTGAAAAGAATAATAATACGATGTTAACCAACCACCTATCGAACACAAAGATATAGGATCAAGAGTATGGAATAAGAAATGAAAATCCTACGATATTTACGGTAACTTTGGTGGGGTACAAATATGGGGAGTATGTGTTGGGTTTGATTTCGTTAGGGTGTGTGCAATCAATGAATATCAATACCTTTTCTATAACTCAACGTCTCGTCCGGTCAGGGCACGAGAAAGTCGGAAAGTATGGCGATCAAGCGTATGAAAACGTGCCAAAGAATTATACAATTAAGATAGGGCGAAAAGTTATAGAGACCAATAATTACGACACCCTAACTACGTCAACTCCAACACGTATGAAGTGTATGTGCTACGGTTGTGATTTCATTAGGAGATAATAATCGCTGAAATATCACGTCTTTTATATATCTCAACGCTTCGTCCGGTCAGGGCACGAAGACGTCGGAAGATGAAACGATGAAAACTAGTCAAAATAGCCGTATACGTATCACTAGCAACATTTATTTCATTAAACGATAAGTGCAACAATAGTTCAGATTAGTGAACATGAATTGGCTAGCCTTGTCAGGGCCTAGCCATACGGGATGTAAATAATAACGACAATAAGCAAATACCCCACAAATACGTTGTAGAAATCAATGTTACGAGTGATTTTGACATGAAAATAGAGCTAAAGACATGAAATTCATCAAATAAATACTCCTAATTACATCACAACCATAGCACAAAGAGATTAGCCACGCATGGTGCAAAGAAAATCAGATTTCATAGCCAAATACATCGTTATAATAGCCAAAATACGATAAAATACACCAAATACGGGGTATAAGTTCAAGAAATTGTCACCAAATCTCCACTTTAGAACCCAAAACTCCTCTGGAACAGGAAGAACATCCTCTGGAATTTTTGAGAATTTTTCCTTGGGGGAATACGGCTCCTAGAGCCCCCAAATACGCCAGGATACGTCCCAAAACCCTAAAATACGCTTAAATAATAAGCATTGCGGGTTTTAGGGTCTTATTGGGTTCGAAACCCGCTATCCGACACCCGCATCAGCTCCTGGCCGTTCGATCTGGGCGCGATTCAACATGGGCTTGCCACGTGGCCTCCTTAGCGGATCCGCAACGCTGCTTCGACCCGCTCCATTCGCATCAGCATCGAACTCAACTCGGATTCTTTTGGACCGTAGGATCTTTGCTCAGCGGCTCAGATCGGGTCATCTCGTGGCCGTCGGATCACGATCGGGCGCTTCTCGACTCGCCACGTCGCTGCGATTTTGCCGCTCTCTCAGATCGCAACTCAACGATGCGGGGTGATTGTCATCCGTTCGATCTACATCCAACGGTAATGAGCTCGCCACGTCGCCCGCATCTGGGATCCATTTCTCATTCGAAGTGGCGTGTTTCCTCACCTTTGGATCGAAGATGAACGGCGCAAAGGAGGCCGCGTCACCCATTTATTTTGTCCGTTGGATCTGATACAAACGAACAGGATGTTGCCACGTCGCCCGAAGATTAGAGCCTCTCCGCTCGCTTGTGACCCGTTGGATTGAGATCCAACGGTTGAGAAATTTCCGCGCGAAGATAGTTGCGCGCCGTTCGATTAAGCGGGAAAAGCCCAGATCTCGCCACGTGTCAGCCTGTGATAGGTCAGCGGCCGTATTTCGCGTATTTTGAGCGTATTTCTTCATTAAAATGGTATTCTGCATTCAAAAATACACAGTAATTAGCACAGATCTCAGAAAAATACAAATAAATAGTCGTTGGAATCGTGAGATCGAGACGGTGCTAGGAAAAATATAAAAGGGCAGAAATACTCAATAAAATTCACGTTTTGTACACAAATAGAGTAATTTCTCTAATAAATGATGATGAGAAAAATACGAATGTATTAGAGATAAATTAAGCATCATATGGGCACAAAATAGGAGTAATAAGGGGGTTAAATATGCAATATTCACTCCGAATCACACCCCCCAACTAGCGTTTTGCTAGCCCCTAGCAAAAAGAGCGATAAATACGGATGATCAATAAAAATTAATTCTATCAACCGCTTATGGCGTGGCTCAACAATTCGCTTTCCAACATGATTTATACCATCAATATACACATCCATGACCAAGATCATTCACATGATGTTTTCTCTAATTTAGTATGAATAAATAACATACAAGCATCGTTTTGCGCAAGCGAAAGTATAACACGTCGTTTTTCTCTAGTTTTCTTGTTTCCAAGGAATTGGCCTATCAAAACAACCATTCAAGATATGGGTAATGAATTTGCTTAATATATATTCACCATTTCTTTTCTTTTAATCGTTCCGCGTAACGCGCATCAAGCAACATTCGCAGAAAAATGTATAACTTGGATCGCTCCATCAAATGAGTGAGTTTCCTGTCAATGGCTCCCAAATCAGACGATAATAGGGCATTAGGCCAAAAAGGACCCCTCGGACTGTACTACTCGAGCCAACCAAGTTATTTATTAGTGACATACTTATTCATTCATTTTTCATCAGTCACAGCTAATGCTCCAAGCAGAGTCCGCCTTCTTATGTGCAAGAAGAAGCAAAAAACATCAGTCACAGCTAATGAACTGTCTAGGTATTTGTCAAGTTCTTTTGTATTTTCTGAAGAAGACTTGAATAACGAGGGTTTTGATGTTCTGTCATGGTGGAAACAGTCTAAGAATAGTTATCCAATTCTTTCCATGATGGCTCGTGATTTGTTAGCCGTACACATATCCACTATTGCTTCGGAGTCTGCTTTTAGTGCAGGTAGTCGTGTTCTTAGCAACAAGAGGTCACGGCTGAAGCCAGATATAGTAGAAGCGTCGGTTTGTGCGAAGGATTGGTTCAGGGCTGAATCGAGAACCCAATATCAGACCGACCTGTCTGAAGACTCTGAAGAAGAAGAGGTAGAAGAAGCAGCATAGACTTGATATATTTACTTACTTGTATTAACAGTAGAAGCGTCGGTTTGTGCGAAGGATTGGTTCAGGGCTGAATCGAGAACCCAATATCAGACCGACCTGTCTGAAGACTCTGATCGGTTTGTGCGAAGGATTGGTTCAGGGCTGAATCGAGAACCCAATATCAGACCGACCTGTCTGAAGACTCTGAAGAAGAAGAGGTAGAAGAAGCAGCAGAGACTTGATATATTTACTTACTTGTATTAACAGTTTATAACATGTATTAGTTTCTTTTTTTTGGCCAATGTATGAGGGGTTAGGCTGGCCAACGTATGTCCCCCCCGCAAAAAAATTTCAATTAATAAAATTTAAAGGTTCAACCCGGGACCTTCGCGAATTTCGGGATTAAAATTTTTCTGAAAAAAATTAAGAAGTGTTCAAAAATTTTTTAGAAGTGTTCTATAATTTTTTTGGAATTTTTACATGTTTAAAATTATATTTTAGTTTTTTTGTTATTAGATTTTATGTTGTAAAAATTTTTTGTGATCATTTTTTAAAAATTTTTTTGATCATTTTTTTTCAATTTTTTTAAATTTTTTTAAATTTTAGTTTAAATTTTTAAATTTTTTTAAAATAATATCATTTTTTTGATATTAGTTTTTAAAATTTTATGTTGTATAGATTTTATGTTGGAATTTTTAGAATTTAACGGGTTTTAAAAAAAAAAAATTTTTATTTTATCTGGCCGGGCCGGCCCGCCTTGGCCCGGCCCGGCCTAGCCGGGCCGGGCTGGGCCAGAGTTTGGCCCGGCCCGGCCTAGCCGGGCCGGGCTGGGCCAGAGTTTGGCCCGGCCCGGCCTAGCCGGGCCGGGCCGGGCCAGAGTTTGGCCCACCCGGGCCGGGCCGGGCCGGGCCGGGCCGGCCCGGTGGGCCAAAAAAACACCTTGACTCGAACCCGACTCACATAGCTCGAATCGGAGCCTCTTCAATTAGAGCTTAACTCGTCCAGCATCTAGATAGTTGAACGCGTCATCCCACACAGCTGCTGCATCCACCATCGCCTCCAACCACTTCAGTGGTGAGAAAACACCATGAAATAATTAGAGTTCCTGTTTGATTTTTTTTTTTTGGGACGAAAAGGAAGACGGGGTTAATAATTGGTATTTTAATATATATTTTTGTGAAGGTATCAAACTAACAAAAAGAAAATTATAAGGCATTGCACATGGGGAAAAAAACAGTGCATTAAATTCAACAGAAGATAGATAATTTTGAGTTATTTTTCACGGAATAAGCCAAGAAGAACACAGGCTACTATCTACGACTAGTCGAAAAAAAGGTGGGCATGCAGCCCGACTTTGCTTTCATTTGATAATGTTTGACAATTTTAGCATTGCCAAATATCAAGGTGGGCACAAATTAAATTAGTCAGATGGCTTCATCGATCTAAATACAGGCCCATACAGTAAAGCTACATATATATAAACTCAAATCAAGCGTCAGGCTTGACCATATTGCTGGCCTTGCGGCTGTTGGCGTGTCGCCTGACAACAACATAAGAAGCCCCCACGGCCACAAGCATCACAAAAGCAAGCCCGACCACTACTGCGGCCACATGGCCGGCCCTGACTCCCCCATTGCTCGCCGACACGGTGTCATGCGCCGGATCCGCACGTGCCTTGGACGACGCCGATAGGGCTTGAAGATGCGCGCATTGGGGGTCTGTGCAGGGAGAACCGGCGGGTGGAGGGTGCTTCGGGTGGAAGAAGTCGAAGGCAGAAGGGGAGAGAGACATGGGATTCTCGAAGGCCAGGCCGTGGGGCGATCGCAAGTGCTGCTGGGCTTCGGCAATGGAGAGGAGCAGGAGAGAGGAGAGCAGGGGGAATGCGAGAGATGCGGAGGCCATTGCCAATATTGCTTGCTCGCTCTTCTTCTTAGCGAGTGTTTTTAAGGCTGTGTGGGCCGGTTTATATAAGATTTTGTTGTTGCTGCTTGGCGTAGAATCACGGGGTCAGGGTGGGATCAAATACTGAGGGGGAACAGAATGATGTAGCTTTGTATCAAAAGAAGAAAAATGCTCCACGCTTTTTGCAAAGAATTCAGTGAATTAAACAATTTGTAAAAAATGAAATAATTTCTAATGTGATGTGGTCGCCGTACTCAGGAATTGAGTGAAGGTTGCTTCTAAGAACCGCAAAGGGAGTGGCCTGGCCAGTGGCCAGTGGCCGCCCCTCGCCCCTCCTCCACCGTTGCTCGTTATTATCATTACATTGTTGCCATGGGAAACGCATGCCTGAGGTGAATCAATGCAACGCCCCTCGCCTTAAAACTTGTCACGCCTCCTTCGCTTTTTCAACCCCCCCTTTTGAACCTTTTTCCATTAAAAAGTTAATTTCCTCACACTTTATATATTGTTTTTTTCGCTTCTCATCATACGGCCTAACCTATCACGGGGACCAATCTCTCGTGCAACCTACTCCTCCTCCTCCATCTGAATTCTGAGGTGGTGTTATTGGACCGGGCTTGTGCCGGACTCACACAAGTCCAGGTCTAGATCAACGTCTAGGACTCAGCAAGTAGGAACCGATGGGCGAGCAAAAGCAAATAAACAACTGACTAGTCATTAACCATTCCTACAAGAGGATGGCATGATGAAAGCAGCAAATAGTGGTGATAATCGTCCATCTCCCTCGTAAGAGATTTATATGTACATTGTACAACAACATGTGACATAATCCATGTCTTAAATTGTTGGTCCAAAGCCACACAGAGTCACCATACCGAGAGCTCGCAACAGAAAAGGATTGAAATTAAATTTAGGGTTGTGCTCCCTTCAGGAGTCGAGGGCCATGAAAGTTCCTCAAGATTCAAATCGCAACATGTTGAACAATAAATACTCCAGTATGAAATCAAAATATTATACCAACAAAGCCAACTCAATGCCTACTTAACAACAGGATTGACAGAAAGTAACAGCAGCCAGGTAAATATTTGACTTGGGACTCTCTGTTTACTTGTGTTGGCAAATTGATATATTCCCTACCACCTGCGTGAGCTAAGGTATGCAACCAGATTCCCCAGTGTATCATCAACAGCTTTGTTCCACATAGTCGCAACATTTGATGATATGTTCTTCCCAAGCAGAAATTCTTTTGGCTGCAATACATCATAGATTCAATCAGTCAAATTACACAAATACGCATGCTCAGTAACACAGATTATGAGTCTTGAGGGAAGAAAAAGAAAAGAACATAAATTCATGAACAAAATGTCATAAACAATGATGGCAGAGTTTAAGGAGTCACGGTGTTTAGGGCAGAAGAATATGCAGCTTTGGTCTTTCAGAAATTTAATCAGAGTTTCCCGGTAAACTTTGTAAGAGGTGCTAGTGGCCGGTGAGATCAGGGTCTCTTATACAGAAGAGGACCATAAACGAATGTAAACTAATATCACTAGCAGTAGATTCTTTAAGAGATTTCATGTGCCAAAACAGTCAGATTTGCACGGTCATGAATTATTTTCATCGGTTGAGTCAACCACAAAAGGCTTGCATAGCTAGGCTAAACTTTTGCTGTGTTTGTTTTTAACAGTTATAGATGTTCTGCGTTCAGACCCTGTAGAGAGGAGAAGATTCCGGTACGCATAAACTAATTTATTGAATGAAATGGATCCTATTTCAGTCTATTTTGTTCTCTACTAAGGCTACTGCAATACTTCAAATTTTGCAGTTATGTTGCCTTCAATACACATATACAACCAACTATGCTTCAAACACTCAATTATTGCAAAATAACCAAAACATAGATTTCCAACACCAATGACTGCCTTCATTCGTCCACAACTATGATTACCATGCCATCATCCATTAACCAATATGACTCCCCATTTCCTACTTGGTGTGTGCACATGGCGCTGTTGGTGGGGGTTTTGCCCTTTCCTTTTTATTTTTTCCTTTTATCGATTGTTCTTCTTTCTTTCTTCCTTTTGTGGGTGTGTGCGTGTGTGGGTGTATGCGTTGGGGGGAGGTGTTGGAGGGGGCAACAAGAAGCAACCAATGAACCTCTATCAGACAGATTTAGAAAAAACTTGTGCCAGTTCAAGGCAAGATTGAATATCAATTTTGAAAAGGTGCCTTGCTCATCTTCAGCTCATCAGCCTTGGCTCCAAAAAAGCGCCTTCAGGTTTCAAAAGGCCAGTGAAAACAGTATGAATATGATGACCATGTTAGCTCGGTCACCAGACAGAGAATGTTCACCCTACAAGCGGCCGTGTTGCATCAGTATACCTAACTGTGTCTTGCTGTAATGTAATCTCTACCCTACACTTTCTTTACTTGTGCTATGATTTAATCTCTACTCTATACTTCCTTTCCTTATAGAATATTGCTACCAATTCAATCATCCTTGTAAGCTTCTTCAGCAGTTAATGCACTTGCCTTCATATCTAGTGACCCAGCAGGGGGTCGACATGGTTGGTGCCATTGCTAGGTTATATAGAGCAGCTTGAGTCAATGGGGTTTTCAGGGGCAACAGAAGTTAAAAAGAATAATTTAGAACTGCCAATTTGTTCTGAAGGTGCTACCTTTATGTAAAGAATGAAAACCATGGCTAGCACCATACCATGAGCCAGACTCCCATGTCGACAGCAAAGAGCTACATCAACATACAGATTTCAAAGTTCTTAATCAATACCAGGAAGGAATTGTGGGAAATGATATGCTTACATGTCGGCATATCTCGTTCATTCCTATTTAGCCAAGGGCCGTATTACAGCTTCCTAGACCATACATCCTATCAGTCCTCTTTTCCATGCAGGCTTGCATTAACTGTATGGTTAAAGGCCTCAAGTATGTTAAACAAAAATTGACATGGTAAATTATTTAGCATCGAATAACTGTATTAAAGGTTTCTAAAGCCCATATGAAATTAATGGGTTTTAATTTAACTGTTGCTTTCCACCTTCCAGCAACCATATATGTGAAGGGCAAAATGTTTTGAACTGGTTGCATATTGTGTGTGGTTAATTCAGATTCATGAAGGGTCCTTGCTGAACGTGGAGTTTTACCCGCGTCTCATTAGACCACGGAGAGATGTCACTAGGCATCTTTTAAGGCACTTTATTTATTTATTTGAGAAATCAGATGGGGAAGCTCTCGGCCTAATGATCATTCATAAGGAATGAAACTTTAGGCAATTTATATGTATTCAATTCCCACGTACTAGCCATGCAGTAATATTCTTGTCATATATTTCATGTGAAATTATCAAACCAACACATAATTGTTGATCCTTTTGGGTCCTTTGGGGCTCAAACCTAATTGTTGATACTAAACAATATAGTGCTGGATAGGCTCTGCAATAATGCCTTGTAGTTCGCATAAATCCTAGTTTTATAAGGGGAATGAAATGGACTACAGTATGTTAGCAACCATGATTTGTTGTAGAGGGGAGTTCAGGCAGTGTCTTTCACTTCTTATGTATGCCCTATTATAAAGCAAATTAGATTTAGAATGAACAATAGAGAAGTTCCTTTGAGGAATTGTTTGTGGTTTATCTCTCTTTCTCCACCCTTTTTCCTCTCTCTGCAATGCTTTATTGATTCTCATGATTGCAGGTTTTGATTCTGTGTTAACCAAGAATGCTGCAAGCTTCAGCACATTGTATATTCATATCAATACCTGTAACTCGAAATTCTCCCACTAGAACCCTAGCGTATTACTTAACCTTAAGCCACTCCTCATTGCAAAGCTACCCATGACCGCATGGTCGATGTGCACAAGTATACCAAGAACTCTTCACGATTCAAAAAGAGGCAAAAAGAAAGAAGAAAATATGCTTTCAACAAGAACGTTATTGCTTCTCAAACTCTATTCTAAAACATGGTGTAGCAAAACATCAATGTCGCTGGATCTCTGTAGCCTTAGCCCAGGGCCCCGATTGCATAAGTTTAGTATTAGGACATCCTTCCACACACGCATGCACGCACATATTAAGGTAGGAGTGCATTTGGTGTAGAAAATTTACCACACTGCCCGTCAAAAAATTCACATTCTGTTACGCGAGAGGGAGACTTATGGTCTCCCCTCCCTCATTTATCCACCATAACACCCCACTAACATGTTAGTGGGATGAACCTTTGGGCTACTAGAGACTGTCTCTGGTCTCCCCTATCCTATTATGAATTCAATAAAAGGAGACCATGGGTGATAGCCATGGTTACTAGTTCCAAACACGTTATCAGCACGATTACGCTCTAGGAAAAAAAAAATTGAGCCCTAAAAATTTCATTCTCCCCACATAATTTCCCTCTTGCGAAGGAATCTTGTTTGTTGTGGCAAAGTTGCGACGACGATCAATTGATTACCTGCAAGGCGTTGCGGGAGTGAGAATTTTATTTTTCTATCTACGGATTTTATTGGTTCTTCCCTAGATCATTGATCTAGAGGTATATTACTTGTCCCGTAGATATATATTATGCATAATATTATCCAATTTTGATAAATATCAAGTATATACACCTCGTTAATTGAGGTGAAAACCCCATATATTAACATTTACATTATTAACAGGTTAGAATTGGCATGAGCTATATAATGTTGCTTAAAATCATATCCTGGCCCGAGTAATGAACATATAGGAGGAAAAACACATTTGGGTAACTGCTATAGTGTATAGGGTGCAGATATTACTTGCCAAATAGTTGCACCAAACAACTGCTGGTTCTTCACAATTACTCGGTAAAAATTCCAAGATGAATGTTTCTATTAGAAGCAAGAATACACTGCCTAAGGAATGGAATTGTTTTCTTCTATTGAAACTTCGATTTCACATAGAGTACAATATGTTTGCTTCGCCAGTTAGTGACATTTTCCGTTGCTTCATCCCCCTGTCGGAGGGGGACCTCCGATCCGCCACCCCTCTGTCGGGTGGTCTACCGGCATGAAAACCCCCCCACCTGACGTGGGGGCCTCCGATCCGCCGCCCGTCGGAGCGCCCCCCGGTCGGGGGGCCTCGCTTGGGCTTCGGAGCACCGCCCCCAATGTCGGGGGGCCTCCCGCCCCCTCTCGGAGCGATCGCCGGCAGGAGCTTTCGAATCCCTGGATTGCCGGCCGGGGACTTCGAAGCCTCGGATCGCCGCCTTCGTTCGAATCACCGCCCCCCTCCCTGTCTGAGGGGGGCTGCCTCTGCGCCACCCCCCCTGTCGGGGGGCCTCCCTGCGCGCGGCCCCCCTGTCGAAGGGGGTGTCGCTTGATTCGCAGTGAGCCAGCCCGCCCCGCCCTGTCGGGGGGTCGCTCATCACCCCCCCGGCCCTGTCGAGGGGGTGCTTGACCCCTTGGCCGCTAGTTTTTCTAGTTTGGCCGCCATACATATATTATGGTAATTGATGTCGAGGGAGGGCCGGTCCGAACCCTTGGCTGCCGTCTCTGGCGGCTACCCCTCCTCACCCACCCTCCCTCCCTCCCTCCTTAAAACCCTAACCATAGGGTAAGGGGGAGAAGAGGCATGTGCCTCCCCTGATGGGCCATGAGCCCAGTAAATAACAAAATAAAAAATAAAAACAAATGGGTACTTTTTGGCTAACGGGCTTGCAGCCAGCCCACGGGCCTCTGGCATGCATGCCAAATTATTTTTAATTCAGACAATACCCTATTAAACCTTGATAATTCCAGAAAATTCTGAAAAATCGAAAAAAAATCCGAAAATATTCTGGAAAAATCCAGAAAAATCAGGAAAAATCAGGGTGAGGATATTGAGTATGATTAACTCCTCTTGGGGGTACTTGGGGCAAATTATAAATTAGTTACTTAATTCTATGTGTAATTCATTATTAATCGCCTTATTTTTTTAATTGGATAAAAATTATTTTACGTTTTAATAATTACAATGGATCCTGAGACCTCTCTGTCGTTAGGTTAGTTACCTAACCTAACGGGTAATGACGTTTCTCCGTGGTCCAAGTAACTATTAAACGTAAATTTAATATATTTATCCAATAAAATTGCCTGCGATGTTGAATAAAATGTACTGTATATGCCTATGATGTTGCATACTTATATAAACTGCCTGGAATGTTGGTAAAACTATGTTGTGGTTTTTGGATCGGTCGTTATTAGTCACCACTATTTATTTTCCTCGCATTTTTTTCCGTTTGATTGAACATGTAGTGAGGAACTAAATGTGAAAGCCAATGCCTGGAGATACTTCGCCTGAAGACGGAGGAAAATTGCAAATGCTGGGACCCCCAAGGGTTTCCAAATTGTAATTTTAATTTTCTCGTAATTCGAAATGTATAAAGGACTTTGAACATTTATTATTTTTAGTGGTGACCGGCCGATCCCCACAACTAGTTTAGTTTTACTTTTATGCATGTCTTAATTTTTTATATAATTAATTCATGCTTATTCCATACTTAGATAAATGGCAAAGATTGCAAGCGTCGATTTTGATGTTCTCGATGCGGCTGGAAAAAATTATTTGAGCGGGCAGCTGGACCTGAAGTTCCATCTACGCTCACTGGGCATATGTCACACAATTCAACCTCTAGCTACGGCTGTGACAACTGATGAATAGACTTCTACTGTTAAGAGTCTTCAATATAGAGAAGGCAAAAGCCATTATCTATATCAGACGACATATTGATGGACTTTGAAGGCCAAATATCTAACAGTGGAAGACCCTCATGAACTGTGGACAACACTTGAGGACAGATATAAACATCAGAAAGATGTCATCCTCCCTCGTGCACGTTATGAGTAGGAAAATCTCTGACTTCAGGACTTCAAGTCCGTAGCTGAGTATAACTCAGCTCTCCATAACATCACACCATGCCTGAAGTTGTGTGATGAATAAGTCTCGGAAACCTGCATGCTTGAAAACATATAATTCTTCCATGAGAAGGATGTTATTCTCATGCAACAGTATCGTGAACGCAAGTTCACGAGGTACTCTGATTTACTCTCATGCCTTCTTGTGGCAGAGCAGAAAAGAGACCTCCTACTGGCCACTCATAACCTACGCCCTGCTGGCTCTGCTCCTCTCCCTGAAACTCAGACAGTTTCTTCCCAGAAGATGAAGAATAAGCGCAACGGAAAATTCAACAAGGGGAAAGCGGCGAAGAAGCAGACTATAGCCCCTTCCCATGAACAACAATAATGATGGGAAGAAAAAGAATACGTGGAAGAGGAATACATTTGACCAGACGTCTGCTCCCAAGAAAAACTGGGAAGACAAATGCCACAGATGTGGCATGAATGGACATTGCTCCAGGGTCTGTCGTACTCCACGCCACCTCCAAGATTTGTATATGGCAAGCCTGAAGCCTTCCGCTGAAACAAATCTGGTGGATATACAGCCTCCAACTCGGTTCAACACCGAGGATTTCGAGAATGACGACCTCCTTGACTAAAGCTAATTTAGCCATCTTTTCAGCCTTTATCATTAATGTTTAGATGTATCTTCAATTGTGTCATTATGAATCGAATGTAGTTTTACTTTTCATAAAAGTTTTTACATTCTTTTCTAGAGATGTATTGTGAATGCCTAGTGAATAGTGTTTCCACGCACACGTTGGTCCCGTCACTGCAATAGTGGGACTAAAATAATATAATAGAAGGATAAGGTGAAGCAATTTTAAACCAAACACAAGTTATAACAAAAGATGCTTTAGTTTCTCAAATATCAAACAGAAATCTATTAATTTTTCAAAGACATCCGTTTAAATGGATATTACTTGAAAACTGATGATTTCAAATAGTTTTGAATAATTGTATATTATTCGTCATAAGGATGGTATTAAAACAATCCTAGAATATTTTAAAGGACTCCCGTCGGGCCTTTATCAAACATACATCCAAACTATAGAAGATAATCTGATAGAGCACCAGCAGTGTTTTACATCACCAGAATTCAATCTCTGGTATTATAGACTAGGTCACCCAGAATCGGTAATGATGCACCGCATCATAACCCAATCCTGTGGACATAATTTGAAGAACCTGAAGATTCTTCAAAAGGATGATTTTCCTTGTCCCTCCTATTATAAGGGTAAACTAATTATGAGACCATCCCACCTGAAAATGGGGTTTGAATCTCCTAGCTTCTTGGGAGAATACATGAAGACATTTGTGAGCCAATTCATCCATCAAGTTTTCCATTTTGATACTTTATGGTACTGATAAATGCATCTTTATATAATTCTTTTCACATACTAGGCTCACAAACTAAGCCTGAAGCTTCATAGACCATTTCTTGGGACACTAAGTCTTTGTATCATTATGATCAGTGTACTAATCTGTATGAAGATGAGATCTTGAATATCCTTCACATTCAGAATACAGTACATCTACTACCGGACAAATCACTGATAACCAGATGATTATCAGATCACATGTCCATGCTGCCAATATGCCGGCTAGAATTGACATCTCCAAAGATGGATGCAATCCAGCAGCCGCAGAATCGATTGTACCTCAATTGAAAAGAGGACAGCCACCAGGTTCGAAGGAGAAAGCTCCTAGAAAAAGAAAAAATCCTGGAGAAATAAAGATGAACCCTAGTTAAGCAGCTTCTGCGCTACCTCCAAGAGTTGATTGACCTGGGATTATATTTCCCTAAAGGTGGATCTCCCACTTTAATTGGTTATGCAGATGCAGGTTACAGGTCTGATCCTCACACCGAGAAATCACAAACTGGTTTTGTGTTCACCTACGGTGGTACAGCCATCTCCAGAAAATCTATGAAGCAAACCACTACAACAATCTCTTCCAACCATTCCGATCTCCTCGCGATCCATGAAGCAAGAAAATAAAGTGTATGGCTTCGTTCAGTCATTAATCGCATCTTAGTGACTGCCGGCCTGAAGACTGGTGACCTTGAGCCAACTACGATATTTAAGGACAATGCATCCTGCATAGCTCAACTACAGACTAGTTTCATCAAGGTAGACAAGAAGAAGCACATATCTCCTAAGTTCTTCAGGTCGCACGACCTACAAAAGGAGAAGCAAGTCGAAGTACAACAAATTCAGTCGTGTAATAATTTAGCTGATTTGTTCACTAAGGCTCTGCCTAGATGTATTTTTGTAAAGCTTGTAAAAGGAATCGGGATGAGACAGCTGAGAGACCTACAAGCCTGAAGCTTGTATGGATCAGAGCGAGTAACATGTGGGTTGTACTCTTTTTCCTTAAGACTGTTGGTTTTTCTCATTGGGTTTTCCACAGTTAAGGTTTTAACGAGATAAACATGTTTACTCTGGATCTAGAACTATCCATCCTATTAGCATCATGAATCCTGAAGCATTCATATGCTAAATCCAAGGTAATAGATGGATAATGGGAAGTGTTACGAGAGAAGGAGACTTATGATCTCCCTTCCCTCATTTATCCACCATAACACCCCACTAACATGTTAGTAGGGTGAACCTTTGGTCTACTAGAGACATATGGTCTCCCCTATCATACTATGAATTCAATAAAAGGAGACCATGGGTGATAGCCATGGTTACTAGTTCCAAACACATTCCATTTTGTTTTTCAATTTTTTTATTTGTGATTATTGTACACACTCTAAAATTCCTAAAACCCCAAATAAAATAAACCCTACAGGGATTTGATACTCGATCGACTCGTTATAAAAGTTATATTATTCTGAAACCGTTGAATTTGTGGCAAGCGTATTGATGGTCAATAGTGTTGGATTCATTTGAATTTTTGGTATTATGATCATACATGATGTGTTGTAAATTAAGATGACCGATGTTGATAATTAAGAAAAATTATAAATTGAAGTTTTATAAGACAAATGTAGGAAATTTTCTATATCAAACGCTCATAAAATTTCCTCATTGACTAGCTTCAAACCCACACCCCCTTATTTTTTTTCAACACTCGGCTCCGTTCATTTAAATTTTCATGTTCTAAAATCTCAAACCATCAATTTTCAAGTAAACTCAAGGGGTGTTGCTCGTTCATCTTCTCATGCAAATTTAACGATATCTTAGTAGCAAAATTTTTTACATGGGCTTGGTGAACAAGCAAAACATATTGAGCTTATTTGAAAATTTATGGTTTGTTTTTTAAAATATGAAGATCAAAATGAACGGAACTGATCATCTAAAAATATAATTGTAGTTCTAAAAGCTGGCCAAGGAGAAAATTTTATCATTGGCTAGTTGATGTTCATATTCCTTTGTATATATATATATTTATTTATTTACTGTGTATAAGCAATCGACGTAAGAAATTTCTTGTACCAGCGGCACAAAAACCCATTATGCTTATTTTCCAAATTTTTTATTTGGGCTTGTTATACACATTCTAAAATGTCAAAACCCCAAATATGGGTAAACTTTATGAGATTTGGCCATTGGTACATTCGTTACAAAAGGTTCTATTATTCTGAAATTGCTGAATTTGTAATAATTGGATTAAGAATCAAATATTATTGGAATCACTTGATTATTGGTATATTGACCATCTATGATGTGTAGATTAATCCTTAAAAATTTTAAAATAATTAAAACACTAAAAATGGCTGACATCATATGAACTTTTCCTATAATGTCAACACATTTTGATTTTTTGATATATATATTAATATATATATAATGGATATCATATGACATGTAAGATCTCTTTCATATATGCCTACGTGATGGATTTTTCTTCGCATAAGTATATTGGGGCTAAAAAGTACATCACATGTAATCTATTATACTATGTAAATGAGAATGTTGTATGAACGTATATGTGAAAGATCCATCATGTCATATGACACCCATTATTTTCACATACATACGTTTTACATAAGAATATGTCATATGAACGTATATGTGAGAGATCCCGCATGTCATTCATACATAGATAATGGGAAATGTATGACAAGAGAGAATAATGTGAAATGTATGACAAATATGGCTAATCCACATACGATGTCGAAAAATTCAGTCTCCACTATTTTTAAAGAATCGTCACCGTTTGTTTTGATTTTTATATTTTAAAACCCAAAATATCAAAAATCAGCTGAACCTAAGGATTTTTGCTTGTTGATCTCTTCGTTGAAAAATTAATGATTTTCCAACAATAGAAATTTTGTCACCCCTACATCAACAAACAAAAAAACTTTAGATTCACTTATATTTGATGTTTTAAAATTTTAGAATATGGCCATCAAAATTAATAAAGTCGATCCTCCAAAATATATTAATAGACTTTTCATGTCGTATATATCGCTTAACCACAAATATCATATGTTTCCCCTTATTCTATTTCAGAATAATATGTGTGTTGTAAAAATGCCACAAACATTATTTTTTTTATTTTTTTCAGATGTGTTCTACGCATCATGGATGATCAACATATCAAAAATCAAATGAATCCAATGCTATTTAACCCTCGATCTGATTGTTACACGTTTGAAGATTATATAACAATGGAATTTTTGCAAGGAGTAGATCGAAGGTCAAATTCACCTAGAGTTTACCCACAATTAGAGTTTCAGGATTTTATAATGTGTACAACCTCGAAAAAATTTAAAATAGGGAACGTGTGTTTTTTGCTATCAGCACAAATGAACCTTGTTAGTCACCGTCAACAATGGAAATTTCTTGCACTAGGAGCACATATACAGTGAGCTCATTTTATATATCTATATATTAAAACACAACTGTTTTTGAATCATATGGCTGACTAGGATAAGATAAAGAGTGGCTGAGATTTGATCTTTGGGAACGGAAAGTTGAGATGAGTTTTGAGAAAGTTAAGAGGTGGAAACCATTAATTAATCAAGAAAGTATAATTCGGCACATTAACAAAATATAATTCGGCATTTGATTGACGAGAAATCGTGCAGAAAAAGCTGCAGTCTACATGATCTCGGCACGATAATTGGTGCCACTTTTTTATTATTAAATTTGGAGATGCAACGATAATTGGTGATGCCACTTTTTTATTATTAAATTTGGAGAAGCAATTAATATCATGGACAAATCTATCCATTCAATTAAAACGCGGCAGAAAAAACTAAGGTCGAATAAAAAGTTCCTCTAATTGCTCCCTCCTCCTAGTCGACATGCGTGCTTTTGGACGACGGCCCACCTGCCTCCAAATCGCGTAGAATAAAATTCTTATTTATACCCATGCAAAGATAATTCTTAATGCAACTTTAATTCCTAAAAAGCAAATATCTATATAGTTTGGCCACACACTCATACCCATCACGAGGCGCCTGGGCCATTTTTTACGCTAATTTGTTGTTCTGCGCCAAAGGCGCCTCGCCGAATTTGTTGTTTCGCGCCGAATGCGTCCACACCGAATTTGTTGTTCCGCGTCGAAGGCACCCGTGCCGCTAAATATTTTTGCGCTAATTTATTGTTCTTTTAGATTTTGGCTGTAGAAATAATTTTTTGGAAAACAAAGATTTCGCAGGGGAAAATCTTAAATGAACTGTGCACGTGGTGGGCACAGGCTATGACTAGTGTGTGTGTACATAGGAAAAGCATTTTCAAGGTGACTCTTAGATTAATTATCTAAGCAATTGGCTTAAATCATTTCATTGCGTTAACTTTGTAGATGATCTATTCCATCCATCATGATCTTTATACTTCAAAATGGTTGTCCATGAAAAATAATATGATTTAAACACTTCAACCGTTAAATTACGTCATTTGTTTTATTGTTAAGAAACCATTTATTTTGTAACCACTTAACGCATGGTTCAAACATATAAAAAGTGCATAATTTTTTTAACAAGTATTTGAAAAAAATACAAATCACAATAAATAAAGTTGAGCATCCATAAAACTGATACATAATGTGATTTAAGGTAACTATTAGATAATTATCTAAGTGGTCATCTTAAGAACACTTTTTCCTATAAATATCCAAATGTTGTGAGTTGAGGGAGGCCTTTGGCCTCCCCCCTCAACATCTCACCATTACTCCCCACTAAGCAGCAACCAAAGATTCCAAAACGCGGTGAGGGTGATTTGATAGGAGAAAAGGAGAAGCTCAAGAACGAGAGCTAAAGTGCTGATAACGTGTTAAAGAGTAATCAAACTCAAGAAGGAAAATAGTGATAGGAATTCTTAGAGATAGAATGAGTAACCATGGCCATAGGCCATGGTTCTCTATATATTAATTTAGAGGGGGAGATGAAGGGCCTCTAGGAGACCAAGAATCCCTATTACCCATAGTAATGGGACTAATGAATGGGTAATGAAGGAGGTGAGGCCAAAAGCCTCCCTCATTCATAACACTCCCCCTTACCCATTCATCACTTTGGTCTCAGTATTAGAGGCAAAGAGGGGTGGATACTTCTGGATCCAGAGTAAGTGTGTTTGCCTCGTTAAAACCTTAGCTGTGGAAAACCCAATGGGAAAAACCCAACAGCTTAAGGAAAAAGAGTGCAACCCACAGGTTACTCCCCCTGATCCGTACAAGCTTCAGGCTTGCAGGTCTTTCAATTGTCGCATACCAATGTTCTTTACAAGCTTTACAAAAGTACATTTTGGCAAAGACTTAGTAAAAAGATCAGCTAAGTTGTTGCAAGACTGTATCTGCTGAACTTCGATTTGCTTGTCCTCCTTTAGCTCATGTGTCCAGAAAAACTTGGGAGATATGTGCTCCGTCCTATCGCCCTTGATGTAGCCCTTTTGAAGTTGAGCAATGCATGCAGCGTTGTCTTCAAACAGGACGGTAGGCTCCAAATCACCGGTCTTCAGGCCAGTAGATTGAAGAATGTGTTGGACGACGGATCGTAGCCAATAACACTCTGCTTGCTTCATGGATCGCAATGAGCTCCGAATGGTTGGATGATGTAGCTGTTGTGGTTTGCTTTACCGATCTCCAGGAGATAGCAGTACCTCCGTAGGTAAAAACAAAACTTGTTTGGGATTTTGTCGTGTGCGGATCTGAGAGATAACCTACATCAGCATAACCAAATAATTTGGGGGAGGCACCTCTCTGGTAGTAAAGTCCAAGATCAATGGAACCCTGGAGATATCGCAGAAGATGCTTTACTTCATTCAAGTGGCGCTTTATGGGCGTTGCACTGTGTCTGGCTAGAAGATTAACTGTAAACGCTATATCGAGACGCGTACAGTTAGCCAGATATAGAAGTGCTCCAATGGCACTGAGGTAGGGTACTTCAGGACCCAGTATCTTCTCCCCCTCTTTCAGTGGCCGGAAGGGGTCCTTATGTACGTCTAGTGATCTTACGATCATATGAGTACCTAAAGGATGACATTTATCCATATGAAACTTGCGTAGAAGTTTCTTTGTATAATTAGATTGGTGTAATAGGATTTCACCTCTTAGGTGTTCTATCTGTAAGCCAAGACAATACTTTGTTTTGCCTAGGTCTTTCATTTCAAAAGTATGTTTTAGGCTTTCAGATATCTCATTGATCTCTGCAGGAGATCCTATGAGATTTAAGTCATCTACATATACAGCTATGATGACGAATCCTTTTCCCGTTCTTTTTATAAAGATACACGGGCAGACTTCATTATTCGTGAATCCTTGCTGTGCAAGGAAATCACTTAGTCTGTTATACCACATCTTGCCCGATTGTTTTAGACCATATAATGATCTATGTAGCCTTACAGAGAATACGTCCCGAGGTATCTCTTTCATCTCTGAGGGTAGATTAAACCCATCAGGAAGTCTCATATAGATATGTTTATCTATATCGCCATATAGATATGCAGTCACAACGTCCATGAGCTGCATTTCTAGGCTTTCCAGAGAAGTTAGGCTTATTAAAAATCGGAATGTGATCGAATCCATGACCGGAGAATACGTATCTTCGTAATCAATCCCCGGTCTTTGGGAAAATCCATGGGCTACAAGGCGTGCCTTATAGCGAACGATCACATTATTTTCATCTCTTTTTCTTATGAAAACCCACTTATATCCCAAGTTTTTCTGGACACATGAGCTAAAGGAGGACAAGCAAATCGAAGTTCAGCAGATACAGTCTTGCAACAACTTAGCTGATCTTTTTACTAAGTCAGATATTACTGCTGGCTCATAAATGTGTCTTCATGATGCTAAGATTGTGAGATCACTGTCACTGTGATGGAATAATGAACGTTTGTGACATGATTTCCTCCATAAGTACAGAGAAACCTAGAGACAGATGAGTCTACAAAGGAGATGTCAAATAACAAATCCATTGACCTCTCTGGCGCTCTGGCGTTGTGAGGGTAGAGTAGTAATATTTAGTAGTCGGTCTCTTATAACTTATAAGCCCACCAAAATAACTTGAGAATAGATAC
Source organism: Scilla litardierei (assembly GCA_030789695.1). Taxonomy (NCBI): domain Eukaryota; kingdom Viridiplantae; phylum Streptophyta; class Magnoliopsida; order Asparagales; family Asparagaceae; genus Scilla; species Scilla litardierei. The sequence continues at coordinate 818,574 of CM061138.1, read as the reverse complement.
ACTCTTTCACTGGCTTGACTCTACTGTCAGGGGGGCTCGTTTTCCGGGCTATGCCCACCCTCCCTGCGTCGGGGGGCTCTTCATCGCATCGCCCCTCCCCCTGTCGGGGAGCCCTTCCGGCTGCCGCCCCTCCCAGACGAGGGGCTCCTCTTGCCGCCGCCGCCCCCGGACGGGGGGATACTTGCGCCGGCCGTTTTACGTAGACAGGGGAGGTAGGGGGACACGATCTGTAAGATGAGGGGTTGGGGACTTTTCACATTCCCTTAAAAATTTGTTTGAAGGCTTCTTTTTAATTAAATTTTTAAAAACATTACATCACATGGGCCTGCAGCCCAATTCTAAATAATAAATTATTTGGGTTGTTTATTGGGCCTGAAGCCCAGTTTATAACAATGAAAATAAGTTTTATGGGCCAGCAGCCCCATTCAGATTAATAATTAATTTTGACTTCAAAATTGGGCCAGAAGCCTAATTAATCCAATTGCAAAATTAATATGTTAATTAAATTTTTGCAAATGGGCCTGCAGCCCAAATATTAATAATAAATTGATTATTAAATTGATTATTATTTTAATTATGGGCCTGCAGCCCCAATCATAATAATAATTCATTTTAAATTCTTGTTTGGGCATGTAGCCCAATTAGTCAAATTTCTGGTATTATGTTAAATATCACTCTTGCGTTATTATTTATGGATTATTATTAGAATTTTTTTTTCAAACTATAATTATCTTAAGGATCCTGCGACCGCTCTGCCGTTAGTCATCTAACCTAAAGGTGTATGACGTATCCCCGTGGTCCGAGAGATTATTATATTTTATAGATTCTTTTTCCATATTATACATGCCTAAGTTATATGCGTGGATGTTTCTTTGTGCATGTAGCATATTTAAAACTGCGTGGATGTTTATATAAGTTAAAATGTGATTTTGGGATCAGCCAATTTGATACCTTTAACATTCCTTGCACTTTTATTTTCTTTTGAGAGAATTTGTGAGGATTAAATGTATTAATGCCAAAGAACGGTATACCGACAAATGAAGACGGAGATGAAATTTGCAAAATATAGGGACCCATTCTGGGTTTCCAACTTGTATTTTTCTTTATGAACTGTATATCGAACTATGGACTCTGAACGTTTTTGGGTATCTGGCCGATCCCCACATTTTACTTATTTTATTGTTTATGCATGAATCTACACTTTAATTAATTCATGCTTATTTTAAATTGCATAGATAAATGACAAAATTGGCAAGCGTCGATTTCGAAGTTCTTGATGCTGCAGGAAATAATTACCTGAGTTGGCGAGTGGACCTGAAGTTCCACGTGCGTTCGATGGCCCTCCTTGGCTCAATTTTGGCTCCTTCATCGGTCCCAGCAGCGACCGATGCTTCTGCTAGTAAGGCCCCAGAAGCGGCACAATCATCTAGCAGAACTCCTACCACCGTCTCTGATGTGGATAAGGTGAAAGCCATTATCTATATTAGGCGACATATAGATCGGACCTTAAAGGCCGAATACCTAATGGTAGAGGACCCAATGGAGCTGTGGACAGCGCTGGAGGCACGGTATAAACATCAAATTGATGTAATATTACCGCGTGCCAGTTATGAGTGGGAAAACCTCAGACTTCAGGACTATAAGTCCGTTGCTGAGTATAACTCTGCACTTCATAATATCACCTCACGCCTGAAGTTGTGCAGTGAAGAAGTGACAGAACAACGCATGTTGGAAAAGACATTTACCTCGTTTCACGAGAAAGATGCAATCCTCATGCAGCAGTATCGTGAACGCAACTTCACGAAATTCTCTGATTTGATCTCTTGCCTGCTTAGGGCAGAGCAGAATCGAGATTTACTGCTCGCCACTCATAATTTACGTCCAGCTGGCACTGCACCTATCCCTGAAGCCCACCACGTTTCTCCCCAGAAGTGGAAATACAAGAAGAAGGCTAAAAATAACAAAGGGAAAGCTGTGATGAAGAGTGGCGAGGAGCAGCACCCCCGTCCAACAACAATAAAGGAAACAGAAACTTCTCATGGAAGCGTAAAGACACTGGTCAAGTGTCAATTCCTAGGAAGAACTGGGAGGATAAATGCCATAGATGTGGCATGACTGGACATTGGTCCAGAAACTGTCGCACTCCTCGCCACCTTCAGGAACTATATCAGGCGAGCCAGAAGTCTCTGCCTGCAACAAACTTGGTGGCTGTTCAGCCGCCCACTGTTTTCACTGCACAAAACTTCGAGAATGACGACCTGCTCGATTAAGCCCTATCTTTATTTATGCATTTAAAATTACAAATAACTTCATCTTTAGTTTGCTTTTGTACGAAGTTTTATTTGAATGTCATAAAATTTCGTTTTGCTTAATAGATGAAGTATGTAATATTGTGGACAGTGCCTCGTTGCACTGGTGTAGCATTTATATTGCTCCCACATGAGACTATAAGATGCAAACTTCTCCTCTTAAACATATAGGAATTTTTCACGTTTCAAGGATATTTCGTCTAAACGAATATAACTTGAAAACTGTGGATAATAAATGTTGAATATCAATATGTAACTCGTCAAGAGCATGGCCAGAAGACCATCTACGTACGATTTCATTGGACCCCCGTCGGGCCCCTATAATTACAGATATTCATCCTATAGAAAGCCAACTTGACTGAGCACCAGAAGTGTCTTTCATTGCCATAGTTTTTAACTCTGGCAAAATGGACTTGGTCATCCTGGATCAGCGATGATGGACGCATCATCAAATGAATCATTTGGAGAACCCGAAGATTCTTCAAAAGGTTGAGTTTCCTTGTCCCCCTTTGTCATAAGGGAAAACTAATAGAGAGACCTTCCCTCCTGAAAGTGGGATTAGAATCTCCTGGCTTCATTGAGAGAATACATGGTGACTTTTGCGGGCCTATCACCCCTCAAGTGTCCCATTTTCGGTACTTCATTGTACTGATATATGCATCTACTAGTTGGTCTTATGTGTGCCTTTATATTCCTCGCAACCTAGCTTTCTCAAAAGCTTATAATGTGGGTGAATTCACTACACATATCATTCAAGATTTCTGCAAAGCAACTGGCATTGAAATTGAACATCATGTAGCATGTTCATACTCATAATGGGTTACCAGAGTCTCTGGTAAAGAGACTCCAATGGATTTCACGTCCATTGTTAAATCCCAGTTGCCTGTTGATGTTTAGGGACCAACACACTGCATTCTGCACGCTTATCACGATACGGCTCGCTTGTGGCCATATCTTATTGCCGATGCTGCTTGCTTATGGTTCACCACCAAATCTTGATAAATGTGAATTTGATGAGCAAAGTCTCATTGAAATAGGCACTCAGTCTAAAGAAGCCTGAAGCTTCTGAGACCATATCATGGGACACAAAAGTCCTCATCTCGTTATGATCCGCATACTTTTTCTGTGTGAAGATGAGATCCAGAAGATCCTTCACATTCAGACTAAAGTACATCAATTGCCGGATAAATTTACGGACAACCAGAAAATTGTTCGTTCACACGTCCCTGCTGCCAACACGCCAGCTAGGATTAACATTCCCAAAGATGGATGCAATCCACCGGCAGCAGAATTGGTTGTACCTCAATAGAAAAGAGGACGCCCGCCAGGTTAAAAATATAAAACTTTCCTCGAAAGAGGAAGATTCCTGGATATATTAAAATGATCCATCCACAGGATGTTGAGCTCAGACCAGCAACCTCTCCCCTCCTACTTTCCCCTGCAGAGGAAACAACCGGAGAAAAATCATTATATTACGTACGTACTGGAGAGGTACTGGACAGAAATAGCGCAGTCGTCGACGACGGTTTTGCTTTCGCTATTGCCGTTCACGTCGCTGAATACGACGATGACGTCAACCCACTTTTCTATAGCATGAACGCATAGATTGGCCAAAGTGGGACGAGGCAATAAGAGTAGAGCTGGACTCACTCTTGAAAAGCAAAGTCTTTGGACCAGTAGTCCATACACCTGAATGTGTAAAAACCTGTGGAATATAATTCGGATTTCATAAGAAATTGAAATGAAGGAAATGTGATCATTTTCCTACTAAAGCCTAAACTTCTCTGAAAAAGCCATAAATGCAGCTCATGGACGTTGTGACTGCATAGATATACGGCACTATAGATATAGAGATCTATATAAAACTTCCATAAGGGTATACTCTACCCCCAGAGATGAAAGAGAGACGTAGAAACATCTTCTCCATAAAGGCTACAAAGATCATTAGTTGATCTTAAGCAATATTCTGCCCGTGTATCTTTTTCAAAAGATCGTTGACAGAATTTGTGATATTCGACGTACATGTGATCAACTTAAAGCTAACAGGATCTCCTGCAGAGACCATTGAGATATCAGATAGCTTTAAGCATACCTTGGAAATGAAAAACCTTGGTATAACAAGGTATTATCTCGGCTTATATATTTAACACCTTCGTGGTGGAATCCTTTAATATCCTTCATACACCTGGAGTATATGAAGAATGATGTCCACTTGCATCCTATTAAAAATGTATGCTTATTTATGACACCTTCCAGTAGCTGGAAGAGGGGGATGACATCCTAGGTCCCGAAGAGCCTAGCTTTAGTGTACTTGTTACACTTCTTTATCTGGCCAACTGCACGTGTCTTTGATAGAACGTCTACAGTAAAGTTGTTAACCAGATAAAGTGTTGCCCTAGAGAGCACCACTAGACCAAGGATAAGCTACTTCTGCGCAACTTCCAAGGGTCAAGGAATATATATCGCATATGCAGGTTTAAAGATCATCACGATGACTAAAACACAAAAGGCCGGCCACCTCCCAAATATCTACACATCATCCTCCAAAGTCTACATCTTCTGAGAAGCTCATCATCCAAGAAACAAGTATTGTAAACGCTCAGCCAGGTCCAGCAGTACCTTGTAGACACAGTGAAGACTGATTCAAAGAATACTTCAGTGGAGTCATCTACCAACTTCAAAGAGCATTCCACTCAAGAGCGCAACTGCTTTCCACTAGCCGCTAGATGAGTGAAACTTGTATAGATGAGTGATGATTGTATTTTTCAGAACATGATGGATGTATAGACGAATAGGAGATGATTGTATAGATACATAGGAATTCTGCAAGCCTGAAGCTTGTACAGATCAGGGGGAGTCCCTCAATAGTTGTACTCTTTTCCCTTAAGCTGCTGGTTTTTCCCACTGAGTTTTCCACGGCTAAGGTTTTAACGAGGCAACCACAGTGGCTCTGGATCCAGAAGTATCCACACCATTAGCATACTGAATCCTGAAGTATTCATATGCTTAAACCAAGGTAACGGAGAGATGAGGGGGAGTGTTATGAGTTGAGGGAGGCCTTTGGCCTCCCTCCCCTCATCATCTCACTAATTTATCCCCACTAACTTAGTGGGGAGTCCCTTGGACTCCTAAAGTGAATGAATATATTGAGAGCCATGGATTGTGCCATGGCTACTCCTTATGAGAGATTGTTTACTCTCTTCTCTAAAATCCTTCAACACGTTAATATCTGATACGTGGGCCATAGGCCCACTATGGTATTAAATTAATTTTTTTAGGGGGAAGGTCCACCCACTGCAGCTTGCTGCTGGGGCCTTCGGGCGTTGTCTGTGCGTTGTACTATTGCACAGGCCTGGCGTACCCCAGCAGGCTTCGTTCCAGTTGCAGATGCTCCCATCTTTTCTTGAAGGTTTATGTCATCTGATCCTTCGGTTGAAATACCTCCTTCTCGATTACATGTGGAACGATCATGATTTTCTCCTAGCTGTGTAGAAGCTCCTGAATCATTCTTCTGATCATTAGAAGGGGATACCAGAAAATACTTAGGAGAGCATGAAGAAATTCCATTAGCAACATTTTCATCTATTGCAGCATCTATGCAAGAGAACTCATTGCCTATGCACGAAGATGTATACATCTATGAAAGAATATTAGGGCCGGCGCCGTAACTAGGTTGCTGCGAAAATAATTGTTGAAACCTAGATTATTTAATAGGGCATGGGGCTTTCTGAGCGTGGGATAGGGCTCACGTGCTTAGGGTCTTAACATGCTCAGTCAATTAAGGGAGGGTCTTCGGATCGCCTCTCCCCCGAAGCGGTGGGGCCTCTGCCCTCGCACCCCGCCGACGGCGGGTGGGGGGGGCCTCTGCAATCGGAGGGAGGTGGAGAGACTTTTGCTGAGGGGATCTGTTTGGATTTTGGGTTATTGGGGACTCTTCATATCCCCTAACAAATATAATAAAAATTTGATTTAGGGCTTAAGATTAATATTCCCTAAAATTAAAATTTTGATTATTTCGGTATTTGGGCTGTTTATTGGGCCTGAAGCCCAGATTATACATGATAATAAGTTTTATTGGCCTGCGGCCCCATTCAGCTTAATTATTATGTTGGTTTTCCCAAAATTGGGCCAGAAGCCCGTTTAATCCAATTGCAAACTTAAAAAGTTAATTAAAATTTTGCTACTGGGCCTTAAGCCCAGATACTAATAACATTTTGATATTGACTTATTGGGCCTGAAGCCAAGTAAATTCACTTGCTATAATTCATTTGTTAATTTTTGGCAAATGGGCCTGCAGCCCAAATATAAATAATATATTAAAATGATTAATATTTATGGGCCTGCAGCCCCTTTCAAAATATTAATTTATTTTAATTCTTTGTTATGAGCCGATTGCGTCATATTGCTAAAATTATAACACTCTTGCATTATTATTAATTTATGGAATATTAGGATTTTTTCAAAATATAATTATCTTAAAGATCCTGCGACTGCTCTGCCGTTAGTCAACTAACCTAACGGTGTATGACGTCTCCCCGTGGTCCGAGAGATTATTATATTTTATAGTCTCTTTTTCCATATTATATATGCCTGTGTTATATAAACTGCGTGGTTGTTTCTTTTGTGCCTGTAGCATATTATAAACTGCGTGGTTGTTTATATAAGCTAAAATGTGATTTTTGGGATCGGCCAATTTGATACCCTTTATATTCCTTGCAATTTTATTTTCTTTTTGAGAGAATTTTGTAAGTGAGGATTAAATGTATTAATGCCAAAGACCGGTGAAAGACCGGTACACCAGCAAATGAAGACGGAGGCCAAAATTGGAAAATATAGGAACCCATTCTGGGTTTCTAAATTGTATTTATCTTTTGTTTATGGACAGTATATTCGGACTTTGGACCTTGTATTTCTTTGGGTATCTGGCCGATCCCCACATTTTACTTATTTTATTTTTAATGCGTGAATTTCAATTTTAATTAATTCATGCTTATTTTAAATTGCGTAGATAAAATGGCAAAATTGGCAAGCGTCGATTTCGAAGTCCTTAACTCTGCAGGGAAGAATTACCTGAGTTGGCGAGTGGACCTGAAGTTCCACTTGCGTTCTATGGCCATCCTTGGGTCCATTTTGGCTCCTTCCTAGGCCCCAGCAGCGGCCGATGCTTCTACTGCATCTAGCAGCGGCACTCCAACCACTGTATCCGATGTAGATAATGCGAAAGCCATAGTCTACATTCGGAAACATATAGACCGGACCTTAAAGGCCGAATACTTAACGGTTGAGGACCCAAAGGACCTGTGGACGGCGCTGGAGGCACGGTATAAACATCAAATTGATGTAATATTACCGCGTGCCAGTTATGCGTGGAAAAAACCCCAGACTTCAGGACTATAAGTCCGTCGCTGAGTATAATTCTGCACTTCATAATATCACCTCACGCCTGAAGTTGTGCGGTGAAGAAGTGACAGAACAACGCATGTTGGAAAAGACATTTACCTCGTTTCACGAGAAAGATGCAATTCTCATGCAGCAGTATCGTGAACGCAACTTCACGAAATTCTCTGATTTGATCTCATGCCTACTTAGGGCAGAGCAGAATCGAGATTTACTGCTAGCCACTCATAATTTACGTCCAGCTGGCACTGCACCTATCCCTGAAGCCCACCACGTTTCTCTCCAGAAGTGGAAAAATAAGAAAAAGGCTAATAATAACAAAGGGAAAGCTGTGATGAAGAATGGACGAGGAGCAGCACCCCCGTCCAACAATACAGGAAAGAGTAATTTCATATGGAAGCAAAAGAACACTGACCAAGTGTCACTTCCTAAGTAGAACTGGGAGGATAAATGCCATAGATGCGGCATGTATGGCCATTGGTCCAGAATCTGCCGCACTCCTCGCCACCTCCAGGAACTATATCAGGCGAGCCAGAAGTCTCTGCCTGAAACAAACTTGGCGGCTGTTCAGCCGCCAATAATGTTTACTGCAAAAGACTTCGAGAACGACGACCTGCTCGTTTAAGCTTCATCTTTTATCTGTGCATTTAAAATTCAATGTTGCTTCATCTTTAGTTTGCTTTTGTTCGAACTTTTATTTTGAATGTCTTTTTCATTGACTTAAATAAAATTTCGTTTTACTTATAGATGAAGTATGGAATATTGTGGACAGTGCCTCATTGCACTGGAGTAGCATTGATATTGCTCCCACATTCAACGAGACTATAAGATGCAAATTCTCCTCTTAAACATATATAAAATCTCCAATTTTCAAGGATATTTCTTTTAAAGAAAATAACTTGAAAATTGTGGATAATATATATTGAATATCAATATGTAACTCGTCAAGAGAATGGCCAGAAGACCATCTACTTACGATTTCATTGGACCCCCGTCGGGCCCCTATAATTACAGATATTCATCATATAGAAAGCCAACTCGATTGAGCACCAGAAGTGCCTTTCTTTGCCATAATTTTTAACTCTGGCAAAATGGACTTGGTCATCCTGGATCATCGATGATGGACGCATCATCAAATGAATCCATTGGAGAACCTGAAGATTCTTTAAAAGGTTGAGTTTCCTTGTCCCCCTTTGTCATAAGGAAAAACTAATAGAGAGACCTTCCCTCCTGAAAGTGGGTTTAGAGTCTCCTGGCTTCATTGAGAGAGTACATGGTGACCTTTTGCGGGCCTATTCACCCCGCAAATGGCCCATTATCGGTACTTCATTACTGTACCGATATATGCATCGACTAGATGGTCTTATGTGTGCCTTTATATTCACTGGCAACCTAGCTTTCTCAAAAGCTTATAATGTGGATGAATTTACAACACATATCATTCAAGACTTCTGCCAAGCAACTGGCATTAAAATTGAACATCCTGCAGCATGTTCAAACTCATGAGTCTCTGGTAAAGAGACTCCAATGGATTTCACGTCCATTATAAAATCGCAGTTGCATGTTGATGTTTGGGGACCATCACACTGCATTCCGCATCGCTTATCACGATACGGCCCGCTTGTTGCCATATCTTATTGCTGATGCTGCTTGCTTATGGTTTACCACCAAGTCTTGATAAATGTGAATTTGATGAGCAAAATCTCATTGAAATAGGCACACAGTCTAAAGAAGCCTAAAGCTTCTGAGACCATATCATGGGACACAAAAGTCCTCATCTCGTTATGATCCGCATACTTTTTCTGTGTGAAGTTGAGATCCAGAAGATCCTTCACATTCAGACTAAAGTACATCAATTGACGGATAAATTTGCGGACAACCAGAAGATTATTCGTTCACACGTCCCTGTTGCCAACACGCCAGCTAGGATTGACATTCCCATAGATGGATGCAATCCACCGGCAGCAGAATTGGTTGTACCTCAATTGAAAAGAGGACGCCTACCAGGTTCAAAATATAAAATTCCTCCAAAGAGGAAGATTCCTGGATATATCAAAATGATCCAACCACAGGATGCTGAGCTCAGACCAGCAACCTCTCCCCTCCTAATTTTCCCTGCAGAGAAAACAACAGGAGAAACATCATTATATTACGTACGTACTGGAGAGGTACTGGACATATATAGTACAGTCGTCGACGACGGTTTTGCTTTCGCTATTGTCGTTCACGTCACTGAATACGACGATGACGTCTACCCACTTTTCTATAGCGTAAACGCATAGAATGGCCAAAGTGGGACGAGGCAATAAGAGTAGAGCTGGACTCACTCTTGAAAAGCAAAGTCTTTGGACCAGTAGTCCATACACCTGAATGTGTAAAAACCTGTGGAATATAATTCGGATTTCATAAAGAAATTGAACTGAAGGAAATGTGATCATTTTCCTACTGAGCCTAAACTTCTCTGCAAAAGCCAATACATGCAGCTCATGGACGTTGTGACTGCATATATATACGGCAATATAGATATAGAGATCTATATAAAACTTCCAGAAGGGTATACTCTACCCCCAGAGATGAAAGAGAGACGTAGAAACGTCTTCTCCATAAAGGCTACAAAGATCATTAGTTGATCTTAGCAATATTCTGCCTGTGTATCTTTTTCGAAAGATCGATGACAGAATTTGTAATATTCACCGTATATGTGGTCGACTTAAAGCTAATAGGATCTTCTGCAGAGACCATTTAGAAATCAGATAGCTTTAAGCGTACCTTGTAAATGAAAAACCTAGGTATAACAAGGTATTATCTCGGCTTATATGTTTAACACCTTCGTGGTGGAATCCTTTAATATCCTTCATACACCTGGAGTTTATGAAGAATGATGTTCACTTGCATCCAATTAAAAATGTATGCTTATTTATGACATCTTCCAGTAGCTGGAAGAGGGGGAGGACATCCTAGGTCCCGAAGAGCCTAGCTTTAGTGTACTTGTTACACTTCTTTATCTGGCCAACTGCACATGTCTTTGATAGAACGTCTGCAGTAAAGTTGTTAACCAGATAAAGTGTTGCCCTGGAGAGCACCACTAGACCAAGGATAAGCTGCTTATGCGCAACTTCCAAGGGTCAAGGAATATATATCGCATATGCAGGTTTAAAGATCATCGCGATGACTAAAACACAATAGGCCAGCCACCTTCTAAATAGCTACACATCATCCTCTAATGTCTACATCTTCTGAGAAGCTCATCATCCAAGAAGCAAGTATTGAAAACGCTGAACCAGGTCCAGCAGTACCCCGCAGACACACTGAAGACTGATTCAATGAATACTTTAGTGGCGTCATCTACCAAACTTCGAAGAGCATTCCACTCCAGAACGTCACTGCTTTACTATAGCCGCTAGATGAGTGAAACTTGTATAGATGAGTGATGATTGTATTTTCTTTCAAAACATGATGGATGTATAGATGAATAGGAGATGATTGTATAGATGAATAGGAAATCTGCATGCCTGAAGCTTGTACAGATCAGGGGGAGTCCCTCGATAGTTGTACTCTTTTCCCTTAAGCTGCTGGTTTTTCCCACTGGGTTTTCCACAGCTAAGGTTTTAACAAGGCAACCACAGTGGCTCTGGATCCAGAAGTATCCACCCCATTAGCATACTGAATCCTGAAGTATTCATATGCTTAACCCAAGGTAATGGAGAGATGAGGGGGAGTGTTGTGAGTTGAGGGAGGCCTTTGGCCTCCCCCCTCAACATCTCACCATTACTCCCCACTAAGTTAGTGGGGAGTCCCTTGGACTCCTATTCTCTAATTGAATATATAGAGAGCCATGGCTTGTGCCATGGCTACTCCTGATGAGAGATTGTTTACTCTCTTCTCTAAAATCCTTTAACACCAAACACTTTTTATGAAGAGAAAAATAAGTATTATATGACATATGACGGATATCTCTCATATATACTAATGTGATGTATTCTTCTCCACAAGGGGCAAAAATACAACACGTGACCATTTGTACTATATGGAGGAGAACATGTTATGTCAACATACATTAGATATATCTTTCATGTCATATTATACATATTTTTTCTTTTATAAAAATTGTTTACTTCAATTATGCATAAACAATCACTAGCATAGAGCGAAATTAGATAGTACTCTCCAAATAGCATGCCTAAGAAGACATCATCCCCCCCAAAAAAACAAAAACAAAAACAAAAACCCAAAAAAAGAACAAAAACAAAAAAATGAGTTGTAAATTAAACAAAAAAGCTGTTGACGGTTAAATCCTTTATAAAGAAGACACAATGTCTAAGCAAGGAGATCCATGTGGAAATGTATATGATTCAAGAAGAAATCTCTCCAAATCAATGCACAAACTTTTTTTTGATAGCTACTATATGTTCAAGGAGATTAGGAAGTATGTTGTTTGCATCCCAATTGAACCATTAAGCAAGATTGAGTAACATGAACATGTTATGAGATGGTACCGTGCACCCCGATGTTATTCCACAAACCAGTCAAAACGAGATGATATAAGTTCACTTCCTTGAAACGTTCACTTAAAAAGGTAAATCACCTCCACCATCCGGACATAAAATAAACAATACAGAATATCGTACTGGATTCTGATGTACCCAAGATGATACCATCCAACATGAAGATATGACAAGAAAATCATCAATATTTTTTAGTATCAGATTGTATCATGTTCGCATCAACTGATATTAGCCATTACAAAATACCATCCGGCATCACTATACATCCTTAATCTTGTTTTCAGTCAACGTGTGTTTCGTAAATTTCTTGAAGAAAAAGGAAGTAAAATTGTAGCAAGTTTTTCTGTCTCATGCATCGCACCCGTAAATGTCAAGTTCGTATCAATTGATATTAGCCATTAATTTTCTTCACTTATCCTTGAAATACAGAGAACTTAGAGGAAAATCCTAACATTTTCTAGCTATAATTAAACCCCAAAATTGAATCTTTTTATGGCTAATATCAATTGATCCCAAATATACAAATAAGGGATGTGGGTCCCATTTTTGTTCTACTAGGACAACCATTTGTCTGTGGCAGGTGGAAAGGTGTGCCACATCATCTCCCCACATGGGGATGCCACCTCACCTTCCCAAATGAAAAGCGCCCCCCCCCCCCCCCCCCCCCCCCCCAAAACACATAGGCCCATTTTTACAAGAGTCTGTCATTGCCCTATCATATCCCAAAATCACCCCCCCCTAAATAACCCATCGTCTTTCCCATATTTGTGTGTTTGCCATTGGCCTTTTCCCACTTAGCCCCCCCTCCCCCCGCGCGGCGGAGTTTTTTACCCTTTAACCCCGTGTTTTTTTGCCATTTTACCCCCAGTACCCACGCACACTGTAACGCCCCAGAAACGGGTGTTGTCACACTCTCAAGAATTTTTTTTGCTGGTCTTGCAGTTACCAGTGAAGTCAATATAATTTGAACATGAAATATTTAAGACAAGTATAAAGACAATACTCATTTTATTCAACCTTCAAATGAATTACATGATCTAAAAATAGAAAGGAACTACATCGTTTAACTAAGTAATACTAAAAGAAAATAACTGAAAGGAGGGTAAAAACTCTCCTGATAACACAAAAGCTCAAAAATATGTGTCCTCAACAGGGAAGTCAAACTCCTCGTACTGCGGAGCCTCCTCTTCAAGATGGATATCACCTGATGGAATTGAACCATCATTAACAAAGTAGATTGAATCCATATTCCGTTAATTAGTTTATTTTGCAGGAATTTAAAAAACACACGAAAAGAACTGTAAATGAAAAACTACTGACCTGGCATGATTTTAAGTAATGATAAGGACCAAGCAACTAACTAAAAGAATCATTATGTGACTTATAAGAGGAGAGCATGATGTGCAACATGAAGTCCACCTTGGACCGCATGGTTCTACCCTGGGCTGAGTATAAAGGTTATGTCCGAGAACTCAAGATCCAAAAAGGACATCCTTCCAGATCGGGGCCATAAGCATGGCTTCAATCGCTCATGCATCCTCTCAATTATAAGTTACCACGTACCCATGATGTCAAGTGTAGTTGTTCTAGTTCTAGGGTGTCAAGCATCATGTTCATGTAGTTGTCCCCTGAATTAAATAATTAGAGAGTTATGCAAATCTATGTTCAGGATTGTCGTGTCTCATGCAAGATAAACAGGTGTTCCAATATCTTTATATAATCTCATTGCATAACTTCTAGTTATGTAATCAGTATAGCTAACAACTTAGACTTCAATCTTTAACATGTCCGAACTCAGAGTCAAAAACATAATATTTTAGCGACTATAACTAACAATTTCAGAAGCACATTTAACTGCGTAATATATACGGGAAACGACGAAAATAAAAAAATTAGAAGAAAAAAATTTAATGGATCAGATTCATGTTTGGCACCATTAATAGGTTGTGTTCTACCTGCCTAAAGTGGTTGCTCAGACCTTTGAGGGTACACCAGGATGTCTAACTTAAGTCCACGATATTTAACCATTTATTTAATAAAAACAACCCAATCAACAATCATCAGGTCAGTACCCAAAAACAGAAAGGGTCAGCAGACAGGAACTGAACGGTAAACGACAACGATGGAAACTGAACATGCAAGGGAAACTGAACTGAGCATATGAGGGGAAATAACAGAAGAATAAACTTGTAATGAAAAAAACAACAAAACTAAAACTTATAAGAATGCAACTGAACTGAACTTGTAAAGGAGAACAACAGAACTGAACCTATAAGGAAAAGAACAAAACTGAACATGCATACAGGTTCCCAACATGCAGAATGAGCAAGTCAACAACAAAGTAGCCTTACAAGACCAAAACGGCCTATACTCATTAGAAACATGGGCAACCCCCAAGCCGTGCCTTCCCATCGATGGCCGACCACGACTAATTATCAGCACGAGGGACTAAAATGAACAACGGCTAAGGCGTCGTGCGAACTGGGGTTGGTGCCAAAAAGTATTCATCGGAGAGTAGTCCCCTCAAGAAAAATCCATGAATCATCATGTCCATTCTCCAAAAATAATTAAATTAAAGCTTAATAATCGAATCTACATGAAACGAGATCTTGCGAGAAGAAAAATAAGAATCCAAAACTTTAGATCAATCTAAAAACCCCAGAAACAAGAACAGAACCCTAGGAGCAAGTCGTAGCCCCCAAAAGTAGAACCGATCGCTTAGAAGTAAGATCCGATATTCTAGAGCCAAAACCGAAATATTCCAGAGCAAAAATCGAGAACTTTTGAAGAGGGAAAAAATAATTTTCGGGTATGAAAACCTTAGACAAATCATCACGTATAAATAAAGGAGAGGAAGGGGAAGAGATCTTATCGCGCAAAGATCAAAGGCTAGAATCGTTGGGATAGATAAGATGTGGGTTTCGAAACCCTAGTTTCTCGTCGTCGCCGTGCTCGCGTGAGGGAAGAGGAACGAAAAAACATCGGGGGGTTTTTTAAGTTGGGCTGGGTGCGTGCGTGGGTGGGGGTGGAGAGAGATGAGAGTTAAGTTTTTTTACATAATAGGATCGTGGGCTGGGCCTTAAGGGCTTATTTAAAAAATAGGCCATTACACACACCCACTTCTTCTCACTCTTTTGTCGGTACCACGCGTGCACCGCATCCTGTGTGGGGTTTTTTTCACTGTGCACTCTGTACTCAGGTTATAACTAGTTTATGTTATATATTACCATTGAATCAATCACGATCTTATACAATATTTTGTCAATATTTTGAATAGTTTATGTATATATCACCATTGAATCAATCACCATCTTATACAATATTTTGTCAACGTATGATCAAATTCTATCAATTATTGTGAACAAAATCTCAAACTACTGGGCAATTATTTTTAAAATTTTCATAATTTTTATTTTTTTAATAGGAAGTGTCCAATACAGGTTATCCAAAATAGCCAATATTACCAACATTGATGATACTGATACTATAAACATTCGTCTAATACTAATACCGATACTGAGATATCAAATTTTGATTTCTTCCATCATATGAATGGATGTAAAGATACAAGACATAGCAAATGAGTTTACACAGCAAGTGATTTGAACCAGTTACAGTAATGCATTACACTACACATATGTAATAGGAAAAATATTTGCCATGGTTTACTAGATTTCGCATCAAAAACATAGTCATACAAATAGTGTTACGGATACGTTTTTAAATGCGCTAGGTATTTAGTAAATGATTATAGATTATATCCCTTTCTTTGTCTATTTCTCCAATTTTGTGACATTCAATGTTCATCCATCAAAACCCTAGTTCACTTTCATTTAGCTCTGCAACTACTCAAATCGGGGTTTTGATTATTATCTATCAAAAAAATTCAGTAAAGTACTAAAAACTTTCCTCTCCCCCATCCAAAAAAACAACATTCCCATCAAAACCCTAGATATCTATAGTTTAAGTACATATTACACTTTTACTACAATTCATATCTACTATTAATCCTAGAAAATATTACTACCACTTAAAATATAAAGCATAAATGCTTTCTGGCTATTATGAAACATAATCATACTTCCCAATCCCTGAAACCTTTTCTACACCCATATAAATTCTTACATGGTAACCTGATACGACTACGGTTAATCGTAGCAAAAGTTCAGATTTTTATGTGGAAGAAAGAAAAGAAATTTGATGTGGACAATGAAATTGATAAGAAATAAGAGATAATTGATCTTTTCTGGAGTAGATCGCTCCCTAACTTGAAATATGGGATCAAGTTTATTCCCCAAAACCTAGCCGTCAAAATGACGAATTATCTCAATATCAGGATAGCTAACACAATTAGGGTTAATCCCTACTCTCCTAACAAAATACTAAACACAACTTAAAACATAGAAGGTAGTGAATAAAGCAAAATAGCAAGATACTAAGTCGAACCCACCACCGCTCCCACACCCGCGTCTTTGCGTCTTCTGCGGTACACGACCGCATCATTACTCCTCCAAAAAACGAACCTTGTCCTCAAGGTTGAAATTTGGAAACTGCGCTCTGATGGTGTCCTCCAGCTCCCACGTAGCCTCGTGATCGGGCAGTCCTAACCACCGTACCAACACCTCTCGGCCCCCACCCTCAATATGCCGCACCTGTAGAATATCTTGGGGCTCCATAAATAACTCCGAATCAGCTGTCAAAGTAGGTGGTAGAGTGGCCACCGCCATATGCATCCCAATCGCCCGCCGTAACTGAGAGACATGAAAAACCGGATGTAATGCCGATCCTGGGGGCAATGTCAACCTATAAGCCACGGGCCCAATCTTCGCCTCTATCTGGAAGGGGCCATAAAAGAGAGCAGCCAACTTTTCGTTCCAACGTCGTGCTAGTGATCTCTGACGGTATGGCCTCAGCTTCAGATATATCTGGTCTCCCACCGCGTAGTCAACCTCTCTGCGATGTCCATCCGCCTTTGCTTTCTTAAGCTACTGAGCCCTCGTAAGGTCCTTCAGCTCATCCAAAATTCCAGCTCGCTCCTCGGGGTACTGGTCCAACTGTGATACAGGTATCGACCCGCTACGGTAGTGGACCAACGCCGGTGGGTCCCTGCCGTATAAAACCCGAAATGACGTCGTCTGGGCCGCTGAATGGAAGGAAGTGTTGTACCAATACTCGGCCCACGCCAACCACCGATACCAACTCCTCGGGCAATCTGACACAAAGCAGCGAAGGTACGTCTCAACACTCCTGTTGACAACCTTCGTCTGTCCATCCGTCTGGGGGTGGTAAGCGGCGCTCCTCCGTAGAACGATCCCCTGGACCCTGAACAACTCCTTTCAGAACTGGCTCAAGAAGATCGTGTCCCTATCCGACACAATGGAAGTGGGAAAACCGTGTAGACGAACCACCTCCCGAATAAAGGCTGTGGCTACTATCACTGTAGTGTAAGGGTGTCGCAATCCGATGAAATGTGCATACTTGCTCAGACGGTCAACCACCACTAAGATCACTGTGTATCCCTCCAACTTGGGCAGTCCGTCAATAAAATCCATGTTGATCCCCTCCCACACTTGCTTAGGAAGAGCTAAGGGCTGTAGCAGTCCTGCCGGTGCCATGACAAGGTATTTGTGACGCTGGCAGATGTCATAACTGGCTACCATCTCTGTTATGTCCTTCTTCATCTCCTGCCAGTACAGCTCTCTAGCCATCCTCATATAGGTCTGCTGGACGCCAGAATGGCCCCCTATCGCGCTCCCGTGGAACTCCTAAAAGATCAGCAGTATGTGAACTGAAGCCCACTGTATGACTAACCTCCCTCGATATAACAGCCGCCGCCCCTTTAGTGGATAGCCCGGGTGCTCAGCCACCCCCTGAACCAAATCCTCGTGGATCCTAGACAGCTCATCATCGGTGTCAACCTCCTTGCATAACGGCTCACACTCTGCCAACAGTGGTACTGACAAGGCTGCCAAGGATGTGACATCGTCTCTCCGCGATAATGCATCAGTAGCCTTGTTCTCCAACTCTGACCGATAGTGTATCTCAAACTTGTAGTCAACAAGTTTAGATAGCCACTTCTGATAGTCTGGCGCCACTAGCCTCTGCTCCAGCAAATACTCCAGCGACCTCTGATCCATGCGCACAACAAAATGCCGTCCCAACAGGTAATGACGCCATTTCTGAATCGATAAGGCGATCGCCATCAGCTCCTCTCATACACGGATTTCTGCCTCACCCGTGCGGACAAAATCTGACTAAAGTAGGCCACTGGTCGTTGATCCTGCATAAACACTGCTCCAAGCCCATGCCCCGAGGCATCGGTCTCCACCATAAAAGGCCTGCTAAAGTCGGAAAGAGCCAACACGGAAACTGTCGTCATCGCCCTCTTCAATGCCTCCAACGTCGTCGTAGCCTCATCGCTCCACTGGAACCCATCCTTCTTCAATTGCTCTGTCAGAGGCCAGGCAATGGTACTATAGCCCTGTACAAACTTGCGGTAGTAGCCCGTCAAGCCCAAAACCCCTCGCAACGTCCCCAATGTCGTCAGTTGCGGCCAATCTAACATGGTCTCAATCTTGGCTCTACCGCTGCTACCCTCTTTGCTGATACTACGTGCCCCAAGTACTCAACTCTCTCCTGAGCAAACGGACACTTCTTCTTGTTGGCATATAACGGGTGGGCCTGCAGCTCCTGCAGCACCGTCTCCAAATCCCGTACGTGCTCCTCCACCGTGCGGCTGTAAACAAGTATGTCGTTGAAGAACAGCAAGACAAACTACCGCAGATAAGGCTGAAATATCTTGTTCATCAGCGCTAAAAAGTAGCGGGCGCATTCGTCAGCCCAAATGGCATGATGAGGAACTCGTAGTGCCCCTCATGAGTCCGAAAGACAGTCTTGTACACATCCTCAGCCTTCATCCTGATCTGGTGCTATCCCGACTTCAAATCAATCTTCGAAAAAATCGACGCCACATGTAGCTCATCCAATAGCTCATCTATCACCGGTATGGGGAAAACGATCAGCCACCGTCTCCTTGTTGAGGGCACGGTAGTCAAAAAAGAACATCCAACTAACGTCCTTCTTCACCAAGAGCACCGGGCTAGAAAAGGGACTAACACTCGGTCGTATCACTCATGCATGTATCATCTTCCTGATCAGCCGCTCAATCTCATCCTTCTGAATATGAGGGTACCTGTAGGGCCGAACGTTGATCGGGCCGTTTCCTCACGTAACACGATGGCGTGCTCATGGTCCCTCTATGGAGGAAGTCCATGTGGCATCTGAAACACATACTCATAACTGTCCAATAACTCCCCCACCTTTGGAGGCATTACCTGCTCATTCGCTACTGCTCCCAGCTCCTGGTACGTAACAAAAATGCCTCTCCTCTGACTAGTACTGCCCGGGCCATGGACTTAAGGGACGCCGCGCGACAGCACAGGCTGGGGTCCCCTAACAGAACTACGGTCCTCCCGTCCTCCTGATACTCCATCCGCAGCAGCTTCCAGTTAAACTTGGTGTCGCCCAAGGTCTATAACCGTTGCATCTCCAACACCAAGTCTACCTTCCCCAACTCCAGTGGGTAAAAATCTGCCACTATCTGAGTCCCCTGCACTGCCAGTATCACTGCTCTGCAAATCCCCTTGCTCTCCTCCCTCTGGCATGTGCCCAAAATCATCCCAAAAGTGGCTGTCTCACTCATATCAAGCCCATGCTGCTCCACCACCTTCTTCGAGATGAAATTGGTGGGTTGCCCCACTGTCCACCAGTATCGTCACCTCCTGATCTGCCAACCTGCCTGCCAGCTTCATGGTGTGATAAGGCGTAAATCCCACATGGAGCTGAGCGACACCTCCACGGTATCCAAGTGTGCATGCTGCTCTGCCTCCTCGTCCACTGCGTCAAGTATAACCGTAGTGTCTCCCTCTTCCTCCTCCTCTGACGTCACCTCCAACTGCATGGCTCGCCCCGCACAACTGTGTCCTAATGTGAATCTCTCGTCGCACTTGAAGCACCCTTGGCCCTGCGCTCCCTCATCTCTGCCTCTGTCATCCGGCGAGTCTGTCCTCCTGGTCTGGCCTCCGTTGTCGGAGTCCCGACCGTGATCCTGGGTACTGCAGTCGGAGCTGGGCTATGTGTCGTGACCCCGTCCCACATTCCTCGAGACCTCCTCTCTTGAGTCTGCATGTCCTCCACTCTCCTGGCCACTCGCATCACTGCTGCCAGCCCCTGAGGATCATGTACTCCCAGCCCCGCTCTCACGGCTGGCTTCAGCCCCTTCAAAAATTTCCCTTCATCGATTCCTCTGACACCCCCTCCACTCGGCTCGAGAGTGTCTCGAACTTCATGATATAGTCATGTACGGTCACATCCTGCCTCAAAGCGTATAACTGCTCAAACAGCCCTCCTCGTGGGTCTCCTGAAACCTCTCCATAATGCACTTTGTCAGCTCTCTTCAAGTCCGTATAGGCATCTGCTTCTAGGTTTACCAATACCACGCAAGAGCCTCACCCTCGAAGTTCAGTGCCACCGCCCTCAGTCTCTCCGCCTCAATGAAGCCCGCGACCTCAAAGTACCTCTCTATCTGGTAAATCCATCCATCAGGGTCCTTCCCATCAAAAAGTGGCGCCTTCAACTTCCTCATCTCTGGGTTGATGTCACCTCGTGGTGGCCCTCCCCTGTTCGTTGTCTACCGCCTCTGGTAAGGGTGATCCTCAGTTCTCCACCGTCCCACATCTCCCCTGGCCCTCTCATTGGCGAGTCCACCTACATCGTCCCACTCGTCAACCTGCTCTCGCCGGAGTCCTCCACGTAGCCACCATTCTTCGGCGCCCCCAAAAGGAGGGGGAAATACTCATGCGGGCCCCAGATGGCCCCGCTTGTCCTCGTCGCCCCCCACGGGGTCTGCCTTGCCTCCTGTGGGCTGGCCACCCTCCTCCGCCCCACACGAGGGGGCGGATCACCATCTGCGGGCCTCGGTGGGCCCGCCTGCCATTTCTGCCCCCCGCCAGGGGCGGAAAGCCCCCCGCGCCCCTAGGATGGGGGCGCCACCCTCCGCCGCCCCCTATTGGGACGGAAATACTCCAGCGGCCGCGTGAGGGGGCCGCTGTCATTCGCCACCCCCAAAAGGGGGTGGTTGTCCTCCGGCGGCCCCAATACGGGGCCGCCCGCTTCCGTCGCCCCCAGTTGGGGGCGGCCGACCTCCGGTAGGCCCCTGGTGGGGCCGTCCGTCCTCCCTCTGTCCCGTGCCATCCCCCTACGAAGGGGAAGCCCCTCCTTCAAACCCTATGGCTAGGGTTTGCCTTCCGCCGTCGCCGTTTCCCAGGTTTGTTCGCGAGATCAGATCTGAAGATCCCGACGATTTCGGATCCGGATCTCGCTGAAAAAATTGCTGCTACTGAAGCATCTTCGCTACCTCGACAAATCCCTCCTTCATCTCGCGCGAATGTCGCTCCGAAATCCGATTCGTTTTCTCATCCATGGTTGCGCTCAGATTTGCCTTGATCTCTTCCCTCATATCCGTCATCTCCTTCCGCAACCCCAAAATCTCTGCATCAAGTCGCTCCTCCAGAGTTTCCGTCGCAGTCGCTCGTGTGTGCATCATAGAATCGAGTGCTCTGATACCAAATTGATACGATTATGGTTAATCGTAGCAAAAGTTCAGATTTTTAAGTGGAAGAAAGAAAAGAAATTTGATGTGGATAATGAAATTGATAAGAAATAAGAGATAATTGATCTTTTCTGAAGTAGATCACTCCCTAACTTGAAATATGGGATCAAGTTTATTCCCCAAAACCTAGCCATCAAAATGACGAATTATCTCAATATCTCGATAACTAACACAATTATGGTTAATCCCATTAAGTACTCTCCTAACAGAATACTAAACACACAACAACTTGAAAACATAGAAGGTATTGCTTAAAGCAAAATAGCAAGATACTAAGTCGAACCCACGACCGCTCCCACGCCCGCGTCCTTGCGCCTTCTGCGGTACACGACCGCATCATAACCCCAGTTAAACTTTAGGCTCCGTTAATCTCAGTTAAGCTTTAAGTTCCTTTTGGCAATGATGTAAAATATAGATAAAGCGTATACTTGCAATTCTACTTGCCAAGGGGCAATTTACCTTTTTAATTCAAATTTACACAGAAGTCTGGTATTAAAAAGGAGAATAATTGTGTTTACTAAAAGAATTTAGCCAATCACCATGTACAATAGCTGATTTCATTTTTAAACAAATATGTAAAGTAATGTTCTAATATTCTTAAAAGCGTATGTGGGGCCGTGTCAAAGGCGTTTTAAGCCAAAAATGCATCTAGTCATGGGAATAAGGATTGGAGGATATAGAAGCCTACACCTCAGTTATCGAGGCTTATACGAGGCACACGCTTAGTATGAGGAATAAAAAAAGGGGGAAAAAGAAAAGACTTAATTCACATATATATAAGATAAAATTTAAAACCCCAATCACCTTTTATATACCTTATATGATCATCTGTTGTAGTTTGAGACTTTGAGTCACTTTAAGGGCTATATTAGTCAACCGACGGCATCATTAGGTTAGCTAAAATTTAGATTTCAAAATTTTGGATTTTTCAGTTGCTTTCACTATCTTTGTATTTCTTCTTTTTTGGAAGATTTCTCTTTCGGTTTCAGTTTCGATTTCACCTCACTTCTTTTTTCAATTTTGTTCTCCCTCGCGATCTGCTCTCGTGCTCTTTCCCCCATAAACTCTCTCCTGCCATGTTCTCTCTCTCTCTCTCTCTCTCATACTCTCTCCCCCTGCCTTTATTCGCTCTATTTTATTTTCCTCAATGTTCGTTTCTCTTTATTTGTTAATTAAGTACAGAGAACTTTAACAATTTAACAATTAAATTAAAACTAGAAATTTAAAAAAAAAATCGTACATATGACCAATACAAACTCTTTGAGTAATCTTTTTTATTAATTTATTTGTCGTAATGCTGTATCTCGAACAATATAGTTAGCCAGTATTGTTGCTAATATGGATATATTGGCTAAGATATTACAAAATTACAGTTAAGTTCCCTTTTGTTCAGTTCTCCTCTTCTTTCTTTAATAAAGAAAAAGAAAATTTTAATATTACTGTTATTGACAAAATGTCAAATGTTATACAAAATCTTCAAAAGTATCAAATACATACTTGAATTCCGATCTTAGTACAGACTTCAAAAAACTTACTCTTTCCTCAAGACTGCTACACTTTATTTAGGGCCTATTTGGCTTTGGAGTAAGGTTTTCTAAACCGAAGTATTTTCAAGTTTAGTCTCTTAACTCGAAAACAATAAAGGGTTTTTAGCATATTCGTCCCTTAAATCTTGCGTATTTTGATATCCGTCCCTCAAATCTTCATATTTGCCCTCAAGTCCCTCAAAAGTTAGTATTTAACCTTAATAGTCCCTCTCACTAACTATCTGTTAAAATCTTAATGGAAATGGGAATATTCCGTTAAATTAAGGGACTATTAAGGTTAACGTTCAAAATTTAAGGGACTATTAAGGTTAAATACTAACTTTTGAGGGACTTGAGGGCAAATTAAGGTTAAATACTAACGGAATATTTCCATTTCCCTTAAAATTTTAACAGATAGTTAAAGGTTAAATACTAACTTTTGAGGGACTTGATGGCAAATATGAAGATTTGAGGGACCGATATCAAAATACGCAAGATTTAAGGGACAAATATGCTAAAACCCCAACAATAAAATGGGTTGTGTGTGACTAATCTCTAAAATTTCATAAATTGTGATTAGCTACCATCAAAAGTTTATCAAAAGTTTGCCTAAAGACCAGTTCAGAAAAAAAAATCGAATTAGATTAGATTTTTTTATACTCTAAAAGTCAAAGAGAAAATATATGGTTTCATTTTGTATCCAAACGGTACTCAAAACTAATGAAACAGAAGTTAATGGTATGCAGACTACAGTTTGCATGCCTTTACCTTTAACTTAAAAATAACTTCAGTTTAAATAACTTCAAATACAAACAGAGCCTTCTCCTCTAACCGCAACTTCATGTTGCTTTTGCAATTTTTAGTAATCATACTTTGCATACTACAACATTCCAAACCTACCAATAAAACTAAAGACATGCTAAAATTTTATCAAAGTGAAGCTGATCTATATTTATAATAACATAAAAGTTTAACTATATACATATAATGGTTAAATGGCATTAATAATAATTTAAATATTAAAAAACATGAGGCTTGCGCCTCGTGCCGTGCTATAGTCAGATAATGTGCATGCAGTGGCGGTCGGCACCCTTGATCCAGAAAAAATAAAATCTTTCTATGGTAATTGTAAAAAACTTTAAACCACCACCTCCCAATTTTCAGAAACTTCCTAATAAAACTAAACACTCATAATTTCTACAAGAATTCCTCCCCTAAAAATTCCAGGACCCAAATTTTTTGTCAATCTGTTAAAAATGATCTCCATTCTTTTATTTCCTTAAAATTAGCTAGTAATTGGCCACTACCAGAATACCTCACAATTTAAATGTAAAATATATAGTTATGAGTAATTAAAGTCAACATGCAAATCAAAGTAAATTTTTTTGTCCCTATTAACATAAGCCAACAAATTAATCAGATGGTAACAATTTAATATTTTTAGTTTTCATCGAAGTATATATTTCCTAATCTTCTTTGAATCTATGTATCTAAATGATTAAATAAAGCAACATAAATTAACAAACAAACAATTAAATACTAACAAAAATTCACACCATCACAAGGGCTAAAGCCGAATCTCTTTTTCCCTCTCTTCTTTGAATCTATGTATCTAAATGATATCTAAGTATCTTTTGTTCTTCTCAATAAATTTCCATGAATTTATTTTATTTCTATATTTCTATATAGTAATTTTTCACTGTTTCTGCACAAACTATTTAATTATTTCATATTATTTCTATAAAGTACTTTGGTGTTATCCTCTTTGTAACTCTTAAATTTTTCGTATGTGTATTATGTTTAATGATTTACACAAACTATTTTTTATTTTCTTCTACCAGATTATTATAAGAATAAAAAACCAAGTTCTATTGACAACAGATAGGAAGAAGAAACCTAGTAAATCATACATAATTTCATTTTTTATTCTTATTACTTTAGTTCTTATGTTTAGCAATTATGATTTTCTTTGAATATTATCTGAATGCAATTTGGTATTCTAGATTTCTTAGTTAGAAATAATATTTGAAGAAATGTATATATTAAAATATAATTGATTCTTTTGTCTTGAAAGTTGCAGTTACTTTATGAATAATAAAGTTCTTTTAAGTATATACTGTAAATTTAAGATTTATCTTTTTTATTTTATATAGGAAATTATGAGAAAATTGTGTATAATTGATTCATCCTTTAAAATGGAAAGCTAAAGATTGTTCTAACTATTTTGAATGTTGAAAACTCATTTAATAAAACATGTCCTCTAAAATTTGAGCAGCATTCTCATCTATGAACACTGTTAAAACTTAAATTAATATTGCACAATAAAATGGAAGGTGAAAATTTCAAAGAGTATTTGGTTGTGTTGAAAAAGAAATTGTAGAAAAATTATCAACAGAAGCAAACATTGATAATTTTCCATATTGCGAAATCTTGTCATCTGTCAATCATTAAGGAAAAATTTTAACGTTTTGTTTAGAATTGTCAAACATTTTTATCTTTTCTTACACAGAACTTATTCTTTATTGGAATTTATAACCAAAGTTGACAAAATTCGTTATCTTTTGCATGCAATGAGTACTTTTCCTTTCCCTTCTCAAGTTTATGTCCCCCTATGTATAATCTTTGGCTCTATTCATATTCCTTGAGGCTTACGCCTTGCTTCACATGAAGGTCTCGCATTGCGCCTCCGGCTTTTTGGACACGGGTGTAAACACCTCTTAAAATAAAGTTATCCCAATGTAATTTACTACCTTGGCCAAATGACAATTTTACAGAACACCTTGCCCCTAATTTCCGCATCCAAATTCATATCCTTTTTTGGTTGGAAGGGAAAGCAGTGTGCTCAATCATACTCTTTCACTTATTTGGTTGTGCCAATGTATTACGAACGCTTCTGCATATATGCATACACATGCCGAGCATGTTAACACATGCATCAAACATCAATACTACTTGGACACATGTCTAAAATTTCGCATACTCCTTATGTTCACATTACATTGCCGTTTATTTACTGTCACGCCCCGCAACTCGGGGTCGCATCATGTTTTGCAAAAGGATAGCAGGTCCTGCAGATAACCAGTAAAAACAATCTAGACACAAACAGAGATGTATCAAAATGCTTAACAAGAACTTTTATTTATATATATGAACGAGTTTACAAAATGATGTACATCATGCCAAAAGCACGTTTACAAAAAAAGCTATACATCATGCTATAGCATGTATAACAAAAGTACATCCGCCGCTAACAAAAATACATATTCTACCTCTACTCAAAAGTGAGCTGGGCACACAGACTCTGGTGTCTCCTCTATCTCTGGGTCAACACCTGGTGGTACAACAACAATGAAGGCCCACCAGTAAATCACAATGATTCTAAAAAAATTGGAATTTAAATATATGAACATGGGAAAACACTAACTAGGAGGCAGTAACTGAGAACAAACTAGTTAATATTGCATTGGCATTTTAAGACTAACATGCAGCTCAATTTAAAGATAACAATATCATGGTTTCATTATTCTATGGCAAACCTAGACCGTGAATCATATTGGAGAGTATAGAAACAACCAAGGAGTCCACCTCAGTACCCAGGGGCGCTCACCTGGGCCAGGCCCAAAACAAGGACGGTAGAGGGGCCATGAGTCAACAGTGTGGAACTCCGTAATTAAGTCCGACGGTACAATAGGTGTCAGATCCTGATACAATGATGTGACCCAGGTCGAAACTACCTGATACGGTCAAGTCAATAGAAGCGTGGCTCCAGTTGCTCCCGCACTCTCTCTAATATGATTTACCCCAAAACCCGTGAGTCTGAAGTGCCAAGTGTATAATAGTGTACACATCTCGGTGCCTCAGTGATATAGTCCAAGTGTTATTCTACACAATGTTTCAAGCATGATTTTCCAAAGCGAATTAAATTCTAAATCCACATTAGACTCAATTTGTATATTAGTGTGCTATGACATTCTGGTTTCAATTCACATTCTCATTCATTCTAAACATATAAATAGTTCACTGAATTTCGAATCATTATTTCCATAGCACATCTAATATACCAACTAGTCCAATGTCATGGGCCACTTATTAACTCCATAGCAACTAATGATGAAAAGGCATCAAAATAATTAACACATTTTAGAAGTGCAGAAATTAGACAATTAATAACATGATGTTTATTTATGCTACACAAACTGAAATTTGAATATAATTTAAGAGCAAGAGCAAACATGCAAGTAAGGGCAACTTCCAATTATCATACTCTTAGAACTTATGGGGGGATGGTCAAATGGGGGGAGGGACAATCTGGTGATCTCAGATAAGGTTTCATCATTGATCTTTTCGGGACTTAACCATTTATTAATGGTTTTTATATGATCCTTCAGGCAGCTTTTTATGATCCTAGGGACAGTAAATTTTGATCCTTCAGACAGCTTCTTTCCATACTTTCCGACGGCCTTTAAGGCCAAGCCCTCATCTTCGATCATTGGACAATTTCTAAGCCAACCCATACTCTTTACCAAGCATAAACATTATTATCCAACTCTGAAAAATCCCAACAGACATGATAAGTGAAAAATCCCTAGGGTCGGCCACAATTTCGGTCTTGGAGACTATTCCAATTTCAGCATGGTTCTGCAGAATGTTTCTGTACACTGGCAAAATCAGATAGCCAGATAAATCCAGCAAAGGGGAAAGACACCCAAAACAGCCCGCAGTCAAAGGGGAAAAGGCATATAGTTCACGGTTAAGAGGGAAATCCCTCATAGGTCAATTTCGAAGGCTAAAAGGGCTGTAGCGAAAGTTCGCCACCACGCCCGATGCTCAGATTCATCATCGCAGAAAGCTAAAGGGCAAATACACAACTTTAAAATCCAAAATTTAGAGAATTAGAGTGATTTTACCTCAAATCGTGGACTGATGGTGAAATCAGAGAGAAATCCCAACTCTAAGGCACAGGCCGAACCCAAATCCAGAAGAAAACCAGATTTTTCTTTGAAAATATCATTTTTTCACCAAAACCGAAATCATATGACTCAATCGAGCTTAAATAAGGGCAGCGGTGATATGAGAAGAACAGAGATGCCACGAAATCGAAATCGTGTCGAAACCCTAGCTTTTATGGCACGGTGGAGGCGTAAGGGCACGCCACAAAGTGTAAGAGGTGGCGAGGGGAGAGGTGGCCTCGTGGCGTTCCTTCGAGAGAGAGAAGAGTCGGCAACGTCGTTTTTTTCGTCGCGCTGCTGATTTCCGCGAGAGACAGTCGGGGGGAAGAGAGAGACGGACGCAGAGAGAATGAGAAAGGGAGGGGGTCACGTGAGGGAGGGGGATAATTAAATGACGGTGGAGATATTTTTTTAGTGGGGGAAGGACAAAAATGCCCAACGGGCCTTTACATTTACTTTTCTTTTTAAATCTATACTTCATAAAGAAAAAGATGTCAAGATAGTGCCATGTATAAAATTAAAATAAGGTCGTCTATTTTCAATATAAGAAGTGAAATATGTTGTGCTACCCTTTAGAAAGTTGAAGAATCAAGAACTATTCCTTTTGCAAAGCCACAAGGGCGAACGGTAGCTTCTAGTCATTGTAATGTTAAGATAAACAAATTGGTGATTCTTAACATTTCTAGATAGCACAGGATTTCTATAAAACACTTTAAATTTATATGGAAGGATCTAGATATTTCTAGAAAAGTTTCTAGAATCATGGGTACATTTATCTACTGTCACAAATAGAATTTAAAATAGTGTAGAAACATATGGATAATATTGGGTTGTATGAAGAAATGAGAAGCGTTTAGCACGTATGTGCCCGGAAACTTCAAGAACACTAATTTAGAAGCTTTCTAGAATCTTCCATGAGGTCTATAAATAAGGGTGAGGCATCATTCATAACCAACCAAATAGTGTTAGTATGCTAGCTATCAAGAAAGGAGATGTGTAAGGTGTGTGCAATGGAGTACAGGTGTGGGTGGGGTAAGAGCAATACTGTAAAGTGAAAGTAACCTTTGCTCAATGCATCAAAGTTCTATTATTTGTATCCACCACTGGAGCGAACAGTAAATATCAAAGTGTTTGATTCGTCACCTGGTATCATATTCATCAATTAGAATCAAAGCTCGCAATTTGGGACATACTCTCTTCGCATCATTGTTTGGCAGAGTTGTTTGCAGAGGCTTAAGCTCATGCACAATCCGAAACTGTGTAGCTGGTTAGTTAAGAACCAAGCTTGTGTGAAGAGGTTGTACCATGCCATGATGGTAGATTTGACGAACAACATTGGTCTAGTTAAGCAGCTTAATGGAAACAACTACAACTAGAAATTGTGCATAAATGCCTACCTGCAAGGATGATACAAGATCATTGAAGGTACCAACATTATACGCCTAGCTGCATATATGCCAACAAGAGGCCATGCCATGATGGTAGATTTAGCGAACACCGTCGGTCCAGTTAGTTAGCAGCTTAATGGGAACAACTACAACTAGAAATTGTGCATATATGCCTGCATGCAAGGCTAATAAGAGATCATTGGAGGTACTTGTACTAAATCACCTAAGGGCCAGAAAGCTTGCGAAAATGAAAAATTAAAGCTGGCAAGGTGATGTGAGTGCTTCCAATAACGATAGACAAATATCAAAAATATTCAAAATGCAAAGACACTAGAAAAGCAAGGGATGTGCTAACCAAGGTGTTAGGTATCGGTTTCGGAGAGGGTATCGCTCTCTCGAAAATTTAAGTTTTGGTATCGGTATCGTCCGTTTCGGCGGTATCGGACGTGGGTTTCGGTTGGTCAGTATCGGTAGTTTTAAATACATAAAATCTATCAGATATGTAAAAAACTAAATTAGCTAGAATTTTGCCTTGCACACCCACCATTTTACTTTGCGCACGTATCACTTATTTGCAAGTTTGCCTTGGAGTTGCTTTGTGTACCTACCATTTTGCTTTGTGCACATATCAATTATTTACAAAGTTGCCATAAAATATCTTCATCTACCCATTTAACTTATTTACAAGTTTACCATTCAAAATATCCCCCCCCCTCTCTCTCGGTCCCTCTCTCTCTCTCTCGGTCCCCCCTCTCTCTCGTTCTCTCACGGAAGCGGCAGCAGCGGCAGCAGGCGGCAGGCGGCGGCGGCAGGCAGGCGGCGACGAGGCGCGGCGGCGGCCGGTAAGTTTGATTTTTTTTCAGTTTCTTCTTCTTCCTCCTCTTTTTTTTTATTTTGGCCAGTTTCTTACCCATTTGCTGGCCGAAACCCTAGGGTTTCGGCCAGTTTCGTCCGATACTGGGCGAAACCGGCCGAAACCCTAGGGTTTCGGCCGATACCGATTTTAGTGCTGCCGTTTCGGACCGGTACTGGGCGGTACCGGTCCGATACGCCCGATACCAAGAGGTATCGGGCAATACCTCAAACCATGGTGCTAACCACTCTTTTCAAGAAAAATTGGCGCATTGATGTAGCTCTTGAAAAGCCAATTGATGGACATCAAAGAAGTATGACCATCGCCGAATGCTTTAAAAATGTAATTTACTTTCTTAAGAAATTGCTTAGTTAGATTTTGATTCAAAAGTTAATAAAGACATGATTAGGAGAATTATTATTCATATCTTAGATATCATATATGATATTGATGGTATTTACGGTTGCCAAACTCAACCATCTCTTCTGGAGTTGGAAGGTTTGCTAAATTTATCAAGAAACACTACTCAGAAAAATAACTCTTGGTGTTTCAATAAAAAGTGAAAATGGAGCATTATTTAGCAGAAGTGGAAGCAAAGAGACCGGCATAAAGTACTAACCAGATGACCCACTGAAGCAACCAGAACGAGACTTATAAGGAGTGTGGCTGAGTGAATACCAAAATGATAGTCACGCAAGGCGGTGCAATGAAAGGTGATGTAATTGCAGCAAGACGCATCTCTCATGAGATTGTCTCACGAGATTGTCGTTGTAGAAGAGGGTCGATAGAAGGCAATGTTGCAACAACGTACAGTGCAAGTATAGAGAATACAATGAAAAAGAATGGGACATTGAAGCATCCCTCGCAATACTGGAAGCATCCAGTTCAATGAAGAAAAAGTCGATGAGGTAGCAATGACTGTTACCATAACCAAAATCAGATCGAAAGTTATAGAAGCATTGATTGATCAAAAGGCGACCAACAACGATGAAAATTACATCAACTCTGAAAGCTCAATTCTCATTAGAGTCCAAAAAGCCACACCAACAATACATTGTCCCTCGCTTGTCATCGTCGAATGAAGAGCAGATAATCCCACAACCAAGATCTTAACCATGGCATTATAACAGGCGACCATATTCATGGATAAATGGACCAACCAGTTGTCAAAGAAGAGCAGACGCAAAGTTTGAAGGTGGTGGAAGAAGCAATGAAGATTATGGAGGAAACAACGACAGGAATGACCTAGGAGGCAGCAGTTGTTGAAGGTGTCACTAAAAGATCATTAACTTTGTGAAAGATCTAATAGTGATTATTGACAATGGAAGTGTGACAGAAAGTTTTGATGAGGTTACAAGGTCAACGCCAAAGGAGATGCGAATGAAATGTTTGGTGTTTATCGGAAGACACCAAAGGATCAAGCACAACCAGATTTGCAAGAATCATTGGAAAGACTCTAGCCAAGCCAGAAGTTAAGTTGCAAAAGAAGCTAGGTAAGCCAACAAAACGAGCTGGGGGAGACAAACAGAAAAGAATAGTTATAGCAATAGGTAAATATACAGCCTAGTTCTTCAAACCCTTAAAAGACAAGAGTCTGTAGTAAACCCATATGCATCGAAAGATACAAGATATGAAGAAGCCAAGCCAGATAGAAGATGTTTGTAAAAAAAACTAATGATGCAGCGCACTAGAGATCAACTAGGTAGAGAAGGCCAAATTCAATCATTGAAGGAGATGTTAACTTCAAGAATGATGCTCTAAGAACGGAAACATAAGATTCTAAAATTAGTATAACAGAAAATATTACAACCACACCAGCAAGATTGCAGCTTCAAAACAAAGGCACAAGTAGAAGGGAACTTACCAAATGATACAGTTGTTGCAGGGGGAATGTTGAGATCAACAACTGATCATTTTCGACATTTCTAGATAGCTCAAGCCTTCTCTAGAATACTTTCGATTTATATGGAAGGATCTAGATATTTCTAGAGAATTTTCTAAAAGCATGTAGATATTTATCTATGGTTACAAAAAAAAGTTAGAATCTTATAGAAATATATAAATAAAATGGGATTAATATAGAGCATGTGGCACCTGATCCACAGGATCAGGTGCCAGACACAAAGGGGTGCGCCCCAACGAGTGGGGGCTTGTACTCTCCACCTTTTTTGTGTCCTGCCACCTGATCCATTGGATCAGGTGGCAGCTTTTCTACATTAAATCCAAATAAAATATAGTGTTGTATGCTAAAACGAGAACTTTCTAGCAAATGGATGCATAGAATCTTGGAAATCACTGGTCTAAACGCTGTCTAGAAACTTTTACGAGGTTTATAAATAAGGTAAGGTATCTTTCATTCGGTAATTAACCAATGAGTGCTAGCATGCTAGCTACCAGAGAGAATCATGGTGATGTATATACAGGTGAGAGGGAAGTTGTGAGGGTTGTAAGAGCAAATCTTGTAAAGTGAGAAGACCTTTTGCTTAGTGCATCAAACTAATAACATTTGTAACCACCACCTTAGTCTCAACAATTAAGATCAGAGTGTTTACCCATCACTTTTAGATTCATTGCGAACATTTATTATACAGCTATATTATTAAAAAATGTGCTTGGAGTATTAGATATATTGATAAGTCTATGTAATATATGCACTTATGCACAATCTATCTATATTTAGAGAAAAATAGGATCCAGCTAGCCAAAGAGGAAAGGCTAGCATTAAAACCCCACACTCCTATTTTTTTCCCTGATGATCAGATCCGTTCATTTTGATCTTCATGTTTTAAAACCTCAAATCATCAATTTTTAAGTGAATCTAAGGAGTTCTGCTCTTACATCCACTCATTGTGAATTTAATAGTTTCCCAGTAACGACCTTTTTGTAACGACTAGAATAACAACTAAAATCCCTAGAGTTCACTAGTAACATTATTGCTCTTATATTTAACATATTATGGTGCCATTTGTCATCTCCAACATCCTATTTTTCAAAATGTTTGTGTCGCATGCATGTGTCCTGTATACATGTAAGTGTCCTTGATTACACTTAATGTCGCAAAACTACTTAATGTCGTAAAACTACATCATACTTTCGCTGCATTCCAAAAAACTACTGCTTACTATGATATAATCGCAAAACTACCTCATACTTTCATTTTAGGTTTCAAAAAAGCCCCCAGCATGACGGCCGCTTGTTTGATGTAATCATGTGATGGTCAGATGTCAATTAATGCCTAAACTATCCTTTCACTTACTTTTATAATGTAAGCTTAATTTCGCAAAACTATCACATACTTTTGCTGAATTCCAAAAAACTACTTATTAATATGATATAATCGCAAAACTACCTCATACTTTCATTTTAGATTTCAGAAAAGTCCCTAACGTGAAGTCTGCATATTTGACTTGAGCACGTGAAGGTCAGGTGTCAAGTAATACCTAAATGCCCTTTGACTTACTTTTATAATGTTTTTTGGTGTTCCTATTTCAAGAGAAATGGTTACATGCCAAGGAAAAAAATTGTGCGGCCCTTCCCGATTCCAATCGCAGATGTGTGCAGCAGTTCGGCGGAGATGTGTTCGTGTTCGTCATCTCGTCGAGTGGCATTGTAATGCTTATGCAGTGGGGTGGTCGTCATCAATAGATCTGGAACAAAAAAAGAACACCGATTATTTGTTTTGGAGATGCCCTAATTAAAAGAAACTGCGGCTATTTCATGTGGCAACCAACGAAGAAATCTCTAACAGACCAACATATCAATCATAAGAATGTAAAGACGATGCCCTAATTCTCATGATTGATTTGTTGGACTGTTGGAGATTTTTTCGTTGTTTGCCCATCGGACATAGCATCAGCCCGTCGTCTTCCAATTATGGCATCTCCAAAACAAACAATCGGTTTTCTTTTTTGTTCCATATCTCTTGAGGACAGCCGACCCACCGCAAAAGAAACAACACGCCACACAATGAAATGGCAAACTCAAAGATATCTCCACCAAACTTACGTACAAATCTACAATTGGAATGGGAAATGGCCGCAGAATTCTTTTTTTGTCTCTTCTTCTTTTTTGCATGTTACTTTTCCTCTTGAAATAACACAAAAACAATATAAAATTACGTAAAAGGGTATTTTAGGCATTACTTGACACCTGATCATCACATGCTCACATCAAACAAGCTGTCGTCACGTTGGGGACTTTTCTGAAACCTACAATGAAAGTATAAGGTATTTTTCTAAGTATATCATAGTAAGAAGTAGTTTTTTAGAATTCGGCGAAAGTATGAAGTAGTTTTGTGAAATTACGCCTTAATTGAGTCGTTGAAACGAGATGGGTCACGCGATATTATTAAAGTGTGGATAATTTCGTCAATTCAATTTTTAGTTAATGGACGTTAAGGGGTTTATCGAAACATGATAAGTTCACGGTAATTTTGCGAGTATATCATAGTAAGATGTAGCTTTTAGAATTCAGCGAAAGTATGAGGTAGTTTTGTGAAATTGAGCCCCTTTTTATTATGATTATGGTCTTCGTGTCAAATTTGCTTGTGGCCCCGTCAGTGTTCAATAAAGAATGCATATTCTTTCTACAAATAGAAAAACATGGGAAAGTCTACGCACTGTCGTTCAATGATAAATTTTAGAAAACATGTTTAAACCAACATACTTTGTAACATGTAACGAAAAGTTCATGTCAAATTTTAATGACAATCCATGAAAACATGTTTTTATAAAACAATACTCGTTTTGATAAATGAGATGACAAAACTTTACTAGAGTTCTATGAGTTCATATATGGCTAAAAACAACAAAAAATATCTCCAAAAGAGACCAATAACATTACTCGCATAAGGGTGATTTAATGTTTAAAAAATTTTAAAAAACCTCGTATGTAACAATATGGACGGCCTTGTTGTTGGGGATCGAGGCGTATATGCCCCGGCGCTGGTTGAAAACAATTCCTCCGACGAGCACGCTACCCAATGTCGCGCCAAGAAGACGCTCCTGCAAACCAATACCAGATTTTTCCACAATAAAGATTTTTCTCATGTTCTCCTTTTGTTCCATGAATCAAACTGAGGGTTTGAAATAAAAAAATCAGTTATTTGCAAAAAAAAAGAAAAAATAAGAAAAATGAAAGCCCTAATTGCTGGTTCTTTACCTATGAAACCAAAGAAATTAATAAATGGATAAATAGAAAAATGAATTGATGATGAGATCAGCTGCGATGTGGATGATTACCTGAGCGAGGACGCTGATCATCGTCGCCGATTAATAGAACCCTCGTCCTTCTTTTCCAATGG
The DNA here is from genome assembly GCA_030789695.1 of Scilla litardierei. NCBI lineage: Eukaryota > Viridiplantae > Streptophyta > Magnoliopsida > Asparagales > Asparagaceae > Scilla > Scilla litardierei. Next base: position 782,675 of record CM061138.1, on the reverse strand, counting down.
CCAAGTCGAGCAGAGAACCGGAGCATCTGGAGGATCCAATTAATCGTCGGGATGCTCTATTTGCACTTACATTATTTTCTTAGTACACCGCACTTTTTATTAGAACAATAAAAATTGTCCGTGTTCGGATGATACTGAGGCAGCCGTCGCTCTGGCCCAAATACGAAAAAAAGTAGTCGTCAAAGTGAAAAAAGCGTGAATGTGTATATGAAGCGGGTCGAGTGGGCAAAAGAAGGAAAAGCATAGACTAAAACGCAAAAAAATCACCAAAACCCCACCCCAACCCTAAGCCCAGAACGTCACCCAACCCACACAGGGCCCCCATCGGCGTCTCAGTCAGCAACTCAAACCATGACTGGAACAAAGCTGCAACGTATGAAAAAATTCATAAAACGTCGTCAATTGTATAATAGACTAGAAATAACATGTGCACAAAGTGCACGGACACCCCCAGAAACCAACCCACGCAATAAGGACGTGGGACTCACACGGGTGTTTCGATGAGTGTAAAAATGGGTGAAAATGAGAAGAGTGTGTTTGAGTGTATGTATTGTCTTGGGGTTTTTGGTTTTTTTATTGGGGTGTGATTTTGGGTGTCTGTGTTTAGTTATGTTTTGGGGAGTTTGGTGGGATTTTGGATTTTTTTGGGTTTTTTGAATTTTGGGTTTAAGAAGGTTGTCTCATGTGGCGATGTGACATTGCCACATGGGACAAATTCAAAAACATCTCTCAATTGTAATAAGGATGTCCCCCTAATGATGTTTAATTTTAAAAGTGGCCCTAAATCATAGTATTTGTGATTATATCCCTATATTTATATACTTACTTCAAAAGAGTCCATGTGATAAAATATTGTTAAATCTAAAAAGTGTTATGAATAGGCCCATGAGGCACATTGGGTATCCGGCCCACCATTAAGAGCTATAAATAAGAGGGTAGGAGGCTCTTAACCCCCTATACCTATTTCCCTACTTTTCCCTTCACACCACGTTATCAGCATGATCACGCTCGTTGGAAAAGGCGGCGACGCGCGATGAAGGAGATCCATCAACAGCTCAGTCTAAGAAGATCGTAATCTTCTCAGCGGGGAGCAAAAAGGGCATCATTCACCAACCGTCGTCTAAATTCCCTTGTCAAATCTAGAGGTAAATTTCAAAACTTTTTAGATCTAAACTTGCGTTTCCCGTAGATTTGCATGTTTTAGGATCAAAAAGTTTAAAAACACGGTAAAAAATCACATTTATATTTAGATCTGCATGTCTAAAAACAATAAACATCAGTTTTTTAGAGATCTAAATGCTTGAAAAATCTGTTTTTTACCCCCCCAACCTTGATCCATACACCGCACGCCCGAAGGGCGAAACGGCGGCGCTCCACAAGCGCCGCCGCGGCCCGCCGCCAGCCGTTTGGGAGGTTGTAACAACCCACTAAATTGTTGGTACACGGACTTACGAAAAGTCCCCTTCGCCGCGTCATCACCTATTATGAGAGTCATATCATCAAGCCAAGGTAACAGTTGATTAACATATGATTTCATCATAGTGTTTGCCTGCACGGAAATTGCAACATATATTAATGAGTTTGTACTAACAAATGGGATCAATATTTTCATGTTCTCTAAAATGTAGAAGTGAATACCGCGGCTCATGGTGCATAAACTTCGGCATCCAACACTATCATCTGCTTATCAGGACCCCATCCAACACCACTTATCTGGATGCAAGCTCACACATCGGTAATGCGACGTTGCAAACCTTTCATTTGATTTCTGATGCGTCTGGAATGTAACACCGAACGATGTCGTTTACCGCAAGCGCACGGTATATTGGCAAACGGGTATCAAACACGGGGAAGCGGTGCTATACTACCTATCTACTCCTATGTTGAGTTAGACTTGCGTGTTTATTGATGGATGTGGATTGTGGAGTGTCGTGATGGTGATGGATGCGAAAGTCGTGTCACTCGATGTCGCAAATATGGGGTTCCACACAAAGAGAGAGAGAAATAAAATACAAAAGACTAGGGCTTTAGGACTCGCCACTAGGACCATCAGATGTCGACGCTAGGCTAGGACTCATACGTTGCGTTGGTCTAATTGTGGGATCGTAATGACGTGCGTCTATATTTCATATATTCACGCACGTTTTCTTTTGTGTTTCTCCGTGTTTTCCGCCGTCTCTTGTTCGTTTTCGTATGTTTTCCCGTTTTCTTTCACTTTTCTCTGTTTGTCCATGATTGCAGGAGTTCGACCACGTAGGGGACCTTTTACGATGATATCCCAAGTCCCCGGAGCAACGGGAGAAGTCACGTGTGATCCAGGGGGTCAAACGGCGAAGTACTCATCTTTCTGCCCCTCACCCGGTCGGTTGGTCATCTCCAACCGATCGGGTGATGCACGCGTGCACCAACCGACCGCTACCGCAGCTCACGAAGAAGTCACCCGACCGGTTCACAGACCGGTTCTGCGGGCGGCTGTTCTCTGTCTTTTCGAGCAGAATTCCAACCGATCGGGTGACTCTCACCCGATCGGTTCATCTGTAGCTGAGAAAAAGAGCTGAAGACACGGGCGTCGAACCGACCGGTTCACCCGACTCCTCCAAGATCCAACCGGTCGCTCAAGAACTCACCCGATCGGTTCATGAGATCGGGTGAAAACTCGCCGTTTTCTGTGATTTATCTGTAACGGATCAACCGATCGGTTGACTTGTCACCCGATCGGTTGATCCGAAAATCTATATATATGACCCCTAGGGTTCCAGAAACGAGAGAGTTGTATTTTTTTACTGTTTTATTTCCTTGTGACGGCTGTAATTGTTACTCTTAAGTAAGTTTTCAGATCTTTCTAATTTTTTAGTATTGTCTTTACTACTCCTTTACTTCCGCATTGCAATTGTCGGATTATGATTCTAACGGTTAAATTTCATTTAGATTGCTTTTTCATGAATTTTTGTGAGTAGTTCCCAAATCTGGGATTTTGGTGGAAACCCCTTCGGGGGCTCTTCCCGATGCGTCCATAGGGTTAGGAAATCGATAGGGAGTAGGAATCTAACGGTTACGCGGGGTGTTTCATTGTCATCGGCGGGAAAAAGACCGCCTTTGACCGTCGGGCCAAGGGGGAATAAACTTGGCGGTTGACTCCCTAGCCAAAGCTCACGCCTTTAGCGTAGACGCCGAATCCTAGCACGCGGGAGCGGCAGGATGAGACGTCGGGAGATATCGTTGCGGACTTAGTGCTCCCGGGATCGATCAGTGTTTATGGACACGGGAGTGCCCACTGATCGAATCCGGGAAGTCCGGTGTATCATCCTGGGCACCGACCGGAATATCGGGCCCATGGGACGCCGGTACCACTTTCAGAGGCAACGTCTCACCATTAGACCCTAATCCCGATCGCTATCCATACCCGTAGGCCGTAGCGGCGAGAGTCTCTCGTCGGGTCGGATACCAAAGTCCCGGGTTTACTTTCTTTTTGTTCATACGCTTTCATTTCCTTTCGTGACAACCAACCACCGATTCGGGCTAGCTCGCCCCTCGGGGTGATTTAGGTCCTACCTGACCCAAGCACAACCTCGCCTCCCTGAGTTCGATATTCCCGCACCCTACACTAACCGTGAAACTTGCGGTAAACGACACCGCGCCGCCGCGCACATCACACGGGGCGCCGGTCAAGTTTATGGCGCCGTTGCCGGGGAGGCAACGTGCTTGATATCTTAGGATCTCTTGAACCCTCGTGTCTAGCTCACATCCCTACCTCGCGATAATTTTCGCATTCTTGTTTTTCTTTTTCTTATTTGTTTTTCTTATTTTTATTTCTTATTTTATCTGTTTCTTTCCCACTTGTCGCTTCACGGGTGTCTGTTGTTTTTCATGCGCAGGAGTTCAAGGAGTCTTGACGACTTGATCCCCCTCAATCCAGAGATTAACGCCACCCTTAGGCGTTTGGCCGCCGAGAAGCGAAGAAGGGAAGATCCCGAATCCATGGAGGAGAACACCCCACCTCACAAGTCTCTGCTGGAGTACTCGATGCCATCCATCGAGTCGACTTCTGACATCCGATCTCCAGCTATTGCGGCCCAAAGCTTTGAGCTGAAGCCGTCTCTAGTGACATGGATCCAGCAGGACCAGTTTGCGGGTGCGCCCATGGAGAGCCCGATAGAGCACTTAGACTCCTTCTTGGAGAAGTGTGACACCTTCAGAATTAATGGTGTCACTACAGAGGCTATCCGTCTGAAGCTGTTCCCTTTCTCTTTGCGGGACAAGGCCAAGCAGTGGTTAAGGGGGAAGGACCCCAATACTTTCAACACATGGGAGAAACTCTCCAATGCTTTTCTGACGAAGTTCTTTCCTCCGGGGAAGACCATGAAGTTGAGGAGTGAGATCTCCTCCTTCTCCCAGGCCAGCCACGAGTCCTTGCATGAGGCTTGGACGAGATATAAAGAGATGCAAAGAAGATGCCCTCATCATGAGCTTCCGAAGTGGCAGATTATCAATCTGTTCTACAATGGGCTGAGGGATGACCTTAAATCTTCTATGGACGCCGCGGCTGGGGGTTCCTTCATGTCCCGAAGCGAGGAAGATGCCGGGAATATTCTGGAAAACATGGCATCAAACAATAAGCGGTGGTGTGACGAGAGAGCCACACCAAGAACTGGGGGTATACACAGAGTCGAGGACATCGACAAACTTTCGAGCAAGTTTGACTTGCTTTCGACCCAGATCTCCGCACTGATGGTTGGAGCCGGTGGAGCCGGTACACAGCAAGTTTCTGCAGTAGAGTCCGAATTCCTTGGGGAATTCGACGGTGGTGACATCTCACCACCGTTGGATCAGGCGAGCGCACTATTTTACAACCCCACGGGGAATGCGCCATATCCGCCAAGGACAAATTCGAACCCGGCCTACTCTCCCAACAACCGGAACCACCCGAATTTCAGTTACCGGCCACCATTTCAGCCCTCGCCGCCTCAGCAGCCGCAGCAACAAATCTATCAGCCGGCTAGACCACCGCAGAATCAGGGTCAGCTGCAACCATTTCAGCAGCAACCTCAGCAACAAACGTACGCTCCCAGGAATCAGCAGCCGTTCCAGCAGCAGCAGTATGGCCAGCAGAGGGCCGTCTCTCCGGTTGAGTCTCTCTTGACTCAATATATTACCAACCAGGAGAGGATCAACCAAAAGCTGGAAATGGGCCAGCGGACCCTCACGGACCAAGTAACCCAGCTGGGGTTACAGGTGGCGAACCTCGCAAGGTCACAAAACCAATTGCCGCCACAACCGGAGGTGAACCCTCGAGGAGCAACACAAACATCGGCACTCGTGCACGAGCACGCGAATGTGTCCGCTATCATTCTGAGAAGCGGGACACAAATTCCTACTAGAGTGCCCCCTAGCAACCCGGAAGCACCATTGGTCGTTGAGAGACCGACTGAAAAATTAAACGACATCGGTGCTTCGTCATCAAATCCCATGACTCCGGAGGGAGTGTCCGAAGAAGAGAAGAAGAAGGAGGAGGAGAGCCCAAAAGTTTATAAACCCGTTGTGCCATTTCCCCAACGGTTGGCTCAAGAAAAAATTGATGAGAAATATGGGAAGTTCTTCGCCATGGTCAAGGACCTAAGCCTGCAAATCCCCTTCTTGGAGGCAATTGAAACAATCCCCTCCTATGCAAAATTCTTGAAAGATTTGGTGACGAAAGGGTCGAGAAAAGAGAAAGTGGTGCTGACGGCAGAATGTAGCGCTCTTATCCAGAGGGATAACCCGCCAAAGCTCAAGGACCCGGGGAGCTTCTCTATCCCTTGCACGATCGGGGCTGTGAAGATTAATCGTGCACTCGTCGATCTAGGAGCGAGTGTTAGCTTGATGCCCTTGTCAATGTATAGAAGGATAGGAATGGGTGATTTGGAGCCCACCGGGATGACCCTACAACTAGCTGACCGGTCGGTCAAATATCCGGTGGGAATTGTTGATGATCTCCCCGTGAATGTGAGAGGGGTGCATGTGCCTGTGGACTTTGTAGTCATGGACATGCCCGAAGACGCACACACCCCCATCATCCTGGGATGGCCTTTCATGGCCACTGCTGGCGTTCTTATAGATGTGAAGAACGGAAAACTCTCCTTGAACGTCAGCGGAGAGAAAGTTGAGTTTGACCTGGGACTATCCATGAAGCACCCCGACCCTCCTGATGACCTCCGGTGTAATCTGCTTGAGATAGAAGAAGAAAAAGCTGTAGAGGAGAACTCCTGGGAGATTCTCCTGAGAAAACCCCCCGATGAATTGGGGAATTCTGAAGATGAAGAAGGCCCCGAAGACGAAGAAGCTGCTGGAAAACCAAGTGCAGCGAGAACGACCCCTCCCGGGTTCCCCAAGTTTCCTCCTGTGAAGAGAACGGGGAAAGAGCTCACGGACCTCACTAAAGACGAGGTCCGAATCCTGAAGAAGATGGCGGGAAGCGCCACCACCAAGGAAAAGCCCCCGGATCTCAAGAACAAAGGGAGGGTGGTCGAGCAAGTATTTTTCCAGCCGCTGACTACCCCGAGCGCCTTCAGCTCCAACAAGGAAGAGATGCCTAAGTTTGGGCATCACCCGTATCAGCCACCATGAGCATCTCTTGCGGGCGTCGAGCCAACGACGTTAAACAAGTGCGCTTCATGGGAGGAAACCCATGTTCTAAATTTTTTCTCTAATTTTTAGCATTATTTTTTACTTTACTTTATCTATTTCTATAAATAAATTCAGCCGCGGGAACATCCGTTAGGGGACTTAATCAAATTTCTTGGTTTTTGCAGGAAACAAGCCCCAACTGATCGGGTGATAACTCACCCGATCGGTTGGGATGTATCAGATACATGCCGAGATCTGTCCCCGAATGAACCGATCGGTTGAGTAATGAAGAGACCGGGTGGCAGACCGGGTGAGCTGGGGAGAACTCTCGGAAAATTTTGAGGAATATCAACCGATCGGTTGAGTTTGAGCGCGATCGGTTGACCTGACCGGGTGAGAAGCCCTAAGTTCTCGGGAAATTTAGTGGAGCGGCCAACCGATCGGTTGACAAGTCAACCGATCGGTTCGCCTGTAGCATTTCTTCGGCAAGATTTTCGACCCAACCGTCAACCGACCGGGTGACAAGTCACCCGATCGGTTCGACTTAAAACCCTATATAAACCCCCCGACACCCGCTCGTTTTCGCCCTCGCCCGATCGCAAATTCCGCCGTCGTTTCGCCTTCCCCTCTTCTCCAACAACCGATCCCCACTCCCCCACGTCCCCTACTCCCCCATTACTCCCACTCTCCACCTCCTTCATCAACCCCTCCATCATCTACACCCTCTCTCTCATCCCATTCCGAGATTTTTGACCTAATTTTCCCAAATCCACCTCCATTTCGAAAAATTTCGCCGAAGGAGTTCGCCGCGGCTCCACGCTACTCTCGCTGAACAGTTTGGGGCATCAACGAGCAAGCTCCGCCACTCCGCTTGGGTAAACTCGCTCCTAAGCTTATTTTATACATTTGCCCTATTTATTGTGCTTGCTCGTTTGCTTGTGATTGGTGTGCATCCACGATTTTTGCACTAATTCTTGCTCGCACACACGCATGGCTAAAGATAAGGATAAGGGGAAGGGTATCATGAGGGAAGAGGAGCCGTCTCGAAAGAGACGAAAACAAACACGCCCCCCTTCCCGTACACGAGCACTTACACTTAGCCCTCCTCCACCTATTATCCCCCATGTGGACCCAATGTTGGGCCCGCACGGGTATATTTTTCGGAACCAGGAGCACAAAGATTTTTACCGTAGGCTTGATGCTCGAGGGCATCTATCCACCAAGTTCCCGCACGCACGTACACTTGTCGATCTCGGTGTCTTCACCGAGGTCGAATCTCTTTTCGCTAACTTGGGGTGGTTAGCCTTTCTTAATACACATGCCATATCCTACCCGGCCCTCACACTCGAATTCCTCTCTACACTTGTCTGGGAGTCCGGGTCGATCATTAGATTCAGGGTGCGTAACCGTAGTGTCACCACAAATCTAAATACGATTAATGATATATTTGGTTTCCCCAATCTCGGGGATGATGCCATCCGACACTACGGGTACACGCCCGAGTTTGATGTCGATCAATTCTGGTTCTGCCTCACGCTGATCCGCGACTACCCCCGAGGAAGGTCCAAGGCCTCCTCCATCATTCATCCCGTGTTTAGATTGGCCCACAGGATCATTTCATCCGCATTCTTTCCTAGGGACGAGTCTGGTACTGTGACTATCCCTGACCTTTTTATCCTTTGGGCCATGACTTTTCCTTATGTCCGGGATGATGATGGAGTCAGCTTCAGAGCCCCTACCGTCCCCATCCATAGTAGCGATTGGCTTGTTTACAAGCTACTCGAGATCAGCCGGGCCGGGAAGGGGAAGTTCTGTTGTGGGGGCATCATCACGATCATATGCTCTCACGCCCAATTCAATATCACCATCCCTAATAATCTTCCAGTTGCCGCAGGACCCTCACATCTCGATATTGATGTCCTGCGGCACATCCACATGATCAAGCCCCGCTCGGATGGCCGCTTCATATTTCATTATGGCCACCCCCAGCCCCTTACACCATTCTGCCCAACCCCGCTCGCATGACCCTTGCTCTCGTGGGAGATTGGACTTTCCCTCCTGATCCCGATTTCTTAGCTGGGTTGAATCTTCCTTTCTTTCCCGCAGGCGCCCGCAGATCACCGTCCCCTGCCGCCCACTTAGGCGAGCAGGATATCCCTGCGTCTGGGGGAGACTTAGGGGCTGGCCCGAGTCGTCCCGTTTCTGCTCCGGGACCGATCACGTCTGAGCACCTCCTTGCGGCCATTTCTGGCCTTGTCTCCTGTGCTGGCATGACCACTGCCGCCAGCACCTCTTCGACCTTACCTGGCGGCACCACCGCTGCCTCGCGCCAGTCTACGTCTTTTGGTCGCCGTCAGGTATCTGCCCGTCTAGGACTTGAGAGGGAGGTCGTCGCCCTTCGTGAGCTCGCCATGTCCTCTGTTTCCTCGGACCCATCACCATCCTCCTTTCTTACTCACCCACGTTTCCTCGCACTTGAGAGGAATGTGGCCGCCATTCTCCGCCTTCTTACTCATATCCACGGACCACCTCCACCTTCACCACCTCCACCTTCACCACCCAGGCGATCTTCTCCTCCACCCTCCCACACTTCTCCACTTCCATCACCCCCCCTCACCACATTCTTCTCCTCCCTCTTCACATCCCATCCCGTCATCCACTTCACCCCTCCCGACCACTTCCACCGCACTCACGCTACCTCCATCCTCCTCCGTCACTCCATACGTGCGCCGGAGGAAATTACCGGTACGCTCCAGATCCCTCCTGTTGGATATGGAAGACGTTTGTACACCCTTGTGGGGGATGTACGAGGGAATACGGACCTCGAACGTCGCGCACACGAAGTCGTGTGCAAAGGGAATCTGTTCCCTAGCGGAGAGGATCTCTGTATGAGCGGGAAAGTCGCATTATATATGCATAAATGCATGCGACATATGGCTAATAAAGGGGGAATATCTTAAGCTTATATTGTACCATGCATATGGTACAACTTAAGCTTATAATGTGCCATGCATCATGGTACACCTTAATTAAGTTGTTCCAAATGAACAACTTACCCTAAAATAACTACCTTGGGGGCTATAAATAAGACCCAAGGGTAGCCATTTTCCTTACACTTTTTGCATGAAATTCATGCATGCATCTTCTTCCTAGCGAAGCTCTGCAGAAATATTTCCTCTCCCTCCATCCAAGTTCTTAATCTAAAATAGAGATTTAGATTGTGGATTTAGTAGCCTTACTCCGTTCGTGAGTAGACTCGATCCGTCGTGGCGAATCCGAAGGCGAAGTTCGTAGACTACCGTGCAGCGTACGCAAGCGTAAGTCTAAACTTCATATTATCGATCCTAACTCTGTTTTGGATAGGATCCTACATTGGTATCGGAGCCATATGGGTTCGCCCCGGTCAATCCACCGCCCCGTCGAAACTACGAACGAGTCGTTGTCTTTTTCACGAATGGGTCTCCTACTATTACGGATATAGTAGGAACGCTTCGTGACGGAGAGAACACAGCGGTTGTTCTTTTCACGTTAGGGTCTCCTATCATTACGGATATGGTAGGAACTCTCCGTGACGGGAAGAACCGACCGTTCACGTAGTACGTTATTCATTTTTGGCACACGGCCATTAGGAAATAACTAATTTCTCGACGAACGGGTGCTTCATCGACGAACGAGTGCTTCATCGAGGAAGATGATGGAAGTTATTTCCATCGGGTAAGAGGAAAATTTGGTGCATGTGCACCATGGCCAAATGGGCTATGAAGGCCATGCACCCCTTCTCCCCATGCGGAGGGGGTTGGCTACGGCCAATAACCACCGGCGACCACCCCATCAAGGGGGAGGAATGAGTGCGGCAACCCCATTTAAAGGGGGTGGCCGGCCATGGCCAAAGGGGCCATGGCCGGCCAACGCCGAATGGCCTTGGCCATGACCGGGCATGGCCAAGCCATGGCCGGCCATGGCCAGGCCGGCATTGGCCGGCCAAGGCCAGGCCGGCAGTGGCCGGCCTTGGCCAAGCCCTGCCGGCCAGGCCGGCCCTGGCAGTGGCCAGGGCCAGGTCGGCCCTGGCAGTGGCCAGGGCCGGCGCCCTGGCCTCAGGCCAGGGCCTGGCCGAGGCCAGGGCAGGAGCCCTGGCCCCGGCCAGCGGCCTGCCGGCCCTGGCAGAGGCCAGGGCCGGCGCCCTGGCCTCAGGCCAGGGCCGGCGCCCTGGCCTCAGGCCAGGGCCTGGCCGAGGCCAGGGCAGGAGCCCTGGCCCCGGCCAGCGGCCAGGGCCGACGCCCTGGCCTCAGGCCAGGGCCTGGCCGAGGCCAGGGCAGGAGCCCTGGCCCCGGCCAGTGGCCTGGCCGGCCGGCCCTGGCAGAGGCCAGGGCCTGGCCGGCCCTGGCCGAGGGGGCCAGGGCCCCTGGCCGGCCAGGGCAGAGGCCCTGGCCGCCCCTTGGCCAAGCCCCGGCCAGGGCAGAGGCCCTGGTCGGGAGAATTTGCATTTCGAAAATTGGTCGACCAATTTTGTGTTTTTGGTCGACCAATCTGGCAGAAGGTCTGAGTCGGCTGCAAATTTGTCAACTGACCCATACGGGGTGACAAAAGGCATTGGTCAAACTCGAATGTGTCGATTAGCCCATACGGGGCTAACCACAGTGCCGACTAGTTCATACGGGACTAACGTTTTAATGAAGTTTTTCATTGGGCTCTACTCCTTGAAGATTAGCCATAGTGCTCTACTTCATGCGAGATTAGCCAAGTCATTGTGCTCTACTCTTCGGAGATTAGCCAATGTACTTATGAAATTGTGCTCTACTCCTTGAAGATTAGCCGTAATGCTCTACTTCATGCGAGATTAGCCATGTCATTGTGCTCTACTCTACGGAGATTAGCCAATGAACTTATTACGTTGTGCTCTACTCTACGGAGATTAGCCAATGTATTTTATATTCGTTTTGAAAAATACGTTTTCAAAAACGCTTTTCCGCTGCTAAGTACTATAAGAGTACTAACATTTGATAAAGTGAAGGAGAAATATTGAAAGTTACTCTAGATGGTGATTGGAAACATAGTGACCTTTCCGATTCTAGAGTAACATCTTCAATATTTTTCGAAAGTAACTTATCAAATACTTATTTTCCGCTGCTAGTACTATAAGAGTACTATTGTTTGATAAGTGATGGGGGAATATTGAAAGTTGTTCTAGATGGTGATTGGAATCATAGAGACCTTTTCGATTCTAGAACAACACCTTCAATATTTTTCGAAAGTAACTTATCAAATATAATATAATTCCAAGTGGGATTTGAATTTTAGAACTATCCAAATGGGATATTCTATTATCATTTCAAGTGGGAGTTATATTTTAAGAATTTTTTATGCAATGTTTTTGATCGAACCTTCGGTTTTGTCTTTTTGCAGCATTTTAAAAGTAAAATGTCTTCCGCTTCAAAGAATATCGTCGCTGAGTTAAACAAAGGTGAAAAACTCAACGGCGATAATTACAAACTTTGGTCCATTAAGATACAATACGTTTTAGAGGAGCAAGAAGTGCTCGAAACTCTAAAGAACGTAATGATTGAACCCGAGTTGGGCACTACGGCCCAACACCGAAGAGACAAGGAAGCTTTTGATGCTTGGTCTCGGAAGAATAAGATAGCGCGCATTACGTTATTAAGCAGTATGGCTGATGACATAATGCGCATCTTTCGAGAACATGACCTAGCCATGGACATATGGTCCAAGCTAGAGGAGAAGTTCGGTGGCACATCGGTGTCCAAACTTCGCGCCTTAACTATAAAGTTCGATACATATAAGAAACGTCCAGATCATTCCATGGGGAAACATCTGCGACATATGGCGAACCTTATATCAGAGTTAAAGGACGCAGGTCATGTGCTCACGGATGAGCAACAAATCCAAGCAGTCATACGTTCCCTACCAAATGGGTGGGATCAGATGAAGATGCATCTCACTCATAATGAGAGCATCAAGACCTTCAACGATGTTTCCAAGCACCTCGAATTAGAGGAAGAGCGGCTTGCGGCTGCCAAGCCAGGTGCAGAAGTGCACATGGTTGCTAGTTCCTCACACGGGGGAAAGAAACGTAAAGATCGTTCGAAGTCTTCTAATGAACGTAATAAGCAACCTGAGTCTACCAAGGAACCCAAACATAAGGGTGGACACAAGAAATGGCACAAGAAGAAAGACTTGAAAAGGATCAAGTGCTTCAAGTGCAACAAGCTCGGTCACTATGCTCGTTCGTGTACGAGTGGAAGTGACGAGGTAACTTGTAATACTAGTTACATATGTGTTTCTAGTTCACTATTTCTTGTGGAATCTAATCCATTTTGGGATAATTGATTCAGGTGCCACCGACCACATAGCAAAGGACAGACGGACCTTCGTGGAGTATCACCGGATACTCAAGGAATGAAGTGGATCAATGTAGGAAACAACACGCGTGTTGAAGTGAAAGGCGTTGGGACTCGCAAGCTTGTCTTGGACAACGGCCGCACTATCCTACTTCATGATGTTCTCTTCATTCCATATATTCAAAGGAATATTAAAATTGTGGTCAATTTATTGGGTCTTGGTTAATGGTTGGTTCCTTCATGTTTGTAATATGGACCTATTTTTGTAATAATTCCTTTATTGGTTCTGGGTTATGTATTTAAAGGATTCATTGTAATAAGTACAATGTATGATTTCTCATTTCCTTATGACAAATTCTTTGACTAATGAGTCTAATATAATTTGTTGGCACTCAAGGCTTGGTCATATTGGACCAACGCGTATGGATAGACTTGCCAAACGTGGCCTTCTATCCAATGTTTCAAAGGTTGAAATGTCGACCTGCGAACATTGCCTTGAAAGGAAATCTTGTCGCAAGCCGTTTGGAACCGGCACAAGGGCCAAGGTTCCATTACCGCTTATCCATTCGGACATATGTGGTCCGATGAATGTCAAGACAAGACGCGGGAAGTCCTATTTCATCACTTTTAATTGATGATTTCACCCGATTCAGTCATATCTATTTGATATCCCACAAAAGTGAAAGCACTAAACCTGCTTTAAAAACTATATGAGTTTAGTGGAGAATCAATTAGATCGCAAGATTAAGGTCATGCGAACCGATAGGGGCGGTGAATATCAATCAACAAGTTTAAAGGAACTTTGTGATGAAAAAGGCATAGTACATCAGGTAACTATGCCTTATACTCCTCAACAAATTGGTGTTGCAGAAAGGAAGTATAGGACTTTAATGAAAAATGGTCCATTCAAAGATGGCGCAAGCTAACTTGCCAATCACCTTCTGGGATGATGCATTATTGACAACCGTTTTCATTTTAAACCGCGTACCCTCGAAATCAGTTAGCTCCACTCCTTATGAGTTGTGGAACCAAAGGTCTCCTGACTTAAACATTTTACCTTGAGTTTGTGCATTCAACGCACATATTTCCTCCCATAAGTATGGCAAACTTGGGCCATGGGGAAGGAAATGTATCTTTAAACGATACGCATTAAACTCCAAAGGTTATGTTTTTGTTAGTCAGGAAGACAATGGTGTGCTAATTGAGTTTGAGTCGAGGGATGTCACTTTCTTGGAAAACGAGTTTCCAAGACATGGCGAGATAAGTCAGGACTTATCTCTATTTGAGATTTGTGATCAAGAAGGATTACCTCATTCGAGTGGGAGAATTCTTGGTGAAAACGAAAATACTTTTCAACCTTCACCAATGGATTATACGAATGACGATTATCCTATTCCATACGGGAATAATGATCCAAGTGGGAGCAATTCTAACAACATTTCAAGTGGGAGTGATATTAGAATTGATCTAAATTCGAGTCAACAAGGACTTAAAGAATCTCAAATATGCCACATCATGCCCTGCAAAAGACAAATGGATGGAAGCGATTAAGGAGGAATTGAAATCCATGAAAGTTAACCAAGTCTGGGACTTAGTTAACTCACCCAGAGGACATAGAGCAATTGAGAACAAATGGGTTCTCAAGATCAAGCATAAGGCTGATGGCTCTATAGATAGATATAAAGCTCGCCTTGTCGCGAAAGGTTTTACGCAACAGGAAGGGATAGACTACGAAGAGACCTTCTCACCTGTTGTGCGTTTTACCTCGATTCGCCTGATTCTGGCAATGGTAGCTTGCTTATACCTCGAATTACATCAGATGGATGTAAAGACTGTCTTTCTCAATGGAGAATTGGACGAGGAGATCTATATGGAACAACCAACAGGGTTTGTAAAAGAAGGAAACGAACATAAGGTTTGTAAACTTCGTAAGTCCATATATAGTCTTAAATAATCCTCGAGGCAATGGTATATACGATTTCAAGAAATTGTCTTATCAAATGGATTTTCCATACTTGATGAAGATAACTACGTATATATCAAGAGGATTAAAAGCAAGCATGTTATTATGTCTCTATATGTAGATGACATTTTAATAGCCAGAAATGACAAGGGCTTTGTGATGAGTATCAATGCTTGGCTTTCATCAGTATTTGAGATGAAAGGCATAGGAAAAGCCGCATATATCCTTGGAGTTAAGATTTCAAGGAATCGTTCGAAGAAACTTCTTTCTCTTTCACAGGAGATTTATATAAAGAAGGTTCTAGAACGATTTAATATGCAGGACTGCAAGTCCATTGATATTCATATAAGCATATGCAATAATTTATATCTGGAATCGTGTCCAAAGAACCAAAAAGGAAAAGGAAATTATGGAAAAAGTTCCATATTCCAGTGCAGTTGATAGTCTTATGTACGCTATGGTGTGTACGAGACCGGACATCTGTTTTGCCGTTGGAAACGGTAAGCTGTTACCAATCCAACCCAGGGCAAGAACACTGGAAAGCGGTTAAGAGGATAATGCAGTATCTTAAAGGAACTGCAGATTTGCAAAAGACTATGATAAAACCAAGAAGGTAGACATAAGGTACATATCTACGCATGAGATGATAGAGGATCAGCTTACGAAAGCAATCCCCAGAAATGTGTTTTATAAACACTTATCATCCCAAGAATTGCGTATGAGCTGAGTTGTACCAATATATATTCTCATGTCTAAGAAAGATCAAATTTAATAAAAGAATAAGTTCTTTTTCAAGCATTGCATATGAATTTCTTAAAGAAATGTTTGTGTACATTTTTTGAAATCTCAGCTGAATTGTGTGTATGTCGGACAGATTAAGGTTGGCTCTCTCACATGAGCAACCGCCTTATCTTATCAGATGGATAAGATAGAGATGAGACTAGTTTAAAGTCAAAATCATTAGACGAATGATTTAGAGTCATGACTTTAACAAAGTTAGTCGATTGAAAGATCTGCATCATATGGATGCTTACAAAAGATCTGAGATCTGTATCACAAGGATAAAAAGATCTCATTGGATTTTATAATCCTATCTGTCTTATGCAGGATGAGAGTCCGGGAATATTTCCTGAGTAGTAAGGGGACTCAAAAGATAGGCACTGTGGTGTCTGATCTTTCATCCGTACAACATCATTAAGACATACTCTCCCTGGGAAAGGAGTGATGTTGTAATACGTGTTCATACCACGTATGCATTTCGACCACTGAGTTAGTAGGAATAGTGTTTGCTATTATGTGAGACTCAAAGGCCATATGGGTCTTAACTCTTACCCTCAAGGACTCCAATTGGTTCCTTTAGATTTGACGAGATGATCGCTATCTTAGCGTGTTACTAATGGGCTATGGTAATTCGGCTCGGCGGGGCACGTTAGAAAAGCGAATCAAGTCAAGATCAGAAGGTTCGCAAGAAGAGGAAGATTGATTTCATATTCGCATTTGGACTTTAGTGATTCAAAGCTGGCCAGCCAATTGTAATCCAGATGGGATTCAATTGTTGAATATAAAGTACAAGAAAATGTGAAAAAATAATCTAGGGTAAAGCATGCGTTGAACTACTCAACTTTGCACCTTCGAGGTCGTTGTGTATCTCTAACAAGTGCACAACAACAGACTCAACGCGCATGACGGTCGCACGGTCTATTTCTCGGTATGATAGATGAAAGAACTAAGGGAAAGACGTTCTCTTACAATCCCCTCAAGTGTGAGTGGGAGATGTTGGATATGGAAGACGTTTGTACACCCTTGTGGGGGATGTACGAGGGAATACGGACCTCGAACGTCGCGCACACGAAGTCGTGTGCAAAGGGAATCTGTTCCCTAGCGGAGAGGATCTCTGTATGAGCGGGAAAGTCGCATTATATATGCATAAATGCATGCGACATATGGCTAATAAAGGGGGAATATCTTAAGCTTATATTGTACCATGCATATGGTACAACTTAAGCTTATAATGTGCCATGCATCATGGTACACCTTAATTAAGTTGTTCCAAATGAATAACTTACCCTAAAATAACTACCTTGGGGGCTATAAATAAGACCCAAGGGTAGCCATTTTCCTTACACTTTTTGCATGAAATTCATGCATGCATCTTCTTCCTAGCGAAGCTCTGCAGAAATATTTCCTCTCCCTCCATCCAAGTTCTTAATCTAAAATAGAGATTTAGATTGTGGATTTAGTAGCCTTACTCCGTTCGTGAGTAGACTCGATCCGTCGTGACGAATCCGAAGGCGAAGTTCGTAGACTACCGTGCAGCGTACGCAAGCGTAAGTCTAAACTTCATATTATCGATCCTAACTCTGTTTTGGATAGGATCCTACACCTCCCACCACCTCCCACTACCGTCACCTCCACATCCACCTCCTCCATTTCTATTCCTCTCACCACAGCCTTGATCGCCTTCCTACCACCACCACCCACCACCACAGACACTCCTCCCATAATTCACACCACCACTGCCCCTATACCCTCACCTCATTCCCCACTTCTCCGCACACCCCCTGCCTCCCCCGACCACCCATCCCCGCCCTCTTCCGATGATGACGAGGACTCACCTTCTGCTGCTTTCTGATTTCCCCTCTTTTTGTTTTTGACTCCCCCTTGCACTTATCTGGATTTCATTGATCATATCATTTCGCTAGCACTTTCTGGTCTAGCTTGGGGGACGTCTGTTTTGGTGTGCTGTCGTGTTTTGTTTGTTTTTCTCATTTTTGTGTGTGTGCTTGTTTTTCACTTTTTGAGTGTCGTGGCGTGTGATTTTATCTTTACTTTTCTTTTCGTATTGTTTGATTTTGTTCTCAATTTTTCTCTCTTTTTCATTTTCATCTATTTTTTTTCCTGGTTTTCATTTCTTTTCGTGTCTGTGCGTATTCCCCCCCCATTTTCATTGCCCTCCCGTACTCACTCTTATTGCATTGAGGGCAATGCAAGTTTCAGCTTGGGGGAGTCGCACTTCGTGCGTCATTTGTGTTGTTTTTCTACGTTATTCGAGTCATTTTCCATCGTGTTTTTCTTTTTTTTCTTTTTCCTTCTTTCTTTAGCTCTTTCTCCTAGAAATAAATCCTATGATGAATCGCCACAAAATCACACACACCTAGCATTGCATCGATAATCACACTCACTAACCCTAGGATTTCGAGTCCTCTTGCATTTCACGCATCGTGGGTCCACTTAGCTTTTTGTGAGTCGTGTGTCGTGACTAGCAATTGGTGTGCTTCTGCCTTGTGATTTTACTTTATATACCTGTCCAGGAATGACCCTTAGATTATCATGCTCCGATATTGAATATGCGGTATTTGCTTCTATATGCATGCTATATATATGTCGTATACTTCATTTCACATGCGTCGGGATTCCACAACTAAGGACTAGGATAACCCAATTAGCCTGAGCTCTATTTAGCGAGAATAGTTCCCTTTGCCCAAGTGTTTAGATTTCGACTTCTTTTTTGTTTTACTTGGTGCAAATCCCCTCGTCGTGTACCGTTCTCCCACTTGGGAGAGTACACAAGTGTATAGCCAAAAACCCAAAAATCCAAAAAAAATGGGAGAAAAGAAATGAAAAACCCAAAAAGAAAAGAAAAAAAATTGTATAGCCAACAAGCCAAAAAAATATGCAAATACCCAAAACCCAAAAAAATTCCCGTGTGAATATTTTCATACTTGCCAAGAATAAAGGGAAGGCGAGAATTTGCACCGAGTGTTCTTCTCCACATCATCTCAACCCCCGTCGTTATCAAAGACACTTGGCTTAGGAGCTATTTAGCTAGTATCTAGGCTATAGTGGCGTGATTTCCTTAACCCTAGTTGTGGAGTCCCCGATGCATGATACGCTCCTATTCTCTCTATTCTCATGCATGCTCGAACTTATATTCGCCGCTTAATTCAATTCGATTCGATATTTGGGTCATATCTTGGATTTGTGTATATCGAGCCTCGTAGCACATCGTAGAAAGCATCACCATTTGCTAGCACACGACCACGCTCACTCGCGCTTCACTGCGTGGACCCACGACACTTATTTGGACTCGCTTTCCTAGGTTTAGTGGTGTGATTTGGCGTTTGCTTGCTGGGGTGTGTCGTTTTTGATTTTGATGGCTCTGATGGACGATCTAGGGCTTAGAGTTTTCTTTTTCTTTCTTCCTCTCTATGTTTCCCTTCCGAGCTCCCACTCTCACTCGTCTTCCTCGAGGACGAGGAAGAGTTCATCTTGGGGGATTTTGACGTGCGTCTATATTTCATATATTCACGCACGTTTTCTTTTGTGTTTCTCCGTGTTTTCCGCCGTCTCTTGTTCGTTTTCGTATGTTTTCCCGTTTTCTTTCACTTTTCTCTGTTTGTCCATGATTGCAGGAGTTCGACCACGTAGGGGACCTTTTACGATGATATCCCAAGTCCCCGGAGCAACGGGAGAAGTCACGCGTGATCCAGGGGGTCAAACGGCGAAGTACTCATCTTTCTGCCCCTCACCCGGTCGGTTGGTCATCTCCAACCGATCGGGTGATGCACGCGTGCACCAACCGACCGCTACCGCAGCTCACGAAGAAGTCACCCGACCGGTTCACAGACCGGTTCTGCGGGCGGCTGTTCTCTGTCTTTTCGAGCAGAATTCCAACCGATCGGGTGACTCTCACCCGATCGGTTCATCTGTAGCTGAGAAAAAGAGCTGAAGACACGGGCGTCGAACCGACCGGTTCACCCGACTCCTCCAAGATCCAACCGGTCGCTCAAGAACTCACCCGATCGGTTCATGAGATCGGGTGAAAACTCGCCGTTTTCTGTGATTTATCTGTAACGGATCAACCGATCGGTTGACTTGTCACCCGATCGGTTGATCCGAAAATCTATATATATGACCCCTAGGGTTCCAGAAACGAGAGAGTTGTATTTTTTTACTGTTTTATTTCCTTGTGACGGCTGTAATTGTTACTCTTAAGTAAGTTTTCAGATCTTTCTAATTTTTTAGTATTGTCTTTACTACTCCTTTACGTCCGCATTGCAATTGTCGGATTATGATTCTAACGGTTAAATTTCATTTAGATTGCTTTTTCATGAATTTTTGTGAGTAGTTCCCAAATCTGGGATTTTGGTGGAAACCCCTTCGGGGGCTCTTCCCGATGCGTCCATAGGGTTAGGAAATAGATAGGGAGTAGGAATCTAACGGTTACGCGGGGTGTTTCATTGTCATCGGCGGGAAAAAGACCGCCTATGACCGTCGGGCCAAGGGGGAATAAACTTGGCGGTTGACTCCCTAGCCAAAGCTCACGCCTTTAGCGTAGACGCCGAATCCTAGCACGCGGGAGCGGCAGGATGAGACGTCGGGAGATATCGTTGCGGACTTAGTGCTCCCGGGATCGATCAGTGTTTATGGACACGGGAGTGCCCACTGATCGAATCCGGGAAGTCCGGTGTATCATCCTGGGCACCGACCGGAATATCGGGCCCATGGGACGCCGGGTACCACTTTCAGAGGCAACGTCTCACCATTAGACCCTAATCCCGATCGCTATCCATACCCGTAGGCCGTAGCGGCGAGAGTCTCTCGTCGGGTCGGATACCAAAGTCCCGGGTTTACTTTCTTTTTTTTCATACGCTTTCATTTCCTTTCGTGACAACCAACCACCGATTCGGGCTAGCTCGCCCCTCGGGGTGATTTAGGTCCTACCTGACCCAAGCACAACCTCGCCTCCCTGAGTTCGATATTCCCGCACCCTACACTAACCGTGAAACTTGCGGTAAACGACACCGCGCCGCCGCGCACATCACGCGGGGCGCCGGTCACGTAACATCTAGAATGTAGAATTCATGGTTCTAAACACCATGAATCTAACGTATCACATTAGCCCGTAAGTGCACACAATACGTGTTGTGTATTGATTCCCGGATTTGGTTTTGGATGATGAGCAAACATAAATAATATATACTAACTTATTTGTGAGCGCAGTTATGGAGATCTTCGCCAAAATACCACGTACATCAAAAGCAACATCTCAAGACTTCTCAATACGCGTGATCGTGTGCCTGGAGTTTCGTTGAAGCTCAAGGAGCAATGTTGAAGTCAAGAGGAATAAAGATTGAAGCTTTGAAGACGGCTCGTAAGGTTTATTTTATAGTCTTCTAGCTTCATAGATTAGAATGTTAAGCCTTGAGTAGGACTTACTTTATAATCTTCATTTCGCTCATATCTTAGAGCTAGGATAATCTTAAAAGCCAATAGAAACTTTTCCGAAGTCTATCGCTTCTTCCCTCGGCTTCGAGTGTATGTTAGTTGGTTCAAGAAGAGTCACCAACCGACTAGATGACGATCTAGTCAGTCGGCAACTCTACATGAACCGACTAGTTTGCCTCTCTTTATTCAGCTCTTACTATGACTATAGTTAGTCGGTCAAAGAAGAGTCACCGACCGACTAGATGACGATCTAGTCGGTTAGGAATCCTTCTCAGACCGACTAGTTGTGTACAGTCATTTTCAGCCTGAGCTACTGTTTCGAGTTAGTCGGTCAAAGAAGGTTTACCGACCGACTAGTTAAGAAACTAGTCGGTCAGCATTTGTTCTTACACCGACTAAGTCAACTTGAAGTCAGCATATTCTATTTCGACGTTAGTCGGTCAAAGAACATTCACCGACCGACTAGTTGTGAAACTAGTCGGTCGGCAAGTCTTCTTAGACCGACTAGTTGTCTTTGCCTGTACTTCGATCTTCTGAATGTTCAACCGTTAGTCGGTCTACGTTGTATCACCGACCGACTAGTTGATGAACTAGTCGGTCAGTGATCCTTCTTTGACTGACTAGTCTGGTTCAGAATAGAGCCGTTGGGAACTTTTCCAACACGACTTTCCTTGCCTCTATAAATACAAACCTGATTCGTTTGAGGCAATGTTAGAGGTCCATTTTCCAAACAATTTCAGACCTAAGAGAAGAGCTCTCCCAAGCTAATTCAAAGCTCTCTCTCCCTCACAAGAATCTCTCCCTCAACACCTTGAGCCATCTTCCTCAAGAGAGATTCTCTCCATTGTGAGCTTCTCAAGCCAAGAGCTTGATTCAAGTCATCATACTCCACCCTAGGCTTCCATTGCTGGTCATCTTCTTGAAGCTAGGGTTTGGTGACATCCTCTTCCACAAAATCCATCATTGCCCTAATTTGGTAAGTATACTCAAGGCATAGGATTTTGTAAGGTAAGAGTTTATTTCATTTCTATCGTATTTGAATTGTGTCTCTCGGTTGTGAGAGAGGGTGTGATCCCGGTTTGTGGGAGTCACATGTCTTTTGTATGATTTGACTTGTGAAGGTTTTTCACAAGTATTTCATAGTGGAAATCTTGAGTTAGGGTTGCTAACTCAAGTATCCGGAGGGGATCCGGGTGGTTGGGACGTAGGATCACCGGGAACAAGTCGGGGAGACTTGGGTGGATCCGAACCCATTAACATACTTTGTCTGCGTATGTTTTATTCTTGTTGTTTGTCGTTTAATTCCGCATTGTCGTTTGTTCATTGCACAATAGTTAGAAATAACTCTCTTAATTATTTTAAGTACTATTCACCCCCCCTCTAGTACGTGTGCAGTAGCTACCACATGGCACTGCAATTGGTATCAGAGCAAAGGTTAATGCTACAAAGTCAAAGCCATGACAAACAACGACTACAATGTCTTCAAGGATCGTCAAGGAGCTTCTTCAGTTTTGGAAGGGCAATCTTCTTCTAGGCCTCCCTCCTTCAACGGTACCAACTACGGGTACTGGAAATGCCGAATGGAAACGTTCCTCCGGAGCGCTTCACTTTGGAGAGCCACGATGAATGAATATGTCGAGCCCTCCGAACAAGATTTCGCGAAGTGGACTCCCGCGGAGGTCTCCGTGGAGGTAAGTAATGCCAAGGCAATGAACGCCTTGCAATGCGCATTGGAGCCCGAGGACTTCAATAAGATATGCACATGTAAGAGTGCATATCAAATATGGAACTCCCTCCTCATCTTACATGAAGGGACGAGTCGGGTAAGAGATTCTAAACTCGTGGTAGTGAATAAAGATTTCGAATTATTTCATATGCTACATGGTGAAAAGATGAAAGAGTATTATGCTCGATTCGTCGACATCACAAACGAGTTGGAAGCTCTTGGGAAGACCTACACCCAAAAGGAGAAAGTCTCGAAGATAATCGATGGACTTCCTTCTTGTTGAGAGAAGTGTACCTTCGCCATCGAGGAAGGTAATGACATGAAAACTTATACCGTGGTTCAACTAATGGGTACCTTGATGTCATACGAGGTACGCAAGGATAACAAGCTCATGATGAAAGAAAAGATGAAGTCGTACTTGAAGCAAGACGAGCCTAAGAAAAAGGCGATTGCATACAAGGCCGCTCCATCTACCGATGATGAAGAATCAGAAGAAGAATCGGACGATGAGTTGGACATGGAAGCTTTGGCCGATATGGCAAAGAAGTTCATCCGATTCGTCCGACAAGGTAAGTTGAATCGTAAATCTAAATTTATTTCGACTAATGTTTCTACTCCCGTGTGTTACAAATGCAATAAGCCAGGACATATCAAGCCGGATTGTCCTCTCTACAAACACAAGGGAAAGTGGAAGGGATCCAAGCACGACAAGTCAAGAAAGCACAAGAAAGGGCTTGTCGGCACTTTCACCGACTCCGATTCCTCAAGTGGAGAGTCGGACGATGAAAGAGTGGAGAAAGCACACACGTGCTTCATGTGCAAAGAGGATCGTGATGAAGACACCTCCTCCGATGAAAGTGAGGATGGAAGTGAGGATGAAGGCGAAGAGGTAACCAATGATGAACTTAGATTAGCCAATGAACAACTTTGGAGTAAGTTTTCTAATATGGCTACTAAATTTATGAAGATTAAAAATGAATTAGATAGTCTTAAAAACTCGCCTAAGCCTTTCATCGTCAACAACGACACCGTTGTTGATGGGTTGAGAAATGAGATTGAAAATCTCAAGTCTCAACTTGAGCATGTTCATATCGAGGATTCGGATGAACATGTGATAGCGGATTTGATGTCTCAAATCTCAACTTTGAGTATTGAGAATAAAAATCTCAAATCACGTGTTTGTGCACTCGCATCGCAAGTATCCACTTTGGATGCTTCTTTGCATTCTCTCATCGAGAAGCATGAGAGCACATTAGGCCGAATTCATGAATTCAACAAAGGCAAGGGCAAGTTGGATGATATCCTAAATGACTTACCTCCGGCCAATCATCACATTGGCTTGGGGTATAAGATGGGAGAGTCATCCAAATCGTCCGCCACCTTTGTTAGGCCATCTTCCGATGCTTCTACTAGTGGAAGTAAACACGTCATAGGTAGTTCTTCTACCAATGGTGCTTCCGCTAGGAACACGCCCCCATTTGGAAAGAAACCCACTTTGGGTGGACCTCCAAAGAAGGGTCATGCTTTCATGTATACCATGCCACGTAGGAACACAAATCATACCCCACATGTTAGCACATATGCCGATTTCTATGCTCCGCATCCACGAGCACGTGCACACCATGTGAGACACACTCATGCACGTGTTCCTCCACATTCATATGTTCATCCTCATTCTCATATGAATAATTATCGTCATGCACCATTGCATCGCACGCCATATGCTTACACACGACATGCATAACATAGAAATCAACAACATATGCATGTTCCCAATAGGATTAGGACTCCCAAGACATACACTATTTGGGGTCCGAAGAACACAAGCATGCATGCTAAGAATTTGTATGTGAAATCATTTATAAATGATGTTATTTTGAATGATGATTATGTTGGGAAATCAAGTTCCTCTTGGACTTGGTTTCCGAAGGGTTAGTTCCCTTTGACCCTTCATTGCTTGGTACCATAAGTTTAATTTCATTTTATGGGTACCAAAGCAATTGTGGTATGTATGGGTTACATTTAATTTGAATTTAGTTAGCTAAATTTATTGCCTAACCCATAGGATCCAAAAAGATTTTTGGATACCAAAATGATATTCTCTAGGTTAAATCCACCATGAGATACCAACCCTACCAACTCCGTGATTTGCAAGGATTTTCGTTCGATTGGAGGTGTTGGTGCTTGAGTGATGCACCAAAGTAGGGGGAGCTTAATGTTGTAAGTATGTTAATACTTTTGATTCATATTGGTATCCATTGGTAGAATATATTACAATTGGTATCATTTTGCTTCATTTAGTATGCTAGATTAGTGTATGCCATTGCTATATGATGTACTATCTATTTTTGGCATAACATTCTTGCATGCTACATTTGGTATGCACATCGGATTATTTTTGTCTCTGATGTTGATTTCGTCGTTCGACGATTTTATGGATTTAATAGAATTCTTTCTATGGAAACATAGAATTGTTTTCCATGCATTCTATTGATTTTGGAGAGTATGTTCCAAAACTCAATAAGTGAAATTGTTTTGAGTTTTGATGATTTCGGACTTCGATTTTCGCCTATGGCTTGATGATCTCGTATTTCGATTTTCGCCTATGGTTTGATGATTTCGTTTTTCGATTTTCGCCTATGGCTTGATGATTTCATATTTCGATTTTCGCCTATGGCTTGGTGATTTTGTTTTCCGGTTTTCGTCGATGGTTTATGATTTCGGTTTTCGATTTTCGACTTTGGTCTCTTTGGCACGCTTTGCTTTCATTCGGTACTTTACATTTGATATCTTGCTTTGGTGTCATTTTGGACCGTGGTTGTATTCTTCGACTCCTTTGCGTTATTTTTAGCCATTGGTTTTGTCGTTGATCTCCTCCCACTCTTTTTGCTAATGCCAAATGGGGAGAGATATAATAATGACAATGAGCTAATTAATAATTCAAAGGAATTTACCATGAATCTAATTTGATGTGTTAGATTCAGGGGGAGTGAAGTTATAAAAAGGGATTTAGATCCTATATGTCAATAATAGGATTCATATTTTATATTTCCCTCGCTGCTTGATGCATATGAATGTTATTGAATATGGAACTAACGTGTCATCAATGCAGGGGGAGTAAGTAAATTTCAATTGAATCATTATTATTGTTTATTATTTATGTTGGTTTGTCATCACCAAAAAGGGAGAGAATGTTGTGTATTGATTCCCCGGATTTGGTTTTGGATGATGAGCAAACATAAATAATATATACTAACTTATTTATGAGCGCAGTTATGGAGATCTTCGCCAAAATACCATGTACATCAAAAGCGACATATCAAGACTTCTCAATACGTGTGATCGTGTGCCTGGAGTTTCGTTGAAGCTCAAGGAGCAATGTTGAAGTCAAGAGGAATAAAGATTGAAGCTTTGAAGACGGCTCGTAAGGTTTATTTTATAGTCTTCTAGCTTCATAGATTAGAATGTTAAGCCTTGAGTAGGACTTACTTTATAATCTTCATTTCGATCATATCTTAGAGCTAGGATAACCTTAGAAGCCAATAGAAACTTTCCCGAAGCCTATCGCTTCTTCCCTCGGCTTCGAGTGCATGTTAGTTGGTTCAAGAAGAGTCACCAACCGACTAGATGACGATCTAGTCGGTCGGCAACTCTACATGAACCGACTAGTTTGCCTCTCTTTATTCAGCTCTTTCTATGACTATAGTTAGTCGGTCAAAGAAGAGTCACCGACCGACTAGATGACGATCTAGTCGGTTAGGAATCCTTCTCAGACCGACTAGTTGTGTACAGTCATTTTCAGCCTGAGCTACTGTTTCGAGTTAGTCGGTCAAAGAAGGTTTACCGACCGACTAGTTGAGAAACTAGTCGGTCAGCATTTGTTCTTAAACCGACTAAGTCAACTTGAAGTCAGCATATTCTATTTCGACGTTAGTCGGTCAAAGAACATTCACCGACCGACTAGTTGTGAAACTAGTCGGTCGGCAAGTCTTCTTAGACCGACTAGTTGTCTTTGCCTGTACTTCGATCTTCTGGCTGTTCAACCGTTAGTCGGTCTACGTTGTATCACCGACCGACTAGTTGATGAACTAGTCGGTCAGTGATCCTTCTTTGACCGACTAGTCTGGTTCAGAATAGAGCCGTTGGGAACTTTTCCAATACGACTTTCCTTGCCTCTATAAATACAAACCTGATTCGTTTGAGGCAAGGTTAGAGGTCCATTTTCCAAACAATTTTAGACCTAAGAGAAGAGCTCTCCCAAGCTAATTCAAAGCTCTCTCTCCCTCACAAGAATCTCTCCCTCAACACATTGAGCCATCTTCCTCAAGAGAGATTCTCTCCATTGTGAGCTTCTCAAGCCAAGAGCTTGATTCAAGTCATCATACTCCACCCTAGGCTTCCATTGCTGGTCATCTTCTTGAAGCTAGGGTTTGGTGACATCCTCTTCCACAAAATCCATCATTGCCCTAATTTGGTAAGTATACTCAAGGCATAGGATTTTGTAAGGTAAGCGTTTATTTCATTTCTATCGTATTTGAATTGTGTCTCTCGGTTGTGAGAGAGGGTGTGATCCCGGTTTGTGGGAGTCACATGTCTTTTGTATGATTTGACTTGTGAAGGTTTTTCACAAGTATTTCATAGTGGAAATCTTGAGTTAGTGTTGCTAACTCAGGTATCCGGAGGGGATCCGGGTGGTTGGGACGTAGGATCACCGGGAACAAGTCGGGGAGACTTGGGTGGATCCGAACCCAGTAACATACTTTGTCTGCGTATGTTTTATTCTTGTTGTTCGTCGTTTAATTCCGCATTGTCGTTTGTTCATTGCACAATAGTTAGGAATAACTCTCTTAATTATTTTAAGTACTATTCACTCCCCCTCTAGTACGTGTGCAGTAGCTACCACAGGGCACTACAATACGTGCATTAAGGATCTACAATATTCTTACCACTCTCGTGGTTCGAATGCTCTCAACTCATACCACTCTCGTGGGTTAGAGCTTCGAGGTATTTTGATGGCTCTTATTGACGCAATGGCGGTAGCCGTCAATTAGTTATATAGTTCATCGGTTGATCCCCTCAAGGCACGAGCCGGGCATGGTCACGTGCCTCGGTTGAATCCACTAACTCCCTAATTAAATCCGTAGGATAGTCCTTAAGCTAATCGATTCCACCGACCGTGGGCACGATCTCAGTACGAATTCTCATAGGGATTTTAATAGATCAACCAAAATACAACCCCATTTATAACCAATGCACCATAAAAATCCCAACTTTGCAACTAAGTCCTACGATCCATGGGCTAATCCCTTAGCCCTAGAAAATACTACTCATGCATCATAGGAAGAACAATAGAAGATTCAATAATAGCAAGAGAATTCATCCTGGCATGCATCAACGAGATATTCAACAAATAATCACAAAGAAATAACAAATAAATAGAATTAAAGAGACAAAAGTACTTATCTTGATACAAAGGAGGGGCCTAGGGCATGGCCAAACTCCCCAAAAGATCGTCTCCACAAAAGTCTAAGAAGGATCTAAAAATTCCCTTTTTTGAACAGTATATAAAAAACTCCTCTAAAACTAATCTGAAAATCTCCCTAAAACTCCCCTAAAAACTGTACAGAACTCCCCCCTGGCGGCTCAGAAGAAGCGCTCCAAAAACCCTCAAATCGTCCCAAAAACCCGGGCGCAGATCAAGTTTGGGCCCACAGTGACTCGGCCCGAGCACAAAGCTGCTCGGTCGAGTCGTTCGGTAGCTCGGGCCGAGTTGGAGGCTGCTCGGTCCGAGTTTTACAGGGAATCAAAACACCAAAATGCGTCGCTCTGCCAACCCGTGCGCTGCTCGGTCGAGTAGAAGGTTACTCATGCCGAGTAGGAGACTGCTCGATCGAGTCAGACACCAAAAACAGCATTCTGAACGTGTAGTGCACGACTCAGGCCAGTAGAGTGCTACTCCGCCGAGTAGGCTGTTGAGAACAATTTCAGCACTGCACCATCAACTTGCATAAATTCCCCAGGGCTCATCCGACCTCCGATTTGCGCGTTCTTGGTGGTGTTGGAACCGTCTTGAAGTCTACTACCTGGGAAAAATATCAGAAAAATAGTAAAAAATCCTAGGTGATAGCAGATTTAGAAATAGTGCACGGTTATCCTGTTTTCAGCACTTTGGGTCGCTCGATTCCTTCGCCGCATCATAGTTCGATCGAGCGACCTTCTCTCTTGCCTCTTCCTTGCTCCAGTATTCTTCTTTGGCACCTCAAACACTTCATCATGAGTCTCATTGGTGCTCTCACGTCACCGACCGTCTTATTGGCTCCAAATTGCTCCAATATCGCCCAAATCCCTGAAATGGACATAAACGCTCCGAAAGTCATATTATTCCAAATAATAGTGCAAAAGCGTATAAAATATGCAATTGTGCAATCATTTTGACGTGTAATCTTATCGATAAAATGTGGAATATAATGACACATCAATTTCTTACATTGTTGCTTGTGTAGTAAGTGCCAACAACAGAATTTATGTGGGCAGCTGCTTGGTTGAAGGCAGCAGGTTTGAATGTCTTATCAACCTTATTGCCTTGCATTACCTGATCCGCAAGGAAAGGAATGAGTGACATGTCATTTTCCACTACCATATTTTGTTTTGCGGCCCATTGTGAGTTTGCTTCTTACTCTTTTTACTAGGACTTGACACCGAAGCTTCCCCCTCATCATCCCGTCGACCCGACTTCCTCGAAGATCCACTTCCACCATTAGGGCCATTACCACTTTGCGACGATGTCTTGTTGAACGCACTTTGTGGTGACAGGCTTATACATGGATTGAATCCCCCCTTGGAGCATTTGCATATAGAGTGGGGGTGGTTGCATGTGCATTGGCATGCTAAACTTTTGGAATTGTGGAAAAGGCATGCTAGGGACTACACCATGGTAGCTCGACGTAGGATAAGGCAACTCAGACATCCTACTGGGCATCGGGTGCCCAAGAAATGAATCATTCCCACTGTCTTCTTCAACCCACGGGTTCCCATATGTATGGTCATATATGGGGGGCATATGCTCACTCCCTTGCCCTGGATGCGAAGAAGACCATGTAATGCCTACAACATGAATGATTTAAAATTCCAATAAAAAATTTGTGGCAACTGACAGTGACAAACATTTATTGCAAGTATATCAAGTACCATATTAACATAAGCGGTATAAATAAAACATGATACATATCACATAATCAAATTACAATCACACCAGTTTTACTATATAGTAAAATTTATAACGAATCCACATACAGCCACACACATCAAAATTAAAAGCATCCATCACATGCCATGTTCAACTATGCTCCCATTGTTATGTATGTTACAATAGTCGACCCATATGTCCCATGCGATTTGATCCCTACGCAGTTTCCATTGGTCCATTGGTTGGGTTTGTTCATGAATGGGCAACTGTTGTGAAAGATCCATAATCGCGTCATCATGATCATCGCTAACATCGTCCTCCTCCTCAACCACATCCACATCCTCATTTAGCTGGGGGTCATGTGGATCTGCTACTTAGATATAATTATGCAACACAGTGCACGCTATGACGGTATCGACCTGCCTTGGGAATAGATAGTGGGGCTTTGCCGTCAATATCTTAAACTTGTTCTTAAGTATACCAAAAGTCGACTCTATCTTTGTTCGTAATGAAGAATGACTGCGGTTGAATAGCTCTTTGCGATTTCTAGGAACACGGTCAGTATGGTCCTTCAGGTGGTATCGAACGTCCCTGTATGGTGATATGAACCCTGGCATGATAGTATAGCCAGCATCGCATATGTAATATTTACCTACGTACAAAAACATATTTTCATTGTATAATCATAAGACTCCAGAAATATCTATATGTATTATTAAGTGAACATTGTGCCTATTACCATCATACACTCAAAGACCGTTTGGGGGATTAATGACAACACATCTTTCAGGACAGTAAAATCATTTGCCGATCCTTCCCACCGTGCCATTACGTAAGTGAATCTTTTATTTGGCGTTACAGCTGCAAGAACATTTTGCGTCACCCCTTTACGGCCTTTAAAGCGGGGAACGAGTTTGATTGGTAGCATGTCATCGATATGTGTCACATCAATGATACCAATGCAATCCTACAAGCTCCATCAACGTTGCAAATAGTAAATACACCGTCAATCAGTATATATACTATGGGTTTACTACTCAAGAATACAAACTTACATTGAAATATGGATACCAAACATGATTATTGATTATCGCAGGCGGAGTCTCATTTGGAGCTTACTTCATGAACGTATCACACAAGTTACAAACTACATGCATTACTATGTTAAAGTAACGCTAATTGTAGAACCGGACCGTTTACTGTCAACTTGCATGACACTGTTCTTTGATTTGTGCCATACCATATGAAGAAACATGGCCAGCTACTCCTCTATTGACACATGAATAGTGTTTTTGAGAAGATCCCTTTGTCTCGTTAAATTTGCCAGAGTCATGAATGCATGGCTCCGCATTCTTAAGTAGTGTAAACAACTTTCACTCCCATTAAGAATTCTCTGCATGTAGGAGAATCAATGATGCTCATGCATTTCGGATGGCTCTCTAGGTAAATGGGTTGGCCTACCCTCGTTATATAGTACGAAGTTTATGACGACTAAAATGATAGTTAACGCGACCGCTGAATATGTTGTACAACCCGACTGTTCTCCTTCGTGATCCATCTAAACAGTATTTGTAACAAACATAATAACATGCATAAGGTGATACATACCTATAAAATTATAAAAATAATCGAGCAAGGAAAATAAATAAAAAGCTATCAAAATTTGTATATGGCACTAAGTAATCACACATCACACAATCCAAGCATATAATAAACCGTAAAAACAAAAAAAATAAATTTATAACAACATCATAAAAATGTTGCATATTCACACTCAAAAACAAATAAAACGGGTAATAAATTTAGTGAGCCCTTAGATAATTATTTTTTTTTCATTATCCGTATTGGTGGCATGGCGGTCGATCCTTCATCAACACGTAGCTCAGGAAAAAAATTCATTTTCATTCTCCTCGATCATATACATGACATGTGCAAAATGATTTTCAAATCAAACACCATCAATGTTAAATAAAACATCATCAAAATTCATATTAATGTATCTGATACGTATGCAAAATGATAATCAATATGTTGATTAAAGGAACCATCCAGCCGGCCTTTATTCTAGAAATACAGAATTCATACTTCCTGCAATGATTACGTGTCATCATTGGGCTCTTTGAAAACATAAATATTTTTCATGCATGAAATTTGAAACCAACATTCATCATATAAAAATATATTTTTCATTGCCTCATATATAATACAGCAACCATAAACGCCATTCCATGCCATACATGAATCCCCAACACATTACCCTCAGAATAAAGCGTCATCAATTTATCATTGCTGATTTCTTGAAAAATATCAAGCGTACCATAGTCATTACCCAACATGAAATCATTATTCACGATTACACATTTTTCCTTCTGTATATTTCTTCATCGGGCAATTTTTAAAATGTATCCGAATACAATTAAAGGTTCAACTTGCTTGAAATGGGTTGTAGTGCTAAGTCATGCAGTGAACATATATGCATCATACATCTAAGGGCATGTTCTTTTGCAAGAATGGATGTCTATAAATTGGGTCTTGCCACATTTTCATGAAAAAAATTTTAGCATTCCCCCCTGTAGTAACCCGTGTGTTTAAAAAAAAACTCTCTTACCTGGCCCCCACTTGAGGGAGGAAGCCCACAAGTGTCATGAAGTGGGACACCTGTCAAGAGAGTGTGAGAGAACCCATTCACTTTCCTTTAACAGCATACACAAAACAAAGGAGGAAAAAAAAGAGAGAAAAAAAAACTCACACTCACTCACAACCGGCTCCTCCTGATCTAGGGGAGATTGTAGAGCTTTGTCAAAATCTTGGGTAATTGCTGGAAGGAAAGAGGAGACAGAGAAGAAGGGGAAAGAGGAGAAAGAAGGTATAACCCTAACTTCCTAATGTCTTTATGGTTTTCCCTAAAAATCTCACATCTAGATCTAAGATTGAAATTTTCCAAAGTATTGAAGAGTTTCAATAGATTTCTTGCAACATTGCAAGACATACGTTTAAAAAAAAATTTGAACTCGCCGCCGGCCGTCGCCGGCCTCCGACCGCCCAGGTCCGACGGCCGGGCTTGGTCACAGTACAGGGGGGGGGGGGGGGCTGCCCCCAAACCCAAATAGTTGGGTTGGGTGAGCAAATGGTTGAGGATGGGAGAAGGTGTAAACTTTCATTTTAGCCCAAATTCTGTTCAAATTGTCTTGGGCACAAATTTTTGCATAAAAACCCAAAATTGGGTTCTGTTTGCAAACAGAATTTTACAATGGATACCAAAGCTATGTGTTGCATACAATTCTGCAAATTGCAGACATCCCCTATAATTTTAAGACTTAATTTGAGGACTCATGGACTTCCTAAAACATTGTAGAAAGGCCCTTCATAAAAAGTATATAAGTGTGCAATTGTATGAACCTTGATTAAACAATACTAAGGATCGAATTGTTATTATTTTAGGTATCATACATCGTGTGTCACTGAAAACACTTCTTGATTGACCACTACAAGGTGAGTACAACTTTCTTACTGAAATAGTTTTAATACAAATGTAGAATGAACTGCTATGTTTATTGATTATCTTGCTTTTATAAAAAAAAATGAATGAAAACATTATTCAAAACCATGTGATTGTTATGATGTACATTACTTCGATCATAGTTATTGTGTGAAAATTTTGTGAAATACCATGAATTTCATCTGTCCACTATGGAATGAACTGTTTAATATACGACTTGTCATATGATATTAAGTGTACCTGTTTAAATTTTGGCCTTCGGTCAAATAATGAGAGCTAAGTGCCACACCACATGCATGGTGGGGGCCACCTCTAGAGTCTCATCTTTGCACATGTGAGTTGGTACACTGTCCCCGGGCGACTAATGAATGATTTATTTGTTTACTGATGCCTTGCGCATTCCCATGCTACTGGGCCATAATTCGTAGCCTTAGTGGACATTTGAGAGAGTTTACAAAAGAAAAGAAAAGAATTTTGTTTTATTGTTCTTTTAGTTAAGTACTTTTCGCATATATGGATAAGTATAAAAAAAAAGTCTTTGGCATGTTATATATTATTTATATTATTTATATATAAATTCGATTGATACAATTTCAAGTAGTATAGTTATTTCAATGCATTTCTTTTTCTATAAATGTATGCTCTTATGCCTATTAAATTTTATTAGTGAGAATTTTGTACTCACTTAGCCGTGTAGCTTACCCCATGGTTTTATTTAAAACCATTTCAGATGCCACTTAGCCTGTCCATTGGAGCAGGTAGGAGCAACAAGTCGACACCAAGTGAAGTTGAAATTTTGTGCTATGTACGCTAAGATGTCATATGGAGATGTCTTGTTTTGTCTTGTTGGTTTTAGAACTCTTTATTGAATGATGTACTTGGCTAGACATCTGTAATGTAATATTTTGCCTGATCTTCTTAGTGAAACTTTTGGTTCGTATGTAGTTTGATGTATATATGTAATGACCACTGAGGCTTGACACGTGTACAGGTTCATCCTTATATGCGCGTCGCCGCTGTTACGTACCCTTTTGATGAGTTATTTAAGTCTTCCGCTACAAGATTGGGGCGTTACAGTAAAGTGGTATCAGAGCCATGTTTAGACCATAAGGATTTTAAATGATGAAGGGAGAGAAGATTATATATATAATTTGAGGATAATGGAATGTGACAAGGTCATAAGGTGTGGCATTGAATGATATTCCTATGATAACGACGTGGTGCCCATACACCATGCACGCTATCACGTTTTATGTAAGGTATGTGACTTATATAAAATCAGTTATGCTTATGCAAACCTGAGGAATCCATGAAATGCTGCGCCCTTAATCCAAGTCACAAGAGAACTATTAGGATAGCATGTGTACATGTGATTGATTCTCTTATTGGACCTAATGTATGGTATTATGGTTTTCTTGTAGATCCTTCCTCTATGTCGACCAGCACAAGCCTAGAGACTGAAAATGTTATGGATGAGAATTCCTTAGGAGCATATTATGAAGAGGAACCCATGGAAGATGAGGAGGATCCCATAGAAGAAGAAGAGCCCATGGAAGAGGAGGAGGAACCCATGGAGGAGTTATCTGAGGATATGATAGAAGCAGACATGGAGCATAACCTCAATATTCAACTCCTTGATGTCGTTAATTTTGAGGACCCATACCATTGGGGCTCTATGGGTGTACCAATGAACTCTGTTGAAGGCGAATCAGATGGGCCAACTATGGGACATGAGGGGGCCCCTCTGATTGAGCTTTCAGATGATGTGACTGTTATGGATGTTTCTAGTTTTGTTGTCGAGGTTCATAACATATCAGATATTACTGATGTGATCGAAGTTGATAGCACTTCGGTTTTTGTGGAGCCATCATCGCCTGGTACAGATCCCTCGCATGAGATAATCCTAGTACATGATTCTGACTCGGAAGAGTCTGTGGCCTCTAATAGCGATGTAAATTTTTAGGCACTAGGAGACTGCTAGTACAAGAAGGGTAGTATATACTTTTGGGAACTTTTTGTGGACCTTTTGTAAGAGGATGATTGAACTATCATTTACAGAATTTTTGATGTACTACCTTGAAATGTTTGTATGTAAGAATACATCTAATGGAAATGAATATATATATATATATATATATATTGTACCGATGAAAGAAATGTCTTAGTGAATGAGGCTGATCTGATTATATTAGTAAAACATTGTATGTTACGAAATTTAGAATGAATCATGTAACCATTTCTGGCAATTGAACAATTTTGGTCATAAGTATAATTGAAAATTTGTTTTTTTCTTTTCCATGTATAGGATGGCTGATGGTAACGGTGATATTCCTCTGAACCAAGTGATTGACCTAAATCAGACCATCAACCAAACAATGGGATCTCGCACTGACCAAGGACAAAGTTCGGGACAAAACCAGATGGAGACGAATGTTGTTATCCAACTGCTGCAAGGAATAACCAATATCATCCAGAGACAACAAGACCCGATTGATCGAATCCAACCCATGCAAGGAAATGATCAACCCAAGTTGAGAAGTGGCATGGCTGAGTTTAAAAGGCTGACCCCACCTACTTTTGAAGGTAGTACTGACCCAATGATAGCGGAGCATTGGATTTCTGAGATAGAAAAGGCATTTACATACATGAAATGTCCAGATAATGAGAAGGTGGGATATGCTGTTTTCATGTTAAAAGGGCGTGCTTATGGTTGGTGGCAGCTCCAGGAGAGGACTTTGGGAGACAAGGTTTATGACATGTCATGGGAAAATTTCAAGAAGATCTTTTATGAGAAATACTTTCCACAGACAGTTTGAAAACAGAAGGAGCAAGAATTTCGAAACTTAGAACAAGGCAAGATGAGCGTTGCGGAATACAAAGAGGAATTCACTTATCTTTCCAAGTTCGCTCCGCACCTTGTTGTCGATGAAGAACAACGAGCTCGTCGTTTTGAAGAAGGGCTCCGACCTGAACTTAGAAGAGATGTCAGCTCCTTTGAACTTCCCACGTATACAGCTGTATTAAAGAAAGCCCTGGTTATTGAGAAGAATGAAATTGATACAAGATCAAAGAAAGAAGTTGGAGGGGACCATTCTAAGAAGGGGTTTCGGTTTGGAGGAAATGGTGGTTATAAAGGGGACTGGCAAAACAAGAAACCACATGTAGCACGTAAGGAGGGATCCAGCCCAGTTCAGACAACTGTGAAGTGTAAAGTATGTGGCAAGACTGGCCATGACGAGAAGAATTGTTGGAGGGTTTCAGGTGCATGTTTGAGATGTGGCCAGAAGGATCATCGGATTTCGGATTGTCCTATGATGAGGCAATCTCAGAAAACATCCCATACCGGGCAGTCCGGTGGGGCAAATCAAAAACCTCAAGCTAAAGCCAGAGTGTACTCCCTGACCGAGCAGGAGGCTCAAGCTAACAATGACGTAGTATCTGGTAACCTCTCTTTTTCATCGACAAATGCTCGAGTATTATTTGATTCTGGAGCCTCTCATTCTTTTATTGCCACACAGTTCACTATAAGGAATCATTTACCATGTGACACATTAACTCAAGAGTTGGTAGTTAGTACACCTGGGGGGTAGCATGTTGATATCAAATAAAGGATACAAGGGTAAAATTAAGATTGTAGACGAGGAGTTTCCAGTGAATCTAGTTTTACTAGAGATGCATGACTTTGACATCATTTTGGGGATGGATTGGCTTTCTGCAAATCATGCTTCCATCTTATGTCATGAAAAGAAGGTGTTATTTAGGTTACCTGGAAAGCCTGAATTTTGTCTTGAGAGCAGTAGAGCTCGTGAACCTTTGCGAATAATCTCCACCCTTAGAGCTTTCCGCCTGTTGAGGGCTGGGTGTTATGGTTATCCAGCCTATATAAAGGAATTGAAAGATGAGGGAAAGGTGAGTTTAGAGAATATTCCTATTGTTCGGGATTTTCCCGATGTTTTTCCTGAAGAACTTCCGGGGATGCCTCCAGATAGAGATATTGAGTTTTCCATTGATCTGGTACCTGGCACAGGCCCTATTTCCAAGGCACCATATCGAATGGCCCCAGCAGAATTAAAGGAACTGAAAGAGCAATTGCAGGAGCTTTTAGATAAGGGCTTTATCAGGCCTAGCGTGTCACCATGGGGTGCGCCAGTGTTGTTTGTGAGAAAGAAGGACGGGAGTTTTCGCTTGTGCATTGACTACAGAGAGTTAAATCATATGACAATAAAAAACAAGTACCCATTACCAAGGATTGATGAT
This sequence comes from Scilla litardierei, assembly GCA_030789695.1. Lineage (NCBI taxonomy): Eukaryota > Viridiplantae > Streptophyta > Magnoliopsida > Asparagales > Asparagaceae > Scilla > Scilla litardierei. Next base: position 744,857 of record CM061138.1, on the reverse strand, counting down.
TTATTTGATCAGTTGCTAGGAGCACAAGTGTTCTCAAAAATTGATTTGAGGTCTGGCTACTATCAATTGAAGATTAAGGCGGATGATGTTCCAAAAACTGCATTTCGTACCCGTTATGGTCATTATGAATTTCTAGTGTTACCGTTCGGATTGACGAACGCACCTGCTGCTTTCATGGACCTTATGAATAGAGTGTTCAAGCCATATTTGGATCATTTTGTAGTAGTTTTCATTGATGACATTTTAATATATTCGAGAAACAAAGAGCAGCATGCAGAACATTTGAAATGTGTACTACAGACCTTAAGAAATGAGAAGTTATTTGCAAAGATTAAGAAGTGTGAATTCTGGTTGGAGAGCGTTTCATTTCTTGGTCATGTCATATCCAAAGATGGAATCGCTGTAGACCATATGAAGGTAGAAGCTATAGTTAATTGGAAAAGACCTACTACTGTCTCGGAGATTCGTAGTTTTCTGGGTCTGGCTGGGTATTACAGGAGGTTTGTAGAAGGATTCTCAAGAATTGCCTCCTCGCTGACCCGTCTTGTTAGAAAAGGGGTCAAATTTGACTGGACAGAGGAGTGTGAATGGAGCTTCAAAGAATTAAAGCAAAGATTGGTATCAGCACCCGTGTTAACCATACCATCGGGAGATGCAGGATTTACAATCTTCAGTGATGCTTCAAGGAAAGGGTTGGGTTGTGTACTTATGCAAAATGGAAGAGTCGTAGCCTACGCATCCAGGCAATTGAAGCCATATGAGGAGAACTACCCAACCCATGATCTGGAACTGGCGGCGGTAGTCTTCGCACTTAAAATTTGGAGGCATTATCTTTATGGTGTGCGATGTGAAATTTATACAGATCACAAAAGTCTGAAGTATATCTTCACTCAGAAGGAATTAAATTTGAGGCAAAGGAGATGGCTAGAACTATTAAAGGATTATGATTTATCAATAAATTACCATCCGGGTAAGGCAAATGTAGTCGCAGATGCCCTTAGCCGTAAGAGTGCTAATAACTTGGCATGCCTTTTAACATCTCATGGATACATACTAAGAGACTTGGACCGCATGGGAGTCGAAATTAGATCTCATCAGACTCAAGCATTGTTGGCAAATAGTATGGTGCAACCCTCGTTAGTGGAAGAAATAAAGGTCCGTCAAACTGAAGGTCCCAAACTACAGAAAATCATTGAAGACATGAGAACAGGATGTAAACCAGGATTTGTAGTGCATGGTGAAAATTCCTTGAGATTTGGAAACAGAATTTGTGTCCCAAACATCCCGAAATTGAAAAGAAGAATCTTAAAGGAGGCTCACCAATCAATTTATGCTATGCACCCTGGAGGAACTAAGATGTACAAGGATTTAAAACCCTTTTACTGGTGGATCAATATGAAGAGAGAAATAGCAAAATACGTCTCTGAGTGTATTATATGTCAACATGTAAAAGCTGAACATCAGATACCGGCCGGATTACTTCAAAATTTGGATATACCGATGTGGAAATGGAAGAAGATCACCATGGACTTTATCACTGGGTTACCGAGATCTGCTAAAGGAAATGACACTATATGGGTAATAGTCGATCGACCAACTAAATCAGCACATTTCCTGTCCATCAATTTACGATTTTCCATGGAAAAGTTAACCAAACTCTACATTAACGAGATCGTAAGATTGCATGGGGTGCCGTTGTCTATAGTTTCAGATCGAGATAGTAGGTTCACATTTGAATACCGGAAAAGTGCACACCGAGCTCTACAGACAAAACTTGGGTTTAGTTCAGCATATCACCCTGAGACAGATGGTCAGTCAGAACGGACAATTCAAACTTTGGAAGATATGTTGCGATGTTGTGTACTTGATCTAAAAGGACCATGGGAGGATTACTTACCCTTGGCAGAATTCGCGTATAACATTAGTTATCATGCAAGTATTAAGGCGGCACCGTACGAACTTTTATATGGACGTAAATGTAGATCTCCTATTCATTGGGATGATGTGGGCGAAAGGAAACTTCTTGGTCCAGAACTAGTACAACAAGCTCTAGATAAGATTCAACAAGTAAGAGAACACCTCCGAATTGCTCAGAGCAAACAAAAGAGTTATGCAGATCGCAGAAGAAGAGAATTGGAATTTCAAGAAGGCGACCATGTGCTGTTAAAGATCTCTCCTACTCGTGGAGTAAGGAGGTTTGGAATTCATGGGAAACTAAGCCCGAGATTTGTCGGCCCCTTTGAGATATTGGAGAAGATTGGTCAAGTGGTTTACAAACTCGCATTACCACCATCCTTAGCAGGAGTGCATGACGTTTTTCATGTTTCTATGTTAAGGAAATTTACGCGGGATCCTAATGAAGTCATTGAGCTGGAACCATTGAAGCTAAAGGAAAATCTAAGTTACGAGGAGAAACCCGAGCGTATAGTGGATCAGAAAGAACAAGTTTTAAGGAAGCGCACTATTAAGTACGTGAAAGTCAAATGGCGAAATCATTCAGAGAGGGAAGCCACGTGGGAACTTGAGGAAAGCATGCGAGAGAAGTATCCTGAGCTTTTCACAGATTAAGGTATGTGAAGTTTCGAGGACGAAACTTTTTATTAGGAGGGGAGGATGTAGTAAGCCGTGTGTTTAAAAAAAACTCTCTTACCTGGCACCCACTTGAGGGAGGAAGCCCACAAGTGGCATGAAGTGGGACACCTGTCAAGAGAGTGTGAGAGAACCCATTCACTTTCCTTTAACAGCATACACAAAACAAAGAAGGAAAAAAAAGAGAAAGAAAAAAAAAACTCACACTTACTCACAACCGGCTCCTCCTGATCTAGGGGGAGATTGTAGAGCTTTGTCAAAATCTTGGGTAATTGCTGGAAGGAAAGAGGAGACAGAGAAGAAGGGGAAAGAGGAGAAAGAAGGTATAACCCTAACTTCCTAATATCTTTATGGTTTTCCCTAAAAATCTCACATCTAGATCTAAGATTGAAATTTTCCAAAGTATTGAAGAGTTTCAATAGATTTCTTGCAACATTGCAATACATACGTTTAAAAAAAAAATTTGAACTCGCCGCCGGCCGTCGCCGGCCTCCGACCGCCTAGGTCCGACGGCCGGGCTTGGTCACAGTACAAGGGGGGGCTGCCCCCAAACCCAAATAGTTGGGTTGGGTGAGCAAATGGTTGAGGATGGGAGAAGGTGTAAACTTTCATTTTAGCCCAAATTCTGTTCAAATTGTCTTGGGCACAAATTTTTGCATAAAAACCCAAAATTGGGTTCTGTTTGCAAACAGAATTTTACAATGGATACCAAAGCTATGTGTTGCATACAATTCTGCAAATTGCAGACAGCCACTATAATTTTAAGACTTAATTTGAGGACTCATGGACTTCCTAAAACATTGTAGAAAGGCCCTTCATAAAATGTATATAAGTGTGCAATTGTATGAACCTTGATTAAACAATACTAAGGATCGAATTGTTATTATTTTAGGTATCATACATCGTGTGTCACTGAAAACACTTATTGATTGACCACTACAAGGTGAGTACAACTTTCTTACTGAAATAGTTTTAATACAAATGTAGAATGAACTGCTATGTTTATTGATTATCTTGCTTTTATAAAAAAAATGAATGAAAACATTATTCAAAACCATGTGATTGTTATGATGTACATTACTTCGATCATAGTTATTGTGCGAAAATTTTGTGAAATACCATGAATTTCATCTGTCCACTATGGAATGAACTGTTTAATATACGACTTGTCATATGATATTAAGTGTACCTGTTTAAATTTTGGCCTTCGGTCAAATAATGAGAGCTAAGTGCCACACCACATGCATGGTGGGGGCCACCTCTAGAGTCTCATCTTTGCACATGTGAGTTGGTACACTGTCCCCGGGCGACTAATGAATGATTTATTTGTTTACTGATGCCTTGCGCATTCCCATGCTACTGGGCCATAATTCGTAGCCTTAGTGGACATTTGAGAGAGTTTACAAAAGAAAAGAAAAGAATTTTGTTTTATTGTTCTTTTAGTTAAGTACTTTTCGCATATATGGATAAGTAAAAAAAAGTCTTTGGCATGTTATATATTATTTATATTATTTTTATATAAATTCGATTGATACAATTTCAAGTAGTATAGTTATTTCAATGCATTTCTTTTTCTATAAATGTATGCTCTTATGCCTATTAAATTTTATTAGTTAGAATTTTGTACTCACTAAGCCGTGTAGCTTACCCCATGGTTTTATTTAAAACCATTTCAGATGCCACTTAGCCTGTCCATTGGAGCAGGTAGGAGCAACAAGTCGACACCAAGTGAAGTTGAAATTTTGTGCTATGTACGCTAAGATGCCATATGGAGATGTCTTGTTTTGTCTTGTTGGTTTTAGAACTCTTTATTGAATGATGTACTTGGCTAGACATCTGTAATGTAATATTTTGCCTGAGCTTCTTAGTGAAACTTTTGGTTCGTATGTAGTTGGATGTATATATGTAATGACCACTGAGGCTTGACACGTGTACATGTTCATGTAAAAACTAAAGATCTAGATTAATCATTAAGCAAGACCATGCAAATAATAATCTAGATATATAAAACATGCGGAATCTTAAATCATTGACCTACTCGGATTTAGCGGAAGCGTACCTGAGTCCATCGCTAATAATCTGAAAGATCCTGACGATACCGTAGCGGACGATCTTCCAGAATAGCACGAATCAACCGTTTGGAGAATCCCTTTAGACTTCTCCCGGTTTCTCTCCTAGCGACGGGACGTAGAAAAGACGGCTCAACTTTGTTCGTGTATTCCGGGGACCATGACCGCTAATATTTATAGGCTAGCCTCCATAGCCCTAGGGTTTCCAACTCGGCCCATCAACGAGTTGAAGCCCAATAGTCTCTACACATAAAGGCCCCCACAACCTGTTTAACTCATTTAGCCCATTTAATTAATTAAAACCAGATCACTAATATATTGGGCTTAATATGACAGCGTAGCACTTATATAATTATTTACCGCATATTAGCCCAACGTTGGATTAAGATCCAACTTGTTGGATAAGTTCCAACAATCTCCCACTTGGGCTATATGCTAAACTTTATAATTATATTTCATAGTGCATACAACCAAATAAGATCTTAACTTGCTGTCATTTCTTTAATGAGTTAAGAACAATCCGGTCCATCAATTATATTAGCAAGGGATCAAAGAGATCTTCGCCGCAGCAATTGCATCTCGACCCATCAGTGGTCACCGTGCTAATACAAAAGAATGACATGGATTATGAAGTGGATGTGTAGCGTGGAAATTACATGTAATGCGATCTAACATGTCTATTTCCAACTGATCCTCCTTAACCTTAGTGAGATCATCAACAAAACAAAATCGGAGTGAAGCCGAACTGAAACCAAAAACTTTATTTCTGATCAGAAAATCACCTCAAGCTTAAGCTGGAGACTTAATCTTGTCTATCATATGAGCACCCAAAAGAACAAACTCCCACAAAACTGAATGTTCTTAATGAAATGACATCCATATGAGTAGCTAGCTCATAAAACCTTTTGGATGACATTTCCTTATTATAACGGATCCGTAATTAAATGGTTTGTTCCGATGTGCTCATTAGACAATTATACACTCCTATTAATCAACAATCTAGGAACTTGATCTCTGAATATCTAAACTTTGTCGAGTTCCTGTTGTTGCTGGAATATAAAACTGCAGACTTTATTGTCACTAAATAAACTGTGTGGTGTTTCAACACCATCCCTAATTTGCAGCATAGTGACTAAATATGCAGATATATTTCATGATTTGGATGTCACATAATATGATATGAAATCTAAAGCCATGTTAGAAGAGACTATATAAAGGGACCATTTAGATCTCTTCTAGTAGATGGCACCTGACATAGATTTTCATACATTCTTTGCATCCAATAAATGATCAGAGTCAGTATACCAAAATGATCTCAAACTCTTTTGACTACTGATCCTTGAACATGTAACACCTTTTGTTCTCCATAAATACCGTAAGACACATTTGGCTGCTGTCAAATGGTCAACTCCTGAACTTAACAATCTGCCCAACACATCTGTAATATATGCAATAACCAAATGCATATAAAACTGAGCATACTTTAGACTCCCTATTGGTGAGATATAGGAAATCTTCTGAAAATTATTCTCAGGTCAATAATTGAGACTAAACTTGTCTCCCACAGAACTTAGCTTTCATTACCACATAGATATTATATAAATTACATGCTCCCACATCATCTCAAAACCGAACGAGGTGATCACTTAATGAAATTTAATGTATCAATAACGATATTGAAATGCTCTACTAATGCCATTATAAACCTTATAGAGTCTTTCATGAAAAGCCCAATAGAAAGTCTCTTTACACATTAATGCATTCTTTTCCGTATAAAGTCTTTGAGTGATACGCTTTAAATCTTTTCTTAATACCCTTTTGAATTCCCTTTTGATTGTAAAAGACTATTTACAATCAATAGGTTTCAAACCTTATGGCAATGAGAAAAAGATTTTTAAGTATCATTTAAAGAATGCAATAATCAATTTTAGAGATGTAAAACTTTTATGACTTGATGTAAGTCGAACTTCCATCATCCTAATGTCAACAGTGAGCTTGTCATCTCTTTAATGGATTTCCTGAATGGCAATTAGTGCTTTGAGGGTGCTAGAGTTTGTCCTTATGAACAATTTCCCGAGTAGGAGGAATTGCAACATTATCTTGAATTTATTGTGTCTTGAACAATGTCAGGAATACCATCCCGAACAATGCCAACAACACCTGTGTGGATATAATCCTCTTCAAGAGTAATGTCACTAACTAAATTTCCCCCTCAAACTCAGCATCCGCAAATAGGTGTGCATTTCCTAATTCGTTAATTAACTTAATAGTGGGATTATGTAAAATCATAAAAATAATATCAACTTTAAAACTATTCAACAAAACCAAATAATCATTAGCATTATGTCCTATTACTTTATTAGGCTTATAAAGCCGTACCTTAGTTGGACATATCCAAACATGCAATTGATTCATTTGTTGAAACTTTAATTATGATATAAGCTGCAATCAATAACCAACTGAATTCTAAACTGTTAATTCTTCCATTACAACACATGTACTTAAACTGCAGGAATCTTAGAAATAAAGCAACATTTCCAAATAAATGAAGATTATAATGATCTTTTTAAAGAGCTAGAATAAACTAATTTTGAATTAAGAGACAACCAAATTTTCCATTCAAAATTGAACACTTATAACCAAATTTGTTCAAAATAGAAATGGAAATCTAAATTCCGTTTAAAAACGGTACATAATAGTCTCATAAAATTCAAATACGTTCAAGCATTTAAAAGAAATAATCTAAATTTAATGTGCCTCTACTTGAACCATCTTGCCATTGCCCATATCGATGTATCTTTCACCATCATTTGGCTCTTGGCATCTTAGGCAATCCTGCATAGACACAATGATGTGAATGGTTATACCAAATCTTTCCATCACGTGCCTATAAGTACCAAAGGTTGCATGAAAAGAAATTAACTTAGAATTAAACCGAATTAAAGAAACATACCCTTTTTAGCACGCCAAGCGTGATAATTTGAGCAATTCTTCTTTACATGCCCTTCAGCTCCACAGAAGAAACAACCATGACCTTCTGAACTTTTCAGTTCCCTTTGTTGTTTCTTTTGAGAAGCTGTATCTGCAGCTTCAGTATCCTTCTTCCTTTTGTTGAAGGTGGATGGCAAAAGAGGGCTTTCTGTCATTTCTTGCTCAAGCCTTTCATCTTCCTTTACACAGTTTGAGATGAGCTCATCCAGAGACCAAGTCTCATCCTTCAGATTGTAGCTCATCTTAAACTGGTCAAACTGAGATGGAAGAGATATCATAACAAAATGCACTAGCAGAGCCTCAGAGAGGTCTAGCTCAAGTGCTTTCAACCTTGAAGCAATATCAGACATCTTCATTATATGCTCTCTGATGTTTCCTTTACCTTCATATTTCATTGAAGATAGGTTTGTCAAGAGTGTATTAATTTCACCCTTTTCATTCTTGACAAACTTCTTTTCAAGCTCAATAAGGAACCATTTAGCTGTGGAAATTTTCTCTGAAAGAGAACCCCTGAGATATTCTGGAATGGCATTCTTTATAAGCATTAGGCTCATGCGATTTGATCTCTTCCACTCCTCCATCTCCCTCTGTTCAACAGAGGTACTCTCATCAGTGAGTGGTGGAGGACAATGAGTCCTTAATGCCAGATCAAGATCCATGACTCCGAGGATTATCAAAAGATTCTCCTTCCATGCCTTGAAGTTAGTGCCATTAAGGACTGGAATTGATTTTAGGTTGGCAGAAAAATTTTCAGGAATATTAGCTGAAAAGAGAAAAAGAAAACAATTTATAACATGTTCATATGAGTATTAAATACAACAACAAATTCAAATTAATGCTATGTTCCCATCTCAAGACTTCCCCCACTAGTCCAATATTTATCTTTGGATAATCTATTGACTAGTCACTGACATCTTGTTGTAGCAATCAGACAATGACAATAATAACATGCCAAAAATAAAACTTCCTTTGGGCCGAATTAAATTTGCATGCATTGAACTCACTAATCATCACCTTGTCTATTGCCACAGGTGCGCATGAAATGGTATAGAACGGTAATCTTCCTTTGGGCCGATTTAGCATTCTTACACAAATCACGGGCACATTTGATTCTTTTTATATTCATGAAATGAAATAATGCAAATCAACAGAGCCCACTTTGGCGAGATGATGATTGCACGAAAACATTTCAAAAAATATATACCTTTGCAAAATTTGAATCTAAGTCGCAATTTAATACATGAATATACTTTAAGTGGAGATATTCAAGCCCACTTTGATTCAAAGTCAAATTTAAGGCAACCAAAATTTTCATACAAAAGTATGTATTTAACTTGTTATATTTCGAGATTAGAACTGATCTTCACAAGAAAACCCACTTTGGTGAGTTGATAATCCAATCATTCTATATTCGAAATATATAATAATTGTGCCAAAAAATTGAAATTGAACCTAAACCGAATTTAACAAAAAAAATGATTACAACAAGTGGAAATATATATAAGAACTTTTTATTCCACCCTTCTAATCATTTATATTGAGTTAAATAAAATTTATAACTTCAACACAAATTTTCTTTCTTCAAAATGGGGTATAAAGGTATACTAATGTGTATATGAACATACATATAAAGTTATATATATAAATACACACCCTACCCCATTTCATATATAACTTTAAAATGTGTCAAATTTCCTTAAGGCCATTTGTTGATGGTTAGTGCACAAAAAATTCTTTAAGGCCTTTTAAACTTATTCTTAAGGAGAAATATATGTTGAAACCTTTTATTTGCTCCCGAAGAAAACACTTGAATTTTGTGTTTTAATTTAAATCTAAATTTAGGCAATCTGAATTTTCATACCGATGTATGAAGTCAACTTGTTATATACCGAAGTATATGTATATGGTTTTAAGCCTTAAACTTAGAATTTAAATTTATTTTGCACATTTAACACAAAATTTTATCTTTGAGGAGGAATATATAAAAGTCTTATTCCCTCCTTCAATCCAAATTAAATTCAATTTTTGACAACCAATCATACGATAGTATGTATTTCACCGTTTATGTTACGAAATAATAATATTTAACAGTAATGCCCACTTTCGTGGGATCCCGTAATAATTAAAATTATTTTGAAACATATAAACTAATTTTGCCCAAAAATTGAATTCAAATTAAACTAAACTTAAATGTGAATATATTGGAAATCATTTTATTTACTCATTCGATCCGTTTAAAATTCATCCAGGCAACTGATCATACTAAGTATGTAATTTTAATCCGTTTACATTCCGAAATAATAACAATTTTAATAGTGGAATCCACTTTGGTGGAATTTCACAAAAAATTAGAATTATTTCAAAATGTATATTTAACCGAAATTTTGCCTAAAGAATTAAAAATCGGAATGAACTTAATTTAACACACAAAATTTGGCCTAAAGGAAATATATATACAAAACCATTTATTTCCCATTTCACGAATTTAAATTCAAAACTTTAGGCGATAAATTTTCATGCCAAGCATGTATGTTGCATTTTATATATATCGAAATAAAATTAATTGCCACGATGGAGCCCACTTTGGTGGGTTGTCCTTTTAAATAAAATTATTTCGAGATATATGTATAATTAATTACGCCTAAAATTGAATTAAAATGTGAATTTTTAACTCAAAAAGTACACTTAATGGAAATATACAAATTGCCCTTTTATTTCCTCCCTAACTTTGTGTTAAAAAACATCCCAAGATAGGCCCAAATTTGTGTCCAAATGACCCAAAAATTGGGTCCAAAATTAGCCATGAGGGTGCCCAAAACTTGTTTGCAATAAGTCTTTAAAAAGGCCCAAAACTGATTTGCAATAATTCTTACAAGAGGCCCAAAAGTACCAAATTACCCAAACAGGCCCACTTGGGCAGCCCAGCCTAAGCTTCCCCCAAAAAAAAAAAAAATTTTTTTTTTTTTTTTTTTTTTTTTTAGGGTTAGGGTTTCCTAATTGGGGGCGGCGGCGGCGGCCGCCGCCCCCATCTCTGCTGTCGGGCGTCGGGCGCCGGCCAGCGGCCGGCGCCGGATTCTTTACCGGGGGCGGCTGCCGCCGCCCCCTATGATGTCGATGGGGGCGGCAGGAGCCGCCCCCTTTTGACGCCGACGGGGGGGCAACCGCCGCCCCCCTCTGAACCCCGACGGGGGCGGCGACCCGCCCCCTCGGAAACGCGAAGGGGGCGGCGACCCGCCCCCTTTATGAAGCCCGACGGGGGCGGCTCGCCGCCCCCTCTGAGACCCGACGGGGGCGGCGAGCCGCCGCCCCCCCCTTTTTTTTTGAAGCCTGACGGGGGCGGCGGGGGGCCGCCCCCTCTGATCCGACGGGGGCGGCGGGGGGCCGCCCCTTTGTCCTGAAGTCCGGCGGGGGGCGGCGAACCGCCCCCCCCTGTGCTGTGATCCCACGGGATGGGGGGCGGCGATCCGCCCCCTCTGACATTCCGAACGGGGGCGGCGATCCGCCCCCTCTGAACCCTAACGGGGGCGGCGGGAGCCGCCCCCTTCTGTCCACAGATCTCGCCGGAGGGGGCGGCTGGAAGCTGCCCCCCCCTCCGTTCAACCTACAGGGGCGGCTTTGCCGCCCCTTTCTGACCTGCGTCGACGCCGGCATCGCCGGCGCCGATCTTCCGACGGGGGCGGCAGGGCCGCCCCTCTTTTGCTGTGTCGAGCGGCGGCCGGCGGGCCGCCCCCGATCTAGGGTTTATCAAAAAAACATTTTTTTTTTGTTGGAAAAATTAATCAAAAAACCAAATTTTTATAGATTTGAAACTTGAAACTGATAAAAATCTAATTTTTATCAGATCCGAAACTTTAAAACAGATTAAAAATCTGATTTTTAACAGATCTACTACGAGCAGGCAAGAATAATAAGATCCACAACATGTGGGCTCTGATACCACTTGTAAAAACTAAAGATCTAGATTAATCATTAAGCAAGACCATGCAAATAATAATCTAGATATATAAAACATGCGGAATCTTAAATCATTGACCTACTCGGATTTAGCGGAAGCGTACCTGAGTCCATCGCTAATAATCTGAAAGATCCTGACGATACCGTAGCGGACGATCTTCCAGAATAGCACGAATCAACCGTTTGGAGAATCCCTTTAGACTTCTCCCGGTTTCTCTCCTAGCGACGGGACGTAGAAAAGACGGCTCAACTTTGTTCGTGTATTCCGGGGACCATGACCGCTAATATTTATAGGCTAGCCTCCATAGCCCTAGGGTTTCCAACTCGGCCCATCAACGAGTTGAAGCCCAATAGTCTCTACACATAAAGGCCCCCACAACCTGTTTAACTCATTTAGCCCATTTAATTAATTAAAACCAGATCACTAATATATTGGGCTTAATATGACAGCGTAGCACTTATATAATTATTTACCGCATATTAGCCCAACGTTGGATTAAGATCCAACTTGTTGGATAAGTTCCAACAGTTCATCCTTGTATGCGCGTCGCCGCTGTTATGTACCCTTTTGATGAGTTATTTCAGTCTTCCGCTAGAAGATTGGGGCGTTACACCCCCCTCCCAAACAATTTTTCAGCCCAACATTAAACATAAACACGGCCACAAACAAACACCCAAACATTTGCCGAAAATTTGTAATTTCAGCGAGATTCTCAGTGTATATGCGCCATCTACCATACCAAAACACCAATGTATATAAGGAATTATACCTTCCTCGCAGATCAGGAGCAACATATTCAAGATGAAACCCTCCTCACCTACACGAAGCTGCCGTCGGCACTCCCGACGATCCATGTAGCAGTGGATCAAGTTCGACAACCCACAACGGCTCAAAATACCTAACAAAGCAAGGAGGCAAATTTTTTTAGGGTTTTCGTACATAGGCCAAAAGATCTGCCATAATAATGAGCGAAGAACAAGGAAAAATCCTAGCTTTACCTCAGGCGAAGATCCGAAACCCCAAGCCAACAACGCCACTGCCCACACTGACTGCAAGCTCCCTTGGGCCCTCCCGACGATCCTCTCAGACTTGGATCTACTTCGGCAAGCCAAAAAAGGCGATAGCTTACAGAAAAAGGTACGACGAGCTGTAAATTTTTAGGGTTTTCTCACAAGTCAACCAACACAAGCGAAGGCATGATCGAGAAGGGAAGAAGGAGGGAGGCAGCCTTGTGGCAGTGGTGAGGTGATAATAACCAAGAAGGATCCTTCGGAGGAGAGAATCGAGCGAAATCGCCTCAAAGCACTTTAGGAATCTCACCTGCCACCGCCACGAGGGCGTACGAAGCCAAAATCCCACTTCGCGCAAAAGAATACAACGTATAAAAGTAAACGAGGATTTCAAACAATAGTAGATGAATAGTGGGTATAAGTTATAACTAGACCCGACCACGGTTCGGTTTGAACCGTGGAACTGAACCGGAGCCGAACCGATTTGGAAACCGAACCGATCCGGAACCGGCCGACCGGTTCCAAGAACCGGAACCGGAACCGGACCAAGCCGGTTCAGTTCTTGTTTTCCCTTTTGCGGAACCGAACCGGAACCGGCGGTTCCGGTTCACCGATTCGCCGATTCGCCGGTTCGCCGGTTCGGTTCCCCGGTTTCGGAACCGGTGAACCGAATAGGAACCGGTTCGGTTTTGGCCTATTTTCTCACATTTTTAATTTTCTCACATTTCACGGTTTGGTTGTTCACATTCTCAATTTTATCACTAGTAATTTGCATTAAGTTGATTAGTGATTAAATATATTTCATTTTTAAGTTATTGCCTTTAAATTTTGTGTACTTTATATATATTTTTCATCACAACCGAACCGGAATCGGCCCCAAACCGGACCCGGAACCGAAACGAAACCAGAACCGTAACCGTAACCGGCCGAGAACCGGAACCGAGCCGCTTTCGGTTCTAGTTCTGAGTTTTATTGGAACCAGAACCGACAATTCAGAACAGGAACTGAACCGGAACCGAATCCAATTGGGTCTAGTTATAACCCACTTCCTCGTCAACATTCGAACAAAAAAACAGTCTGTATATAAACGGTCGCCTCACGGCAAAAAGCCGCGCGTCTCGTCGGCGGACTTCCCACTGCAGGCCTTTTCCACGTGTCCATCGTCTATTCGCCCTCGAATTTGACTTGACGTCATACGTACATTCTTTGCCCTTCGCGTTTTGCACCCAGCGGCACAAAAGCCCGGCCAAAACCCCCACTAATGCGGTCCACATTTTATGGACCCCACATGCGATGGGACGCAAACGTAAATTTGACATCATCCCGAAGATCTAACCGAGATCCCTATTTCAAGGCCTCTCTCTTTCTCAATCTGATATTTTCACTCTACTCGCTAGATCCCGATACGGAGGGACTCGAGTCTTCGGCGACTCGAGAGACAGAGATCGGAGAGCGATGGCCACGCGATCTGTCCTCCTCTTCATCTTCATCTCATCGCTCCTCGCCTTCAACATTTCCGCCGCCTCTTCCGCCGCTTCAGAGAAAGATCCCGACGATCTTGACCTTGACGAGGACCTCAGCTTCCTCGAAGACCCCGACTCCTCCGCGTCCGCCCACTCTTTTCCCCACGATTCCGGCCACAACGACTCCGACGGCGACGACTTCGAGCACGACGATTTCGAGGGCTTCGATCCCCAATCGTACGGCGAGGATCCGCCGGTGCCGGAGATCGACGAGAAGGACGTGGTGGTCCTGACCGAGGGGAACTTCTCCCAGTTCATCGAGAAGAACCGGCACGTGATGGTGGAGTTCTACGCCCCGTGGTGCGGTCACTGCCAGGCACTGGCACCTGAGTACGCGGCCGCGGCAACGGAGCTCAAGGGGGAGGACGTGGCGATCGCGAAGGTGGACGCGACCGAGGAGAACGAGCTAGCCCAGAAGTACGACGTGCAAGGGTTTCCCACTGTGGTCTTCTTCATTGATGGAGTCCACAGGCCGTACACTGGCCAGAGGTCTAAGTAAGGATTTCTGATCTATCAACTCTCTGTTGTTTGATTCGCTTCTTTTACCACGTTTTCATGCTAAATTTGTAATTTTTTGCTCGGAATATCTTTGAAATGACTCATTTTGTAATTCCTACAAATTCTACAATTTGTAGGTGAAGTGATGAATTTCTTGTTGAATAGTGCATTTAACTGCTTATTTTTATTGCATACCGAAAATTATTGAATTATGCATTTTGGATCAGCGGATGATTTAATTTTGCTTATAGCTGAAAACATCTGAATGGAAAAGGAGAACATTTTGAGCCGAAGTTCAGTTTTAATATGAACTGTTTTATCAAAGTTTTTTAAATAGAAAATTTCTTCTTAATTCACGTGCTAAGGTATGATTATGGAAGAGCAAATAACTAGTTAAAATATATGTATAATAAAACGCAAATGGTTTCCAGATATCATAATAAAGGAATTAAAATCCAAATTTTGCCATCGTACACTATAGTCACATCTAGAACAGAAAAACGATGAAAATAGAAAGATGACTATTTGACTATCATTTACAAAATTTCAACTGTTGATCTATATATTTACTTCATGAAGACATGGTAGTTTTATCGGTTGACATTTTTTTGCAAGTTGCTTGAGATTGGGCCTTTTTTCAAAGGGCATGCACATTTTTTTGCATGCCTACTTCTAGAAGGTATTTGCGTCTGTTGTGCTTGTCCTGAATGATGTGTGTTTGATTTCCTATTCTATATATATGCCATATTTAATTATCTTCAATTTTTGCATGCAGAGATGCTATTGTGACCTGGATTAAGAAGAAGATAGGGCCTGCAGTACAGAATGTAACAACAATTGATGAAGCTGAAAAAATACTGACGTCTGAAAACATAGTTGTCTTGGGCTTTTTTGATTCTCTGGTGGTAATTTCCTCACATTGGCTTGACTTTGTGATATTAATTGAGCATGGTTACATCCCCAGATGCAATTTCACCTTTTAACTTTCTTCTTTTTCGTTTAATAAGAGTTTACGGTAGTTTGTATGCTTATGGTATACGTAATTAAGTTAATCTTGGTTGTTGTTGAGTCAGGGCAACAGAATTCTCATTTTTGTGGTTAATAATTCTGTGATTGTCACTCTATTGTGAATCTATTATGGTTAAAAATATGTATCATACATATTGAGAATTTTAATGGCTAAATTGTTGACATAAATTTTGTCTCCATGCATGCCCTTGTTGAAGTCTGGTGGTAATCCATCTTATAAAATATTTCCTCTATTTCTCTAATCACACTAGATTTAGATTCAAGTTTACAATACCCTTTTTCTATTTAATTTTTTTATGTTTAAAGTTTTGCTATCCTTTAGTGATTGCTTGACAATGGGTGGTGATATGAACTTCTAGGGTTTTGGAGGATAAAAAATGATTTTTATAGATAATACGAGGAATACAAGGATATTTGGCCTCAATTCGAGATGAGGACATCTCTCCTAGCTTGTGATTCGAGATAAAAGCCTAACTCTCCCAGAGTCCCAAGATCTACTCTAGTCTACTCATAATCTCTTTTCTTCTTCTCCCAAATTTAACATCCCTCCATTGCCCAAACCACTCCTCATATGTATAATGGACTGATTTGTCCAGAATTAAAAAATTCATTTGAAGCCCAAATTACAAGTTTGCTACTCGCACACCAAATCTAATATTACTCTGTCTCCAAAGAACCATATTGTCCTTAAGGTGGTACCATGAAACTCGTGGACACGCTATTCCAAATGGCGGTGCTCGTCTCCTACCGAGTCAACGCTTGGAATGCCTTTACCATCATCGTCGGGCCATTCAAAGTCATCATCACCGTCCTCAAAGTTTGGGTAGAAACCACAATGATTGCCAAGTTTGTCTGAAAGTTCGTCGCACCCAAAGCACAGTCGTCGAGGCTCATGAGGTCATCTGTTTGCAAACTGGGGACTTGGGCCCCCCGAAAGGTCGTCCAATGGTCGTGTGCCCATGTGCGGCCTGTTCGGGGCTTGTGGGCCACATGGCCGCCAGTCTCCGGGCATCCTGCCAAGGGTTTGCGTGCTTTAGGGTAGTCCGCCTCGGGCCGCAATGCTTAGGGCAACCCGCCTGGGGCCCTCGGCATGCTGGCAAGGGGTCGTGTCCTTGGCAGCGATTTAAGGGGCCACTGCCTCCTATCACTTCCTCCTGAGGGCTAGTGTGCTCTAAATCGACGTCGGATCGATGACCAGATCTGAAACCGGATCACCCTTTTGATAGATTTTCTTCTAAAAAAGAATGTTTTTTCCTCAAAGGCATTGCCTTTGGTCCCAGATCTGCTTTGTGGGTTGTCTTTCTTCAAATATGGTTTTGTGGTTCCCTTCAGCGGGCGAAAGATCTTTAACCCCTTTGTTTGCTTTACCATGAATTTCAACTCCGACAATTCCTCTTGCCGTCGATCCTCCCAAGCATCCATCTTTTTCGTTGTCATAGATTTCAAGATCGGTGCTCTAAATACCAATTTGATATGAACTTCTAGGGTTTCGTGGAATAAAAATATTATTTTTAGTGAAAAGACTAGATTTTTATGGCAAAGGTGGGCAGATCTTTAATTTTTTTGAGCATAATGACATTTCTTTAAATTTGATGGTCCAGGGACAGATCTGTAATTTAGGTTGAAAACCATATGTCATGCGTTTTTTATAATTAAGGGGGAGCGGCTCATTAGGAATTTGATTATAAATAAGGGGGAAGAGATATATGGAGGATTAAGTGGAGTTTTGTAAGAAATTGATTAAGTATATGGATAGATCACTTAAATCTAGTGGGATAGTGCAGCTTCTTCTCGAATCGAAGCTTGGGAGAGCGGTCCTCTCAAAAGATTCCACTTATCATTGTATTTCAGTTTTATTATCAATAAATAAATATATAATTTTTCCAAATTCACTCTTTTAGCCCTACAAATCACACCTTTCACTCTAAAAATACCATACTTTCCCCAAAATCCACTAAAATTCAGATTTTTACCACCAAAACCCTAGAAAAACCTAACAAATTGGTATTCGAGCGTTCGATCTTGGCAATGAGGACGGGTCTGGAGGAACTCATCGATGAAAGCTTTTCATCATTCAAAGCAGAGTTGAGGCGTATCTTGGAGGAGATGACCCGCCAACTATCGGAGAAAATTTCGGAGATTTTTCGTTAAACCCCCCGATACTAGATGTGAGGAAAGACGTAGCCAACGACACAGATATAAGGCTAACGACGATGCCTTTAGCCTTGAAAAAGGAGAAAGATGTCATCTTGAACAAGGATCTTCATCAAATTAACAGCAAATCGCGTACGTGAGGCTCAAATCCTTCTCAAAAATCAAGAAAGACGATCAAGGTGGACGAAAAAAGGAGAAGCCAAGGCGGCCTCCTAAAGAGTTTGGCAACCCGAGGGCCGGTCCATCGGGCTAGTGCCGCAGGCGGGCGGGCCGATGGGGCCCAGTGCCCACAACCCATGAGCAGGCCGAACTAGGCCCGATGACCATTGGACATCATTCCATGGGGCTGCGGGCACCGATTTGCAGACGGTGACCCTTCCAGGCCTCGCCTCGTAGACTGAGCTTCAGGCGCGACGAACCTTTTGACGGCTTTGACGATCGTTGTGGTGCCCATCCAGGCTTTGCAGAGGACGGTGGAGACATTGGGTGGTCCTACGACGGTGATGGGGGCATTCAGAGCTTCGACACAGGAGGGGACAATCACCCTCACTTGGAATAGTATGACCCACAAGCTTCATGCACCACCTTAAGGATAAGATGGTTCTTTGGGAGCGGGGTAATGGTAGACTTGGGGGCAGATCTGTCATTTCTGAGTACAGTGACATTTATGTAATTTTGTTTGTTGGCCCATGGACAGATATGTCATTTAGGCTGAAAACCCTGTGTGAGACGTATTTTGGTTATTTAGGGACGCCGCCTCATAATGAGTTTGATTATAAATAAAGGGAAAGATGTATATGGGGGATTACGTGGAGTTTTATGAGAAATTGATTAAGAACATGGATAGATCCCTTAGATCTGGTGGGAGAGTGCGGCTTCCTCTCGAATCGAAGCTTGGGAGAGCGGTCATCTCGAAAGAGGCCACTTATCATTGTATTTCAGTTTTATTGTTAATAAAAATATCTCCTTTTCCTCCAAATCCGTTCTTTTAGTCCTAAAAATCCCACCTTTCACCCTAAAAATTGACCACAAGCGAACTAAGAAGTCAACCCCTATAATAAATGTGCAAGTACGGCCTGATAGAGAATTCAAATGTCAGAAATGTAGTCAGTGACAATAGGAGAAGACCTTATGATCCTAGAATATTTCAGGGAAAAAAGATTAATGGATGGTATATATTCTTTCATGCCTCATGTATTCAAACATCTTCATTATCAACGAGCCATACGGGCATCTTTTTTTATATTGACTGTGTTTGTTATCATCTTGCACCTCATGTTTTGTTTCACATCTGTCATCTTGCGAGCCCTTGCTAACTTTTGTGTAGAAATTATCATACTAAAATGTTAAGTTATTCTGTCAAATAGTAATGGGATAATTTGAGGAAAAACAAGCTAAACAATCTTTCTTGATTATTAAAATGCCAAATCTGCCCTTTTGGTTTTGTTTATAAGCTTCAATGACTTCTTTTTTTGTTCGCACTGTAGCTGATGTTAAATACTCTCTCTCTCTCTCTCTATTTGTTGATCATCTAAGAATTATTTCTTTAAATTATTGCAGGGTACTGACAGTCGGGAGCTTGCTGCTGCATCAAAACTTGAAGATGGTGTCAACTTTTACCAAACTGTTAATCCTGATGTTGCAAAGCTTTTTCATGTTGATCCAGAAGCTAAGCGTCCTTCCCTAGTGTTGCTGAAGAAGGAAGCTGAGAAGTTGTCTCATTTTGGTACAATTACCTGGAAATTTGTTCCTTTTATGTTCTTGCCAAGGAATGAACTTTTAAGAGCATTCGGCTTACATTAAGTTTTTCTTTCTTTGCAGACGGGCAATTCACCAAGACTGGCATAGTTGATTTTGTATTTGCAAACAAGCTTCCCCTAGTGAACATCTTTACTCGGGAAAGTGCACCTAGTATTTTTGACAATCCAATTAAAAAACAGGCAAGTCACTATTTTTAATTGCAATATTGTCTATTAGCTTTTTAAGGTAGTTTTTCTGGCATTTTTCATTTCAATTCTTATTTATATCATTTCCCCTTTTCTAGCTTCTGCTCTTTGCCAACTCCAAAGATTCTAAGAAATATCTGCCATTCTTTGAAGAAGCTGCAAAACTGTTCAAGGGAAAGGTATTTGCTAAATCTCTTTGTTGGGTGTTTCCCCCATTAATTTATATAAAAAGAGTTACTGGGTAACCGATGCTTATTTGATATTTAGGTTAGCATTGTTTGCAATCCTTTTAAATTCTTATTCATAAGGGAGGTGAAGAAGTCTGCTAGAATAGTTAAATAAGCTTATATTAAAAGGCTGCATCCGGCTATACAGATCATAAATCCTCGTGCAATATATATTTATCATGGACTCTATGATTACCTTTTCTGATGGGCATCTTAAAGAATGAAGACGATTTTTATATCTCATTCCAGATTTTCAGATATTAATAGCAGTTTCAGCATATGTTTTCTAGTTCATTGCACAAACGAAATTTGTAACAAGTCTCTTCCATAACATGACTTTCTTAGTGAAAGAATGCTTATGTTTCCCATTTATGCAAAATTCATTCTTTGCGATCATTTTAAATTCTTATCTTATTTTCATAAGGGAGGTGAAGAAGTCTGCTAGAGTAGTAAAAATAAGCTTATATTAAAAGGCTGCTTTCGACTGTATTGCATACCATAAATCCTCTTGCAATATAAATTTATCATGGTCACTATGACTTAGTCCTTTTCTGATGGATTAAAATGACTGTTTGCATTTTAAAGAATGAAGATGAGTTTTATATCTCATTCCAGATTTTCAGTTATTAAGAGCAGTTTCAGCATGTGTATAGTTCATTGCACAAATTTGTCGCAAGTCTCTTCCTTAACATGACTTTCTTAGTGAAAGAATGTTTACTTTTCCTATGTATGTAAAATTCACTTTCACAAATTACATCATTAGGCATTTTACCTTTAGGCTGTGAAGAGGGATCACCAAGTTTATTTAACTTAATGTTTTATAAGCACTGGTCAAACTTTTATGAACAACCTTTTGTGCCAAGTTCTTTTTTTCAAATTTTTCTTCCGTTTTGTTTTGTTTCGTTGGGGAGGGTCGGATTGGTTGTTATACTCCCTATGTGCTATAGGTGGTTTGGGTTGTTTATTGTTGAATTTCTCGTGACAAGAATAAACCTTTATTGTTTGCTAGAGTCATCTTGTTTGTCAATGCTGAGACTCGTATGTTTTGCAGCTCATTTTTGTCTATGTCGAGATGGATAACGAGGACATTGGTCAACCAGTGTCGGACTACTTTGGTGTCTCTGGAGATGGTCCAAATGTAACTCAATGTCTCCTGCATTTTCCCTAATCACACATTTCTGCTGCCAAATGAATAATGTGCAGTGTTGTGGCTGCTGTATCGAGATAACTATATTTCATTTTCTTGTTACATAGGATCAGCCTATGTAGAAGAGTCAAATTTCTGATATTTGCTAATTATATATATATTTTGCAGGTTGTGGCCTACACAGGAAATGATGATCCTAAAAAGTTTATGCTTGATGGTGAAGTGACGGTAGAAAGCATTAAGGTCTGTACTCCCAAACTCTTTCTGTATGTCTGTTACACAAACATGTGTGCGAGCACATGCCATCTCCACTTCGAGGTCATCAAAGGCTCATCATTACTTTTCTCCACTGGAAATTTTGACCAGTGTATTTTTCTTGGCAAATAAGGAAGATGTTAACTACTATTTTTTCAGTGAATGAGTAGAATGTGCTTAAGGGCCACAATTGCATCAGACCAAATTCAGGTTGGGGCAAGTTTGACCCGACCCAGAAAACACCTTACCCAAACCCGACCGAGTGTGGCGCTTGCCAGATCTCCCAACACATCCCTGTTCGGGTGACCAATACCCAACCTGGTTGCTTAGCAGGTTGGGTTTGTGTTGCAACACGAAAGGGGTCAGGTCGTTAAAAAATAATCAAGTTCATTGTATGACCTAGGAAGCAGACCCTTGTCGCTCCATTGCAAAGAAATTGTACTAATCATTGACTATTTTGCGCGTGGACTGGTGCAAACTAAATCGCGTGCGCACACACACACACATTGAACGGGATGAATTTAGGCCGATCAGGTTTATATCATCAAGCCCGAAAAGGTTCGGTGGGTTGACCCGAACATGACCCAAACCTGTAAATGCCCATACAAATATTTAGAAATTAGAGGCAGGTTTGGATTTGACCCATCCGGACAGATCCAAATTGCTACCCCCATGTGTGTTCCAATATAACCTTATAGGCATATGTGTGCATGTCCACGTATGTATTTACTAGTCTTTTGGCATGTGATATGCACACGTGATGCAAATTCGGATGGCATGCACAAAATATCTGTGGTAGAAAACATGGAATATAAGGTGGTTTTGGTTCCTTGTATTAAACATTAGCACATTTCCTTTTTCTCCCCCGAAATGTGTTATTATGGTTTTTCTTGCAACTTGGGGAAAGAAAATAATAATTATGGGGTTTTATGTGCATACAAATTGCATATCATAATTTAGTGATGCGGATAGATCTGAGAGTAATAATTAGTACTTGTACCACGAAGCAAAGTTAGTTTAATAAAATGATGTAAATGCAAAAGAATGATTAGAATCAATCATGCGTAGTCGTGGCAAATAAAGAGACGATTACGGCACTTTTGATTTTCACATGGCAAAATTTTTCAAGGATAAACTAGATGAAAATTAGTAATATGAGTTGAGATTGAACTTGGCAAGTTTGTTTCATTCTTCTTTGAATTGGTATTTATATCGATATGATATTTATTTATTTATTTATTTTGATTTTTAGAAAATAGAATTGGCCAAATTGTAAATTGCAGAACTAAACATATTGCTTATTTAAGAAAATATAAGAAATTGTCAGGCATATTTTATATCCTCTTTCTTTCTCTTGTCTGAATGAAGAATCAGAATCTATTCCTTGCCAAGAAAATTGGTATGATTAAGGAAAAAGAATAATGATAAGATTTTTCAAATACATTTTATCAAGAAGATTTGGCGAAATAGTAGAGTAGAAAAATCCCAAATTTTGGAACGAGGTAACTTACTCATCAAGAGAATTAAAGGATATAATTAGGCAATTTTTTGAACATTCTCTCTCTCTCTATTCAAATGAAGAAGCACAATCTAATTCTTCTCAAGGAATTGACATGAAGATGAAAAAAAGATAAATATATCAATTTTGGTTTTTAATTTTACTGAAACTTTTTGGCAAAATAGTAGAGAGGAAACACCACAAAAATTAGAACTAAATAACTTAGCAAAGAAATTAAAGAAAATAAGTAGGTAACTTTTTGGACATTTTATTTTCTTTCTTGGTTAGAATTAGAAATCATGCTTCAGTTCTTGCCAAGGACGTCGATTTGGATAAGGAAAAAATATTCTTTCTTGGTTAGAATTAGGAATCATGGTCCGGTCCTTGCCAAGGAAATTGATTTGGGTATGACAAAAAATTATATAGGTTGGATTTTTTTATTTTTAATTTTATGTAGGCTTGGGATAATGGTTGAGGATTTTTTTAATAAAAAAGTTATCTTCAATATTCTCCAAATCTAAATTGGAGAGAAAGCAAGCAAACTTATTTGGGTCCTCAGGATTTCTTCTGATTTTTTTGGGCCGAGGAAGAGAGCGGGGGACCGCATAGTATGTCCCAAGGGGAAGGTTTGGAGAAATAAATGGTTGTTTGTGTGAAAATTTCTTGGGGACAACTCGTGCTCTTGTTAGAAATTGTTGTGGCTGTAGTTCTCAAGGGTGTAAAGCGTGGGTCAATCTGTGATTTTTAGGTTACAAACTAATGGTGCCCACAACCGTGATTGATGATGTGTTCCACATGTAAAAAAGCAGAAACAAATGTTGACTGCTCACACGGTAGGAGTCCGGTGGCACTAACCATCTCCAAATATAATAGTAGAGATGTATTTGTTTATTTATTTCTCTCTCTCATGGGGAGTGTGTGGTCTATTGTTTACATGTAGCCACACATAGACATCATTGTCCTTTTCTTAGCCTATGCATTGCTTGTCGATAAGGATATTGCTTCTGGTTGTTCTGACAAATGGCCACACTTTTAGCTATGGTCCAATCCTTCTTTGGTGCTTGTCAATAAAGACTATGTTTTCATGGTTCATTTCCACTTGGTTACCACCATAGCTAGGCTGTCAATGTAAAAGGGAATATGTAGCTAACAGCTGCATATAGTTGGGTGTCAAAATCACTTGATGACAGTTTAGTAGAATAGAGGCTGATGCAGTGGTTTTGTGCTTGTTGGTTAGTCCAAACAGTCCAATTCTGTGAAGCAAATCATGTTTTGAATGTGCATTTTCCTCAACTTTGTTAACAAAAGAAACTGTTCTTAAAGGACAGGGTTAGCATGCCTTTCAGATGTTCATTCTTGAACAATTTTCTCTTCCCTTTGATGGTCATATTACTCATGAGTAAAAGAGTTGAAGCGAAACAACAAAAATTGAAGTAGATACGTTATATTTAGCTTGACATAACGTTATAAAATGAATGTTACAGGGACCATGTGTCTACTTTCCGAGTGTCATAAAGTGTCCACCACGGCAAATCTGTAGTGATGGGATAGAAGGATATTCCTGGAATATAATATAATTTTATACCATATTTTGGTAAGCAATGGGCTTTTTTTTAATTCTTTTGGTTTAACTACTATGACAGTTTAAAAAATAATGTCATCGATTTTGATGAGTATTGGCGTAAAAGAAACATAATATTCATCAATATTTGTATCTCTTCCTTAATTTTCTTGTATCTATTCCTTAATTTTCTTGTGGATTCTTTTCAAATATTCTTTTTAATTCTTTCCATTCTTTTAAAATGAGACATGTTTCCTTGAACATTTCATATTAGATGTGTCCAATATGTGGGACATGAGTGTCCTAGTGTGAAGTTTCTGGAAAGTGTCAAAGTGTTCTACATATCAATTTTTTTTGCAAAAATGGAGCATCCTGGTAACATTGATAAATTTCAAGAAAGTGAGTTTCTTAAACAGATAAGTTGTGAAATAAACAACATGCTACCACGAGTTCTCATGCATTTTCTTCATCCTATTGTACTTTACCAAAGTGTTGAAACTTTGTATTTGTGTTAGATATGTATACAAGTCACGCAAGCTGTGGTATTTCATACAATTAAGCATGTGCCAATTTTCACAGACAAACATTACAGATGTTTCTTCCAAGCCTTAAGTACTAATTTTATGTGGGTATTTTATGCGGATTTCTTATCACATATGTCGTATGCAATCCCTATCTTGCAGGCATTTGCCCAGGGTTTCCTAGAAGATAAGCTTAAGCCCTTCTACAAGTCAGATCCCGTACCTGAGATCGTGAGTAGAATATCACCCGGCTCTGGTCGCTGTTTTATCTTTATGTTTCTGATGTAAGCTTCCATTGATTATGAATTACGCAGAATGATGCGGACGTGAAAATTGTCGTTGGCAATAATTTTGATGAGATCGTCTTAGATGAGTCCAAGGATGTCCTCCTCGAGGCAAGTGTTTCCTCTGCTGTTATGAACCCAGGCCTTTTTTCGCTTATGCAGTACATTTGATATTTAGTTTTGGACCAGATCTACGCACCATGGTGTGGACATTGCCAATCCATAGAGCCAATTTACAACAGGCTTGCCAAGCATCTGAGTGGAGTCGATTCTCTGGTAATAGCGAAGATGGATGGAACGACAAATGAGCACCCTCGGGCCAAGGTATCCTATGACTATCATGTCCTGTTATGTTAATTCGCTGGATTGGGCCTGGCTGAAAACGTGTTGGGCCTACCCTGCTCAAGCTTGGCCTAGATTTCTTACTGAAGTCAACTTCAGTCATAGATCTCAGGCTACCATAGTTATCTGTGTCAGGTAGGATTTGAGTTTTTCACGAGCAGCCAATCTATTGGGATGAGAGTTTTTCATGAGCAGTCAATCTAATCGACTCAAATTATGCCTTCCTTAAGCAAACATCTATGGCTTCATGTTAAATTGTTATGGCAAAGTTGTTATTAACATATTTAACTAATATTGATGCTTCATGTAGCATTGCATCACATACGAAGCAATCTTTGTCAAGCTGAACTTGATCAAGCAAGGATTGATTGCAAGATTATAAATTAGATCCAGGGCCCAAGCTCAGCCACTTGGTAGATCGAGAAATCTGTTTGGGCCCAACTATGAGCCTAAGACAACTTAAGCTTTTTGTAGCCATCTGAAAAGTTTTCCATTAAACACCCAACAATGACAGGTGTGGGGGTATTGGTATTCAAATTTTCTGTTCTGTTTTTGAAGGCTGTTATGAAAAAAGTTTTGGGGCCATGATCCATGCGTTCTTTTATTAAGGTTAACTTTTGAGTATGTTTGGGCTATTAGCTTCCCCTTTTCTTATCATGTATCCTTAATTAGTTCACATGGAGTTTCCTCTTCTATGACTAGACATGATTATGATGATTGAGTTTTCATCTTTCAATTTCTCAGGCTGATGGCTTCCCAACGATCCTCTTCTTTCCAGCTGGGAACAAGAGCTTTGATCCTGTAAGTCCTAGTCCTTCTATACATTTAACTTTCGTTTCCTTTACTTTTGTTGCATTATCTTCAACTACTGCTCTATATGGATCATGCTGTGATTCATCCTTCAAAGGCTATCTCATGCTTACCAACCACCCTTCATCCAATGTTTAGATCACTGTCGACACCGATAGAACGGTGGTTGCATTCTACAAGTTCCTCAAGAAGAATGCAGCGATCCCGTTTAAGCTCCAGAAGCCTGCATCGGTAGCGAAAACCGAGGGCGCTGGCAATGCTGATTCCACAACCAAGGGCGAGGAGGAGAGCGGCAGCGCTAGCGTTAAAGATGAATTGTAGGTGTAATTCAAAATGTTGTACCTTTTGCTGTAATGTAGGTGATCAGGAGAGTTTCTACACCACCCACATTAACTTACAAGTTGCGTAATCCTTAAGGTTAATTACATTGGTGTGGGAATTTTTGTCTGAGCGGTGTCTTGGAATAAACTGCACAAGGAAATACAATAAAGCCACCACTTTCTTATGAATGAGTTTCTGATCTATGCGAGAGCTAATTTTGATGCGCCGTTGTGATGTATCCGTGACTGTTGGCATTGCAGATTAAAACGGAGAATGCGAGTACAAATATCCGTGATTGTTAGCATTGGATCCCTAGGCCATCTTGCGTGTTTATTCTATTTCTTGCTGTTCCTACTCTTGTTATAGTACTGCTCGGATCTTTGTTTCAGGAGTGTAAAGGAGTGAAGATCCTATTGGTGTTATTGAATCTATTCTGAAGGAGGATATCCAACATGCATATGATCATACTCATCATAGCTCTGATCTTTATTTTTATATTAATGATGTACCGTTATTCTTTGTCTTCGATTTGATGTTAAAGCCTTAAATACACACATTCACACATCATGTAATATGTCTCAAGACTTAGAAATCATATATATTATTTTCATACTAAAATCATTTCACATTGATTCTAAATTATTTTCTTGATTAGTGTCATTAGTCTACTAACAAAGCCTAGTAGTGGACTGACAGGCAACCATTCTGAACAAATCAACTCCAGCTTTTATTAGTCGACTAATGCAGACACACAATCTTCATTGATTTGTTCTGTAAGTCAATTAATCTAGAGAATAATCGATTAACACCCACAAATGTTTTTAATCAATGTACTGATTAGTCGACTAACCTACTGATTAGTCGACTAACTTAGATTTGCATGACTTTGGATTCTTACCATTATTCAACTAATTGGCTTTCAAGTTGACTAATACAGATCACAGTTTCTTCATTGGCTTGACTCATTAGTAGACTAATATTCATGCTAGTCTACTAATATTCAGTAGAAAGAGTACAAATATTCATGCTAACCGTGAACCCCCCTGTGCAGGCGTGACGTCAGCGCACACACGCTAAGGGTTTTCAGATCCGTCATCCATGTTTTTCATTCGGCCCAATCCATTTTGGATTCTTACCATTATTCAACTAATTGGCTTTCAAGTTGACTAATACAGATCACAGTTTCTTCATTGGCTTGACTCATTAGTAGACTAATATTCATGCTAGTCTACTAATATTCAGTAGAAAGAGTACAAATATTCATGCTAACCGTGAACCCCCCTTTGCAGGCGTGACGTCAGCGCACACACGCTAAGGGTTTTCAGATCCGTCATCCATGTTTTTCATTCGGTCCAATCCATTTTGGGCTCGGCCTCTGCTTGGGCTCATGCACCCGCGAGCTTCCCATCATTCCTAGCCCATATACCAAGTGCAGCAGCCCATTAAGAAGAAGTCTATTATATACTCCAACAAGTGAGTTATCACTTCCAATGTGGGACTAAAACTAGGATTTGAATTGAAGAAATAAGACCAAATATCCAACACAGAGAGAATCACTTGAGGTGATTACGCCGAAGATATATTGATGCACCTTTTATGAAGAAAGAACATATGATCAAGAAAAAGAAATGCAGACAAAAGGATACATGGATCTAAGTGGTAAGACGGGATATGAAATATCAAGGGTTGACAGAAGAAAAAGCTTTAGATTGTAATGCATGAAAAACGAGTTTCCGATATTACGATCTGACATTTTTTTCTATTGGGTCCATGAAGCCGACCCCAATTTTTAAGGACGAAGACTACTACGACGACGCCTCAAGAGATGTAGTAACGCAATAAAATAATATGATTTGAGGGCCTAGAGTGCAGAAAAAGCAGCAATCTCACTCTTATCTGAGAGACATGGTAGAAGGAGCAATTATTCCATTCCATGAAGCATGTAATGCTTTTGAACTTCATACTCAATGTTGGGCTTTCCTTGTCGCCACAACAACCTAAACAACTTTTCATGTAAACAAAAGAAGTGAAGGGGAAAAACCACTTTGTTTTGTTTTACAAGAAAAGGGTTTGAAGACCACCATATCTCACCCCTTCTCGACGTATCGACAAAATAAATAAATAAATAAATAAAAAGCAACAAACAAACTCTTCTCACATGTTTAGTAAGTAACTTAATTATGACTCGATTCATGTGAACAAACTTTTGTGTGTGCATACATTGAACCCGGCCTAGCTGGTCAGTACTTGAATTGCTTAACAAGTTAGTCTACCATTTCAACTTTACAAGCTTAATACATGAAATAATGTGTTACAAGAGAGAATTCTCTTCTATGATGGTTAGAAAAATACACTCTATACATGTTTTTTTTGACAATCGATGCCGTTCAAGGTGAACTTCATATTCTAAAACACTAAAATACCAAGTATCTGCTGAACCTTGGGCTTTTTTTGTCTTTGATTTAGAAGGTGAGAAAAGTTTTTTTTTTTGTGTGGCCTTTTTGTTTGTTGAAGCTTGTTGCAGTAATACCGTTTAAACTTTCACTGATCCAATGTATACACGTAAAGACCATAGGAATCACATTATTTTTTATTAATTTACATTTAAGAACATGTAGACAAATATTAATATCAATCTCCCTCTTTTTGTCCCCCTTTTTGATTATGGTATTTTTTGTAAAATTATTATCATTTTATATAAAAGGAGAAAGCTAAAAAGCTAAACTGATTGGTTGTAAAATAGATCTTTTTTGTGTGGGCGTTGGTTTTTGTTTTTTGTTTTTTGTATTTTTTTTTTTTTTTTTTTTGGGGGGGGGGGGGGGGGGTGGGTGGGGGGGTGCAGTTACATATGCACATTTCCCCCTATTTTTTTAGTTTTTTGGAAATTTTTTTAAACTTGTTGTTCATATCCTGGATTATCAACATACCAAAAATCAAGTGATTCCAATACTTTTTGAGACATCATCTAACCCTTGTGACTTCAACGAACTTCACTGGATATATGTGGGTAAAGATGGCTCATCCCCGTTCGTATAGCTCCGTGGCCGTAAAGGGGATGCCCCTCTGTTCGTATACGGTATATCCGAGCGGCACGTGAGGGTATCAATGGCTTGTCCCTGTTCGTATAGCTTGGTCGGCCTGCGAAGGGGTAGGTATGTCAATTCGTACCTGCCCGGTCTTATCGGGCTGTGTCGGCCCTGTCCAGTTTTCCTAAAGGACCGAACCGGACTGGACCGATAAGACTTCCAACCATTCCGAGGCGGCTCGAGTACGGTCCGATAAAAATTAGAGCTGCCCAACCCGGCCCGATAGGGTTGAATGAATCATATATTGTGACATTATTTTATCATATTTTTAAACACAAACTTGTCTCATCCGCTTAAAGATGCATCGAAATGGAGCACAAAAGAAGAGGAGTAAGAGGGCTGCATAATGTGATGTGTCCTGCATTGTTTTCATTTGTTTGGCAAGATGAACTAACCGTTTGATGGTTCTTTGTCTCTTCCAGGTAACTGCGATCGATCCCCAAGATTCGAAGACATCAAAGTTGGCGCTGGCGGAAAATTGTTAAATTTTTTGATATTTGGACCTTGATATGATACGATTCATGTGTAGAATTGTATTCAATTGCCATAACTGGGTGCTAAAACTTGTTTTAGGCTTTCTGTTGATTTATATGGATGACGTGTCTCCTACTCTTCACATCCATGACATTGGACTCAAAACCATAAATGAATGCCCCTTACTGAAATCTGCTTTAGATCAGTGTGCGGTCAAATTGAAGAGGGGCGGTTCAATGGTTTTCGTTCCATGCAGTGCCGCCCAATGGGCTGAATAGCTTGGCCCGGGTTCGTCACAAAATAAACCGGGCCGGGCTGGCCCGGTCCGATAAGGATTTCGGGCCAAAATTGTCTGCTCAGGCACGATCTTATCGTGCCGGGCCCGTGCCGGATCGAAAATTGCCACCCCTACAAAGGGGTATGCCCCTTGGTCGTATATATAGCCGAGCGGCCTGCTATGTATTGATGTCTCGTACCCGTTTCCGATTGAATGCGCAGACCTAAGTATTTGAAAAGAAAATAGGGTCGACGAAATGACCTTTGTAAAGTACGATTCTGACATAATGGGAACATTGGTAGAAAAGAAACTTTATTTATTGATTCATAAAAGAAAATACGGAAAATGGAAATCCATGCAAGTGTTTATTCGATGTGAGGCTTGAAGTGCCGCCGTGCACATTTTGAGCTTACGGCCAATGAGACCTCCTTCGTGGATCATTCAATAACTTGGGTAACTGGTGAATCCGACATGGACCCTTTTCCTTTGTTTTTGCCTTTTGAGGTTCTCTTAGTTACACTCGTCTTATAGTTGTCGGCGAATTTCTTCAAGTGGCTACATTTGATCAAGGTTTCAATGTCCTTTATCAACGTCCATCAATCCTCGGTGTCGTGGCCATTATCTTGGTGATACCTGCAAAATTTGAGGTCATATCTCTTTTCATACTTACCTTTTAGCTTGGGAGGATGCTTATTGAAGTATCCCTTGTCCTTTGCATAGGTCCATACTTTGGCCTTGGAAGCGTTTAGTTTGGTGAAGGTCTTGTCAGTCGCACGTGAACGACTCTTGGGACTCCGTTCTCATCGTCGCCTATCTTTAGTCTCTCGATGAGATCCATCATGGGGTCGAGCTTCTCTTCTTGTCTCTGCAGGGGGCTTGGAAGCGCTTTTGTTCTGGACAGCCAGGGCTTTCTTTCCAGCATGTACCGTTCCGCCCTAGTGAGGAGATGTTCGAGGTTACGTGGTTGTCGGTGGTGCAGCGATTTCATCAGATTCTTGCATCGGATTCCTTTCTTGAGAGCTGCAATGGTGACATCATCGTTGCAGCCCTCGACGTTCAGCCTCTCATTATTGAAACATGTAAGGAAGCCCTGCAGCGTTTTCCATTCTCTTTGGTCCAGAGTGAACAGGTGGTCTGAACTTTGTTTACGCCTATACCCTGTCATGAATTGTTGGCAGAAAACTTGGAACACGCTCTTAAAAGACCCAATGCTATGTTTGGGTAGCCCATTGTACCATTCTTTTACTGCCTTGTGCAACGTCATATGGAAGGATCGACAGAGGAAAGGTTCATCCACCCCTTGTATCTCCATCACACACTTGTAATCCTGGATGTGTTCATGAGGGTCGCCCGTGCCATCATATTTGTCCGGGTACCATCTTGAACTTTGGCAATCACAGAGCCTAGGTGATGTTCCTCTTCAGTGGATTGCGCTCGTCCTCCAAACCGGAGGAAGGAGGACTAGGACGTTGTACATCGCCACGATGTCTGGTCTTTCTGCATGTGGAGGCGCTAGAAGAACCGGCTATGTCCCCGCTTGAGCAGTTGAGGGAGGCTTGTTGGGGGGGGAAGGTCATCTCCTCGACTCTTTCGCTTGCCACAGACTTGGGTTGTCCGGGGGACTCTGGCTGTAACCATTCACGGGGTGGTCCCTTGCTCGTTCCACATCGCTCTGAACAAGACGACAGTAGGATCGCTGGTAGGCAGATGGTCCAGGGCCGTCGGGTGCAGCAGACCGGTCACTGTCGCCCCTCGTTGCCTTGATATCTGTGGAGGTTTCTGATTTCCTGTCTTTGGTGAGGTGGGATAGGAGTGTTGGTCAGAGAGATGATGTATCGTTCTAGATTTGGCACGGCATGTCCCTGACTTCAGGGGGGATTGCTGCCCCTTGGGGCCCAATCCCATGTTGGCAGGATTCTGCCCGACGATCACTTGGGGCTGGTGGTTTGCCAGGGGCTGTTGATTCGCCAAATGTTATATCATGGTTGTCAGCGCTTGAATGTTAGCATTGACTGCTGGGAGAACTCTTGGAATTGCTCCAGCATGACAAAGTGCGGCTCTGGCCCTCCTGAAGACGAAGATCTAAGATCGTCATGAAGAATCGGGGCATCTGGCTCCCCTCAAGCGAGCAGCCCCGTGTGCCCTTGGTTGGTGGGATGTGCCGACATAGTTGAAGATGTGAATGCTGGCTCTGTTCCCATAGACAATGTGAAATGTTAATGTGTAAATTCATCACACAGTAGAGTGGTACTGATATAGACGCCTCTGATGACGTGGCGCTTCGTCGGTAGAAGAGTGGGACCCGAGGAAGGCTGAACCCGGGTCAGGGAGAGTTAAGTCCGAGCTATTGGTTAAAGTCCGACCTAACTCCGAGATATCTTTGGCTATCTACAACACAAATAAATCGTTTAGGGATCGGATCTGTGTTCCGACCCAAATCCCCTCCAGCTCAATTTAGTAAGGAACTTAGAGGAAGCTCGGGGCATCCAAGGCTGACCTATTAGGAGATTGTCTTTTTACTACCACGTCAAGCTATGAAGAAAGAAATTTAATGGTGGAAGCAAGAGAATGAGTTGTCAACGTACCTTAATGTTTATTATCTTTGGAGCTTACCCCTAGTCCTATCATCGTTAGGACTATTAATAAGTAAGGGTTTCTTCTCAGTGCCATTAGTAGATAATGAATTTGCTATACTGGTGGCATGATTGTCCTTGAAAAATGGGCATAACCGATATTCACTTACTCCGCCATTAATATCAAGCCCCCATTAACCGATCCCTTGAGGCTCGAAAGCTCAACGAGCAAAACGTGGTCTGACTTTGATTGGATAAGCGGTTCACTTTCCACGAGGACTTATTGGGCCTTGTCAACAATGCCTCATGTTCCTTGCGGGCTTCTTCATTGGGATGAAATATTCTTTCTCCTCTCCGTGGGCCGATCCAATGTAGTAGCAACAATTAATCATGCAGTGTACAGCTAGTCGCTTGTGCACAATTTAACATATACTGTTTTACTCTAAACATCCAAAACATGCTACAAAAATAAATGTTGTTGGATTTTTGCAAAGTCTTTTTCCAATTGTTCTTGTTGTTCTAATTTAAAAAGTAAACATGTTAAATTTGTTAGCAATTATAATTATAAATTCTCTAATTTTTATACATATTTAAAAATTATAATAATGTATAAGAATTAAATATCTTGTTATAATTATAATTATTTTTATAGAAAAATTGATATTGTTATGAATAGGACCCATTGGGCCTATTGGGTATCCACCCACATGAGTACCCATTATGAATACTATATAAAGGAGGCTAGGGGTTTCCTAGCCTTAACCCTTCTCCAAATCTGTTTCTCGTTCATAACACGTTATCAGCACGATCACGCTCGTTGGAGGAGACGGCGGCTCGCGGGAAAGGAGATCCACAAATCGCTCAGAAAAAGAAGATCGTAATCTTCTCAACGGGGAGCGAAAAGGGCATCCTTCACCAACCGTCGCCTAGATTCCTCGTCGAATCTAGAGGTAAAAATCCAAACTTTTTAGATCTAAACTTGCTTTTCTCATTAGATCTGCATGTTTTAGGATCAAAAAGTTTACAAACTCGGTTAAATTCAACATTTTTAATAAGATCTGTATGTTTAAAACAATAAAAACTTGTTTTTTAACGATCAAATTTGTTGAAAAATCCGATTTTTACCTCCCCCGCCTTTGATCCAAAAATAAAAATCCGCACGCCCGTAGGGCGGAACGGCGGCGCGCCCTTCGCGCCGCCGTCGGAGAACAAACGCCGCGGCCTTCAGGCCGCGGCGGCAGGCCGCGGCCAAGCGCCGCGGCCTGAAGCCGCGGCGGCCGCGGCGTCAGGCCGCGGCCAACTGCCGCGGCCCGCCGCCGCGGCGGCCGCGGCCCGCAGGCCACGGCCCGCCGCCGCGACGGCCGCGCCCTACGCGGCCAGCCGTCGCGGCGACACGCCGCGGGCCCCCCCTAGGGTTTCCAGAAACCTTAACCCTAACGGGCTATTTTTCGGGGGAGGCCCAATATTAACCCTAATGGGTTGTTTTTATGGCCCAAAAGGCCAGAAAATTAGCCCATCCACAAAAATTATTTTATTTATTTTTGGCCCTAAAAAGCCTAAAATAGTTAAAAGAAATTTTTAAAGGGTTGAAAGCGGTAAAATAAAACATTATATTATGGATCAAAAAGGCAAAAAGTTTTTCAAAAAAAAACAAAAATGTTTTTTGCACGACACACACAATTTTAAATTACTTTAAAATGCCTTTGTTTTTGATTATCTGCGTGGTTGTATGTCGCAAATATATTATCTGCGTGGATGTGCAAATATTAGGCTATGTTTTTAGGGATCAGCCAGGTTTCCGACACCGTTTTAAATTCCTGCAATTTTTCTTCCTTTTTGAGAGAAATTTTGTATGTGAGGATATAAATGTAAAAAAGAAGACCGAAGGACACCAAAAAGAAGCTGAAGGCGTTCGCACAACGAAGATAGGGGCTTCTCTCTGAAGTTCCCGAGTTGTACTTTATTTTTTCATGCATTCATTTTTGATGTAACTTCGGACTGTACTTCTTTTATTTTTCGGTGTCGGCTGGCTGATCCCCATAGTCCTAAGTCTTTTTCTTTCTGTTTTCATTGTTTATGCATTAAACTGCGTGGTTGTTTATTAACTTAAAATACCATGTCTCTAATGTCACAATGAAATTCCTTAAACAGCATGCGTGATTGTTAATTTTTAGTAATTAATTATTCACATTATCTGGAAAAAAAAGAAAAAAAAGAAAAAAAGCATGCTAAAATCACTTTAATATAGTTCAACGCCTATTGCTAGACTATATACATGCGATAAGTTTTCTTTAAAAATGCCTGCAGCATATAAATAGCATGTGTACATCATACTTGTTTCATTCAAATGTACATAATCTTTAGTTTACAAACTTTACATTATATGTATGATGGGCTCATGATATGACGATATTTATGACAATAAGACAATCATGATTTCAAAAATTTTAATATCATATCCACTTTGACAAAATGAACCTGAAGTTCAAAAGTCAACACTCTCTCTCCCTAATAAAATAAATACGACGGTTTATGCGAAAATTAAAATTGCTATCTTTATAAAAGATGCATACTTTGCGGTAAACAGATATATACGATCTATGATCTATATAATCCAATATGGACACCAGAAGTTTTCCATAATACCGCTAAACTCTTTAAAAGAGTACTCTCCTTTATTTTTACAAGGAAAGATTTTTTTCTAGCCTTGAATATAAGCATACGCCTGAAGTCGTGGCTTAATGAATAAGTGAGAAATATATTACGCACCCACGTATTTGTTCCCCTCTGAGCATGGTAAACTATCCACATAAAATTTGAACGACTCTAGTAAAAGGCCTGAAGCTATACTCGAGCATTCAAATAGATTTTTTAAAAAGTCCCTTATTAAAGTGGAAGTATAAATAATTTGCTCAAACCCCTGCTTATGTCTCCTTAGCAAGACTAATTTTCATTGTCCTTTATAAATAAGGAATATTGAAATCAGGGGAAGTTCAGGATCAAACATGACCTGAAATAAAAATAAGGAAAACTCAAAACAGGGGAAGTCTTGGATTAAAGGGGAAAGTGAAGATACGATATACCTCGACATGGAGTAAGCAATGGCAAGCCAAAATCAGACCGGAAGTTCTGATAAGAGCCATAATGTTTTTGCAAACATAAAAGTGCATTAACTTATGCCATATAAAAATACATACATACCTAGTCAAACGACGAAAGTCTAATTGACCTTATGTATATTTAGCTACTCCTCGAGGACAAATAAACCTTGAAATCAAATCTATTGTCATAACATAAGTCTTAAATGAGCATAATTATTGTTGTATGTTTTCAAGAGCACACATCACACTATGTCAATTGTTGACTTATCATCAGTATTATTCTATTGTAGTCTTAATACATTTTATTTTACTGCGTATGTTTTGCTATCTTGAATACCCCAAAAAAAAATGAGGATGCCATATACTCTCTGAAACTTACACAGTTTCAAAAAGGATATTCGACAAAACGAAATCCCTAATGACTCAAGAAATAAATGAAGCCTGAAGCTTTGTCCCAAAATGATCCGCACAATAATCAAAGTGAAGATGTAATCCTTCACAGTTTGAACACAGTTTAACTATTACCGGACAAAATTAACTTGAGCATTTTTAATGGACTTTTCAAAAGTGCCACATAAATTCAAAAGAGGAATTATTTTGGAACACCAGAAGTGTCCAGAATCGACCAACTATGGATCGATATCACCCTGGAGTGATGATGCAAGACATCATCAGCCAGAAGAACCCGAAGATTCTTCAAAAAGGGTGAAATTTTCATTGTCCTATTCAAAAGGGAAAAATGATAATGAGATCATCTCCATTCACATGGACATTGACTCTCCCCACTTCCTCAAATGAATTTAAGATGATATACTATCATCATTAAAGATAATGAAGACCTTTAGGTCTCTTGAGAGTATTTAAGGGATATAAATAGGCTTCGTCCACTCCCTTAACCGGACTGATGATGTACCCTTGGTGTACTCATCAATATATCCTCTAAATAAATGGTCATTATCCAACCACATTCTTTTATAAAATGGTGGTAACTTTGGATAACACTGGGAAATTTAAATGTTTTACAACTGGAAAAATAACGAACACCCTGAAGCATGTGTTCACACCCAAATATGGGTACGATAAATCATTAAAATGATTTAAATGGATTCCTTATCCATTAAAAATCCAGTTGTAGGTGACCACATGGGAACATGCAATTACATCGCAAACCATCAAAACGCATCCTTAGAACCTATTTATATGAGTCTGATCACCTCATATAAACAGTTTCCGAAAACCCCCGACAGGGGAAGCGTTTAGAGCACATCTTATAGATTGTGCCATGATGAGTAGACACCCCCATATCACCACTATAGACCATCAAAATGCAGAACTATTTATCGGAAGTAAATATCCCAGATAAATAGAGTCTGAGCACTCTGAACAGGGGAAGCATTTAAATTCACTTCTCCTAAGACGTGCATTGATGACCCTATTTTAAAGATTTGATGAGATCCTGAAGATCCCTCACAACTTTAATGTCCCAGAATCAGTTTCGACAGAAATACTACAATCATCCATGAGCCTAAAGCTCAAATGACCATTTAAATCATTAATACCTATGATCTGGTTATCATAAATTGTGATGAGATCCTGAAGATCCACACTTATGAAACTGTTAAAACAGTTATCAGACATAGTTACTGACAATATAGATATTGTCAAAACTTTCACATCCCTGCTACTAAAAATCCAGCTAGGATTGACATACCGAATATATTGGATGCAATCCACCAGTAGCAGAAGTGGATATCCTCAATGGATGAGAGGACATACCACTAGGCTCCAAAAAGAGAGATCTACTCCTGGAGACCGAAAAAACAATACCACCACAGGAAAGTGAGCTCAAATCCAGAACCTTATTGCAACTTAGTTGCTAAGGACCAATTCTGGATCTGTCCATATTCTTTACCCGTCCCAGAACCTTCACTTCTTTAACGCGTCGTGAAGGAGACACCTCTGGGAGAAATCAAATGATTATAGTACGTACGGGGTGAGTTTTGGACAAGAAAGAACACATTTTGTCGACAAATTCTCTCATATTTCATTTTGCCAGTTAAATATAAAATATCGTTTCCACAACTCTGCTTTGCCTGAAGCAAAGATAGAGATTTGGCTAAATTATAATAATGTGGAATGAGGCAATAATAAGGTGAGCTGGACTCACTTATGAAATATGAGGTGTTGGACCTGAAGTCCTGGTATCAAAAATGATATCAAATCCTGTGGGATAACTGAGTATTGAAGGAGAATTAAAATAAAATCGTTAACTATAAGCATTTTAATTTGCTATAGTTTTAGAGGTATAAATCGCTCAAACCAGGAAGTAATCAAGTAAGATGAGCTGAACTCACTTACAAGATGAATCTGATGCATCGACTGGTTTATGTCAAGGCGTAACCCAACGAATGGCAAAAGAGTGAATTTTTGGTTGATGTTGCTACTGGATGTGACAACATCACCGATATAAAATTTCTTCAACTGCATGTACAAATTTCTTTACTTTCCTTTCTTTTTGGGACACATATTAATAATATGATTAAAGGAAAGACAACCTAGACAAAGATCCTTAAAGGACTCATACTAAAAGGTTGTTGTTTGCACCTCTTAAAAAACAGTATTGTTCTTAAGAGAGCAAATTAAAAGATTTGAGATTATTTTAATAACTCAAAATATTATCGGATCTCCTGAAGAGAAAATTACCGAAATATCTGTTAAAGCCTATCTATCAGATATGACATGATATGAAATCCCTAGCTAGGCATAAATTCTAGGCTTACAGAACTTTAATCATCCTAAAGATGAACCATCATCCTGAAGATGAACTATTATCCTGGAAATGAACTATCATCCTGAAGATGACGTTAATAAATCATCCCGAAGATGTAAACTTCATACAATGATGATTGATGAAGAAACATTAATTTCATTCTCCACCAAATACACCTATTTGGTTGTATGGATATACATTAAAAGACCCCTTTCCGTTAGCTGGAAGAGGGGAAGAATATATATGGTCCGGAAGTACCTTAAGTGTTTTTGAAACACTCTTTTACCTGGCCAACTGCATGCGTCTCTTTTGAGCGTTAGCAGTATAGCTATTAGCCAGGTACAGTGCAGTGCCCCCAGCGCACCACTGGACCAGAGATATGTAGCTTCTGCGCTATCTCCAAGGGTCGAGGAAAAATCCTCTATGTTAAATGTATTTGCATATGCAGTTTACAGATCATCGCGATGAATGGCATAAAAGGGACGTCCACCTCCAAAAGATCTACACAGAATCCTTCCAAGTCTACATCCTTCTACCATCCCGAGAAGCTCATCACCCAGGGAGCAGTTCAAGAACATACAAAGCCAGGTCCTGAAGTACCTTTGCAGATATTGACGATTGAGACGTGGAGCTGTCTACCAAGTTCGTAGCGCTCCTCCAGTTTCAGCTACTGCCTTATATGAGTGAAACTTGTATAGATGAGTGATGCTTGTACTTTACTTTTGCTTTCGGAATGTTGCTGATGAGATGGATGTATAGACACATAGGAGATAAATGTATAGATATATAGGAGATCTGCAAGCCTGAAGCTTGATCAGATTAGGGGGAGTCAACTGTAGAGTTGTACTCTTTTTCCTTGGCTAGTGGTTTTTCCCACAGGGTTTTCCATAGTCAAGGTTTTAATGAGGCAACCACATTGACTCTGGATCCAGAAGTATCCACCCCTCGACACATCCCCAAATCAGGGGAAGTTATGGAGTGATGTACTCTTTTCCCTTCGCTATCGGTTTTTCCCACATGGTTTTCCATAGCTAAGGGTTTTTAACGAGGCAGTTACCCTTAACTTGGATCCAGAAGTATCCACCCTTTAAGATACTCAGTAGTACTAATGAATCATTCAGTATTCATAAAGTCGAGTATACCACGTTGGTTGGATAAGGGGAAGTGTTATGAATAGGACCCATTGGGCCTATTGGGTATCCACCCACATGAGTACCCATTATGAATACTATATAAAGGAGGCTAGGGGTTTCCTAGCCTTAACCCTTCTCCAAATCTGTTTCTCGTTCATAACAGATATAATGTTGTCACATCTTCTTGTTCTTGAGATATTTTAGCAACAATATATTGATGACATATTTTAAAATTCTGTATCAACATGACATATCTAATTAGTAAATTGTGTCCAAGAAATTAAATTAAAATTTCACAACATTTAAATAAACGATTTTAGTTTTGGGAATTGTTACGTGCAACCCTTAAACTGATTTATTTACAAGTTTGCCATTCACCTATTCCTCACGCGCATAACCGCTTATTCCTCTTTTACCCTCGTCTGCCCCCCTCCTCCGTCCCCCTTCCCGTCCCCCCGCCAAAAAAAAAAAAACAAAAAAAAACTGCTCACTACCACAATGACTCTGACGACGATTTATTAGGGAAGAGGGGCTGGGGAGGTCGACAGAAGGGGTGGGCGGAAGGGGTAGAAGGGGGTCTAGGGATAGGGTGGGCGGCGAAATGGGCGGGAGAAGAGGAAGGAGGAGGTTGGGAAGGTCGGAGGATGGTGCTGGGGAGGTTGGCAGGGGCGATTGAGTGGACTGGGAGGATGGAGAGGTCGAAGGAGGAAGAGGTGGAGCTGAGGAGGTCGAGGAGGGGGCGGATTCTACGTTGGTCGCCGTTTGACCGTTTTATCTTAAAGATATTTTCCGCAAAAAATAAGCGGCTGTACACGCTAAGCAATTCTCATGGCAAACTTATAAAAATGTGGCACGTACATGGGCGGTCGTGCGCTGAGTAAGATGGTAGGTGCGCTTAGCAATACCCTTTAGTTTTAATAACTTTAATTAGAAAAGAATCAACGGGGATGCCATCACCTCCCTCTAACTCACCGACCTTCTCTCTCCGCGATTCGTTGCAGACTTGCGGTGACCCTATCCCTTGTTTCTTTCTGTCTCTCTCTTTATATATACACCCCAGCTGTACCGCTTTTCAATCTATCTAAATCCCCGCCTCCACTTTCCTCGCTCCCTCCTCCCACTCAGATCTAGGGTTTTCGGAAAGCTACATGCCCTCGTCAATGGCGGCAGCAGCAAATCGAGCATCAACGTTGATTCCTTTTGTTTTCATCCTTATTCTCTCCTCCCGGAATGTTGCCGTCGCTTCTCACGCCTCACCGTCTCCATCTCCGTCGCCGGCGTCTTCCATCTCTCCCTCTTCGTCTCCTTCACCCTCCGACAACGCCATCTCTCCTCCCTCTCCGGTAGCCGATGGCGGCAACGAATATGCTCCCGCGCCCTCTCCGTTCTCCGACGACACATATGCTCCTGCACCCTCTCTGTGGCGGTGGTCACCAGCTCCGGCGCCGGCGTACGCTGATAAGAAAGCGGCCGACGTCATCGGTGACGGCAGCGGGGAGGAGGGCGGATCGGGTGGGACGAGCGCAGGAAAGAAGGCCGGGATCGCGATCGGAGTGGTGGCTGCGGCGGCCGTCGTTGGGCTGGGCGCGTTGGTCTACAAGAAGAGGCAGGACAACATCCGGCGATCAAGGTACGGGTACAACGATCGGATGATGATGGAGATGATCTAAACGGGGGGAGATTCGTAGATCTGCTAGTGTTTTTAATATTTATAGTTCTACTTTAGATTCTTTATATAAATACAGTAAATTTTCTGCCTTTTTGGGTAATTTTTTTTGGTAGATTGGGTTGGTGTGGATCTTTTGTTTCTATTAGGATGAGGAGGATGTGAAGATTCGATTAATTGTTTTTATTTTTCAAATCATATGTTGACGGATCGTTAATAAATAATAATCTTTGCAGTCAGTTCTGAGGTTGTTCGGCATTATTTTTCTTTAATGGTACGTACGAGTAATTAAATTAATATATAGATCATTGTATTAGGGATAGATGATGCAATTTCTTTCGAAAATAGTGGAGCTAATGTGGATCTGTCCTAATGGCAATTGGCAATTGACTCTTTACCAAAATTCCAAAGGTTTAATTATTCTCACAGAAAGAGAATAGTGTTATTTATTAAAATTATGTGATCAGCATCCGTCCCCTAAATTTACTAGAATTTTTATAGGTGATTTCTTTAATATGTTTATTTGTTCGCATGTGACTAAACATTCTTCAATTGATGGAAAGAGAATCAAGGTGTTATTTTGGCCCGGGGCCCGCCA
Source organism: Scilla litardierei (assembly GCA_030789695.1). Lineage (NCBI taxonomy): Eukaryota > Viridiplantae > Streptophyta > Magnoliopsida > Asparagales > Asparagaceae > Scilla > Scilla litardierei. The sequence continues at coordinate 702,449 of CM061138.1, read as the reverse complement.
GGCCCGGCGGCCCGGCCCGGGCTCCGGGCCGGCCCGGCCCGGGCCCGGCACCGGGGCCGGGCTGGGCCCCCCCTCAGGCCCGGGCCCGGCCCGGCCAGGCCCGGGGCCAAGGCCGGGGCCGGCAACGGCTACTTTTGTAGCCGTTGCCGGCAACGGCTACTCTTGTAGCCGTTGCCAAACGGGCAGATTTCTGCCCGTTTGGCAACGGCCAAAACATTTTATTTTTATTTTTTTTTTAAACCCTAAATTTCTTCTATAAATACCCTCCTCCCCCTCTCTTCTTCTCTCACAAAATCTCTACATTCATCTCTTCCCTCACAAAATCTCTAAACTCTAATTTTCTAAATACCTCTCTACGGCTCTACCCGGTGTTCTACAACTCTCGCTACTACCGTCTCTACGGTCGTCAATCTCGCGGCTATCGTCAACCGTCTCGCTACTCCAATTCGCTACTCAAATTCGCTGCTTCCGGTCTCTACAACTCGGGTCATCTTCAAAGGCGCAAACAGGTTTCTGTAGTATAAAGTTTAGATTAGCACAATGTCAAGACCGCCGCATAGGAAGATAAATATGAATTTTAATATAGATGATGAGACTAATACTGCCGATTTTGAATATTATGCTGATTTACTACGTGGTAACGTAGGGGGTGGTTTTAATCCTGATATAGCCAATATTGAAACACAAGAACCAGATAACTTTGGGGCTAGTAATAATCCTAGCCCCGTCATGCCACCACCTGCACATTCACCTTTCTCGCATGCTGCTAACACGTACACAAGTTCACCGGCACAAACATCTACCCCTGCTTCACATGCTGCACCTTCTACACAAACCCAAAAGAAAGGACCAAAGTCCGGTGTTTGGGAGCACTTTACACGTGAAATTGTAAAAGACAGTAATGGCATCGACCAAATTCGTGCATTCTGTAAGATTTGTAGAACTAGTTTTGCTGCCGCACATACTGCCGGCACTTCGCATCTGCTAAGACACATGAAATCGCATGTTAAAAAAGATGCTAGACAACAAACATTAAATTTATCTTCATCATCTTCCTCTCTTACTCCTTTCTCATATTCTGTTGAAAATATGAGAAAAGAGATGGCGAGATTTGTGTTATGCAGAGAGCAACCTCTAAATTTTGCTGAACACCCAGACTTTGAGCGATTAGAGCAAAATGCATTTAACCCTGCATTTAGAAAATTATCTAGGCACACCCTTAGAAAAGATTGTATGAGCATGTTTCATGAAGGACAGGCAAAATTGTATAAGATTTTTCTTAATTTAGAATCTAGAATTTCTTTGACTTCTGACATATGGACTACAAAATGGGGTTCATCATACTTGTGTCTTACGGCCCATTTTACAGACGATGATTTTATCATTCAGAAAAGAATTATAGGTTTTAAGGTGTTAGAGTATGCGCACAAGGGTGCACACATTGGTAGAACTTTGCAAAATATTTGTCATGATTATGATATTGAGAAACAAATTGTATCAATTACTTTTGATAATGCTTCGAATAATACTTTAGCCATTTCTTATTTGCAACGTCTATGGAACCCAGATCTAGATGGTTTAATTTTTCATCAACGTTGTGCATGCCATGTTTTAAACTTAGTAGTTCAGGATGGGCTAAAACTTACTTCTGTTTATCTGGAAAAACCTAGAGCCCTTATGCTTTTAATTACAACTAGTTCACAAAAAAAGAGAGAATATAAGCAGTTTTGTCGTAATAACCAACTGCCGTATAGGGCGTTTAAATTTAGTGTCCCTCATAGGTGGAATTCAACGTATCTAATGATACGTTGTATTAGACAAAATAGAACCCAACTTACTGAGTTTGCAAGTGCATACCTTGCAAATGATAGTGACTATGAAATTAGTGATTATGAGTGGCTTATTATTGATGAACTTTATGAATTTTTTGAAATTTTCTACTTGACAACAAACAAGTTTTCTGGTATGTATTACTCTACTTCAGTTCTAGGCTTAGACCAATTAGCGGTGATCTCTGAAGTAATACAAAAACATAGAGATAATGACAACATTAGGACTCCAGACCTTAGGGCAATGATAGAACAGATGGAGATTAAACTCCGTAAGTATTGGAATCCCGTTCCTTTGCTATACACTATAGCGAAGGTTTTAGATCCCCGGTTTAAAGAGGATGTAGTACTTGACTTCTTAGATACCTATTACGAAAACATGAACCTTCAAGATGTAGCAGAACAACACAAAGCTAGTTTTAAGAATAGCTTAAGATCACTTTTTACTGTATATGAGACACGATATGGTAGTTCTACACAAACATCTAATGTTCAAGCATCTTCAAGTGCTCCAAGCAGAGTCCGCCTTCTTATGTGCAAGAAGAAGCAAAAAACATCAGACACAGCTAATGAACTGTCTAGGTATTTGTCAAGTTCTTTTGTATTTTCTGAAGAAGACTTGAATAATGAGGGTTTTGATGTTCTGTCATGGTGGAAACAGTCTAAGAATAGTTATCCAATTCTTTCCATGATGGCTCGTGATTTGTTAGCCGTACCCATATCCACTGTTGCTTCGGAGTCTGCTTTTAGTGCAGGTAGTCGTGTTCTTAGCAACAAGAGGTCACGACTGAAACCAGATATAGTAGAAGCGTCGGTTTGTGCGAAGGATTGGTTCAGGGCTGAATCGAGAACCCAATATCAGACCGACCTGTCTGAAGACTCTGAAGAAGAAGAGGTAGAAGAAGCAGCAGAGACTTGATATATTTACTTACTTGTATTAGCAGTTTATAACATGTATTAGTTTCTTTTTTTGGCCAATGTATGAGGGTTAGGCTGGCCAACGTATGTCCCTCCCTCAAAAAAATTTCAATTAATAAAATTTAAAGGTTCAACCCGGGACCTTCGCGAATTTCGGGATAAAAATTTTTCTGAAAAAATTTTAGAAGTGTTCAAAAAAATTTTAGATGTGTTCTAAATTTTTTTTGGAATTTTTACATGTTTAAAATAATATTTTAGTTTTTTTGTTATTAGAATGTATGTTGTATAAATTTTTTTTAATCATTTTTGAAAATTTTTTTTGATCATTTTTTTCAATTATTTTAACTTTTTAAAAATTTTAGTTTAAATTTTTAAATTTTTTTTAAAATAATATCATTTGTTTGATAATAGTTTTTAAAATTTTATGTTGTAATTTTAATGTTGGATTTTTTAGAATTTTAATGGGTTTTAAAAATTTTTTTTTTATTTTATATATCCGGGCCGGCCCGGCCCGGCCCGCCTTGGCCCGGGCCGGGCTGGGCCTGGGTTTGGCCAACCCGGGCCGGCCCGGCCCGGGTATACTTTGAGCCCGGGCCGGCCCGGCCCATGGCCCGGGCGGGCCATGGCCGGGCCCGGGCCGGGCCGGCCCGGTGGGCCGAATTAACATCCTGAAAAGAGAATGGGTCGCCAGCTACGCTACAGTGATATAATTCATCCGGTGAAATATATTTATTTATTTATTCTTCTTTTAAGTTTTTGTTTTCTGCCTTACATTATGTACAACAGTTTTATGTAGTGGGAAATGGGAATCAAGGTGTCACAATGGCCGGGCCGGGCCGGGCGGGGAGAACCCGGGCCCGGCCCGGCCATTTCCCCCTCTTTTTAGCCTTAAAGAGGCTTTATGTATGGAAAAAACCCGGCCCGGCCCATGGGCCGGGCACCTCAGCCCGGCCCGGGAACGGGCCACTAGGCCCGGGCCGGCCCGGAACCCGGGCCGGGCCGGCTGGCACCCGGGCCATTTTGACACCATGAAGTGGGAATTGGGGATTTCAGGTGAGGATTATTTATTTAGGTCGTTTATAGCTGAATATTTACTGAATATTTTTTTGATACATTGGAAAGCAACATAATCCATGCCTACCTGAAGAACGTTGCACGCACAGCCACTGTCTTGATTGACGAATTAACAAGTTAGGGCACACACTATTGATGCACGGATTTTCGATGGCCCAGCTCAGGTTTTGGGGACGAGCAACCCCGCAACAGGGAGTTGCGGGAGCATTGACCAGAAGGTTTTGCCGGGCTAGGGTGGAAGTTGCCTCAAACGGACAGAAAACTCGTCAGCCTTACCGGGGGGACGTCCATTCGATCAAACTCAATGGCGCAAGTTAGATTCAAGTAAGGGAAGGAGGGGAACATGCCAAAGGTAGTCGTCGCTAGAATGGTGAAAATAGGAAGTGCCAGGGCTTGTGTGTTAGAGATTTTTTTAAAAAGATGCTTCTCCTAGATATCTCAATGTCTGATAAAGGAGACGTCGGTTGAGTTTTATAGGATTCACTGGAGGGTCGTTCTGCCACATCGGATAGCTCCTAATTCTCATCGGCCACCAACCTGTCAACTGCCAATAAGACGCAGAGATCTCGATTGTCTGCATAAATGCACTGCTCTGACATGCCATTAACCCAAAGTGCATGCTGCCAGCGTGCCTCCCGATAGGACTGTTTGTTGGGCATGCACCGAGTGGGCGTTTAATAATGGCATTAAATGCTGACAAGGGCTTGGAGGGGACGTGTCCCTTCTTCATGTGATCACGTTGTTGCTGATGCGCGATTCATTTGGGTTATGTGATTGAGGGAGTCGACCTTTAGGAGATCGTCCCTGTTAAAATGCGCATGCGCTGAGCTTGGACTGAGCTGAGCTATCCCCTCGAGCTGGGGCAGTGGGTTCCTAGTGACAGGCCTGTTTCTAGCATGTTGGGTCCATCCAAAGTGCTAGTTGGGCCCTTTTATTTACAAACTGGATTGGCCCCCCATCATTGATGGGCCCGAGCCAAAACCGATATCTACAATAGTCTCTGGTATTCTCGACTAGGCACTACAGGCCAGGGCCACTATTGTGAGGTCAAGAGTGAAGAGACGAGAAGATGAACCGAACTAAAGATATTGTTGGCTGTGTGTGATCTTGCTTCAGGGACAAGGAGACGAAGGGTGCCTTGTTTAATGGGAGGAGTGCCCAGGATGGCATGCAATCTTGGCTGTCACGCCTTGTGAACCGAAGTATCGGGCAATGCAGGAAGACTCACTGGACTCGACCAGCACCGAATACAGAATCTGAACGGGAATCATTGCTTATCGAGGAGTCGATGATGTGGCATCGCCGGATTCTTTCCTGGTGGAAATTGTCCCATCACGACGATCAGATGGTTCATAACACTTCCATCCATGGTTGAGGTCGATTCTTGTCGCTCCTTATTTTATAAAAGAAGGGGAGAAGAGAAGCTAGCTCGTATGCCTCGTGTCTTTCTCTCTTCTCCTTTTCTTTTGAGAACATGTCTGAGTTCCCCAGCTTCTCTGACACCACTGAGCGAGGGGGCAGGACAAAGAAGGAAGGGACATTGAGTTGTTTCTAGGGGAGTAGACACAGTCTGAAGAGAGGAGGCGAGCCCGTGCTGAGTAACTTATTGCCATCCCTCTTGTTACCGAGGCTGGGCAGAGGCCTTCAGCGGTTGAGGAGTATGTAGAGTCCTGACGTGATATCTTGGCTGAGCTACGCTGCTTTAGGAAGCAGGCGAGGGACTTGGAGAAGTCAAATGCCTTCCTCCATGATCTGGCTGACGGGACGAAGAAAGAGAGGGAGGAGCTCACACAAATCATTAAAGAGCTGAAGGGGAAGGCCGCTGGAGGATCTGCCAACGGCCCGAGCTGAGGAGTAGTGCCCGCTGACGCTGAGTCTGATGAGCCTAGTTCGGGGCCAGTTGCATGAACATGCCATTCTCCATCTTTTTTGTCTTTTGAAGAATGTACGTCGCTAAGCCAGATAATTTGGTAATTTCGAACCCATTAATGGAAGGATTTTTTGCTGTGAATGCCTCATTCTATGCGCCTGTTTAAGCTTAGTAAGTCAGGAGTTGTACCGTGTCGAGCATGGGACGTTCAGGTTGGAATGTCTTCACTGGACCCCGGGGGTCACGTTTGAATTCCTTGGTCGAGCGTTTGACTTGGCCCCCCAAGACGGGAGAGCATACGTGTAGTTGTGCTAGGGCATCTGAAGAAAGGACCCGTATGGCTTGAACTGGGAGCATGGTCCCGAATTAGCAGTGGTCGCTAGACCGTAGCCTAAAAAGGGCTAGATGACATGTTGGAACAAGATATGTCCCCGGCCTGGCCTGGGGTGCTAAGCTCGATTAGACCAAGGGTTAATTACTGTTCACTGTCGAGGTGTTGAGGTCGAGAACTGCTGACCCGATCTGCCATTACAGGGTCGCGAGGTAAAGCTGGACTGTCATCGACCTCTTCTGATGTGAGAGGGACCCTTGCCTTAGTAAGGAAAAATCCAAGGGATGTGCCTTGGAAAGAGAAGTCCATTCCTGTTGAACGACGCAAGTAATCGTCCTTGGAATGTGATGCGACAACATCAAAGAGACCCGCATTTAATGTAAATCTTGAAAAGATGGGCCCATTCGCCTAGTGATGCTAACGTTGTCACACCCCATTCTCCAAAATACCTGGAAAATACGAAACTTTTTCAAGGCGAGGCGGCGGTCATTAGCTCCACAATAGCTCTCCGGATGTTGATCACCAGTTAAAGCGTGGCGACAGTCCTCATCACCACCAAGTGAGGGCCGCGGGCCAATGGGATCGGCCGTAGTTGATACGTGGTCCCCAATCTCACAGCCCTAAGCTCCTTCAAGATGAGGAGAGATGTGGGTCTGCTGCAGCGACAGTGAGAAAGAGGGCAGGATGGACCCTAGCTCCGTGTTTGGAGGCACAGTTCCTTGGCCTGTCATCGTGGCAGGTAGCATCACAAGGCGATGTCGATGTAGAATTGGGATGGGCGGCGAGTTTGTAGTTGGATGTGACTGCACACCTGTGAGTCGTTCGATCACGGAGGTCAACACTTGGATGTTCACGCTCACCTCTCATGAGAAACACATGGAACTGCTTCAAAGTCACTAATTGTGACTCGAGCATCCCACAAAATGGAGAAACTGTGATCCAAGGAGGACGGTGCTCCGTCTGCTGCCCCAGTGGTTGCTGGCCTCTCAGGCCCTTGAGTAGTGGGTCGAGTCATCGTTGGTGTGGATGAAGATGCGGATACCGACTCAATTCCCACGGACGTCGCCAGATGTTTGTGGTTGTTTTCTCACCATTGAATTTGTTGAAAGATGATTCGGTTGCAGCAACTGACATGGGATGACGCGGACAGCTGACTGGGCACTAGGTGAGCTGACCACGAGCTGAATAGGCTCTGTTCCGATCGATTGTAGTCGGGACTGAACTGTATCTGGGTTGCCTGCAACAAAAAGAGCTTGTTCGGGAGGTTGGATCTGGGATCCGAGCTAATCCCATCCAACGCTTAAGTCAGTAGATGACTCAAGGAGGCTCGGGTAGTTATTCACGGTAGTTATGACCAATCTAATTGGAGACATGCAAATAATTCTCATGCCGAACTAAGGAGGAAATGTATAAGGTGGGGGTAGATATCGAGATTGGAGTACCTGACTTTGGTGGTTGTCAGAAAATGAGAATGTTTGAGAGTGTGGAATCAGCCCAAAAGTCCTTTCCTCATTGTCCGAGTGGCTACTTAAAGGCAGCAAACGTTAGATCGTAACGCCGGAGCTATTATGGAGATTTATTGCCTTTGAATCTGAGTCGTTGCCATTGATGACGAGTTGAACGGCCAGTCATTGAATACCTGCATTGATGGGGAGCTGAACGTTCGGCATTGATGAGGAAAACAAACGGTCAGCTCGGCTGTCACCTTAAATGGAGAGTCGGTCGGCCTCATGAGGGAGTCTCTGGGCTGGTGGGCCGAAGTCGTGGGTTTTATTGAGCTTGTCCGTTCAAATAATTAGCCGAATAATCATTGAAGGTCGGCCCAATGTAGTAGTTAGCATCCCCTCCCTCCCATTCCGTTGACAAAAGAAAGAAAGAAAGAAAGAAGTAAATAAAGTTAAAGCGGTCAATCCCATCAAAATTGGGGGAGAGGTCAAGCGCAATACCATCCCAAACAAGCAACGACAAGAATGGCACAAGACTGCCCAAAACTATAGATATCTTTGTTTTCCGAAGATCACCACCAAGATATGCACAAATAACTGCCAAAAAAAATAATTAATAATAGTAAATGCCGTGAGTCCCAAAGATAAGAGCAGTACAGGTATGCATCTAATCAAACCAATTAAAAGGATGCTCATTACCAGGTGCAGCATCATGCATGGCACACCAGTGAGAATCGCCTGCGGAACTTATCCCCGCCAATGAATCCGGATATCGTCACGGAATCTGACCGACCCCCCTGCAGAGAGCACCGAGACCTCAATTGCCAGGAGTAAACCTGTAATAAATCTGCCAGTTTCCATGATAATGAAAACAGGGGGCGACCTTGACCGCAGATACAGCAGAAGAAGCAAGTAACAGTTGGTTCACCCTATCCGTTGCCCGAGTTCCGCCAACCAGTATGAGAAGCGCCAATAGGATAGTGAAGCTGATTCCTGATGCGGACCATGGATTCCAGAGCCAATGCTGGTTCCCACGATCAGGGACACTGCACCAAGAATCGTTCCCTCCTTCATAATAGCAAGTTGAAGATGTTCATGCTCATGAAACATGTACTTGCATCATAACAGCAAGTTATACGTTGACGATGATCGCACCGCATTGTTACTTCTCATTGTGGAAGATATTTAGAAGCCGACATCGAAGACAAAGAAGAGGGCTTGGTCTACTCAAGCTCAGCTTAAACCGTGGACGAACCAAAGAGGAGAAAAGGATCCGTAACAAGATTCATTCATTCACCAAGGGCATTTCTCTGTCTGAGATTCTTCTGTGGCTGAGAAACATCTGCGTACGATGGTCCACGAATTTTAGATGTTTGTGGCTGATGAAACTAGGGCTCAGCAGGAACCCGACGATTAAAAGCATTACATAAAGGTGATGCAGCAGCAAATGAAGAAATGGCAGCATGTTGCCAGCCAACAGTGCAAAATATTAGGCAATAGCTCATAGACAATCATTGGCTGTGGATTTATAGGCCGTGAGAGAATTTTTCAATGCTTTGATGTGATTCCGTACCCAAACAGATACATTCGGAACAAAATGAAGCAAAGGCAATGCACAAACTGTTACAGCATCAACAACAATCCCCATCAACCTCGAGCGATTCACCAAGAGACTCATACCAAAGACCTGTGATGCTCCTAACCTTCCAATTTATACATTCTGATTATTTTTGTCTTTCCCCTATATAAAAAAGAACGAATTGCTTGACATAGTCATCTTTACAGTAACATAACTCATGTTACCATCATCAATCCCAACCCACAAATCAGTGGCAATCAGCTGTTAAAACTCGAGCATCTACATTAAATGATACAAAATCTGCCTCCGCCTGTTAAACAAGGCGGCGGAGTAACAATATCAAATGTTACAAACATTGGATTGAATGATAAGAGAACCTTGACGGGGCAGCCTGGTTAGAACATTACACAAGTGAATGATGCTCGGCCAGTTCTTGTCAGCATCAACAATAGACCCTGCTGCTAAGAGGTTTAACTCAAGGAGAAGATTTAATTTGCAAAAGTGGCAACATATCATAAATAACACCAGCTCCAATTAGGTGGTGATGCCCTTTTTACCTCTCAAGAAGCATCACCATCTCACAGTGTGGGGTATGTGGAAATAGATCCACAGCCATAGCTCTGATCGGTCTGAATGGCTCCGAGACCGGCATAGTTTTTGTCCGGTGGCGTGCCAGACCAGCGCTGCTCATGTTCCTCCACCCCTTGTTTCCTTTTCCTTTCACCGGTTTATCAGCAGTAGGAGTGCAGAGTTCAATCGCATTTGCAACTAAACTTTCAGGATTGCATGAGATATAGCTGATGAAAACAAAAAACACCGAGGCATATGTCATCTAATAAAGAGGAGAAACTGGATCAAGAATCATCCAGAACGAAAGAAAGATGGATCCAGAACTTACACCAGCCGTCTTATACGTGGATGTGTCCTCAGAGCTCTAATCACCTGCCATACATATGATCAGACTGATCATTAAAATCAACAGTGACCAAATTTATTGTCTACAAATTATATCACCATATACAGTTTACATCGAAGCACCCTAAATATAGTGGAAACAATTTCAGAATATGCAAGCCGAAAAGATCCGTGAGAAGGTGTTCATCACTGATATGTAATCACAGCAGCAGAAGCTACTCACATCAAAGTTTGACATAGGGAAAGCAACCAATGGCAGGCAGGCGTCATACATTACTGATGTGGCTCAGCATATGATGACAGCATTCGGAACATAAAACCATGAACATTAAAATAGAGAGCAAATGCGTCAACAACACAACAAGAACAGCTACGAATGGATTCACGTATATTCATCATTTAGCCTACAATGACTTGGTGCTGAATATGAACAGATAAAGACATCAAGGCGAAACAACAAGCTAAATTATCAGCAAAGTGAGCCGCTGAAGCCGAGGATACAAATTTTATTCATATTAGGTAAAGCAATCAGAAGAAAATTCTACTGCCAAACATGATCAGAGCTATTGAAGCATCTCACCCCAAATTATGGCATTTGAACCATGCGATGATAAAAATAGTAAGCTTATTGTGGGAATTTGCTCTAAATTTCATAGTGATATATACGACTATTAACCAAATTAAAAGATCGAATACAATATGATAATACAGCATGAGGATGGTGAAAAATGAAATATGTTTGGAGGCCTATTACCAATGCAACACATGATCTTCACCTAATGGCAGTCCACATTGAATAAGCTGAATGGAAATACTTGTGTTAAACTTCAGTGATCATGGATAGAACATTTCACCACATGACATCAGAGTTGCCAACATTCTCTCTCTATGCACTCAGTGGAAGGAGCAGTAATCTGGGTATATAGGGGAAAGTTGTCCATATGAACCAACAAAATTTCAATTTATGCCAATTCAATGAATTTGTGGGAGTACAAGGATCAAGAATCTAGGATCTAGTGGTAAGAAAAAAGGAATGCCCTTTATATTCAAATGTGTTGGAACATATCCAACTAATGTTGGATCTTAATCCAACATTGGGCTTATATGCGATAAATAATTATATGGTGCTATGCTGTCATATTAAAGCCCAATATTTTAGTGATCTGATTTAATTAATTAAGTGGGCTTAAATGAGTCAAGTAGGTCGTGTGCCTTTATGTGTATAGGCTATTGGGTTTCAACTCGTTGATGGGCCGAGTTGGAAACCCTAGGGCTAAGGAGGCTAGCCTACGGTCATGGTCCCCGGAGCAAACGAACGAAATAGCCATCTTTTCTACGTCCCGTCGCTAGGAGAGAAACCGGGAGAAGCCAAAAATTCTCCAACGGTTGATTCGTGCTGTTCTGGAAGATCATCCGCTGCGTAATGCATATCGCCAACCTCATGGATTCAGGTATGATTCATACAAGAGAAAGTAATGATTTAAGATTCCGCATGTTCATCTAAATCTGTGTAATTAGGTTTATACGCAAACCTAGATCTTTAGTTTTATCAAGTGGTATCAGAGCATGCATGATGTGGATCTTAAATTTTTTGCATGCTAGTAGTAGATCTGATAAAAATTAGATTTTTAATCTGCTTTTGAATTCAGATCTGTGGAAAAATTGGGGTTTTTGATTGATTTTCCTGTTTAAAAAAATTTACGAACCCTAGATCTGTCGTCCTACACGGCAAAAGAAGGGGTGGATCTGCCGCCCCCGTTATGAGATCGGCGCCGGCATCGTCGGCGCCGATCAGAAAGGGGCATTGCCCCTCTCAGAAAAACAGAGTAAGGGGGCGGCTCCAGCCGCCCCCGTTAGGGTGTCGAAAGGGGGCAGCTTTGTCGCCCCCATTATGCATCAGAGGGGGCGGCCTTGCTGCCGCCCCCAGTCAGATCTCGAAAGGGGGGGTGCCCTAACCCCCCCTCTCGGAGAGCAAGCCCCCTTCGCCGGGGGCCTGCCGCGGGTTTTCCAGAGGGGGGCAACGGATGTCGCCCACAGTCGGCGATTGGGGGGGCAGCATTCTGCCTCCACCATCAGGACCCACTGTCGGTGATTTCGGGGGAGGGGGCGGCAATCGCCGCCCCATCGGGAACCCCAAAAGGGGGGCACCTGCGCCACCCCCCATTTTGCAAGGAGTGCAAGTGCGGCCCCGTGCCTGCACTAGAAACGGGCGGCCGATGGCCTCCCCTGTTGGAAGAATGCTGACGCCGGCGATGTCGGCGCCGGATCTGAGAGAAAGGGGGTGGCGGCAGCCGCCTCCCCAAGGTGGGCCAAAATTCCCTAGCAGGCTTTGGGCCAAAATTCTGCACAATCAGTTTATTTTTTTTCAATTGTTTTAAATTTCAGCGCATGGGCTTCAATTTTGGGCTTGTTTTGGCTGCTCCACAAATTTGGGGCTTAAAATGAATAATTTAGCATTTGTGAACCCTATTTTAGGGCTATTCTTATTCTTTTATAGCCCTAATTCAGATATATTAATGCACTGATAATCAGAGGAAATAAAAGGCCATCTTGTGTATATTTCTTCATTCGGTTTTATTTGTGCGTTAAAATTGTGTTAATTCCAATTTTAATTCTTTAGGCGTAATTTATTTATACATTTTGAAATAATTCTAATTTTTTGGCGATATCCCACCAAAGTGAGCTCTCCTGCTAAAATTGTTATTATTTCGGATTGTAAACAGTTAAATACATACATTGTATGTTTAGTTGCCTGAATGAATTTTAAATAAGATCGTAGGAGTAAATAAAAGTTTTTTCATTTATATTTCGTCTCGTCAATAAAGTCGGTATTAATTGTGCTATAATAAATTCAAATTTTGCTATATGTATTTTTGAAATGACTTAGTGCAATCATCATCTCACCAAAGTGGGCTCTGCTGTTTGCATCATTTTATTTCTTAAATATAAAAGGAATTTTGTGTGCATATTTTAAATATGAATGCTAAATCGGCCCAAAGGCAGATTACCGTTCTATGCTAATTTATCCACACATGTAGCAATAAATAAGTAATGATTGTTGAGACTTATGCATGCAAATTTAATTTGACCCAAAGAACGTTTTAATCTTGGCATGTTAATTATTGTCTTTATTTGATTGCTGTGACAGGATATCATTTGCTAGTTAATAGATTATCCAAAGATACATGTTAAACTAGTTGGGGATATCTTAAAATGGGAACATGCAATTTTGAATTTATAATTTTGCTTCACAAATTAATACTTATGTTAGCATGTTTGTTTATGTTTATTGTCCTATTTTTCAACTGCTACACCCGCAAATATTACTGCTAGCTTAAACTCAATTCCAATGCTGAATGGCTCAAATTTTAAATCCTGGAAAGAGAACTTGCTTATAGTTCTTGGGATACTAGATCTGGACCTTGCGATTAGAACTGACTGTTCCCCACTTACTACGGAAAAGAGTACCTCTGATGAAAAGAGGGAGTTTGAGAAGTGGGAGAAGTCTAATCGCATGTGTATCATGATCATGAAGAGAGCCATCCCAAAAGCTTTTCGGGGCTCTGTCTGATTCGATCACGACAGCTAAAGGTTTCCTTGCAGATATTGAGAAAAGATTTGTCAGAAATGAAAAGGCAGAAATTGGTACGATTCTGACAAGCCTAATCTCAATGAAGTACAAAGGAAAAGGCAACATAAGGGAATATATTCTGGAACAATCCCATCTTTAAGCTTGACCTCTCTGAGGACCTGCTTGTGCATTTGGTATTAATATCCCTTCCCACACAGTACAATCAGTTTAAGGTGAGCTATAACTGCCAGAAAGAGACTTGGTCTCTGAATGAGCTCATCTCGCACTGTGTTCGGAAGAGGAAAGACTAAAGCAGGATAAGACTGAAGTACAAATGTTGCCTTTACCCCTAAAGACAATAAAATGAAAAAGGGAAAAGAAGTTCCAGTTACAGCCCCACCTAAGAAACAACAAAAGAAGCATGTTAAGGCTGTTAAGAAAGATAGTTGTTTCTTCTGTGGATCTGAAGGGCATGTGAAAGAGCAATGCACTAATTACCACGCCTGACATGTTAAGAAATGTACTCTTCTCAATTTGGTTTATTCAAAAGTTAATTTATCTTCTGTACCTATAGACACTTGGTGGTTAGACTCTGGTGCAACTGCTAACATCAGTGTGTCTAGGCAGGGCTGCCTAAACTACCGAAAGCCAAATGATACTGGAAGATTCATCTTTGTGGGCGATGGCAAGAAGGCGATGGTTGTTGCAATTGGGGTTTTCAGATTATCTTTAAGAACCGGAAACCATTTGGATTTGCTTGAGACTTTTATTGTACCGTCTTTTAGACGTAACCTAATTTCTATTTCTGCATTGGACAAGTCTGGTTATTTTTGTTCTTTTGCAGATGGAAAATTCAGTTTGTCTCTTAATTTCATATTAATTGGTTCTGGTTGTTTGTCTGAGTATGATAATCTGTGTATGCTTGATACAATTGCTATAAAAGAATCCTTGCATGTGGGTACACAGGCTTTAAAGCGTAAATTAACTGATGAGAATTTAGGTTCGTTATGTCACAAGAGATTAGGTCACATCTCCAAAAGGAGAATTGAGAGACTTGTGTCAAACGATATTCTCAAACCTTTAGATTTTCAGATTTTGATGTCTGTATTAATTGTATAAAGGGAAAACAAACTAATAAAAGGAGATTTGAAGCCAATAGGTCAAATAGCGTCTTAGAATTTATACATACAGATATTTGCGGACCATTCCCTTCGGTTGCATGGAATGGTCAGCAATATTCTATAACGTTCATAGACGACTATTCAAGATATGGCAACATTTATCTCATACATGAAAAATCTCAGTCTTTGGACACGTTCAAAAATTTTAAAGCCGAAGTTGAACTTCAACTAGGTAAGAGGATTAAAACTGTCAGATCTGACCGCGGTGGTGAATACTACGGCAAATATGATGGTTCAGGTGAACAACGTTCAGGACCGTTTGCTAAATTCATAGAAGAATGCGGTATTGTCCCATAGTACACCATGCCGGGTTCACCCACTATGAATGGTGTATCTGAAAGACGAAACAGAACGCTTAAAGACATGGTAAGAAGTATGATTAGTCATTTTTATTTACCAGAAAGACTCTGGAGAGAAGCATTAAAAACTGCAGCTTACATCCTTAATCGGGTCCCAACGAAAGCAACTAATAAAACGCCATATGAGCTTTGGACGGGTAAATCACCTAGTCTAAAACATATGCACGTATGGGGATGTCCAGCTGAGGTAAAGCCTTATAGGCCTGCTGAAAAGAAGCTGGACACACGGACAATTAGTTGCTATTTTATTGGGTATGCTGAAAGATCGAGGGGTTACAAATTTTACGATCCCATAAATAAGAATATTTTTGAGACTTGAAATGCCAGATTTCTTGAGGATACCGGGTTTGCAGGGGGAGATTTAGGAAGAGACATTGTTTTCGAAGAGGAATATGTAGATATCCCCACATGTGATCTTGTTATTGATCAAGATTCCATTCCTGTTATAGAACAAGGCACAATCATTCAAGACAATGTTGTTGCTCCTCCCATTCAAGAAGAACAAACACTTGCACCTCAAAAAACATCGCCATTAAAGAGATCCACTAGGGAGAGAAAAAGTGCAATATCAAGTGACTATATTGCATATCTCCAAGAACATGAGGTTGTTATTGGTGTGATGGAAGATGATCCAATCAACTTCCATCAAGCCAAAAATGGTTCTTACTCTCTAAAATGAATAGATGCCATGATGAAGAAATAAAGTCAATGAAGGACGATGACGTTTGGGATCTTGTCCAATTACCTAAAGATGTGAGGCCCATTGGTTGCAAATGGATATTTAAAATCAAGAGAGATTCAAAAGGTAATGTGGAAAGATATAAGGCACAACTTATCGCTAAGGGCTTTACTTAAAAGGAAGGCATTGATTATAATGAGACTTTCTCTTCGGTTTCCACGAAAGACTCATTCAGGATAATAATGGCATTGGTGGCTCATTTTAATCTTGAGTTACATCAGATGGATGTTAAAACAGCGTTCCTTAACGGTGACATTTATCAGGTGATTTACATGGTGCAACCAGAAAACTTTGTGTCGGGCGACCCAAAGCATACGATTTGCAAACTTAAGAAATCCATCTATGAACTCAAACAGGTGTCTCGACAATGGTAATTTAAGTTTCATCAGGTGATCATCTCATTTGGCTTCGAGATGAATTTGGTTGATAAATGCATATACCATAAGTTCTGTGGGAGTAAATTTTATATGTCGATGACATCTTACTTGCCAGTAACGATGAAGGCTTATTGCATGAAACCAAGAACTTTCTAGCTAAGAACTTTGAGATGAAAGATCTTGGTGATGCATCTTTTGTATTAGGAATTCAAATACATCAAGATCGTTCTCGAGGTATACTTGGATTATCACAAAAGGCCTATATTGAAAAGGCTCTGCAAAGATTTGGCATGGAAAGTTGTAAACCAGGTGATACCACAGTATCTAAGGGAGACAAGTTTAGTCTCAATCAGTGCCCTATAAGTGAAATTGAGATAGCACAAATGAAGGATATTCCATATTCTTCAGCAATTGGAAGTATCATGTATGCTCAAGTATGTACACGTCCAGACTTGGCGTAAATTACAGGAATGCTTAACAGATACTTGAACAATCCAGGATTGGACCATTGGAAAGCAGCCAAAAGGATCTTACGGTACTTACATAGGACAAAAGGACACATGCTTGTATATCAGAGATCGGAAAAGCTTGAGATCGTAGGATATACCGACTCTGATTTTGCTGGATGTAAAGACATCATGAAATCTATTACAGGCTATGTTTATATATTAGCAGAAGGTGCCATTTCTTGGAAGAGTGCTAAACAGACTATTATAGCCTCTTCCACTATGGCTGCAGAATTCATCGCTTTTCATGAGGCATCCAATCATGGCTTCTGGCTACGGAATTTTGTCACGGGGCTGCGTATTGTAGATGGCATTCAAAGGTCACTCAAATTATTATGTGACAATATGTCTGCAGTAGCATTTGCCACTAACAACAGGAGCTCGGCAAAATCAAAGCATATTGATATCAAGTTCCTGATTGTTAAAGAGAGAGTTGGAAATAAACAGTTGTCTATAGAGCACATTGGTACAAACTCAAACATTGCAGATCCGCTTACTAAGGGACTGCCACCCAAAATGTTGCATGGGCATGTTGCTCGTATAGGTGTCATGTCATTTGAAGATATTCAATTTTAGTGAGAGTTTGTAATTTTGTAGTGCTTTTGTTTTTGACAACATTTCAACCTTCAGTTTATGCATATTTGGTTTATGGTTTATTTCTGCAGAAATAAAATTCAGTTTTTAGTTTGGCTTTATATTTCAATTCTATGTTTATAAATGCGTATGAAAATATGTGTTTATGTTTATGATCTCACTAAGATTAAGGAGGATCAGTTGGAAATAGACATGTTACATCACATCACATGTAATTTCCATGCTACACATCCACTTCATAATCCATGTCATTCTTTTGTATTAGCACGGTGACCACTGATGGGTCGAGTTGCAATTGTTGCGGCAAACATTTCTTTGATCCCTTGCTAATATAATTGATGGACCAGATTGTTTTTGACTCATTAAAGAAATGACAATAAGTTAAGATCTTATTTGGTTGTATGCACAAAGAAATATAATTATAAAGTTTAGCATATAGCCCAAGTGGAAGATTGTTGGAACATATCCAACTAATGTTGGATCTTAATCCAACATTGGGCTTATATGCGATAAATAATTATATAATGATACGCTGTCATATTAAAGCCCAATATTTTAGTAATCTGATTTAATTAATTAAGTGGACTTAAATGAGTCAAGTAGGTCGTGGGCTTTTATGTGTAGAGGCTATTAGGTTTCAACTCGTTGATGGGCCGAGTTGGAAACCCTAGGGCTAAGAGGCTAGCCTATAAATATACGATCATGGTCCCCGGAGCAAACGAACGAGGTATCCGTCTTTTCTACGCCCCGTCGCTAGGAGAGAAACCGGGAGAAGCCAAAGGATTCTCCAACGGTTGATTCGTGTGTTCTGGAAGATCATCCGATGCGTCATCCAGATCGCCAACCTCATGAATTCAGGTATGATTCCTATCAGAGAAGGTAATGATTTAAGGTTCCACATGTTCATCTAGATCTGTGTAATTAGGTTTATACGCAAATCTAGATCTGTAGTTTTATCAAAATGCACTAAAGAAAATCTGCTTGATTCCATGAATGTCTAAGAGTACATAGTAGATTTGAGTATAAAACAAGAACGATATAAAAGCAAGGGGGTTTTGCTACAAGATTGCCCTGGGATGCCTTTGGCATCGAGTGGTCATGGACCGTGTGGTGCCGTGTTTGCAGACAAGAGAGAAGTCACACCATTGCAGGGAAGAAGAGAGTGCGCGGGGACTGGTAGGATAATAAAACTGCATAGTTTCTAATACTAACATAAAAGAGGAATAGATAAAGATCAAATTTAAATTTCAGATGGATTCCCTTTTAAGATTTTATATGTGAGATGGTGATAAAGATAAGAGTCTTTAGAGTCTTCTAGTTGTTTTGAGTCTTTTGGTTATTTTATTTAAGATAGAGTTTGAGTCCTTTTGAGTCTTTAATTTATTTTGAGTGATTTATTTATTTTGAAGTTTTAATTACACATTAGAAGTGAACATAGAAAACCAAGTTATAAGCCTGTATAAATGCAAAAAAAAAACTTATTTGCTAGATAAATGAATGAAGAATTAAAATTTTGGTGTAAAATTTTAGTTTCTTCATAAAATTAAATCTTTTGTATTTGTGTGCGAGCGAATGCTTGGTTGCCTGGGTAAGGGGTCTGAAAAATCTTTGCGTGCAAGGCAGGCGAGCCGTTGATCAGTATATTTTCATGATATGAGATTCGAAAAGTTATAAACTTCTGTACTTTCTTCTTCTCCAAATCTCCACATCACTTTTAATTTTAGTTCTGCGTCAAACTTTGTATCAGAGCCAAAACTTGTTGTCTTCTTATCTTTTCCTTATCAAAAAAATATTTTTTACTTTTAGTTAGGGTTTATATCAAAGTTCAAAAAAATCTTACCTTTTCTTTTCTTTTTAACTTTTTCCTTATTAAAAAATATTTTTCCTTTTAGTTAGGTTTTAGATCAATCTTTTCTTCTTATTTTCTCTTTTCTTTATTATCTTCTTCTCATCTTTAATATTTTAGATTCAAAAAAACTCCTTACTTTCTCATCATCTTTTTCCCTCATCATCAAAAAGCGCCTTTTTTCTTTTTCCTTTCTTCCCATTAGATTTGAATATTTTAAAAAGAGAGATTAAAAAGAGATTAAAAAATAAAAAAGAGATTTAAAAATAAAAAAGAGAAAAATCAAAGAAAGAGAAATCAAAAAATCAAAAAAGAGAGAAATATATATATATACCAAATAAAAAAGAGACAAAAATATAAAAAACAGAAAAAAGGAAAAGAATTTTTCCAAATAAAGGATAGAAGAAAAAAATTTACTGTCTTTGCCGCTCCTAACCTTACTAGCCCTGCCGCCACCCACATCCGTCGTCGTCACCCCAAACATGTTTATCTTTTATGTGTTATAATTTGAAGGAATTATTGAAGAAGTTTATGCACCTGATAGTACTATTGATGTTAACGAAGATTTATGTGAATCTGGTGTCCATGCCAATATCATTTGATGTCTGTCTACAACACTTGAAGAAGCGGACGATTAGTGAAGGACATTATTTTCCATATAAATATCAAGGTACGCGATAAGTTCTATAAATTAATAATTGATGAATGTAGTTGTTTTAATGATATCACCAAGTCAGCCTTAGAAAGAATGCGCTGAGCCTCACCCACAGCCATATAACGTAATTTGGATCGATAAGGCTGCTCATTTAGTTACCAACGAAGTTTAGTGCATTTCCAACTTACGAGTTATCATGATCACTTTTGGTGTGATGTTATGTCCATGAATATAACACATGTTTTCCTAGGAAGACCTTGTTTGTATGATTAATATATGACAAGTTTTGGAAGGTCAAGCACACAAACATTCATATTTAAAAGGGAAAAAATGTGCTAAACCCCTCCCAATCCAAGATTAGAGTTGCTTAACAAAATGTGTTGAACTCCAATAGCGGAGTATGAGGAAACCTTTGAAGGTCGAGAAAGAGATTAAGCCAGAGCTGAGACCAAGACCAAATTAGAGCCTGAATATACAACTAGAAGTAAAATCCAAGCTCTTTCTGTGATTAACCCGCGTCAGAAATGAAGTGTGATCCTGAACCTGAAATGAAAATACAACTAGAAGTAAAATCCAAGCTGTTGGAATTCTATAATTCCATATCTCTATTCCATATGGTTTTGATAAGACAAACTTAATAATAATATTATTACTAACTCTTTCTGTGCAAATATCCGACTACTCAACATTTACGCCCTGGACGTTATCACTAATCACTGTCTGCGCAAATTCTTCTCAAATTCAGATGCAGTCATATCTACGGATTTTATGTAATCGATGTAATTTTTGTTTTATAGGTTTTTAAGCCTGATGATGACTTATCTTAGATGCATAGGGTCTCTCCTATCATTTATCTACAATCTAGGCTTTTCAGATTCTCAAAACTACTCTTAAAAAAATTAGCCGACCAATTTATTTTTGCTGGCAGGCTAATTTTTCCTTTTCGATTTTGACCAGGAAATTATGGTTAACTTCCTTTCCATATCAGATTCACGTCTGTAAATTTTAACAGTCAAATTTTGTCATTTCAAAATTAGCCGACCAACACAATTTCTCTAGTAGGCTAATTCAGTTTTTAACAGTTTTTCAGAACTGCTCTTTTCTATCCGTTTGGGGCAGTTTATGGTGGTTGTAATATAGCCGTTATAACTACTTCTCAATCCTAAATAGATGGGTACCTCCCTCATTTTTACACTTCCTTTTCAATTTTCCTCTTTAGAATTTTTAATTCTATTCTTCCTAAGAGAAAGTTCTGCCATTTTTTTCATTTGAAGAAATAAAATTCTGATATTTTCTTCATTTGAAATTTGAAATCTTCAAGAGTGTTTCTTCCATTCCAAATCTAGAAACCTTGAAATTTCATTAAACACATTTCCTTCGAATTCCATTTGAAATTCACATCAAGACTTTAGGTGTTATTTTCATTCTCCATTTTTGTAAGTTGAATCTCTTGGTGTAGAGATTGTACAAAGTTTGGGACACTGAGAGTGTCGTCATTTTTGTATGTTGCTGCTTGCGGGGCAAGTGTTATAGTGGATTGAAAATCTCTACGGGGCAGAGGACTGGACGTAGGATCACAAGGATCCGAATCAAGATAAATCTTGGTGTTTGCGATTACCATTCTATGTATTGTATTTATTTACTTCCGCACCCTTCCCGCTTTCGTCCTACGTCAGGAATTCTTTGTTTGGCTTTAATCTTGATATATGTTAGCACATATCTCCATGTCAATCTGATGGCTAAAAATGGGAGCATTAAACTGTGAATATCTTCATGTCAATCTGATGGCTAGAAATGGGAGCATTAAACTGTGAATATCTTCATGTCAATCTGATGGCTAAAATGGGAGCATTAAACTGTGGATGTATGTATGTGTTTGTATGTCTAAGTGTGTGTAAATTAGACTCGTATACGTCTTAATTGTATTAGAGAGGCAATCTCTTCTTGGTTCTCACCGATGACGAATCATGCTTGCTTGCTGTTCAGACACGCGTACACGTGTATGTGTTCTGCAATTCCATTTTGCTCTTTAGTTAATAATGCCTTCAACACAAGTACAATTCCCTATAGTGCACTCAGCATCGTTACTCTCCATCCTGTCTTACTTTAGTCTACAAAAACGCACCAGCCTAAACCATATGAACAATATGGCAGGTGACCTAGCCAACTGACGTACACAGGTTTTATTTGGTCCAAGGTCCAATATTGTTCATGGTTTCCTTGATTTCATCATACATTTAAGAAGCTTTCCCAATATGTTCAGTTTATGACTTGTCAACTTCAACCACAATTTTGATGGTAAAAGCCTTGGGTAATAATGATACCATGGCTAGGATTTCGATTATGATGACTGTGTAAACCATAAGGTGAGGATTCTTGAAACAGCTCGTTGCTTTCATATTCATATATGCATCCTAACTAGTGCCATACCTTATTTTACAGCAGCAGTAACTATAAAGCATTTATCACAAACCTTGGGGTCAGCTACATGAATTTATTTTCTCCATTCAACTCTATCAATGGCCAGCACCTCTGATAAAGTAAATTCTATCATATCCTTTTTAAGCATTGCAATCTATGTGCATTTACGCCTACCCCCATTCCTTGCTGCATAAACTATAATCAAGCCAAATTTCACTTTCCTAACAGGCCGACTTGAGAAACTCGTTGCACATACCCAAACCGTATCCACAGTTCTCCCAAATTTCATCTTCAATTGACACTAAACCTTGAAGATTCTCATGTACATTGTCAGACATTTAAACTTATTGAACAACATATATTCCTTGATTCTGCTAGAGGTAAAATTGAAAGCCAATATAATCAAGGATTTAATGTAGAAAAGGTGGCACCTGATCTAAATAGATCAGGTGTCAAGACACAAAAAGGTGGAAAGTACAAGCCCCACATGGGCTTGTACTCATTAGGGGCCCCACCTTTTTGTGTCTGGCACCTGACCTATTAGATCAGGTGCCACCTGATCTACATGAATCCCAGTAATCAAATAGATAACATATTTATAGAGATCTTGATCCAATAAAGCAATATATATCTAATTTTGTAAGAATAGGAGCACCTAGATTAGCTAACATATATACTCCTAAATTTATTAGAGAAATATTATTAAATAAAAATATTAAATAAAAAGGCAACTAAGACAAGATTCATGCACTTCAAATATCTTTGCATGTCTGCTAGTATTCTGAACATAGCAACTGTAAGCTATGTTGGTAAAATCAAACATAGAGAGTGTATGCGCATACAATTGCTTTGGATTTTTAATATTATCAGCTGCAACACAGACCTGCTATATAGGATAAAAATCACATATGACTATGACATGTTTAGATCAAACAGATCAGATTCAGAAAATAGATAACCTGATCTTTATATTTGTTAAGCTTCGGCCCTGATCCTACTAATAGAAGTATATGAGTGTTAGATAATGTAATAATTTGACTATCCTTATATAACCCATTCCATCAAGGGGGCCAACATGTATTTGATGGTTGTAATAACCAAGTAGTGGTCAGGACAAAGTAGTGTAGGTAGTTACAATAATTTTGCAAACAAGCCTTGTTGCGTACCCCATGCTAATGTATTTCTTTAATGAAAGAAATCTAAATTCTTTAAGGGGTGTTGTGATAAATGATTTAAAAGATGAAGTAAATTTGTGATTTCAAAGTCTGGTGTTGGTAGGAGAGGATTTCAAAGTTAGATTGCAAAGTTTTGGGTTAGAAAGGAATCTGAAATACATTGTATTAGATTAAAATCACATATTGGGCCCACTCAGAAGTGCCCTATATGTATTTTAGGGAAATAATCGCTCTCTTAAATAATCATGGGACCAACCATGTTTCTTAAATTACACAATAGCTCTCTCATCCCCCCCCCCAAAAAAAAAAAAAATAAAATAAAAAAAGAAAAAAAAGAAAAAAAGCAAAACAAAACAAAACATCTTTGGGCTTCTCCGACCACAGGATCATCTGCCTCGCTGCAAATCCTTGATATTATCTCGAGCAACACTTCATAGATCTTTGGCAGATGTGAGATTTGGCAGCAGCAGATTGGGGCATTTTCAGATTTGTGGTTAAAAAATAAATTTATGACCTTAATCTAGGGTTCAAAAAGTAGAGAGTCTTCGTTTGTGCCAGATCATTGTATCTTTGGATAATAAGCAAAAAATTTTACCAAAAATTCATATTTGTTTAGTATGATGTGATCTTGATATAAAATAAGTTCTTAATGCTAAATTTTCTCATGTTTGGGCTTAGAAATAACATTTTTAGCAAAAATATTACAAAATGTGCAGGTACAATTTTTTTTAAAAATATATTAATTTTTATGGCAGGAGGAAAATAAGTTAATCCTAAATCAAATGAATCAATTACAAATTATTTTCTAATTTAGGCACAGGTTAATGATAGCTTATTAATTAAAATATTTTCACCACAACATATTGTTTCTTATTGAACATTCCGATTAGTGGACTAATCTAGATAAATATCAATCAAACAAATTCACACGGCTTTCCTGGTGAAAAAAAAGAGTACGCTGTATTTGTTTTTGTTTTTGTTTTTGTTTTTGTTTTTGTTTTTGTTTTGTTTTTGTTTTGTTTTGTTTTTTTTTGTTTTTGGGGGGGGGGCTACAGCTTTTTGCAAAGAGCAGGCCAAATTCCAAAAAGTTGATAACTGACACAATTTTAAGAATAATAATTGATGGTTGCATTGGGTTATGGTGAACTTTTTAAACCATAAGGCATGGACTCCAAATTAGGTCACCATCTGCTTGCTTCTAATGGAATTTCGACAAACCCTAAAATTAGCAACCAACTCTTTTAGTTATAAACAATGTAAAAACTACTGTAAAATTTTACTTTCAACAAATACAAACCTATCTAATGTTGGGTAAGATTGACCTTCAAAATGGTCAATGGGTATTGATGGGTTATAGAAAAGTATCATAAATGCAAGGTAGCAAGAAGATGATCAGCTTGATTTTATCTTTTGAGTTGAGTATTTACCAAGAAACCACTGATTAGAATGAATAATCTGCTGTTGAGAATTCATATGTACCTATTAGGATTCTGAATATTGCAAAGACTAGTCAATTTTCCAGAAAGCTTTGTCAGGATTAAGACAATGTAACTGGAAAAACAACAGAAATTATATAGAGGTGGAATACTTACAGTAGGGTGAAGTCCTACTCGTGGAGGATCAACAATAGCAACAACGTCCTTAAACTGACGAAAATGAGCATTCTTTGATTCCTTTCTTTCAGAAATGTTACCATCGTGACATGTAGTTCCAGTCTCACCATTTTCTTCATTTGTGTCACTCTCCTTTAAAAGATCTTGGATTACCTCTTCGCATTCTTTATTCTCTTTACTTGTGGACCTACACCCTGTAGTGCAGGTTTTCAAAATGCCGGTCAAACTGCTGCTACCACCGGTTTCATGGTTTGTATTTTCATCTGATGAGGAATCATTATTGCCCTCCAAAATTTTTGATCCTTCATGTGGAAGTATCTCCCCCTCTACACCAGCATTGCCCGGAAGAACATCCACTGAAACACCCGCATCAGGCAAGATCTTCTCATTTTTAGTGTCACCGCTTCCATTCAAATCTTTATCTATGCCATTGCTTCCCAAGACCTCCGAAGCATCACCCTGCTGCTCCGGCATACCTAGATACTCCTTTAGTAGTGCGCCTGTAACATCCTCCGCCTGACACCTCCCAAGTTAAAAGTAGAAAGAGGATGATTCATTAGACTAATATGCAAAGTTAAGATCATAATTGCAGCATAATATATTATAACTAGCAATAATTTGGTATTTAACATGATTAGTACTTTTTTTCTTCGAAGCTTCCGCCTATGATCATTTTCCGATTTCAATATATAGAATTGCATGTTCTTCAGCGTGGGAATATAAACCAGCCAATATCTACGCAAATACCAAAGGTATATGCATCCTAAACTAGAAAAGTCAACTCACTTAGCATTTGAACTATTGGTGAATACAGTCTAATGATTATGCATTGATATAGTTGGTGCAGCACCATGGATCGACATGGAAATGGACTGATTGGACCCCAAAAAAATACTACAATGCAAGCCACCATAGATCTCTTACATTCTTCTTTCTGCTCTTATCTTCTCACCTTTAAATATCCACATTTTGATGAATATATAATAATGGAATATTGCTAATTTACACTATACTTGCTCCTTTTTTAATAAAAGAATGTTTGTTGAGATGCAGTAGAAGGATCTAGCTATGTCATGATGAAGTCATATGACTTCCACACCACATCAAAGGATATTTGAGACCAGATTATTGACCATTCTTGCACGGTCATTTATTATCTCACAGTTTGAGAACACGTCTTGGTGCTACAGTATGATTCTAACATTGTGACCCGCAAGTCACAGGTACGAGTTCCAGAATAAGGGCCTAAAGCAGCATACATCTGATCCTTCCCATACGCCACAATAGAAGAAGCCTTGTACACTGGCTGCCCTCTTGGTTTGAAGCTTCAAACCCTATGTTTCCAGATATGCATGTATTGGTTGTTCTTACAAACAATTTTTACCCATTTCCATAGATAATTGAAATGGTATTATAGGCCCCCAAGTATCAAAGGTCCCAATGTCTGAAGAAAATAGATAAATAAGAAAAATTTCAGCTCTCAACAGATCTCACCTTTCCGCAGATAAATTTGCAATTCGTTATACCATTGATCTGTGCATTTCTGTGTGCATCTGAGACTGCTGATTGATTCATTTCAATGCCAATAACCTGTAGAGATCAAAAGTGGGAAGAAGAAAACACATTAAACAGCAGACGATGGGGGTGGTGTGAGGAAGTGGGACTGGTGAGGACAATTATCAAGGTGACATTTAACATATACCATTATATTATCATTGATTGTGGAGAAGATGAAATTTCTTGTAATCCTTGTATAGAAACAATTTACAAAGCAAAAATGAACTCTGAAATAAAAGAACAGGACCACCTTTATTCTTGAAATTCACAGCTATTCTGTGACAGTTCTCCTATATCAACAAGCTGTCAAATTTATCTCAATAAAATCTTGCAATGCACTTTTGATTTATGTTTATCAACTTTTGTTTGGAAACTTTTGTGAAAATTGGTACTTAAGCCCACCATTTCCCACAAAATTGGTCATCGATTGACCGCTACACAGAATATAATAAGGATGGTAAAATTAGGTGAAACACGAGATTATTTAAACGAACTTTATTGTCCAACTCATGTTTCTGAAAATTACCATGCCAACACGATGTGCTAAGGTTAGGCCAATCGTTCCAGTCCCACAACATACATCAAAAAGCAACGTATCCGGACTTAGCTCTGCCCAATCACTGGCAAGGGAGTACAACCTCTCTGCGGCAAGAGTATTAACCTGAATAGTCTCATGAGCCATGAATAAATTAACCTTAACAAACTAGAAAATAGAACAAACAACAGTACAGAACCTTACCTGGAAAAAGGCTGTTGGCGATATGGAGAAACGGAGATTGCTTATATAATCATGAATTCTTGCTTCCGTGTCATTTGACATCTCTGAAGAAGGTCCAGCCACATTTGGTATGGGTAATGGTAGCAATGGACAGTCAGCTGATGCGGCATTTGATATTCCTTTGTGATCCTGTACAAGACATATAATATCTTGTTAAATGTGTCATAAACAACACAATCGCAATGATCATTAGTCCCATGTGTCAAACCCAAATCAATAGTCTGTGTAAAAGAATAAGTAGGAGGGTAATTTGGGTAATAGAGTTGGGTTTGTTTAAGGGAGAAAGACAGAAGAATATATATGAGATAAGAATATATATGAGAAAACTGAATCTATATAAGAAAAATGAATCTATGCTAGCATCGTATGACATTTTCCTATGCTCTAGGACAAATCAACTGTATTTTCATATTTTCCCAAGTTTTGATACCTTGGGAGTGATATACACAAACCACAACTCCCAACACATCAACAATCTAATGAACCCTAGCATATTTGCTCGTCGATCGAATTGTTGAAAAATATTTTCTGTTATTGTAAAACTGTTGAATTTTAAATGATCCGATCGATGAGTAAATATGCTTGAGTCCATTAATTTTTTAGTTTTAGGGTCTTGGTATATGTAGATCACTTCCAATGCATCAAAACTTAAAAAAAAATATAAAACCCCCATTGAGTCTATGCTGTAGTGTAGAAATTTCATGTACTAACATCAATTCAGTTATATATGTGTGCTAAGAGCACAGCACACCAATTCAAAAAGCTTGCGCCGACAATTTCAGAAACTGGAGTAGTGTTATTGAAATGCATAGATGGTTGCTCAAAAAGTGATGGATTCACTTGAAAATTGGTAGGGTATAGCCAACAAATTGTAGAACACATTGCAAAAAAACAAATTTAAAAAAATGTTTTTTGGGGGAGGGTTAAAATGCTGACAACACAAGAAAATTTCATTTGCTGTCAGCACACCTCCATATTTCTCATATACATATATAGGGCTTGAGGGAGGTGAGCATTCGGTGTATGAAATTTCCTACACCGCCCTTCAAAACACCACATTCCACTTAATTTTTTGAAATTTTTTGCTTAGAATTGTTGTACACATTCTAAAACCCCAAATATGGGTGAACCCTAGGTAGATTTAACCTTCGATCGGCTCGTGACAAAAAGTTCTAAAAACGTTGAATTTGCAACAATCAGATCGAGGGTAAAATAGCGTTGGATTCACTTGATTTTTGGTATGTTCATCATCCATAATAAGTACATCAAGATGAACAGTGGTGATTATTGGAAAAAAATTGGAAATTGAAGTTTTATGAGGACGGTGTAGGAAATTTCCTACACCGAATGCCCATATCCCCTTTTCTCATATATATATATATATATATATATATATATATATATATATATATATATATATATATATATATATATATATATATGAGAAAATGTGACGTTGCTGTGTTTTCCCCTTTTTTCATTTTCTTTGCAAAAACTTTTCATGGTTATGTTGTTCATCTCATGGATAATCAACATACCAAAAATCAGGTGATTCTAATACTTTTTGAGCACACACCTACCACTTGCAACTTCAACGGTTACTCGGCAAGTTTTCAGACTATTGAAGTTGCAAGAGATAGACGTGGGTTCAAAATATTGGAATTACTTGATTTTTTGTATGTTGATCATCCATGAGGTGAACAAGCACATAATTGTTTTTCAAAAAATGAAAAAGGATGAAAATGGGCATGTGCATAGGTAACTTACCTGCACATGCATAGGCATATTTTCCCCATATATATATTATTTATATGTATGTATACATTATTTATATGTATGTATAATTACTCTTAAAAGAAAATTGAAAAAAAAACAGTCACCCATCTTTTTTATCATGGCTTATTTGTAATTTTAGTTCTTTTAAAAAATTATCAAGGCTTTTAATTCTTTTAAATAAATCGTGGCCATTAAATCAATTAGGTATCACATTTTTAATTACGTATTCTTTGAAAACAAAATAATAAATAAACAAATTAAGTTACTGTACATATATCTCTATCGTATATCCTGCATAGGTATATCTTTTGATATGTCTTCTCCATGCGACTCTCAAGTAACTTTTTCTCTTTAATATCTCTTGATAACTCTCTTAGTATCTCTCGACAACTCCCTCCTTATTCATCTCTTAATACATCTTTCTATTCTATGCCTTAATAGTTTTAAGGAAAACAACTCTTGATAACTCTTTTAGTATCTCTCGACATCTCCCTCTTTATTCATCCCTTGATACATCTTCCTATTGTACGCCTTTATAGTTTTGAAGAAAAAGAGGAAAACAATCTTTTGTTTCTTCTCTTTATCTGGCCTTCTGCTAAGTACATGTTCTTTCTCTTCTCTTCTTTTCTTTCTTTTTTAAAATTTTATTTTAGTTTATTTCTAGTAAATATTTTTTCTTGTTTAGACCTCTTTCAATATGGAAACTGCTTCAAATTGAAAGTTCGTTAAGAATTCTTACTTTTTGATTTCATTTATTTATTCTCTCTTAAATTTGTTTTCCTAATTTCCTTTAATTTTTATTCTAATTCTTATCTCATTTTTTACATTTATTTAGTTTGATTCTCTTTCATTTTTATCAAGCTTCTGTTATTGGTTTCTTTTAATTTTTATCCAAATTTTTTTAACTTTTTTTGACTTTCTCGCTTATTATTCCTATTTTTAAATTCCATTTTATTTTCTTTTACGACTTAGTCCATTTTTTTCTTCTTTTAAATTTTTTTATTTTTCTTCTATGATTTTTTTCCTTTTATACTATGATTTTATTCTGAATTTTTTGCCAATTTTCCTTCTTCCTTAATTGGTTTTTTAATTATTATCTCAACTTATTTTCTTTTCAATTTTATTTTCGTTTTCGATTTTCTTTCGTCCCTTTAGTTTGATTTTCATTCTTTCCACAATTTTCATTCAAATTTTTATTTTTATTTTTCCCCTCGCTTTTCTTTCTTCCTTCTTGATTTTCTTTCTTTATTGAGTTTTATATTCTTTTCTCATTTCCCTATTTCATATCTTTTCTTCTCCATTTACTTGCTTTACGAACATTATTTTAATTTCTTTCTTTTTCATCTCTACTTTTTGTTCCTTTTTATTTCTTTTTATTTGGAAAACCATATATCCTACATTTCTTTAATTTTTAAATTTCTTTTTTGTTTGGTTCATTTTTTGTTTTGGAGTTGTTTTCATTTATCCTATTTTGCTCTTTTTTATTGTTTTATTGTTTTATTTCTTCTGTTTTTCATTCCAGTTCCTAATTTGTTTCTTTTAGCTCTATTTTTGGTTTTTTGCCAATCAATTTGTGACTCAGTTATACAGACCAAGTGTTTTTTGCTTTCTTCTTTCTTGGCATCTATTTTGAACCAAAATTGTACCTTTTCAACACATTTTTGTCATTATATTCCATTTTCTTAAAATTGAAACATGATTTTTTATCTCTTTTAATAAAAAGAGCTTATAAATTAGAATTTAATAAACAATTTGTTGATTCTTACTGAAACAAACAAAATTCTTGCTTGTTGCATGATTGTACGATGATATCACATCCAAATAAAAAATAATCGTAAATAAAAATTGAGAAGTAGAAAATTATGATTTTTATGACTTAAGAAATTAGTTTAAATTAGTCTTTATATATTTTGCTTATAATTTCATCTTATCAAAATCACCAAATTAATATAATAAAAAATATGAAATAAAATTTTACTAGATACATAAACGATAATATTTTGAAAGATAATTTGTTTTTTAAATAATATAAAGACTCATTAAATCAAACTCTATCGCTTTAACATATTTCTGCTCATTGATTCATCTCATTAAAAACACATCAAAGTAGTATATCAAAACATATATCATATAACTTTTTAATAAATATACAAATGAGAAAATTAAATAAAAAATAATCAAAATAAAAATAGAATTTCTTATCAAGTTTCTAGTTCATTAAGCTTGAAAATAAAACATATTAAAACAATAACGTTCATATCAAATTAGAATTCCAATTGTCTTGAAAAGTAAACATGTCAAGTTAGATATTATTGTTAAAATAGAATTCAAAAAAATTCAAATTAAACTACCCGTAAATTTTTCACACACAAAATATAGATCGAAAACAACATTATTAAGATAAAATAAAAATAATAGTTTAAATAGGTATAGAGTTTTTTTCACGTGTAGAGCATGAATCTAAGCAAATAGTGAACCTGTCCCCCCCTTCTGAAACGTTATTTTACGAAGAGAAGAAAGAAAACCATCTGCTTACAAAGAGAAGAAAGAAAACCATCTGCTTATAGCTACTTATGAAAACGAAATTAATATGCTATTACTTAATTGTTTGAAAATTCTATTACACAATATTCTTATCATGAATTCGAAGTTAAAAGTTCAACCAGCTAAAAACACGACAAATTAGACTTTAATTACAACTATCCTTAAGCACAAATTAACATACTATTACTATTGTTAGGGTTGGCAAACGGGTCGGATGGGTTCGGGTTCGGGTCGGGTCAGATTTGACCCGACCCGGATAGGGGTAAACCCTAACCCGACCCGGATTGAATCCGGGTCGGGTTCGGATGACCCGAAAAATTTCCGGGTCGGGTTCGGGTTAACCTGCCGGGTTAAGGTTTGACTTATACTCAACTGCTCCTTTTTCGATATCCATCTATTTATTAAGAGCCATCGGCAATTTATTAAGTGTTGCATAATTTCCAGCAGCTCGTCGCTTAAATCGCACTGATGACAGCAAGGAAGTATAATTAAAGTTACCATTTTATTAAGGA
This sequence comes from Scilla litardierei, assembly GCA_030789695.1. Taxonomy (NCBI): domain Eukaryota; kingdom Viridiplantae; phylum Streptophyta; class Magnoliopsida; order Asparagales; family Asparagaceae; genus Scilla; species Scilla litardierei. The sequence goes on along the minus strand of CM061138.1, from coordinate 670,284 downwards.
AAGTAATAAAATTAACTAAAAAGTTGTATGTAAATGGAATTGAATCCAAGACCTCTTAAAGAATAGGACAACAATTCAAATCATATAAGCACAATTCCCCTCGCAACTGTGTATTGAAGTTATTATATAAATTTTTATATATAGAGAGAAAGTAAACCGGGTCAAATTCGGATCATTCTGGTTGACATGCCAAACCCATACCCGACCCGGAATTTATCCGGGTCGGGTCGGGTTAACCCGTATCCTACTTGACCCGGATTGGTCCCTACACATATCCAGTTAAGGATGTCAGGTTCGGGTCGGATCGGGTCGGGCTCATTTTGCCGCCCCTAACTATTGTTATATACTTGGAATTACAAAGAATTCCAATCACATTGGATTTCTTAATCAAGAGCTTAATAAAATTAAAAAAAGAAAACATTTAATTGAAATTCAATTATGATTTCTACATTAATTGAAATTACTGATTTATCATTAAAATCTTTACTATAAATTTATTAAATCATAATCCAACCATAACTTCTAGGAAGGTTTCTTATTAAAAAGGATTCTTGTCATAATAAAGATTTAAATTCAAAATTCAATCAATTACGTAAGAACCTATTATATTAGAATTTAATTATAACTCCCATTTTTTGGTTCGACTAATTACTATTAACATCTTCATGGGATTTTAAAAAATTAAGATTAAATTTCACATGCAAGTATATACCCCAAACTAGTGCGTAGGAAAAAAATATTCCTAAGGTGCATTCTTAAATAATTATCAGGTGCAGCCTAAAATCAGGACATCACGACATGGATCAATCATATGGTATAACATTATTTTACGGTTGATCGATTGATCTAATTTGTTCTATTGTTGAGAAACCATTTATTTTACAACCGTTTAAGACATGATTAAAACACATCAAGATTTTTTTAAAGAAGCATTTGGAGATATTTAAATCACAATTAACGGAATGGATAGTTAATATGATTGACTTATTGTGCGTTTTAGGCCGCATCATTAGATGTTTAACTACGGGACACTTTGGGAGTACTTTTTCATATATATTCGTTCTTCTGCCTTTCTCCCTCAAAAAAATGTAACTCTGGTATGGTATCGAGCAACGATTTCAAATCATTACATATTATTTGATTTCTTGCTTCTTACTTTAAAAATAAAAAATAAAAAATAAAACATCGGCTACCGTAACTGCTTCTGTACTCCAAAAGAGTTTTCATCACAAACTCAAAAATCTTCTCAGTAATAGTCACATCGTTAACATTTTATTCAACTCCTTTCTCATTAATCGACACCAGCTATCCCTGCCAACATCTTCAACTTTCTCTTCTATTGCATACGCATAATCAATCACCAACGATGACAATCACCAATTACCTAATCTACGTCCTTGTGTTGCCGCATGACTATTTCAATTTGTTGTCTGGTGATTGTATTTGGTGATTCCAAGGGTGAATCTTGATTAACGATACTGTGTTGATATAAGAGGATTCCAGGATAGAGTCTAAGGATTTTGAAAGACGATCCAGTTTGCGTAGGTATTATGAAAATTCTATGGGTGTTACGATGAACTTAAAAGATTACAAATCAAGTAGTGGAGATTCATCTGACCAGTTTTGGGACATGCATTTGACAGAAGATCCCCCAAAGCTAAAAACAAATGAGTGGAAAAATGATAATGCTTAGATTTATGGACAGCTAATTAATGTGATGCAGCCTAGCATCATATATTTGGTGATCCATTTTATAAACTGTGAAAGCAGTCTAGGATTATCTTAGAAATTGTTTTTGAGTGGAAAATAACCTAAATTAAGCTTATGACATTTGATGAATTGTGCACAAAAGGACCTAGATCTCCATCACATCAAAGATCTAAAAAGAGCATTTGAAAAACACAATTCAATGTGTTCTATTAGTGTTGATGTGAGAAGATGTTATCACAACGAGAGTAGATAGCAGTCTTCACCTTACAATTTGAGTATGTTAAAGCTCACCCAAAGGTTTTAGGAGGGCAAGCCCCCTATCTTTAGAAGACTTACCATATGTTGACACATATTTCCTTCGATGTACCAATGATTTCTTCTCATTAAGAGCCTACAGAGAAATCAGCCCCAGTTTCTTTCCAGCAACAAACATCACAGTCTTCACAGGTTCAAGTTAGTGAGAGGTTGCTGTTGCAAGGTTGTTCTCTCAAGTACACGGTGGATGCAGATTGGGTGGTCTAGGCAGTGAAAGAAGAGTCTTTAAGACTAAGAGTTCAAGAAAAAATGAATGCTATTTCTATGGAATTGAAGGACACATGCAGGCTACTTGCTGGATATTACATAGAAGACCAATCCATCCAAGAGCTGCTAACATGACATCCACTCATGATCCACTCTTAGTCATCAGGATTATTCTATACCAGAGGATACAAATGCTTTCAACAATTTCATAGTGCTCAAGTACCACCGTTGTCTTCTTCTACAACTATTATGGTTCACTTCACACAAGTAATCCAACTACCTGTCTATTGCCAAAACTCTTCTAGAACTTATTCCAGTGTTTTTATCACAAACCTAGTAATTCATGTATTTTTCACAGCTTTTATTCCTGTGCAAGCTTTTCTACTATTATTTAATTGCTTTGATAGATCGTTCAACCTTCAATCTGGAAGATGAGGAAGTCATTGATCCCAGCCCTTGCTTTCATTGTCTGTTGCCCGTTTAATGCCTCATTTTTACGTTTAAATCTATGAGTAACTTGCCCGTAGCTTGAATTGTTCTATCTCATTACTTCCTGATCTGTATGCTTTTAGTCCCTTAGAACAAGAAAGATGATTGGCACTGAGCATGAATAAGAAGGAGCATCTTCTAATGACATTCGTTAACGCTTAGGACATCTATCTTCACAATATTTGAAGAAACTCGCTCTGTTTTTAGATTGTTTAAAGTTTTAAACAATTTAAAATGTGAACCTTATCAATTGGGTCAACATGATTGTATGCCCTACTTGCTTTGAAGCAATAAAGGACCCGGATGTCCTTGTCCTCTTGCTCTTGTTCATTCTAATGCACTAGATCCTTGTCTAATTGAGTCAAAACTTGGTTTCAAGTACTTTTGCACTTGCATTGCTGATTACTCAAGAACTACTTGGCTATATTTGATGAAGAACCGGACTTAGTTACTAAGTATACTTCAAAACTTTTGTGCTAAAACTAAAAACCAAATTGAAGCTTGTGTTCATACTTTGCGTGTCAATAATGCTTAAGAAACATGGGATTATGCATCAATCTTCTTATGCAAACACATCACACCAAAATGGCATTGCAAACCAAAAAATTAGACATGATAGAAGTGGCTCATACTTTAATGATCCTTAAGTACGCCTTGTTCTATTATTGATAATTTAATTCCACATTCATTGGTCTTAATTTCTATACCACATTTTCACTACTACCAAAAACTTTTGGTTATGTATGTTGTGTGCATGACAACAATCTTACTTTCTATACTACTTTTTTCACTAATACCACAAACTTTTGGTTGTGCATGTTGTGTTCATGACAACAATCCTCTGATACTTGAGCCGAATCAAATGATGTCCGATCAACGTACGATGGAACCTCATTCACTTTCTAAGTCACCCCATCCTTCCTGTTTTTCTCTATGCCAAAAAGATCTCAAATGGTGTTCGGTTTGCTCCCCCATTCAATAACCTGAAGGGACAAAGACAAGGTGTGGGTGGCATTAGAGACACCCACTCACCCTGTTGGTAGCCCTCTTAGTAAAGATTGCCCCCACACCCAACAATGTACCCTTCCGGACTTAAGATGGTTTTGCTACCCATGCTTGACTTGAGCAAAATTTAAGCATTTCTTTTGATGCTACCTTTATCATCACGTCTGGCTTGTTCTTATCGTTATTGAATTTCTCAAGCTGCATAACTTCATCTTTAGCACATTATGAATCTAGGGATATCTAACATCACACAAGTCAATTTGTGTGAGGATTAAATGTGATCACATGGGCTTGTTTTCCTTAGTTGAATTAGGTAATGGGATGTCATTTTTTTATTTGGTTGGCAGTTGCTAAATGAGCATGTTCAATTCCACTTGCATAAAAATAACAGTGGATATGATGACACGGGCAATGTCAATAATAAAGATGAGCTTTTGTAGAAGTCAAGCCGATTTAACAGAGCCTTCCTCGCAAACCTATAGGGGGGAGGCCGTTGGGTGTATGGACCAGCCTCGTAAAGAGTTTCACCCATATGATCCCACATTTTGTCTTTGTCCCCCTGAGTTGTTGAATGTAAAGGAGTAAACAGAGCAACATTTGATTATTTTTTATGTGGAGAAAGTCAGAGAGAAAGAGGGAGAGTTAGAGAGTGAAGGAGGTTCTATTGCTAGGTTGGTCGGGTAGCAAGCCATGTCCCGATTTGGTTCAAATACCAATAAGATTGATCCGATGATAAGATCTGCACATCCAACAGTTTGGATGTTTCTTTTGGCACTTGTATAAAATAATATCTATCCTTGTTCTCTTTGCTGCTGCTGCTGCTATGGAATCCACCAATTTTGTGAGGATATTAGTTTGTAATGAGCAAACAATGAAACTATTGATGTTTTCATCTTCTGGTGTTGTCTTGAGAAAAAACTTATGTAGCCTCCTATTTGATATAATGAAAGAAAGCAAATCGCGATGATTTTTTTCATGCAAGGGGTTTTCCACATGAATTTGGTATCTTTGATTCACCTTAATTGAGTGCACTTCTTACTTTCAAACTAATCATAGTACTCAAGAATGGGATGAGGAGTTTCCTCTCTTCTTGCTGACTCCATCTCAATCATAAACATCAAGTGGTGATGTAATACATCCTGTATAGAGAACTCGATTAAAAGAATATACATGATGCAGAGAACTCCATTTATACATGACGTAGTAAGCAGATTTTGGATTCCTTTGACCTATCTCAGTCATCTTCTACTATTCCAGATTCTTGTCAGCATTCCGCAATTCCTTGTAATAAACCATTCGATTCTCATATTCCTATGGCCGTAATAAAGGAAGTTCAGAGTTGAATAAACTATCATTTCAAATTTTGGATCTTATCTCATTTATCCAAGTCACATTGTTCTTTTGAGGTCCTCTATTGATTCTCACCCTATTTAAAAATCTGTATCGGAAGAATTATCTCACCCAAGTTGTAGAATGGATAGATAATAAAAAATACTAGCGTTTGAGCAAAATGACACCTAGAATCTCATGCGACTACCTGAAGAGAGTTTGTTGGTTGTAGGTTGGTTTATACAATAAAGCTGAAACTTAATGGTTCATTGGTAAGGCTTAAAGCTCGATTGGTAGATAAGGCTTAATCTCATATATATATATATATATATATATATATATATATATATATATATATATATATATATATATATATATATATATATATATATATATATATATATAGAGGGCAATCTTCGGGTGCGAAAAAACCCGTGCGAAAGCCGTGCGAAAACTTTTTTTTTATTTTTTTGAAATTTTTTTTCTCAAAAATTCTTTTTTTGATGTTTAATCCATACAAATATATACCCCAGGGAAAATAATGGGTGAACCCGTTGGGCATTAGAGCCCCCATCCACCCGTTACAAATTTAACGGTCTCAAAACGTGCGAATTTGATGAAATGCCTTGATCGAAGACCAAATGACATTATTTCACAACCATTATTTTTTGAGGGGGGTATAACAACATATAATAAGGGTGGAAAAAAGAATTTTTGAAAAAAAAAATTTCAAAAAAAAGATAAAAACATTTTCGCACGGTGCGAAATGTTCTCATTTGAAAATTTTCCTCTATATATATATATATATATATCTATATTATAAAAGAGGGATGTTATCAAGAGAAATTGGATAAGAGATATTGGACAAGAGAAATTATATGAAGATTTTGAATCTTATCCTACTAGGACAAAGCTTTGTCCTACGTGGCAAGTTTGTCCTAGGTGGTAATGACAATTTTGGGGGGACTTAAATTTTGGGGAAAAACTTAAATTTGGGGGAAACTTGAAATTTTGTGGGAAAACTTGAAATTTGGGTGAATTTGAAATTTGTGGTGGAGAAAAACTCAGCCATTAAATAAACCGTGCCCTATGGGCACGGGTAATGACTAGTATATATATATAAGAGGGAAATGTGCCTAAGAATGACCTCGGGTAGAGATACCTGAGCACACCCCCGCTGTTCGGGGTTTGTGAGTATTTTTTTTGAAAAATTTTTTTGCAGTAGGTAGATATAATTGTTATGTATCTCCCCACAAAATTTCAGGTCAATCCGACACCGTTTGAGCCTCCGTTCATCGATTTCAAAAACGTTGCGCAAAACTGTCCAAATTCTGGACAGTTTTGCGCAATGTTTTTGAAATCGATGAACGGAGGCTCAAACGGTGTCGGATTGACCTGAAATTTTGCAGGGAGCTACATAACAAGTATATCTACCTACTGCAAAAAAAATTTTCAAAAAAAAATACTCACAAACCCCGAACAGCGGGGGTGTGCTCAGGTATCTCTACCCGAGGTCATTCTTAGGTACATTTTTTGCTATATATAATATCAAAAAACTTTCTTCCGTGTTGCAAGATAACTTATGTACGTCTATTTCTATACCTCCTTATATTTGTCCATTGTATTGGCTGGATGTTAAAAATCCATTCTTCGTGGCATGCTAAGCGAAGAGGTTTTTTGACCAACCAATTGGTTTATTGCTTAGAGGGAGTATGGAATGATATGCACAAAAAGTGTTGACTCAGAAAATCATTGTATGGCTTAAGCAGTATCCTAATGCATTGTTTGAAAGATATATTAAAAGTGTAAAGGTTTTGAACCTTACAGGCCTTAAAGTGATCATTCTGAATCTATTGCACCATCAGAGAAAAAGGATTTTACCTGTTGCGTATGTTGATATTATTATCACAACAGATGATGCAAAAGGTATTGTAGATTTGAAATTGTATCTTCTAAAGATAATTCTATATAAACTATTTAAGAAACATGTGATATTTTCTTGGTACAAAAGCTGCTCGATTCAATAAGGGTATGTCTTTCTACAAAGAAGTGTGTTCTCAATATATTGAAAGAGGCTGGAACATTGGGCTGTAACCAATTGATATTCCTATAAATCATAATGCTAAACCACTGCCAGAATAAGAAGCGCTACTGACAACCCCATAAGTATAAGATACGGGTAGGAAAAAATTAAAGAATCAGGCAGTCACAAGGTATATATTGCTTAAATAGTTATATATGTGCACCAAGGACTATTCATTGTGGTACTCGAAGATTGTTAAAACTAATTTGAGTATCCCATGAAGAGTCAGAGCAGTAATGACATAATCTAGGTTAACACTCTAGCTTAAAAGCTTAACCTAGGTAGATGCATCATTTTCAATGTCCTTCGCATTTACTTGTATTTCCAATGTGAGACTATTCTTATAATGCATGATCTCTTAACATGTCCTTCACTTTTTCTTGTATTTCCAATGTAATATTATTCTTATAACACATTATTCTCTTAACAAAGAGTACCCCAAGTCAATGCTTAATGCACTGTAGGCGACCTTGAATAGTTGCATTCATTAGTTGATTGGGCCAAATCACGTGGTGATAGACGTTCCACAACAGGACACTGTGTATTTACTGGAAACAAATCTTATATGTATGGAAAAATAGGAAGAGGCTGTTGTAGCCAGGACAAGTGCAGAATCTGAGTATTGTGCAATAGCTAACACAACGTGCGACATAGTATGGATATAAAATTAAACAGCAGAACCTGGTCTTTGGTCATTGTATGCTATGAAGTTATATTGTGAGGTATCCATATTGCAGCTAATCTAGCTTTCATGACTAAACATATCAAAGTTGGTTGTCAGTGAGAAGTTGGAAGACAAAGTTACTAAAGCCCAACATGTAAATCTTGCTAATCAATTAGCAAATTTGTTCAACAAACCTCTTAGAGAATCTATGGTTCCATATATCTGTGACATGTTCGGCAAGTGTCACCAGATGCTCCAGTTTGAGGGGAGTATAAAAGAAAATATTAGAGGATGTTTTGTGTCAAATCTATGTGTATTGAGAGAGGAAAAACTATTATTATTTCTTTCTCCCTCATAGAAATCCTAACTCTGTTAGTCTGAATTGACATGCAAATGCCCAACCTAGCCCTTAAGCGATTGAACAAAAGAACTTTTTTTAAGGTCTTGACAACGGGTTCAAATCCATAGCCTGACTAGATAAAGTACTGTCATTTCCCAAAAAAACATAAAAACTGTTATGGCTTGTACTGGGCCAGGAAAGTAGGACGTAGAAATCAAATCAGCCGAGGAATAGTTAAATCTACAAGGATGGTAAATAATAAAAAGAATAAGCACAAAGGCCACAATCTATTAGAGTCTGGTAACTTGGAGGTTGTAAGAAGCCAACATGAATATCAATGTGTTTCCAGATAGAAATTATGTGTTTATCTTACATATCTTCATGAGAAGATCAGGTCTAAAAGTTTGGCTACATAGGAAATGTGAAGTAGAGGCACTCAAATTAAGAAGCTAGAATTAAGTTATTTGCCTGACCATGTGCTATGCCACGTCTCGCTAAATATGAATAATAATTACAATTTCAATGAAACAAGTAATACAAGCAAAGCAGAAATACAGTATAGAACCAATAAAAACAGTTAAAATGCAGCAAAGTCCAAAATGCAACCTGCACTACTATTGTTGTGAGAGGAAGTGGAGGTGAACATAAAGCTGCACCTTGTGCAAGAGCCTGAGACATCCTCTTGAATTCATTTTTCATTTGTTCTTCATCAACATCAAGCGAACAAACCTGTAAAGGCAGTTCAATTAGATGCAGTTCAATTAGATAGAAAAAGATTGGTCACATTTCACTGCTAAGATGATGTTTTGTGGTGAGAAATGGTTGAGTAACCAATCAGATATATTAGAACTGGGTTTCCTAATATACCCCCAAAAAATGCTGCCTGATTTTCATGTATGTTCCCAAACTAGTTGTACACTTATATGCCCCCAACAGTCTTTAAGCTATTTCAGGAATTCCCCTCAAACAGCTGTCAAAGAGGAGTTGGTGCCACTCAAAAATGAGAGTACCTTGACAGTTTTAAGGGTGTCTGCAATAGCTTCCTTTCTGTCCATTATCTTTTTCATTACTAATTTTGGTGTGTGTGTATCTATTATACATTTGATGACCTTTTTTGAATTCTAGGGCTGACTAGGACATGCTGACTAGGACAAAAGGGTTGATAGAAAGACGACTGAGATTTAATCTAAAGAAATCAATGGTTGTGCGTGTGTGAAAAATTTTGGAGGGAAAAACCTTTCTTGGGAAATGAAAGTTTATGGGAAAATGAAAATTTTTGGGGAATGAAAATTTCTGGGGAATAGCAGAGTACAATTAATGCATTTGGAGAAAAACTTTAAGTTCTACTTAATGTTGCAGATCGAATGCTGTGCAGATCGAATGATCTCTCCCTCAATGCGGGACCCACCGTCTCTTCGATGCATGGGGAACAAGATGAGAATTATTTCCCACGCTGAAGGCGTCCGCTTTTACGCTAATTTGTTGTTCCGTGCCTAAGGCACCCGCGCCGAATTTGTTGTTCTACGCTAATTTGTTGTTCCGCGTCGAATTTGTTGTTCTCTGTGGAAGGCGCATGCGCCGAATTTGTTGTTCCGCACCGAAGGCGTCTACGCCGAAGGTACCCGTGTCGCTAAATATTTTTACGCTAGTTTGTTCTTTTAAATTTTTGCTGAAGGTGCCCGTGTCGCTAAATATTTTTACGCTAGTTTGTTCTTTTAAATTTTTGCTGTGGAAATAATTTTTTTGGGAATAAAGATTTCGCAGGGGAAAATCATAAATGAACCGTGCCCGTGTGCACATGTTATGACTAGTATATATATATATGAGGAATATGGGCCTGAACTGACAACGCAGGAATTTTTTCCTACGCCGCTGTCAGCGATTCGGGGCCCCTAAAACAATTTTTTTGCAGTGTGTTTTAAACTTGTTAACTAGCTCCCCACCAAATTTCAAGCCGATCCAACACCGTTTGGGCCTCAGTTCATCGATTTCAAAAATGTTGAACTGACAGTTCGGAATTCTGAAGCTGTTTTTTTAAATCGATGAACGGATGCCCAAACAGTGTTGGATCGACTTGAAAATTGGTGTGGAGCTAGTTAACAAGTTGTAGAACACACTGCAAAAAAATTTAAAATAATTGTCTTAGAGGCCCGAATCGCTGACAGCATAGGAAAAATTTCATGCGCTATCAGCTCAGGCCCATATTCACACGCACGCACGCACGCACGCACACACGCACATATGGTCCAATGGGCGTCAGGTGGCCAAGGAGGAAATTTCCTCCTTGGTCCACCACCAGCCACCCCCCTCCCAGATTTTTTTCCAACATGATCTACACCTCATGGATGATCACCACACCAAAAATCAAGTGATTCCAACACTTTTTCCCCATCGATCCATCCATTGCAAAAGGTTCTATACAATTCTGCCGTTGATTTCTACAATAGATGGATTGATGGGAAAAAAGTGTTGGAATCCCTTGATTTTTGGTGTGGTGATCATCTATAATGTGTAGATCATGTTGGAAAAAAATTCAAAAAGACGATGGACCAAGGAGGAAATTTCCTCCTTGGTTGAGGCCCATTTTTGCCATATATATCTGTGTATATGTATGTATATGTGTGTGTGTGTATACACCCACCCACCCACCCACACAGACACACACACACACATAAGTTTTACTTTGGGGGGAGGGGTCGTGTATTAAAAGTTTTCAATAGCAAATGCATTGTCATGTGAAATTTCTAGTAAGATCAATTGAGCCAACAAAAAAACTTTTCGTCGTAAGATGCATTAGGAATTGCCATCTTATAGATTTCAGGAATGTGCCAAGTGATGGTACTTCTTGAATGGCAAGTCCACAGACTACACATAATTGATCGAGGATGCTTTTAGAATACACAAGTTGTCGAATGATGCCAAGTCATGAATCTCATCATGTCATGATGCATTATCAACAAAATGTTATCTTAGAAGGTCTGGATGGATGCAGTAGAAACTTGCAAAATTTTGTTTTGCAACCCGTGCTTGATTAAGATCAATGGAGTACATTTCAGTTGATGTATCCAATATGTGAATACAGTTTGAGGGAAAATAGTTCACAGGAACCAAGATGTACCCCTTAGGACTTCGTAGATTTACCTCATTCTTCGCATATGCAAACATGCACCAATATTAAAATTTTCCAAACAATTGAATATAGCTGTTCTGGACAAGTGCAAAAACATTTCGCAAATATATATATATATATATTCTTGTTGTTTCAGTATATGGCAAGAAGCAAACCTGAATAATAAGCATGACTTCTCCAATTGCAGTTTCTAGGTTCTCATGTACATCAAATTGGCCTGAATTTCTTCCCTCTCGCACCTAATATCAACCACAACCATGTGAATTTGTTGGTAATATCTACAAATCACTAGCAAGGTCGCATGAACATTAAAAATCCAAAACAATTCCATATAAATTAGCAACAAAAAATCTACAATGCCATTTTATGTGTAAAGATAAAAATACTTCAGTGTGGAAAAAAAATTTCAAAAGAAAGACCAGACCACACCGTGAATTGCCGCCAAAACCCAGTGTTATTAATTCTGTCCCAGACAGGTAGAAGGGATGATTGTAGAAAGTCTTGAAATATAAGGGCGTATTTACAGGAGATTTGGGATACGTTTGGGCAATTAACAGGTTCCTCAACTGCCGTCACACCTTCTCTGAAATCTCGAGATGAAACACAGAAAACTAGTAAGTCGCTATAGATGACTCAGTTCTACAGACAAGCAATAAAAGCAATATGACCTGAAGTTTCCGAGCATAAACCCCACAGTCAGCTTCCCTTGCAATGAATAACCCACGGAGAACTCACATTTGTTTCTGTATCCTTCAATCAATGGTGATTCTAAAATACCTTCAAATTTGCATGGAAGACCACCTATTTTTTATGAGAGAAAGAGATGTTATTATTTGGGAATAAATGAATAATTGTGAAGGCACTGTAGCAGAACAATATATAATCTCTACTCTGATGAACTAAACCAAGGGGGAAAACAGTTACACTTATTATTCTATCATATGCTGATATTTATTTCATTTTGTGAAACTTGAAGAGACCCCTGCTGAAGGACAGCTACCATGCACATGCAGAGTCCACATGAAGATGATGCGTCTTGTGAAACAGAAACAGACTTTAAGTTCAAGGCTCGAGACCTTGGGCACTCCATAACAAAACAAGCAACCTTGCATCAACAGTCTGTTCTTGTATGTGTAGGTGCATGCACAAACAACGTGGGATAAAAATCCAATAGAAGATTATAGTAATGTCATCATTTGTGACTACAAGCAATGCGTGCATATTTAGACCAAGCATATCAGGACTTGGATCCACTAAGTCCGGTTCAAGGTAATATAGCTAATTTATAAGCATGAAAAGGCTAGAGGGCTGGGTTTCTGTCGTTACAAAATGTAAGTTCTGGATCTGGACCAGCTCTACCCTAAGCTGCGTAAAAATGTACATGATCTCAAATCCTAGCAAACCACTTGTAGGATGCAAACACATAAGAAAGAACCTTAAGATCTACTGATCCAACAGGTTTTCAAGCCAAACAAAATACCCAAATTAAAAAGCACGATATAGAAATAAAGACTCAGGGAAAAGAAAACAGAATTAGAACCATGAGGGTCTACAAATGTCATATTCAAAACAGGGTACATAAACGTTACATATGTCTCGAGATTTCAAAATCCACTCCGGAAGTGGAACACCACTTGGACAAGCCTTGCGTGCATTCCGAGTCTGCAACAAAAAGAAAGAACACTTAGAATTGGGAAAATATAGCATTCACTATACATCTTTAAAGAAAACCTCGAATCATGGCAAATTCACTGAGGAGTGTTATTCAACATTGCTTTCAGAGACACCTGTGTATTGATTCTTGAATGCGAGAGGTTTTAATTGTAGTTAAAGAACGAGCATTCGTCAAGTTAATGTGCTTGTATACCATGTTAATTCGAACCCCATTCGTGTGCTGTTCCAATTGAAAAGATGCTGGCCAAAACACACTCTGCAAAGTGAATATTCACAATACAGAAAGAAATCAATCATTTTTTCTCCTCCTTATTTCATAGTACTCAAAATTCATTTGCCAGACTGAGATTCTCATCTCCTTCCCACTTATTCCCCAAGTGTTACAAGCTTAGTGTCGTGTTTCTTACAAGGTTTGAGGTTTTGGCCGATACCCCTGCGTATCGCCCGTTTCGTATCGGTATCAGTGGGTAACGAGATCGAAACTAGGGGTTAGTTTTGGTATCGGCCGATACTGACCGATACCGTTCCGTATCGATCGATACCGGTCGAAACTGACCGATACCGTTCCGTATCGGTCGATACCGGTCGAAACTGACCGATACCGTTTCGTATCGGCCGATACCGGCCGAAACTGACCGATACCGTTCCGTATCGGTCGAAGATGGAGGAAGAAAAATGTATAATTAAATAAAATTAAATAAAAATTCTCTAAAAACCCAAAAAATTTAGTGAATCGATATGTTGCAAAGAAAACTCGGTTAAAAGAGAGGAGAAAACTCTGAGGTTTCGGCTTGAAAGGATGAAGAATTAAACGAATAAGAGGCAAAACCAAGAAAAAATTGCTGAAAAAAGAAGAAAAAGTAAAAAATAAAGATGATGAAATAATTGAACTCACTGCACCGCGTCGCTGCCTCGTCGAACCCGCCTCCTTCCTCGCTGCCCCACCTCAACCATCTAACGTGAGAGAGACAGAGAGCAAATAGAGAGACGCCCGAGTCACCTTTCAGGAGAGGATACGTTTTTTAAAAAGGCAAACTTGTAAATAAGTGGTATGTGCGTAGGGTAAAACAGTCAGTGCACATAGCAAGCGGAATTTTTGTGGCAACCCTGTAAATAAGTGGTATGTGCGCAAAGCAAAATGGTGAGTGCACAAAGCAACGCCCAGCGATTTTTTTGGCAAACTTGTAAATAGGTGGTTTATGCGCAAGGTAAAACGGTGGGTGCGCAAGGCAAGCTTTAGGATCTATTTCTTTTTCTAATATTTAGTATTTAAGTATCAAACTTTAGGCATTTAGTATTTGATATGATTACAAACTCAAATTTAGTTTATCTATTTAGTATTTAGTATTTGATAGTATATGATTAATATTTTAGTGTGTTAAGTATTAAATAGTATTTGATAGGTTTAGATTTAAGCATCTCCAAAACCATCACTATGTGTATATAGTATATACATATATTTAAAGTATTTCTGATACCGAAACCGATACCCAAAACGAAACTGTCGAAACTAGCGATATAGACGAAACCGAAACTCGATTTTGAAACCGCCGAAACGGGCGATACCGATACCGATACCGAAACCAAAATTTTGGAAAGAACGATACCGCGACCGAAACCGATACCTAAAACCTTGGTTTCTTATATGGTCCCCCTAGCTACAATCTTCTGTCATCTCTTTCTCCTCTCTACTCCTTCCTCTCAGAAACTCCAAACCTACTAGTCTGATGATCCTCCTTTAATCTAACCCTAACCTAGAAATCAATCCTAAGAATTAGATAGGTTTTGTTAGTATGTTTGCTGCAAATGTTGAGTTTGATGATCTAATCCGTATTTGGTAATAGGACGGGTTGGTATTACAAAGATTCTTCATCAAAGAGGACATTTTGTTCTCTTTTTCCATTAACCCTTTATATTTTTGCTAACTATAAGATCTGTGTTAAGAACTTAAGGTTTAGTTCAATCTTTTTCTCCAGTGAACTATATTTTTCCCTTTCATCTATCTCTTATTAGTTATATATAGATCTACTAACCCTTCTTTGACTTATGTTTCAATAAATCAAATATCATTATCAGTCACTAATCTGAGCTAAAACTCATACATATTAATTATTATCAACCTAATATCAATTATAATTGAAGTTACTAAAAATGATTTCTTACCATCTTTAATTAATTTCTTAACGGTAGAAAAGTACAAATTGTTTACAATAAGGAACTTCAGACAAACTTCAGCGATATTACAATGGCAGAAATTACACACCAGTGATCAGAAACCAAATTGTCAAATATCAGTATGTTAGCCTTACTAGTCGCTTAAGAATCTGAAGTAACGAATTTTGTTTGTGCTCCAGTTGATCGGTGTAGGGCATATGAGCCAGAGGAGTGACTACATCACGAGCGCTTCTTGTCTTTGGTACCAACCCTTCAGTTACAGATGTGTCATTTTCAGCAGAGTCACTGTCCTCATCCGCAGCCTCCTTTACAACTATATGTTTCTTCTCATGTGATCTTCGAGTGGCATTTGCCACCTTTATTTGCTTTCCACCGGTAGACTTTTCATTTAAAACCTATCAATCAAAATTAAAAAAACATGAAAAATTGAACACACAATATCAAGTAATCAAGTTGTTTAATGATCAAGTTGCATGCTGCAGGAAATACCTCAACAGCATCTTTAACCTGTTCAGCATTCTCAAAAACAACAAAACCTACATCCATTTTCTTCTTCTTTTTTGCTGATTTATAAAGAATTCCCTGGAAATGAAAATAATCTTGTTAAGAACATGGAAACAAAAAATGCACCAACAAAAAATTTGAAGATGATTACAGAATTATCAAGCTAACTCTTTGAAACTGAAGCAAGAGCAAATGTAATAAACAAAAAGGTGTTGTTATAGGATTCGGCAAAATCTGAAAGTTTATTGAATAAAAACTGAAATAAAATAAGATAACGGGCTACAATCTAAGGGGTAACCTCCCTCCCAAGACGCCGATTGATAAAGGACATCTGCACCTTCCCCAAGAACTCGAAGAACTATCTCTTCTCTCACAAAATCATCAAAATTCGCATGCCTAGGGCCGGCCAGTTATCCCCTTTATTTATAACCTTCTAATTAAATGTCTAATTACCCAAATACCCCTACTTTAATAAAACACACAAAACACCCCGAAATAGGCCCCCTTTGGACCGGATCTAACATTACTCCGTCTCCGAAAATACACCTTGTCTTCAAGATGGTGCATGAAGTCGCTAGCGGTCCTACTCCAAGTGCGAATCATCGTCCACCCCAAGCTCTTCATCCTCCACGAAGTCTTCCTCGTCATTCCCACCTACCAGTACTTGCAGCTTGCACGCTCCACAAAGGTGCCTTGGGATGAACCTCTCATCGCATCTGAAACATAGCCCTTTCTGTCTCTTCTCCCTCATTTCGATGCCAGTCATCCTCTGAAACTGACCCCTGCTGACGGTGCGCTGCTCTTCTCCACAGTCTTCTCAATACTCGCCTGATCCGCCCATGTAGCTATCTTCTGTTCTCCGGTCGTGGTTGGAATACTGCAGAAACCCGGTCTACTCCAACCACCTCTCGCTCTCCTATCCTCCAATTGGCAGTCCTCCGCCATCTGAGCATACTCTATGGCCTCCAACAAGCTCTGCGGCTTCTGCATGCAGACCGCTGCTTGAATAGTAGCCTTTAGCCCCTTCATGAAGGTGCTCTCCATCATCTCGTCAGACATTCCACGCACTTGTCCTGACAGTGTCTCGAACCTCTCCATATAGTCTCTCACGGTGCCCTCCTGCCTAAGTGACAGCAGCTGCTCCCTCACATTTTCCAGATGGGGATCTCTGAACCTCCCCACCATCTAATCCATGATCACCTCTCACGGGTGAAAAGGACGTCTCTCATCCTTCCACTAAAACCAAGCGATGACCTTCTCATCCAGACAAATCACCGCTGTCTCCAGCTTCTGCTCCTCTATCATGCGAGAGATCCTAAAAACCATCTCTGCCTTGTAGATCCACAACACTATGTCCTCTCTCTCGAAGACAGTCATCTTCAGCTTCCGCAGCCTGTCCATATTGAATGTTCCCTGGTCTCCTCGTCCCACACCTTGTCTAGGCTGGTGTAGTGTTGCCACTTCTCATGGTGCCGCTCATAACCCACATGTTGGCCTCCATCAAGGAAACCGTAATCCCTAGGTGGGCCTCCTCCTCGACCCCCATGTCTTCCCCTACCAACGCCTCCAAACATGTCATCGTGCTCCTCCTGGAAGTCTCTGTAAACTCCCCCAAAGTCTCCAGGGCATCCCTTATGGGTGTGGGGTGGAGGTCGCCATCTGTCTTTACCATACCGAGGGTCAGGTGGGTCCCGAAACCCTCCTCCATCATCCTCATACTCCTGAAAAACTCACGTGTCAAATCCATCATCAAAACCACGTGTTGGTTCCTCCAAGATAGTCACCGCGAGGCTGAAACCAATCTTGTTGTGCACCAAAATCCCCATGGGGGAGCTCTCTGGTTGGCGGGGCCTCGCCGGCCCTGAAAAGGGGCCGCCGGTCCGGGCCGTGCCGGTGGCCACCGGGCCCAGCTGCTCGGCAGGGCCCACTAAGGCCTGGTACTGCTTCGACGGGCCCCCAGGGCCCCGTGGGAGGGGCTCAAGTGCCTGTCGATGTCCATGGGGGCCGGCGGCTTCCTGGGTTATTGCCGCCGACCCTCCTGCTTGAAGCCGCAGCCGGCGAGGGTCCCTGTTGGGGCCGTCGACCTCCTGACGATGTTCCTCCACCTCCAATTCGCTATCCTCTGGATCCGTGAACCTCCCATCTTCCGATTCCTTCGCCATATGCTTCCCCTTGTCCAAATGTAGCTCCTTTGTCGTTGTTTTAGGGTTCGTGTTCCCTCTTTTCAATTGCGCCGAGATCTCACCAAGTTGGAATATGATTTGGGCTAGGGCTTCGTCGAGTTGCGTCAACTGTCCCCCATGATCCGTTAGGGTTTCTTTCAAGCTCGAGATCTCGCATTTAATGCCTCGATCTCTCCCGTCAATTTTCCTCCACCACATCGATCCGATCGTTGGATCTCGTAGCCGCCGTCATGCATCGACGTGAGAGCTCTGACACCAAAATGATAGGATTCGGAAAAATCTGAAAGTTTATTGAATAAAAACTGAAATAAAATAAGGTAACGGGCTACAATCTAAAGGATAATCTCCCTTTCAAGACGTTGACTGATAAGTGACGTTCGCACCTTCCTGAAGAACTCAAAGAACTATCTCCTCTCTCACAAAATCATCAAAATTCGCATGCATATGGCCGACCGGCTACCCCCTATTTATAACCTTCTAATTAAATGTCTAATTATCCAAATACCCTACCTTAATAAAACACACAAAACACCCCAAAATAGGCCCCTTTTGGGCCGGATCTAACAGGTCTTCTGTGGCAGACAGAATCCACAGCACATTTTGGAACACAGTATTTCACAATGCTGCATGTTGTATGGTAGGTTCCTAGTTGCATCTTAAAATATGAAGCAGGTCCTTTAGGTATCCCTACCTACGATGTGAGAAGAAATGTTGCGCATTTACATTGCATGGTAGCAGTCAGAAGGTCTAGCCAAGGCTTGAAATCTGAGTGTCAGTATTGGTGTCAGACTGCGGTTTTTTCAGCATTGGTATCAGCTGTATCTACAGTTGTGGTGATTTCTTGATCAAATGGTCGGATTTCCATGTTAAAAGATTTAAATAATATGAGAAAATTCCCAATATAAAACAATGGACTGGGAAGCTAACATGGCTTTCAAAATTATGAGGCTTAACTTAGTTCCAATGAGATCGTTAGAGATACACAGCAACCATTGATAGAAAGTGATATTAGTTGTATAAAGCTTGAGGTTATCTAATACCTTTTTTCATCAGTAACTCAAAACATATATATATATATATATATATATATATATATATATATATATATATATATATATATATATATATAATACTAGTTTAATTATATTTTAATTTACTTCAACAATTTTAAGCAAATAAAAGTGAGCATAAGTAATGAAAATGAATTAATCTATCAGACATTCATGTTTCTCCTTAATATTTGTTCATAGTAAATGCATTAGTAATGCTTATAAAACATCTTTGCTAAATATTTTGTTATTTATTTATGATCATGATCATTAACTATGATATTAAAATAGTGAATTACTTAATAATAGAGGAATATGGAGTTCGACAAGCCAAGGAAGAAATTTCCTCCTTGGCTAGCTCATGCCACACACTTTTCCCCCATTTTTTCCAATGATCGGATTCGTTCAGTTTGTTGTTCATATCCTAATATCCCGAACTATCAATTTTAGGGTAAACCGGATTTTGATCGTTCACCTAACCATTGTAAAAAGTTAAATTACAGCAAAACCGTTAAACTTGTGACGGGTGAATGAACGAGCAAAACTCCTTGAATCCGCTTGAAAATTGGTGGTTTGGGATTTTAACATATGAAAATCAAAATGAATGGTTCGAATCGAAGGGAAAAAAGGTGGGGTTTAACGCTAGCCAAGGAGGAAAGTTACTCTTTGGCTAGCTGATACACATTTTCCACTTAATAATAAAAGGCCTTTTTGGTATTTACCACTCAAATCTTACATGGAAATCCTCCCATCTTTTATGGTTTTAAGTACCCACCGAATGATTTGTGTGTTTTTTCAAAAACAAATGTTACCATATGTTAATTTATAAATAGTTGTAAGGTAAATTACAAAAGTACCCCTTACAAATCAGTCAAATTAATTGTTTTGACCCCTCTTTCTTGCTTTTTTTCCTTCTCTTTTCCCATTCTGCGTTTCTGTTCATAAACAAATATGACCGCAAAAAATTAGGGTTTCTTGTATGTCTCACTGTGATGTCTCATTGTTAATTGCCGGTATTTTTCTTAGGCCAAATGAGGAGAAAAGAAACTAGAAGATGGGGATGAGGTTTTTATTTTAAAAGACAACGGATACAAGGACCATGTTTAAATTTAAATAAGCTCACTTAATAATAAACCAAAGAGCAATAATGGTTGTCCAAGACAAGGTATTTTTCAAAAATCCAAAAGATTTGGAGGGTATTTGAATAATATGAAAGCTTTATGGATAAATTTCAATATAAAGAAGATTTAGAGGTAAGTATCCAAAAAAACCCCATAATAAAAATTATTTTTGTGGAATCTTTCTTAACTTTGCACACTCAATCTCCAATAGAAATACGTGTTCATATTTAAGCATGCAAGCAATTAATAAGAAATTGACATGCTTTACAGTTTACTTATCAAGCTAATGATTTGTAGTTTAACTTATTTACATTTATTAGCTATTGAGGGTGGACTCTCTGATAAGCACATACCAATTGAAGATGATACACCAACCCAATTATTAATAAAAGAACTAGGCATAACCCGTGCCCGCGGGCACGGTTCATTTAAGATTTTCTCTTGCGAAATCTTTGTTCCCCGAAATTTTTTTTTCAAATCCAAAATTTAAAAGAAAAACAAATTAACTTACAATACTTAGCGGCACAGTCGCCTTCGGCGCAGAACAACAAATTCGACGTAAAACAACAATTTCGACGCGGGCGGGTGCCTTAGGCGAGGAACAACAAATCAGCGTAAAAATATTCGGCGCGGACGCCTTCGGCGCGGGCTTCATATACATATAACACGTGCCCGTGGGGACACTGTTCATTTAAAAATCTTGGACCCACTAATTTTAAACAAACATCAATAATTATTAGTTTCCCCTGAAATATCAGTAGATGGTGCGAAATTTTATAGGATTTTGCAACGCGGATCAATGAGTTGGCAGCATCTCCCGCGTTCATTCTCCCACAGCTTGCGTTCATTCCCAAGATGAGATTGTGTATGTGCACAACATTTTTTTCATAACTAATATTAAAAGGCTATCCATAATTTCAATGTTTTTGTGTATTTCCAACAAATTTCTCTTCAACCCAAAAATTTCCCTCCAAAACTTGATGTGACATTGCCACATAGGACAAATTCAAAATCTGCCCTCAATTGTAATATAGATGTGCTATTTAATAATGGGCAAAGTCCACAATAAAGTAAGTTGCAATTAAGTTGTGCCAACCAATTGTTTAGAAACTTTGTCAGATCAACCTAAAGTCTCGTTTCATAAGTCATCATTAATAACTCCTTATATACCAAGCAAAGGCGAAATTTTAGGAAACCACGCTAAACCTTGCCTCTTTTTCAGGAAACCCCCCCGAACTTTTTTGTTCTCCAAAAATCACCAAAACTTTTATTATTTAGAAAACTTCCTAACGGAGTCTAACATTGTTAAATTATTTTTGAAAAATAATTTTCTTTTTTTGTTTTAAAACCCACTAATGAAGTTACAATCCTTATTACATTTGACGGCTGTTTTTGAATGTGTCCTATATGGCAATGTCACAGCCACATGGGACAACCTCCTTAAACCCAAATCCCAAAAAACCCAAAACCCCACCCAACCCCTAAAACACACCCAAAATCACACCCCCAATTAAAAGAAACCAAAACCCCAAGACAATACACACACTCAAGCCCACTCTTCTCATTTTCATCCGTTTTTGCACTTATTAAAACACCCGTGTGGGTCCCGCGTCCTTATTGTGTGGGTTGATTTGGGGGGGTGTCCGTGTACTTTGTGCACGGTTTATTTCTAGTACATATATATATTAAAGCAGTGAACTTAAATTTTTTTCGATATTCGATAATGATTTAATTATTTTAATTTATTAGACTTTGTCATTTTTGTTTTTTAAAATTTTTTATTTAAATAAATCCATACCGAATATAATCAATACATTTTTAACTAGATATTTTAGTTAGTCGGCCATTACAATTATATATATACAAATAATATATGTGTGTTTAAGGCAAGAAATTTCATGCGCTGCAGCACAAATCTATGAAATTCTTGATTTTGTTTTCAATTTTTGATTATTTGAGAGTGATCTATATATATTAAAACAATAATATATTAAAAATCAAGTGAATCCAAACTTAATTGAATCTCGATCGGATGGTTACAAATTTAACAATTTTCTAACAATATTTTGTAACGATCCAATCAAGGCTCAAATAAGCTTAAGTTCACTTGATTTTTCTTGTGTTGGGGTTTTTTTGGTGAAATGTGTTGGGGTTTTAGTATGTGTCTATCAATCTCAATTAATCAACAATTTGAAAAAAAATCAAAAATATCATGGATTTATACATTCAACATATAATTACATGCACTAATAGCACATATTCCTAATTATATATACTAGAAATAACCCGTGCACATAGTGCATCACGATCCAAGAAAACCCCCACACACAAGATGCGGTGCTCGCATGAAACGGACAAAATAGTGAGAAGAGAGAGTGTGTGTGGGTATCGTCGAAGGGGTAAAAGGGGGTAAGTCGCAATAAAGTTTGGGGGAAATGCACAAATCCCACTATAAACTACATGGGGTTAAAGGGGGGGAAATGTGTTAAAGTGCAAAAAAACGTAGGGGACCAAAGTGAAAAAAGACAGATGGCAACTTGTAAATATGTGGAAAAGGGAGGGGCAATTGGCTTTTATGAAAAATCAATGACAAGCTTGCTAATAATGGAAAGGAGGGAGGTGGCTTTTTGTGGGGCTACCCCTTTTCACCCCAAATTGCACCCACCACATTATCCCTCATGCAGGGGGTGTGGTGGCACACCCCTCTCCTTGCCACATGGGACAAACCCCCAGCCCCAGTCAGCAAAAACTTCCCTCGTTTATATAATAAATATATATAATTGTAATGACTTTTTAATTTTCAAAAAAAATTATTTATATATCTTGTTATGAATGAGGGAGGCCTTTGGCCTCCCCTCCTTCATTACCCATTCATTAGGCCCCCATTACTTAGAGTAATGGGGACCCTTGGTCTCCTAGAGGCTTTTGGCCTCCCCACTATGAGATATATAAATAGAGCACCATGGCTCTTAGCTATGGTGACTTATTCTTTTGCTAAGAAATCTTGTCTCTTTCTCTCTTGAGTCCTATTACTCTCTAACACGTTATCAGCACTTTTGCTCCTCTTATTTGAGCTTTTCTACACTCCAAAATCCATCCTCTAATTTGTTACGCGCATAGGAATCTCTGGTTGCTGCTGTTCGTGGCGGATTTTCTCTTTGGCGTGCATTGCTAAAGGAATCTCTTGGGCGTTTTCGGAGCGTGGATTTTTGTCTCTACGGATCTTCTCGTTTTTCGATCTTCCCTAGATTTCAATCTAGAGGTAATTTTCATCGATCCCGTAGATAAACAAATTTTTATTCTTAGCCATGATTTTTTACAACCTCTTTTTGGCTTGTTTAAAATCGGCTAAATACAATATCATGCCTTGTTAAAATACAATAAATAATCCAACAAAAAAAATAAACCATATTGCTAATCTGTCACTCAATTTAAATGAAATCTCGGTTTCACAAAACTGATGTTTGCACGAGTACAAACTTTTGTTTCATTTTAACTTGAACAAAACCCAGTTTCACAAACACTGGTGTCAAACTAGGCCTTAAAGAGACGAAAACCTTAACAAGTGGGCACATTGTTTCAACAAATTTCAGAATCTAAAATAGCATATTCATTGATCACAATGACCAACTAAACAAGTGAATGAAATTGGGCATTCTTAATTAAGGCGTTTTTCGCGAGCACATTCTGCCATAGAAAATCTAAAACTAAAGTTCAGCTTCTGGACAACATCAAATAAAATGCCAAAACCAAGACAATGATGTAGTGACGAATGAGTTGAATACATGCACTTAATGGATGAAAGCTCATAAATCGTATGACAGTACAATCTGTAACTATTAGTTTCGGGGTTCTTACCCCTGCCCCCGCCTAGGGTTTTGGGATTATTTGTATTCCCCAACCCAAAAATGGGCTTAATTTAATTAATATTGATAGTTTTGTTGTTGGGCCTGCAGCCCACTTGTGCCTATCAATAACTAAATAAATTAATTGGGCCTGCAGCCCCAATTACTTTAGGGTTATTATTTTTGCCCACTAAATAATGGCCTGAAGCCAATTACTTAAAAGGACTATCCTCTATGTTAAATCACAAATAATTTCTATAGTCCATGTTGACAACTTTATTTAAACATCGCTTTTGCAAATTATTATATATGGTTTACTAGGATTCTATTTTTCAAAATATAACTATCTTAAAGATCCTGAGACCGCTCTGCCGTTAGTCAACTAACCTAACGGTGTATGACGTTTCCACGTGGTCTACGAGATAATTATATTTTCTAGTTTCCTTTATAAATATGTTTTGTTTGAGATATATGCGTGGTTGTTCATTTTTATGCCAGTAGCATATTTAGAACTGCGTGGATGTTTAAATAAGTAAAAATGTGTTTTTCGGGATCGGCCATTGTATACCTATTTACTTTCCTGCACTTTTATTTTTCTTTTGAGAGAATTTGTAAGTGAGGAAATTTGTACTAAAAGCCAAAGCTCGATGCAACAGCACATAGAATTGATGAAAACTCCTTCAATGGATCATGATGTCGGTCAATGTGCTTGGCTAAGTTTGCTGGACCAACCTAGCTTGACTGGGTAACAAGTGGTCCTGGCTTAGTCAATTCCCTGGCCGCGTCCGCTGGACCGCAAGGAGTCGATTCATGACTGTGTAAGCCAAAGCTCGATGCAACAGCATATGAAGACGGAGATATAGGGACCCAGTTCAGTTTGGGTTTCCAAAGTTGTATTTTTTTTTTCTATTATGGACTTTAAACGAACTTTGGACTGTGTACTATTTTGGGTATCTGGCCGATGCCCGCATTTTTACTTGTTTATTTCTTTATGCATGAATTTTTGAATTTTAATTAATTCATGCTCATTTTAAAATACGTAGATAAATGGCAAAATTGGCAAGCGTCGATTTCGAGGTCCTCGATTCTGCAGGGACAAATTACCTGAGTTGGCGAGTGGACTTGAAGTTTCACTTGCGTTCAATGGCCCTCCTTGGGTCCATTTTGGCTCCTTCCTCGGCCCCAGCAGCGGCCGAAGCTTCTGCTACAGTTAGCAGCAGCCCCACAACCACTGTATCCGATGTAGATAAGGCGAAAGCCATAATCTACATTAGGAAGCATATAGATCGGACCTTAAAGGCCGAATACTTAACGGTTGAGGACCCGAAGGACCTGTGGACAGCACTGGAAGCACGGTATAAACATCAAATTGATGTTATATTACCTCGTGCCAGTTATGAGTGGGAAAACCTCAGACTTCAGGACTATAAGTCTGTCGCTGAGTATAATTTTGCACTTCACAACATCACCTCACGCCTGAAGTTGTGCGGTGAAGAAGTGACAGAACATCGCATGTTGGAAAAAACATTTACCTCGTTTCACGAGAAAGATGCAATCCTCATGCAGCAGTATCGTGAACACAACTTCACGAGATTCTCCGATCTGATCTCATGCCTACTTAGAGCAGAGCAGAATCGAGATTTACTGCTAGCAACTCATAACTTACGTCCAGCTGGCACTGCCCCTATCCCTGAATCCCACCACGTTTCTCCCCAGAAGTGGAAAAACAAGAGGAAGACTAAAAATACTAAAGGGAAAGCGGTAATGAAGCAACCAAGAGGTGCAGCTCCCCAGACAAACAAAAACAATAAAGGGAAAAGAAACTTCACTTGGAAGCGAAAGGACACCAAGCACGTGTCACTTCCAAAGAAGACCTGGGAGGACAAATGCCATAGATGCGGCATGACTGGCCATTGGTCCAGAAACTGTCGCACTCCTCGCCACCTACAGGATCTATACCAGGCGAGCCAGAAGTCTCGACCTGAAACAAACTTGGCAGGTGTACAGCCGCCAACAGTCTTTACTGCTAAAGACTTCGAGAACGACGATCTGCTAGATTGAGCATCATCATTTATCTATGCATTTAGAATTCGATGTATCTTCATCTGTTATTTGCTTTAGTGCGGACTATTATTTTGTCTACATTTTCCCTCAAATAAAATTTTTTTTGCTTATATAGATGATGTCTGAGTGCCTAGTGGACAGTGCCTCAACGCACACAATCCTTCGCGATCATTGCTATTTTAATAGCGTAAATAAATATGACGGTCCTGTTATCACAATTTCAGGACTGTCCCAAATAATCGAAGGATCTGGTGAAGCAATTATATTGCTCCCAAATAACACAAGACTTCAAATAAAAAATGCATTATTCTCTCCTAAATCAAATAGGAATCTCGTAAGTTTCAAAGATTTCCGTTTAAACGGATATCACTTAGAAACCAGAGATGAAAATACGGTTGAATATCTGTATGTAACTCGTCAGAAAGATGACCGGAAGATCATCTGCGAACGATTAAAGGGACTCCCGTCGGGTCTCTACCAAACATACATTCAACCAATAGAAGCCAATATGACTGAGCACCAGACGTGCCAATCCTTGCCAGAGTTCGAACTCTGGCACAATAGACTTGGTCACCTTGGAACAGCAATGATGCGACGCATCATCTCTGAATCCCGTGGACACAAATTGAAGAACCTGAAGATTCTTCAAAAGGGTGAATTTCCATGTCTCCCTTGTTTCAAGGGAAAACTTATAACGAGACCATCCCTCCTGAAAGTGGGATTAGAGTCTCTTGGCTTCCTTGAGAGAATTCATGGTGACATTTGCGGGCCTATTCACCCCTCAAGTGGCCCATTTCGGTACTTCATGGTACTGATTGATGCATCAACCAAATGGTCTTATGTGTGCCTCTTGTCCACCCGCAACCTAGCTTTTCCAAAGCTATTGGCACAAATAATAAGGTTGCGTGCTCATTTCCCCGATAACCAAATCAAGAAACTACGTCTTGATAATGCGGGAGAATTTACTTCACAAGTCTTCGAAGACTATTGCCGGGCAACGGGTATTGAAGTTGAACATCCTGTAGCACATGATCACACCCAAAACGGATTAGCTGAGTCTCTTATAAAGAGACTCCAATGGATTGCACGTCCATTGCTTATGCAATCCCAGTTGCCTGTGGATGCTTGGGGGCATGCTATTTTACATGCCGCATCACTTATTAGGATAAGACCCTCTGGAGGTCACACTTTATCCCCGATGCAACTAGCATACGGCGCACCTCCGGATATCTCTCATTTGAGAGTGTTTGGTTGTGCGGTATATGTCCCAATAGCACCACCGCAGAGGACCAAAATGGGTCCTCAGCGTCGTCTAGGTATATATATTGGGTTTGATTCGCCCTCTATTATCAGATACCTTGAACCCCTGACGGGTGACGCATTCAAGGCACGTTTTGCAGACTGTGAATTTAATGAGAAATTTTTTCCAAAACTGGGCACACAGTCTAAGAAGTCAGAAGCTTCTGAGACCATTAGTTGGGACCAGAAGTCTTTGTCCCTATATGATCCGCGTATTAATCTGTGTGAAGATGAGATCCTGAAGATCCTTCACATCCAGAATACAGTACATCTTTTACCGGATAAATTCACAGACAACCAGAAGATTGTCCCTTCACACGTCCCTGCTGCCAATACGCCAGCTAGGATTGACATCCCCATAGATGGATGCAGCCCACCGGCAGCAGAATTGGTTGTACCTCAAATGAAAAGAGGACGCCCACCAGGTTCAAAAGATAAAGTTCCTCGAAAGAGGAAGACTCCTGGCGATACTAAGATTATCCCTCCACAGGATGCTGAGCGCAGACCAGCTACTTCTCCCCTCCTGATTTCCCCAGCAGAGGAAACAATAGGAGAAACATCATTAAATTTTGTACGTACTGGAGAAGTACTGGACAGAAATAGCATAGTCGTCGACGACGATTTTGCGTTCGATATTGCCGTTCACGTCACTGAATTTGACGATGACGTCGAACCACGATCTCTATCGGAATGTAAACGCAGAGATGATTGGCCAAAGTGGGACGAGGCAATAAGAGTAGAGCTGGACTCACTCTTGAAACGCAAAGTCTTTGGACCAGTAGTCCAAACACCAGTAGGTGTAAAACCTGTGGGATATAAGTGGGTTTTCATAAGAAAAAGAGATGAAAATAATGTGATCGTTCGCTATAAGGCACGCCTTGTAGCCCAGGGATTTTCCCAAAGACCGGGGATTGATTACGAAGATACGTATTCCCCGGTCATGGATTCAATCACCTTCCGATTTTTAATCAGCCTAACTTCTCTGGAAAGCCTAGAAATGCAGATCATGGACGTTGTGACTGCATATCTATATGGCGATATAGATAAAAATATCTATATGAGACTTCCTGATGGGTTTAATCTACCCCCAGAGATGAAAGAGATACCTCGGGACGTATTCTCTGTAAGGCTACATAGATCATTATATGGTCTAAAACAATCGGGCAAGATGTGGTATAACAGACTAAGTGATTTTCTTGCACAGCAAGGATTCACGAATAACGAAGTCTGCCCGTGTATCTTTATCAAAAGAACGGGAACAGGATTTGTCATCATAGCTGTATATGTAGATGACTTAAATCTCATGGGATCTCCTGCAGAGATCAAAGAGATATCTGAAAGCCTTAAACATACTTTTGAAATGAAAGACCTAGGCAAAACAAAGTATTGTCTTGGCTTACAGATAGAACACCTAAGAGGTGGAATCCTATTACACCAATCTAATTATACAAAGAAACTTCTACGCAAGTTTCATATGGATAAATGTCATCCTTTAGGTACTCCTATGGTCGTAAGATCACTAGATGTACATAAGGACCCCTTCCGGCCACTGGAAGAGGGGGAGGAGATACTGGGTCCTGAAGTACCCTACCTCAGTGCCATTGGAGCACTTCTATATCTGGCTAACTGTACGCGTCCCGATATAGCGTTTACAGTTAATCTACTAGCCAGACACAGTGCTGCGCCCACAAAGCGCCACTGGAACGGAGTAAAGCATCTTCTGCGATACCTTCAGGGTTCCATTGATCTTGGACTTTACTACCAGAGAGGTGCCTCCCCCAAATTGTTTGGTTATGCTGATGCAGGTTATCTCTCTGATCCGCACACGGCAAAATCTCAAACAGGTTTTGTATTTACCTACGGAGGTACTGCTATCTCTTGGAGATCAGTAAAACAAACCACTACTGCTACATCTTCCAACCATGCAGAGCTCATCGCGATCCATGAGGCGAGCAGAGAATGTTTTTGGCTACGCTCCGTCGTCCAACACATCCTCCAATCCACTGGCCTGAAGACCAGTGATCTGGAGCCTACTGCCCTATTCGAAGACAACGCCGCATGCATTGCTCAGCTTCAGAAGGGCTACATCAAAGGCGACAGGACAAAACACATTTCTCCCAAGTTTTTCTGGACGCACGAGCAGAAGAACGACAAGCAGATTGAAGTTCGACAGATCCAGTCATGCAACAACTTAGCTGATCTTTTTACTAAGGCATTGCCTAAATGTACTTTTGTAAAGCTTGTAAAGAACATTGGTATGCGACAGTTGAAAGACCTGCAAGCCTGAAGCTTGTACGGATCAGGGGGAGTAACATGTGGGTTGCACTCTTTTTCCTTAAGCTGTTGGGTTTTCCCACTGGGTTTTCCACAGCTAAGGTTTTAACGAGGCAAACACACTTACTCTGGATTCAGAAGTATCCACCCCTTGCCTCAGTAGCTGAGACCGAAGTGATGAATGTGTAAGGGGGAGTGTTATGAATGAGGGAGGCCTTTGGCCTCCCCTCCTTCATTACCCATTCATTAGGCCCCCATTACTTAGAGTAATGGGGACCCTTGGTCTCCTAGAGGCTTTTGGCCTCCCCACTATGAGATATATAAATAGAGCACCATGGCTCTTAGCTATGGTGACTTATTCTTTTGCTAAGAAATCTTGTCTCTTTCTCTCTTGAGTCCTATTACTCTCTAACATATCTAACCTTGTTTGTTATTTTTTATTTTTCACATACATGAATTCATTATTGATATTTTAAATAAAACATTTAATAGTAAATAATTACATACTTTTAATGATGCAGTAATTCCTAAAGTTTATGTATTTCTAAAAAAATTATTAGTTATTATTTTTACATAAATGAGTTTACAATGATATAATAAATAACATAATTGATAACTTTTTACTAAAAGTTTTCAATAGCAAATAATTATATGATCATTAATGATGTATCAATGTTTAAAACTTTATTATTGAGTGGAGATTATGAATATCAAATATTTATATAATTTTTAATGTAGTTCCAATTTTTTTAATACGTTTTTTGTATTTTCAGAAAATCCTACATGTGTTAATGGAAAGGGTTTTTAAAAAAAGCATTACAAGCAGGGTTTGGATGAAAAATGTTCAGGAGGGTTGTTTGAAAATAAGCAAAGTTCAGGAAATTTTTAAAACTTACCCTCAACCAAATAACATATGATTTACCAAATTTTGGCTAGATTCATACTTACTACGTAATTATCCTAACACAATATCTAATAACGAATTAACCGTCAGGCATATGCCAAGTAACTAAAATTAGTTATTAAAAAGGTTTATTTGTACAAAACTTGTAATATTACACTCGAAGTTGATATTTGTCAACTAATTCCGATTTTTAAAGGATGTTATCACATCGGAAAGCTCATTTTCTATCACATAGGGTTGATATATATTGTTATCAGTCAATAAACCTTCCTTCTAATTAAATAACACCCAAGAGAATAGCAATAAAACAACTCGCTCAGGAACAATACAACAGCTCTACTTCTAGCAACTAGCAAGGTCACAGAATGTTTGATTAAGCCATCTATGACAAGTATTACAAATACATATCATACACAGCTTCGACCATCCATTTGTGAAAGATCCACCATGAGACATCTAAAATATGTGCTAGATGCTACTGAGATTGTATCCTTTTTGGACAAAAAGGGCCCTATATGACAATGATGATATCAAACAAATGATGAATCAACCTGAGTGGTAAGGGAAAAGAAACAAAAAGGGAAATATGATGAAAAGATAGGAATGCTTCCAACCAATGTAACGTGGGCGCTTTTACCATGATGCCGTGACATAGATACTTTTCTGATATGAATGTAGAATTGTGCATCCTTTGTTTTTTAGAACTTGCTGAGACTCAACGTGACGTTTCTGTGTTGGCATAGTCATGTATGTGCAACATAGCTACTAACTAACCAGTGGAACTATGATGATAAAGCAAGCTTACTAAAGGAAATGGCAACGGATGCTTCAAAATTAAGATATATCCTCCAATATTAGCATTCTTTTTATATTTTAAGAAGCATCCTGCAAAATTCTATATGCCCTAAAAACTTTGCTCATACATCTTAGCAGTCGCACATAATAGCCCAGGATGTGTGTAGTTTACAAGGAGACAAGGTCGCCAGGCCATAAAGATGGAAAAGAAATGCTGACCACAGTTCAAAAGTCAGATACATTAATCATGGAATTGTATGTAGGATAAGAGAAGTAAGAAGATGAAAGCCTTGTGCAAAGAGTATTGAACAGGTCGGTTGGGAACATGATTTGGATGCAGTAGTTTTGTATAAAACTAAGATAAATGGTTGGATAGTAGTTTTCATAGTAGATACAACCCAAAAGTTTCCATATTTTCTCAAGAAATCAAGAGATTGGTACCGCTGTATTAATGCAAGAAGAGAAAAGGTTCGAATAATTTAGCAACAAAGGTTATGAATTCAACACATTATTAAAAGAATAGATCACAAATGACAAGATAGTAGAGAAAAACTTTTTATGTTTAACAGATCTACCTTGTAACCAGCAGTTCCTTGCAATCAGAAGTTCAAAAACTGACATCCCTAGGGCACAATTTATCTTAAAAAGGCTAATTGTTGAATTCAATAAAAGGCTTACAGCATTCTCAGGGAGTAAAATGGAAAGTGGTTGAACTATAGTGCTTGGGTAACGACTGCCTGGCTTAGAGGGAACCAACCAACAGGCAAATAGACAAAACAAACAAAGAATTATCCATGCTTAAATAACATGGTCTCAAATAAATGCTTGACATAAAAAAGTGAAAGATCTTGATAAGCTATGATTAAACGGTGCTATCAGACATCTGGAATATGCCTCTTCATTTGTGAATGATAATCAATTAGGCTCCAAAATAATTATTGGGCATGCTCAAGCCTTTGATAAGATGACTAGGAACTACATTGATGACTAAGTAATGGAAAAGATGGTGTGGATACACACTAATGGACCATGAGATGAATTCGATAGGTTGCCACTTAGAAAATGTCAGTGTATGCCCACTTAGAAAATGTCAGTGTATGCCTGCCTGCCTGCCTGCAAAACTATCTCATAATACGATCTGGAGAACCTCATTAACTCCTACTAAGAACATTTAGCTTTTGCAGATGGATCATCTTAATAAAAAAAGCATACAAACTGAAACAAAAAGTGGACACTGCAATATTAACATTGCCACCTTGGGTTGGCCACAATCGAGTATTACGATGCCGGTGTCACCATCAGCGCCGTGCTATTGCAACCAGGAGTATGGAGCTGATCTATAATACCACATGCTAGGGTCACGGGCGAGCTCACCCCTAAAGCTATTTATTAGGAGAAGGGAACCCATAAAACTATATACCCACGTCTGGCTCCCCATTTTTCCATTGTGGGTTAAAATGGACCCTAACAAGGCAAGAGAATGATTTAGAGGGATTCATGCACCATGTAAAAGCAAGTATCCTGTAAGAAAACAGAAAATTTCGAAAGTGACGGTTTAGTTTGGACTACTAATCTAGCATTGCTATGACGACAACCCGCCAAGTGTATGCCTAGATCATTTGTCTAGATTGCAGGCTAATCATCCCAATTGCCAAGAGGGGACCTTGTTCAAACAGATGAGAGGGAAGAGTACGGCAATTTTATATTATATCTAGTTAGCGGACACAAAGAGATGATTTTAGGTTAACAAAGCTGAGAAGGATGCTAGAACCCAATATCAATCGACAAACAACAATATGCAGGCAATAAAAGACCAACGGTTTAATACACTGCAAGACCCAAAGTATCAGCTTTGTTAACACATGAAGAAATTAATCAAAGACGATCATAAAGATGGATGCATGCCTTGCCATCGAGGAATCTCATCAAGTTATCGGATGCCCAATTCCTGGGGAGCCCTATAAGGCACTTGTCGAGGCTGCTGGTATCTACTGGATCTTCTTCCGATTCTTCTCCCTCTCCTTCTGCACCTTCTCCTTCTTCTACGTCTTGGGATCCATTAGTCTTCTGGATCTTCTTCGCCCTCTCTGACGTCGGATCCCAAGACTTATCGGGTCGAGGCCGGAGCTCGGCCTCACCGTGGGCGTAGCGGCAGGAATCGCCGTGGCTGCAGCCCTGCTTACCCCTGAAGTAGGAGCAGAGGCTCGACTTCCAAAGCGGGTTCCGATGCGAATCCGGTTGATCGAGCTCGTTCGGGGTTTCCTCGTTTTCTCTCTTTCGCTTCTCGGCATGCACTGGATCCGTATGGCACTCGGAGGACGGAGAAGCGATTTGATCGCTGGGTTGAGGGGTTTCCGATGGTGGCATCTCTTCGCCGGTAACCGACGTCGTTGGCTCCGCCGATATCTCCATGACTATGGTTTTTCTAGCCGATGCGGACTTGCTGAGGTTTTGTTATCGAAGGGGCACACGAAGAAGCGAAAAAAAAAAAAAGGGAGAAAACAGAGGGTATGCACCAAAACCCTAGTGGATTGATCGGGTTAGGTAACTGAATCCGATCCGAGTCGGACAAGCTCTTTGGAGGCGAATGGATCAATACGGGCCTACATATGGTGGGCTCGTTAGAAAGCTGAAACTCATTGCCAAGGAGCTCCAACTCAAAAGGCCGCACACGACAGGGCCCATGTATTCAACGAAGAGCCATCATTGGGCCGAGTTCGTTGCGAATCAAAAAGCACCACCTTTCGTTCTTGAGAATTTCTTTGCCTGGATGCTAATCGAATAAGTACACTTATAGTGTAGTCATCCTATGCGTGGGTGATAAACCTCTCCCTTTGGCGAAGAAAATCATTTTTCAAAATTCATAAATTTCCAAGACAACATTAGCTTCTAAATTATATCTACGACAAAGCCAGCATCTGTTCCTGTTTTGTGGCTCGGATTTCATTTGAGGGGAGTGTATTTCAAGTAACCATCCCCTTTGATCTGAATGTAGAGTTTGGGTAAAAAAATGGTTGTCGGTTGTTTAAGACTAAATACTATATAACGCTTGATGGTATTCGACCAATCTTGAGCAATCGTGTGGAGGATTGTGTAGGTATCAAGGCATTGGATGGCATCCCAAAGTTAGTGTAGCTGCATGACCTCATGATAGTTGGTGATGTGATGTCATGCTTCTCTGTTTCCATCAAACTTATCTAGACGGCGCGGCTGGAAGTCCTTTGGTAATGGTGCCTTAAGCATGGTGAAAGGAAAGAGAACGGCTCTTTGCACCTCATAGAATGAGGTGCATGTACCTTTATTATCCCAACATCACACCATCCAATCTCTCTCTCTCTCTCTAATCCAAAAATGGCATATTTTTCCGCTGATTCCAACATGCACCTCAAGTTTTGAGGTGCATGTAGCAATTCTCAAAGGGAAGGGGTGTGGGTGTCTCTTATCTCATTTTTTTTAAGGTCCACCTCATTTCATTTCTTTGTTGGATAGTAGTGGAACTCTTATGCACTAGACAGCCATGGTTAGAGCAACGGTTGATAACAACCAAGTATTACCGTAACATGCAACAAAAAATGTAATAATTTGACCTTAATAAGAGAAATAACAGAGACAATGCAAACCAATAACGATTAATCACAAACACGAGAAAGTTATCCTGATTTGGTCATCCAAACTTACTCTAGTTCACATGCTTTCCCACTTTAAATTTCCAACATCTTCCTCTTGTAAACCTACAAAAGTAAACCGTATAACTTGACAAACAATTTTTCATAATTGCATAACCCAGTCTCAACATAATGAAAGTAAAATGCTCTCAAAACCAGAAAGCAACCCCTCGTCCATTCGTACCCGACATTGTAGTTGAAAGAGTACGCATGCTCCTAAAGCTTTGAATTCACATATTTGTCTATCAAAGTGAGGCTATAGAGGTTTTCTGAAGAATGTCGATATGGTTTTGACTTATTCTTAACTTAGAAAGAAGATAAAAGTAAAATTTTACAAAGACTATGTTATGTGAATGTGGGAGTGCTCGAGCCCTATATATAGAGTGCGATGAACTGAACCCGTCAATACGTACTCATAATGTTAATATTATTAAAATAATCTTAAATGAGTTTTAAAGTGTTTCTATGATTTTTAATTAGTTTTTGTAATCTTTTAACAATTATTCAGAGGTCAAAACAACTCAAACCCGACAAACCCAAAGCCACCCAAAATCCGATAACAGTTTTAACCCAAAAATAGAATGTTATATGATTCAAAAAATTCAAAAAAATCATTTTAATTGGGTTTCTAATTTTTCATAATTTGTAGTAATTTTTTTTATATTTTTTCTTAAAAAAATTTAGGCCACTAAACTTGAAATTTTAGAAATATACGAATTTCGAAACTTGAAACCCACTAAATCAAAATTTACATGTTAACAACGCCCATCAAATTATTCATGCCCTTTCCCCAGTTAACATTTCCTCCGACTTAATATCATATTAATTATTTAGTAATTTAATACATTATAATCACTGTTATAATTATACATCCAGCATAAAACTTAATCTATCTCCCTCTCTCTTTTTCTTCTCCCCTGATCATGCACTCGCCTTTCATTGCACCACTGCAGCCATCGACCCACTCTCATCCTCCTGCTTCTCCTGCCGATACACCCATCATTACCACCACCACCACAATCACCACCACCACCATCATTTCCATCTTTCCTCCCACAAAACCATCCAACCCACATCGACATCTTCCATATTCCCACACCATAGCCAAAGGTCTGTTGAGCTCTGACCACCATCTCCATTTTATAAGGAAATGAGACCAAGTCAACCATATCCCTAGAAGATCTCCAAGCAATCAATGACATTCCTATCTGAAGGCGTCCCGATACAATGCACCGCATCTCGTAGAAATATGCAAGGTCAATCATATCCCTCGGAGATCTCCAACCAATCAATGCCATTCATATCAGAAGGCGTCCCGATACAATGCACCGCATCTCGTAGAAATATGCATTCAGCACCTACCAATAAAACTAGATTCATATCCTCTTGTAAAGTATTATTATACCCTTGATACATTGTATTTAAACACATGAAGAGGAATGTAAATCTTAGCGGGTTTCTCTTCTACATTTCTCCAGTCGTTTATCCCTTTTCTCTAAATTTCATCCTGGTATCAGAGCCTCTCGCCTAAAGGCAATTAGATCTTGTATGTATACACAACATCTTCTCCATGGAGCCAATTTCACCTAACCTCAAATTTCTCATCTCAAAATTCCCCGCCCTAATCACCACCCGACTAGACTCCACAAACTACATACTTTGGCATTCTCAGGTCGTGGGCGTTATCAATGCGCACGGCTTCCTCGGGTACGTCGATGGATCTACATCATCTCCATCTCCTATAATTTCCGATCCAAAATCCACCACCACCACTCCTCTGCCGCCAATTCCCAATCCCGACTTTCACAAATGGTTGATCACCGATCAACACCTCTGCATGAGCATTCAGGCGACTCTATCTCCTTCTACTCTTGGCGTCGCCCTTGGTGTCACCTCTTCACATCTACTGTGGACAAAGTTGGAAACCCGATATGCATTTCTTTCTGAAGGGCATATCGAGCTACTTCAAGACAAACTCACCAACCTCATCATGGCCGAGGAGCCTATGGCCGCTTACTTAGATCGAGCAAAAGCGATATATGACCAGCTACAAATCGCTGGTCCTGATACTGTCACCACGCGACAAATGGTTGGCCAGATCCTCCATGGTCTTCCTCCTACTTACGACTCCTTCTGTGTAATGGCCCGAAATCGTGAAAAGCCTTACACAGTTGAGGAGATATGGAGCAGTCTCCTTGCCGAGGAGGCCAGCATGCAGCTACGACGTCTCTCGACCTCTAGCACACCAACTACTACCATGTCCTCTGTTCCTTCTCCCTCTACCGACTCCTCTGCACTCATCTCTAACTACGGACGACGGGACAACCGACTCCTCTGCACTCATCTCTAACTACGGACGACGGGACAACACCACATATGGGCGATTCAACGGAGGCCGCAGCACTTTCCCTTTCTCTCGCGGTGGCCACACCAGCAACATACAGCCCCGAGGTAGTCCACAACGACCCGAACCTCCTACACCGACTACTCAGGTCGGACGGCAAAGACGACGTGTGCCTATCGACCACTCGACTGGCCGACCTATCCCTTGCCAAGTGTGCTGGAAGCCGAATTATCACACCCTCGATTACTATTATCCCTTTTCTCTAAATTTCATCCAGAGAAAAGGGATAAACGACCGGAGAAATGTAGAAGAGAAAACAGCGAATATTTACATTCCTCTTCATGTGTTTAAATACAATGTATCAAGGGTATAATAGTACTTTACAAGAGGATATGAATCTAGCTTTATTGGTAGGTGCTGAATGCATTTTTCTACGAGATGCGGTGCATTGTATCGGGACGCCTTCTGATATGAATAGCATTGATTGGTTGGAGATCTCCGAGGGATATGGTTGACCTTGCATATTTCTACGAGATGCGGTGCATTGTATCGAGACACCTTCAGACAGGAATGTCAATGATTGCTTGGAGATCTTCAAGGGATATGGTTGACTTGGTCTCATTTCCTTATACGCCCCCGCAGCGGCCGAAATGACGAACAGTTTGTCTCGCAATAGCTCGAAGCGATCCGCAGTGAGACTCTTAGTGAAGATGTTAGCCGGGTTGTCCTCGGTAGAGATGTGTTGAACACGAATGTTGTCTGACGTGACCTGTTCACGGATGAAGTGGTAGTCGACTGTGAAGTGTTTTGTTCGGGAATGAAAGACCGGATTAGAAGAGAGTGAGATAGCCGACTTGTTGTCACACCAAATTAGCGGCTTGTCTTGGAGAGGAATCTGAAGGTCAGAAAGGAGAAGTTGTAGCGAGATGATCTCTTTAGCCGTGAGAGAGAGAGAGAACGGTACTCTGATTCTGTCGAGCTGTGTGCAATCGAAGGTTGTTTTTTTGCACTCCAAGTCAAAGGATTCTTTCCGAGGAAGACACAGAATCCATTGATGGAGCGACGATCTACGGGATCTCCTGCCCAATCAGCGTCAGAGAAGGCGATGAGTAACAGAGGACTCGGACGAAGAAGAATGCCGTGGGTTAGAGTGTATTGAAGATACTGAAGAATCCGCTTAGTAGCTGTGAGATGTGAGTCGCGTGGAGCATGGAGAAACTGACATACTTGATTGACGGCGAATGCAATATCAGGTCGGGTCAGTGTGAGGTATTGAAGAGCACCGACCAGACTGCGGTAGTATGATCCATCGAGCAGTAAAGGATCTGAGGTGTTTGGATTCCGTTTTGAAGAGACTGGAGTTCTGCTCGGCTTGCAACCGGAGAGACCGGCTTTCTGAAGGAGCTATTTTGTATATTTGGTCTGATGGATGAAGCAGCCTTGGGAGCTTCGTTGAATTTCCAGTCCCAGGAAGTATGATAGATCACCGAGATCTTTGAGTGAGAACTCACTGGCAAGCTCGCCAATGAATTGATGTACGAAGTTTGCCGAAGAGCCCGTGATTAGGATGTCGTCGACATACAACAGGACCACGGTTGTTTGGTCGCCAGAGTGTTTGACAAAGAGAGATGAGTCGGCAATGCTCGGGTGGAATCCGTGAAGGCGGAGAAACTGGGAGAAGCGAGCATACCACTGTCGAGGCGCCTGTTTGAGGCCATATAATGCTTTCCGTAGCTTGCAGACATGTTGTGGGAAAGATTGGTCTATGAATCCCATAGGTTGCGCCATATAAAGATTTTCATCGATGTTTCCATGTAGAAAAGCATTGGAGACATCGAGTTGTCTGATGGGCCAGTCGAAGTGTAGAGCCAGAGTGATCAGGAGGCGGATAGAACCGTGCTTGGCGACTGGGCTGAAGGTCTCGGCGTAGTCAACCCCTTCCTTCTGATGAAAGCCTTTGGCCACGAGCCGAGCTTTATAGCGGGCAACAGAGCCATCCGTGTGACGCTTAATCTTGTAGACCCACTTGCATCCGATGATGTTTACTGAGGGAGGAGGAGAGATAAGTTTCCAAGTCTCTTGACGGGTTAAAGCGGCATACTCGTCCTACATGGCTGCGACCCATTGGAGATGTTTGGACGCCTCCTTGTAGGATATCGGTTCTTCTGAGGTGATTTGGGCATGTAGGTTTAATGGTTGACAAGGTTTGAAGGTGCCGACCATGGAACGGGTGGTCATGGGATGAGTCGACAGTGGTGAAGTATCCGATGTGGGTTGAGTATGTTGAGAAGTGGAGGTTGGAGGTAACGTGGAAGTTAAGTGGGGATGGTAAGAGGTCGGGTGAGGGACCGGATTATGGTGTGCCGAGATATGTTGTAGAATGCTTGTAGGCAATGATGGGTCAGGCAAGGTTTGTGTTGGTGAATCAGCTGGATCGGTCATACTTTGGGTTGAGCGAGCTGTGGAGCGGCTTGGAGAGGTCGGTAGGTCGTGTTGATGGGTCGGATGGTCGGTAGGTTGGTAGATCAGGGTATCGGTGGGTGTTGTTTGGAGGGGTGCAGGTGGATGGGTAGGAATAATGGTCGGTGGGATAGAGTTGATCAGGTAGGCTGTGGCGTTGGACGAGTCTGAGTAGAGAAAGGGAAGATGTTCTCCTCAAACCTGACATGTGGAGTCAGGTACAGCCTTTTGGTAGACAGCTCCATGCATTTATACGCCTTCATGTGGTCAGCATTACCAAGAAAGACGCACGGTTGCGACCTTGGTTCAAGCTTGTGTTGTACATAAGGGCGGAGGCAGGGATAGCACAGGCAACCAAAGATGCGCATCCACTTGTAGTCTGGAACCTGATGATAGAGAATCTCGTGAGGAGATTTGTTTCGTTGCGTTGCAGATGGTAGTCTGTTGATCAGATATATAGCCGTCTTCGCTGCATCTGGCCAATATTGCTGAGGCATAGAAGCTGTTAGTAGCAAAGCAAGTGTAGTTTCAATTACATGTCGGTGTTTTCTTTCGGCCACACCATTTTGCTCGGGTGTGTAGAGTACCGAGGTCTGATGTATGATCCCAAGTTGGTGAAATAGGGAGATAAATTGATTGTTACAAAATTCCCCCCACCATCAGATCGAAAAATTTTAATTTTCGTGTTAAACTGCCTTTCAACCATTGTTTGAAAGGTTTGGAAGGCAGCAAAACACGTCGGATTTATGATATAGAGGGTAGAGCCAAACATAGCGAGAGTAGTCATCAATAAAACTGACGTAATACCTATAGCCTTTATTAGATTGAACTGGGGCAAGGCCCCATACATCAGAATGAACTAAAGCTAAGGGAGAATCTGCTCTCGATTTTGACAAAGGAAAAGGTAATTTATGACTCTTACTCATTGAGCATTGAGGACATGGTGGCTGAGGAGACAGCTTGAGAGATAACTTGGAAGCGACTTTGGAGACAACAGGAGGAGCAGGATGACCAAGACGGGTGTGCCAAAGAGTGCCCGAGGTGCTTGATGTAGAAAGAGAGATGGGATTGTGATGGATCGGGTAGAGTCCATTCCTACTCGGGCCTTTAAGAAGAGTTTTTCCTGTGGTGGCATCCTGTACAACAAAACCAGAGGATGAGAATTGGATAACGCAGTTATTATCTCGAGTGAATTTATAGACTGAGAGCAGATTTTTAGAGAATTGTGGGGCATGTAAAATGTCAGGAAGACGTATAGTGGAGTTTAGAGAAGGGATAGAAGAATAGCCAATGTTGACCACTGTGGCGGTATCACCTGTGCCAACAGTAACGTGTTTGTTACCCGAGTATGGTGTCATTGTCTCAAGTTGTGAAGTGGTAGACGTGATGTGATCCGTGGCCCCTGTGTCGAGGATCCATTCACCGTCCGTAGAGCGACCTTGATGGACTGCATGAGCCTCAGGTTTATGAACATGCTCACCGATCCAAAAGCAATTGAGGGTGTGATGATTCGGCTTCCAGCACACTTGGCAAGGGATATGTCGGCCGGTTGAGTGGTCGATAGGCACACGTCGTCTCTGCCGTCCGACCTGAGTAGTCGGTGTAGGAGGTTCGGGTCGTTGTGGACTACCTCGGGGCTGTATGTTGCTGGTGCGGCCACCGCGAGAGAAAGGGAAAGAGCTACACAATACACTATGCTTTGAATAGATCTTACCAATGTGTATGTGAAGGCGTGGAAGGTTGGAAAACCAAAGTGCTGAAGATGGAGCTTGATACACTTGGAAAACTTCACCTCACCACTAGATCAATGCATTTGATGATGTAGAAGACAGATTGAAAAGAAAATCTCTTCAATGAACCCCCCCCCCCCCCTCAAATTGGCACTCACAAAATGATCTCAATGTTACTGGAGTGTTGCCCAAAAACTACCTCACGATCGAGCTTAAATATACTCTCAAATCGACACAAACCCCGAGAAAACAAACCCTCAAAAATTGCAGCCAATGATTATATACAGGCAAATTCTCAAGCGAACAGAAGTCTGGTGAAGGGTTCCCAGATGTCTGACAAACTGCTCAGACGTCTGGGAACAAAGCATCAGAATGCTGGCAAAAAAGATGGACAGAAGAAAGATATGAAGTCCAATCTCTAAGCAATCAGTGGTCTGTAGCACACTTACCAGATAGCTAATCAACTATTCAGTCGTCTGTCAAGCCTACTTCAGTCGGCTAAGAATTATGTGTGAAAAAAGACAGAGAGAACAGGAAAAATAAATCCTATTAAGTCGACTTGAGTTTATGGCCTAAACAT
Source organism: Scilla litardierei (assembly GCA_030789695.1). Taxonomy (NCBI): domain Eukaryota; kingdom Viridiplantae; phylum Streptophyta; class Magnoliopsida; order Asparagales; family Asparagaceae; genus Scilla; species Scilla litardierei. Next base: position 628,346 of record CM061138.1, on the reverse strand, counting down.
CTGAAGAATTGTTCAGACGCATTGTCATAGAACTGTAGACGGCTGACATATGGCCATTTCATGCTAGATCAAAAGCTGACCGGTCGGATGTCTGGTGACCTTTCACCAGGCGTCTGTCCTGCTCCAAAATACACTATAATGAGTGTTTTGAGCATGGGACCAAATGGGATGTGTTCTAGATGATTTCTAAGATACCCCAGGATGGAAATGATGCTTATGAGAGTGTGTGTGCAAGCGCGCGCACCCATCTATTCAAGGCTACATCAATTCTTAAAGAAGAAGTGAAGAAATACAAAATAAGTACATTGAAGTCCAATTTATCTTCAAGCAATCTTCTCACCAAGCCTTGATTCGATCATTCCCATCATCAATATGCTTTTTCTCCATCAAGATAATCATTAGTAAATCCGAGACTAAAACATATGAGATGATTAATACACGGCATAACAACATTAGTCTTGAACTTAAGATCCAACATTGTCCCCCTTTTTGATGACGACAAAACATTATGTAAAAATATAACATAAACATTGAAAATACAATGTGTGCTAACAAACTCCCCATATCAATATGCATATGTGCACAAAATAAACAATCAAAGTATAAAAGCACATTGATTAGTGTTATGTAAAACAATGCTAACAAAGAGTATGCATAGCATATAGTATATATTTTTACATAACCACTATTTCACCCCCTTTTGCATATCAAAAAGATGGGAATGTGCCAAATTGATAAAAATCAAGTGTTAGAGAAATAACTTACTCATATGCACAAACATAATGTAAATGACATATACCATGGCATATGAATGGAATGAACATGCTAGCAATTAAAAGTTCGAGGCTCCCCTTAAATCATATAATACATGCAAATATGGGAGCTATGGACAATCTCACACTAAAAGTGGGTACATATAAAGTAAGCATACATGCATTGTACCCAACCAAAGAATAAAATGTGTGAGTGCTAACAAGGGGAAAACCAAACAAACATGAAGTTTGGTTTCTGCATATAGTCGCATGAAAAATAAGGCATTACTAATATACGCATCAATATACATATTCATATCATGTCGAGAAACATTCTTAGGAATCCACAACAAGAGTGTTTTGGGTTTTCTAAGGAGAGGTCGTGTAGGGGGCATGAATATGAGGTGGGGGTACACGCTTGTAAGGTGGAATATAAGCATTAGGTGTCCAATGTGTATGAATAGAAGAGGTGGTAGATAGAAGAGGCCCAAATGTCACTCACGTTATCATTACAGAGTTCCAGATTTCATTATTTTCACCTGGATGGCATAGAAGAGGCCCATAAGTAAAAAGAAACAAAGAGTGGATGAAAATGTGGGAAATATGATTTTATGAAATGAAATGCATGGATAAACTATGCGAAAAACGTATAAAATAAAAACTCATCACTCGCCCATGGTACGAGGTGGCTTTTAGATCTCCATTCACTTGTTTCCTTATGAGCCATAATTCAGACATTAGTAGCTAAATGTTTAAGTTAAGGAACCATGGCCGATCTTTACACGTTAGCTCGGCAGCCCTCTCCACTTAGTCTACGATTGTTTTGTTAGTGGTAGGTGTGTATGTTAATGACTCAACTGAATGCTATTGTAAATATCGTCTACTTTATTGTTTCGTATCTGCAGTTTTCAACAAGTAACAAGCCAAACTACGAAGAGGCCCCAGCGTACGAGGAGACGGATTTCCCAGTAGAGACCGCTGACTTTTGAGACAATTTTAACGGGGAGAGTTCTATTTATTTTCATGTTCTTTCATATTGTCAGATTGATAGAGATGTTTCTTTGTTGTTTCAGCATATGTTACTGTACTCTCTTGAAAGTTAAACATTGAATAATACTATTTATAATATTTCTTAGATTTATCTCTATTCTATTTTCGCTGGTACATGACGTGCACATAATAGATACTGTAATCGCACCAGCGTATGGGGGTGTTACATGTTTGGTTCTCTAGACCTATCCAGTCCTTAAACCTCGCTTCTTGAGATTTCCACTATCACTCTTGTTACGCCTATTTGACCGAGGCCCAAAAGACACGAGCCCAGGAGCCCATCTGCATCCTCAAGCCCATTCAACAAAGGCCCTATAAGGGATCCTCTCGAATGTTGATCCGACCCGGCCCCGATAACCCGCCGGTCACTCGCCCACTCCTGCGAAAACCGCTCCCCCAGACGCGCGACCACTAAATGGCGGTAATGGGAAGGTGCTGGCATGGCGAAGAGAGCGGCGGCGAGGGGGCGGATTGATGGGGCACGATCGAGGGCGGGCGTGGGACGTGGGCCCAAGGCAATTACGTTGGGAGCTCTACAAAAGGGCTAGGAAGACGACGAAGAAAGGGACCGCATCTCAGGTATCAAAAACCTAAGGTACTCCATCAACGACCTAGCTCCCCCATCCTATCTCCTTCCTCCCCCGCTCGCGCTGTGAGACGCCGTTCCGATCTCCTCACGAGTCGAACCGTCTCTGCCGGGCCTCCGCTTTCAGATCTCTATCTGACTTAGGCATCGGAGGGGATTTGGCCGGAACCTAGGTCCGGCCCCCTGACGAGCGTTCTCGTCTACGCAGGTGGGCAGCTGATCAACGGACCGTGGCTTCCCCTCGCCCCTCTCCAACCTCACAGTCAACTGGACGAGTGAGGCTTACCCTCACCGTCCGCCCGCCGAGGCCGAGCACATCCCACCGAGGCCGAGCGTCTTAACTGGGTACGAGGCTTCCCCTCGCCCTTCGCCGACCGTGCCTCTAGCTGGACGACCGAGGCTACCCCTCGTCTTCCTTCCCCCGAGGCTGTGCTCGTCCGACCGAGGCCGAGCGTCTCAACCAGGGCCGAGGCTTCCCCTCGTCCATACTGCACCGATTCGAAGCCCCCGAGGGACCCAAGCGGGCCCCTTGACCACGTTGACCGGGTTGTCCACGGTCAACGCTTTGTAGTGAGAAAACACTCTGAAACATCTGGCGCCGTCTGTGGGAACGAACTGTCCCACGAAGAAACAAACCACATCTGCGATGACACGACCTCCCTCATCTCGGCGAAAGGAAAGCGGGGCCCTGACGCTGGGCGACAGGGCCCACCATCGTTGGCGAGAATGGGCACGGGCCCGACGCGAGGAGGATCGTGAGGAAAGGGCCGGGAAGCCCTCCCCTTCCCCACCGGTCGGGAGACCAAGTGCGTCCGTAACGGCGCGCAGCTCGGACGTGGATTTGGTGGTGTCAGTGGTCATAGACACTACCATGGTACGACGGCTGCTTGTCGACACCGGCAGCTCCTGTGACGTCCTCTTTATGTCAACCCTGGAAAAGATGGGGCGGCGGAAAGAAGACTTACGACCTCGCTCGGGTCCCGTGGTTGGATTCACGGGTCACTCCACCCCCATCATCGGCACGATCCATCTCCCGGTAACCCTCGGAGACGCACCGGACTCGGTGACCCTGGCGGTGGAATTCATCGTATTGGGGATCGGATCGGAATACAATGGGATCATCGGCCGACCCCTACTCAACGCCGTCGGCGCGGTAGTCTCGACCCTCCATCAGACTATCAAGTTCCGAACGCCGGGGGGGATGGGGCAAGTCGAAGGCGACGCGAGGAGACCGAGTACCTGCTATCAACTGGCGGAGGAAGGTCCCGATGATCGTCTAGCCGACCGGATGGCCGCGCTCGACTTGAGGAATGGGCCTAGGCCCGCCCCTGCGGAGGAGCAGGAGCAAATCCCGGTCACGGACATCGAGGGCCGGTTCGTCTCGATCGGGAAAGGGCTGATCCAGGACCTGAGGGACCAGCTGATCGAATGCCTGGAAGCGAACTTGGACATCTTTGCTTGGTCACCGGAAGACATGCCCGGCGTAGACCCCCAGGTGATCGTCCACCAGATCAACGCCGACCCCAACTTCAAGCCGGTTAGGCAGAAGAAGCGCAACCTGGGCGGCGAGAAGATGAAGGCAGCCTCCGAGGAAGTGGAGCGCCTCCTTGATGCCGGCTTCATACGAGAGGTCTGGTACCCGGAGTGGCTGTCGAACGTGGTGATGGTCAAGAAACCCAACGGGAAGTGGCGAATGTGCGTGGACTTCAGTGACCTCAACAAGGCCTGCCCCAAGGACAGCTACCCCCTGCCGCGCATCGACCACCTGGTGGACAACGCCTCGGGGTACGAGATGCTAAGCTTCATGGACGCCTACTCCGGATACAATCAAGTCCAGATGGACCCCCGGGACGAAGAGATGACAGCCTTCACGACGGACCGGGGAACTTACTGCTACAAGAAGATGCCCTTTGGCTTGAAGAACGCGGGAGCCACCTACCAGAGAATGGTCAACAAGGTTTTCAGCGCCCAGATCAGGAGGAACCTGGAAGTCTACGTCGACGACATGCTTGTCAAGTCAATGCGACTAGAAGACCACATCGCCGACTTGCGGGAGACCTTCGAGCGGCTGCGGCGACACCACATTCGGCTCAATCCCGCGAAGTGCACGTTCGGGGTAAGATCTGGCAAATTCTTGGGATTTATGATAACTAACCGTGGCATTGAAGCTAATCCCGACAAGATCGAGGCGCTGATCAACATGCGCGAGCCGACGACGATCAAAGAGCTACAGAGGCTGAACGGGCGCATCGTAGCCTTGGGGCGATTCCTTTCCAAATCAGCAGAAAGATCGCTCCCCTTCTTCAAGGTTCTAAGGAAAGCGATCGCGGAACCTCCAGACAACAGGAAGACGATACTTTGGGACGAATACTGCTCCAGGGCGTTCGGAGACCTCAAAGAGTATCTCCGCAGCCCACCTCTCCTGTCCAAACCACGGGAAGGGGAGTCGCTGAGCCTTTACCTGGCGTGCGCGGAGGAAGCTGTGAGTTCGGTGCTGATCCGGGAGGACGGTGGGGTGCAATGGCCGGTATATTACACGAGCCAGATCTTGAAGGGGGCGGAGATGCGATACTCACCCATGGAGAAATTTGCGTACGCCCTCGTCCTCTCAGCACGAAGGCTCCGGCCCTATTTCCAGGCCCACACCATACTGATCCTGACCGACTCGCAACTGGAGCAGAACCTCAAGAGATTCGATCGAATGGGAAGGATGTTGAACTGGGGAGTGGAACTGAGCGAGTTCGACCTCCGATTCAAACCGCGCACGGCCATCAAAGGGCAGGCCCTAGCCGACTTCATCGCCGAGTGCACAACGGAAGGAAATGGCCCCCCGGAGGAAGAAGGCCCGGCGACGGTAATCGCTCAACCCCTGTCCTTTCTTTCGGCTGACCACTTTCAGCCAGGGGATCCAGGAGCGTGGATAGTCCATGTGGACGGGTCGGCCACACAGTCAGGATGCAGGGCCGGGATTGCGATCCGATCTCCGGAAGGGAACATTGTAGAATACGTGTTGTGTTTCGAGTTCCCAGCCACGAACAACGTGGCGGAATACGAAGCAGTGATCAACGGCCTGAGGCTGGCCCTGGAGCTCGGGGCCGAGTCCGTCCGCCTCCTCAGCGACTCGAAGCTCATTGTCAACCAACCCTTGGGGAGTTACGAGGCACGGGAGGAGGCGATGCAGAGATATCTCCCTGTCGCCAGAGCGGCGATGTCCAAGTTCAAGGACGTGGAAGTCTTGCACCTCCCGCGATCAGAGAATGCGCGGGCGGATGCGTTGTCGAAGCTGGCCTCGTCCTCGCCAAAGGAACTGGGCCGCACCATCTACGTGGAGAACCTGTCGTCCCCCAGCACGGAGGAGCACGAGGTGATGGCGATCGACCAAGAACCCAACTGGATGGACCCGATCATCCGATACCTCACTCATGGAGAGGTGCCGATCGATGGGGACGAACGCCGAACCCTTGAGAGAAAGGCGCTCCGATACGTGATCCACGAAGGGACACTCTACCGGAGACGCTGGACCAAGACGGACGTCCTCCCATACCTGAAGTGCCTCGGACCGCAGGAAGCTGACTACGTCCTACGGGAGGTTCACGACGGAATCTGCGGGAATCACCACGGGGGCAAGATAGTCGCGCAGAAGATCTTGAGACAGGGATACTACTGGCCAACCCTGACCCAATATGCAACAAGCTACGTCCAGAAATGCCAAGAATGCCAGAGGTATGCCCACCACATCTCGACTCCTCCGTCAGAGCTCATCCCTATCGTGAGCCCCATCCCCTTTGCGAAATGGGGGCTCGACATCCTCGGACCGTTCAAACCAGGACGAGGGCAGCGGAAGCATCTGATCGTGGCAGTGGACTACTTCACCAAGTGGATCGAGGCCGAACCGTTGGCCACCATCACGTGGAAGAAAGCGAAAAGCTTCGTATGGAATTCCATCATCTCCCGATTCGGAGTGCCACAGGCCATCGTCACAGACAATGGGAAGCAGTTCGACTCCGCGGGGTTTAAAGATTTTTGCGAGGAATGGGGAATCAAGCTCCTCTTCGCCTCAGTAGCGCACCCCCAGACCAACGGGATGGCAGAAGCGGCCAACAAGTGCATCATAGAGCCCCTCCGGAAGAAAGTGAAAGACGCCGAAGGGAACTGGCCAGAAGAGCTCCCCGGGATACTCTGGTCATACCGGACGACCCACAAGGAGGCTACTGGCGAGACCCCGTTCATGCTCACCTACGGGGACGAGGCGGTGGTACCGGTCGAATTGGGTGAAGAATCTCTCCGCCTCAAATACTTTGACGAAGACCGGAACCCGCAGGGCCTGGGGCTCAATCTGGAGCTCCTCGACGAGCGACGGGAACAGGCACTGGCCACCATCGTCCGCCAGAAACAGAAGGTGGCCCGATACTACAACGCTCGGGTGCGGGGGAGAAGCTTCCACCTTGGGGACCTGGTCCTCCGGAAAGCGGGCTTCAACACTGATACCGCTCGCAAAGGGAAGCTCGCGGCTAGATGGGAGGGACCCTACAAAGTCGTCGAGGTCCTCGGACCCGCAGCCTACCGACTAGCCGACATGGAGGGGAGGATTCTCACTCACACTTGGAATGCGGAACATTTGCGCAAGTACTTTCAATAAATGTATCATTTCCTATGAAATAAATTTATTTTGAATTCATTCCTTTCCAGATAGAGCAAAAAGATATACAGAGAGGCGCACGAAGAGGCCGAGGGGCATTCCCCTCCCTCATTTTTCTCCGGGGGCACCAGCGGGGCCACAGGCTGGCAGCACGCTAGGGTCTCCCCCCCACTCCGTTCGACGGCAGGGTACACCCGAAGATCCTCGAAGTTGACCCCCGAGAGTGGGAACTTCTTTTGGATCTCGGACTGGCACCGGGCGAAGCCCTTCTCATACGCCTCTGACAAGGCGGTCTCCACAAAGGAGGTAGCATACTCCGCCACGGCATCCTGAGCGATCCGGGCCGGATCCACCTCCTCGAGCCCATGCATCCGGGCCTCTAAGGTCTCGATCTGGCGTTGGTGCTCCGCCCTCTCCTTCTCAATCTCCCGGGATTTCTCGCCAAGTTGGGCAGCAAGGGCCCTCGCCTGCTCCTCCGCCGCTTCCAGATGATCGGAGAGCTCCAAGGCCTCGGAGCCAGCAGCGGGGTTGGGGGTCTGCTCGGCTCCTCCAGACGCGTCGGCACCTTTCAAAAGCTCGGCGAGCCGCGCCTCGGCCTCCGACTTCGCAGCCAGAGCCCAGGCTCTCTCCCGGTCCGCCACCTCCAGAGCAGAGGACAGCTCAGTTACGCGGGAGTCCAGGGACTGGACCCGCGCTTCCTCCAACTGACCTGCCTCCTCCTCCTCGCCGGGGGCCTCAGGGCCCCGCCCGACATCGGATTTGGCTTTGGGAAGAACCACGAATTGGCGCCTCATCGAGAGGCCCACTGAGGACAGCCGCATGATCACTCCTTATTTTACACCTTTTTTCCGCATGTTTGCATGCCGTTTGGATCGCCCAAATCATGTTTTCACGTTATATCGACGATATTGCGATGCTTTTCACGATTTGTTGTTTTTGTCGCATTTCAGGTGATTTGGCGCGATTTGGAGTGATCCCGAGATACGCTTACTTTAGACGGTCACCAACGACCTCCCCGAGGGGTATTTTGCTGTTGGAGAGGAGCGGAAGAAGAATGGACGTCACAGGAGCGACGAGGAGGCCAAAACAAGCAGATTGGGCATTCTTTGTGTCCCACTCGGCCGAGTAGAGGAGCCACTCGGCCGACCAGCGAGACACTGCTCGGTCGACCAGTTCAGACACGAGTTACCTGTGCACTCGGCCGAGCACAGAAGACCCACTCGGCCGAGTGACGATACCACGTCCGCCCGAGTGGCGCCCAGACGAAGCCCTTCCAAAACATCGAAGTTTCTGTTTTACGGCTGCCTGAACTTCAGAAGACCCACTCGGCCGAGTGGAGAATCCCGTCCGCCCGAGTGCAGTGAAGTCATCGGCCGAGTGACGACAACTCACTCGGCCGAGCCGCCTCCGAACTGAAGACCCCTGAAAGCCCCGACTTTCTGGAAAATTGCAGGGTTTTCACTCGGCCGAGCGAATTTTGTCACTCGGCCGAGTGCGATGCGTTGCCTGTAGCGAAAATTGCGGAAAACATGCTGTGCAGGGGTATTTTGGTCACGATTTTTGGACGATTTTTGGGGCTATTTAAGCCCTGTTTTTACCCTAGTTTAGAGAGCCATCTCTTAGATTTTTTGCAGCTTTTTAGATTACTTTTTAACTTTATTATTGTGATTGGAGAAGAGGAAAAACTTGGATTTTTGTTGGATTAAATTGAAGAACTCCATTGGTTTGCATCTCTCTTCCCTAAAAATTCTATTTTTATTGTTTATCTCAATATTTGTGATGAATTCTATTGCTTATTTCATTGATTATTTTTGTGCTATTGCTATTATTTGTGAGTAGTCTCCACGTCTTGGGGCGTGGGGATGAACCCTACAAGCCCTATTTCCTATTTGTGATGAATTGGTAGAAATTGAGCTAGAATTGCTATTAGGGATTAGATTGGGATCGATTTACTACGGATAGCTAGGAATTCATATCAATTGGGATTTGCAAGAGATTGGATCCCAATTTGATAGGAAGCCCTAGAAATCCGAATTGGGTTGGAGTCGGATTTTCGAAGTATCGGTTTGCAAGAGATTGGACCGATACCAGGATTTCCGATTGCAATTCCATGACAATACCCGTTTACACGAGATTGGACGGGTAGGAACTATCCTAATTTAGATTGTGGACCGAGTTTGCAAGAGATTGGGCTCGGTGCGCAATTGGACGATGATGTTGATCCTAATGCTAGCTTCCCTAGGTTAGGGTTTGCAAGAGATTGGACCCAAACCTAGGATAGCTATAGACCGGCAACAGCGCGAGAGCGTGAGCTTGGTTCTACATTCAGTTACAACTAGTTCATCCGAATTCTATTTCTAGCAATTTTGATACCGACGAACCACGTTTATGAAATACGGTGAGTAGCGGGAATTCCACATTCCCTAGACGTTCTTTATTTGATTTGATATTTCGCACATTTGTCTGACGATTGTGACAGGATCGCCCAAGGCAATTTTCTCTGTTCTCAAATAGCCAGGTTGATTCGGAGCAAGCACAGTCATTCGTCATCCCTGTGTTCGATACCCGCTCGCTGCTACACCGTGCACTTGCGGTAAAACTACAACCGTCGCTCCGGGACGTGTATCCGGGGCGCGATCAAGTTTTTGGCGCCGTTGCCGGGGAGGATTTTTGACGGTGTTCGTCAACGACCACCCGGTTACTTTTTCTTTCTCTCTCTCTTTACTTTCTTCTGTTCGCACATTCCCCCTGTATTTTGCATAAGGACTTTGCAGGAAGAATGGAGGATGCAATGTCAACAATAGGACTCAGTCAGGAAGATTATGACTCCTTCACAGACCTCCTTAAGGAGCTTGTCGACGAGGTCCACGCTACCGGAGCTTTCGCTATCGATGTCAAGGACCCCGACGAACAGCTATTTGCTAGTTTCGTGATGGACCAGATCTCCCCGGAGGGGACTATCGGGGGCAATGTCAGAGTTGACGTGATCGACGACAAATTATATTTCGAAAGAGGTGGAGCAAGTGTCGAGGATCACTATACTTCGGCAGGATCTTCAGAGCAAGCCAATGTTCAGGGAGTTACACCCCATGACACTTATTCTTGCTTCTATGAATCGTCTGATGTGCTTCTTGATTCCAGGAACGAACCGGAGCTGAATGAAAACTCTGACGATGCTAGCACAGAATCGGAGCACGCCTATTTTGATGCATTGTCCTCGCTAAGCAGTGAGTCTGACTCTTCACAAGAGAGCGCGCCACCTGAGCACGAGCTAGACCCGGATGGCAAGGAAGGAGCGGAACTCATGCGAGCCGATGAAGTAGAAGGAGAGGCGCCTCTTCAGGTAGAGCTTAAACAATTACCACCGAATCTAAGGTATGCCTTTTTGGGTAATAAATTAACTTTCCCGGTGATAGTCAATTCCCACCTCACACAAGATCAACTTGAAAAACTCCTAGACGTTCTTAGGAGCCACAAAGATGTCTTGGGATACACTATCTCCGATCTAAAAGGGATAAGCCCTAGGCTTTGCACGCATAGGATCCATTTGGAGGATACCGACGCCACCTCCATAGAGCCTCAAAGGCGGTTAAACCCGAATATGAAGGAGGTGGTTAAAAAGGAGATCCTAAAATTGCTAGAAGCCGGTATAATCTATCCTATTTCAGACAGTAGGTGGGTTAGCCCCGTTCACGTCGTCCCCAAGAAAGGGGGGATGACTGTCGTAAAAAATGAAAAAGGCGAGCCCATATCTACCCGCACCGTCACGGGATGTCGAATGTGCATTGACTATAGGAAACTCAATAAAGCTACCCGAAAGGACCATTACCCATTGCCCTTCATCGATCAAATGCTTGAACGACTCGTGAAACATAAATACTTTTGCTACCTAGATGGGTATTCGGGATTCTTCCAAATCCCTTTGCATGAAGATGACCAAGGAAGACAACTTTCACTTGTCCCTATGGCACCTATGCCTACTGTAGGATGCTGTTTGGACTTTGTAATCTCCCGCTACTTTCCAGAGGTGTATGACATCCATATTTTCCGATTACATTGAAAATATTATGGAAGTTTTCATGGATGACTTCTCGGTTTACGGAAGTGAGTTTGACTCTTGTTTGGAAAATCTTACTAAAGTCCTGAAAAGGTGCCAACAAAACAATCTCACTCTCAATTGGGAGAAGTGTCACTTCATGGTTACGGAAGGTATAGTTCTCGGACATCTTGTCTCCTCGAGAGGAATTGAGGTAGATAAAGCAAAGATTGAGGTAATCGAGAAACTCCCTCCTCCTATTAATGTCAAGGGCATTAGAGGCTTCCTTGGTCACGCGGGATTTTACCGCCGCTTCATAAAGGATTTCGCCTCGATTGCCCGACCACTTACTTCTTTGCTCGCTAAAGATATTCCTTTTGTTTTTTCAGGTGAATGCTTACACGCCTTCAACGCCTTGAAAGAAGCACTAGTCTCAGCGCCCATCATACAACCGCCGGATTGGAGCCTTCCTTTTGAGCTAATGTGTGATGCTAGCGACCAAGCCATTGGAGCGGTATTGGGGCAAAGAAAAGATAAGAAGCTTCATGCGATATACTATGCGAGCAAGACATTGGATGACGCGCAGAAAAACTACACAACTACCGAGAAAGAGCTTCTAGCGGTCGTCTATTCCATAGAGAAGTTTCGCTCCTACCTCCTCGGTTCCAAGGTGATTGTCCACACCGACCATGCGGCATTGAAGTATCTTTTAAACAAGAAGGAGGCCAAACCTCGGTTGATTAGGTGGATACTCTTGTTGCAAGAATTCGACCTAGAGATAAGAGATAAGAAGGGTACGGACAACGTCGTGGCGGATCATTTATCTAGGCTCATTCGCGACAAGGATGATGAGAGCCTACCTATTGACGACACATTTGTTGACGAGAGGCTATATGCGGTAAGGACCGGTGAAGTACCTTGGTACGCTGACTTCGTCAACTACTTGGCTTGCGGAATCAAACCGCATGGGATGTCCACGCAACAAAAGAGGAGATTTATGCATGAGGTCCGTAGCTATTTTTGGGAAGATCCTTACCTTTTCAAGATATGCAAAGATAGTGTCATCCGTAGGTGTGTTTCTAAGGGGGAGGCGACATCGATCATTTTGCATTGCCACGGTCTACCGTGCGGAGGACATCATGCCGCCTCTAAAACAACCGCTAAGATCTTGCAGAGCGGGTTCTTCTGGCTGACAATGTTTAAAGACACCCACAACTTTGTAAAGGGGTGCGATAGATGCCAACGGACCGGGAATATCTCCAAGCGCAATGAAATGCCAATGAGGCCCATCCAAGAAATTGAGCTTTTTGATTGTTGGGGAGTAGACTTCATGGGACCATTTCCATCGAGCAATGGCAACAAATACATCCTATTGGCCGTCGACTACGTCTCCAAATGGGTAGAGGCAATTGCCACCCCTACTAATGATGCAAGGGTCGTCTCCAAGTTCTTCAAGCAAAATATCTTCCCGCGCTTCGGAGTGCCTCGTACCTTGATAAGCGACGGGGGAAGCCACTTCATAGAGAACAAGTTTGAAGCCATGCTAAAGAAGTACGGAGTAAACCATAGAATTGGCATGGCCTATCACCCCCAGACGAGCGGCCAAGTGGAAGTCTCAAATAGAGAGATCAAGCAAATTCTCGAGAAAACCGTGGATCGGTCTAGAAAGGATTGGTCAATGAAGCTAAACGATGCTCTATGGGCATATCGTACGGCCTTTCGCACTCCCATAGGCACCACACCGTTCCGACTAGTTTATGGGAAGGCTTGCCACTTGCCGGTAGAGTTGGAGCACCGCGCATATTGGGCCATCAAGACCTTTAACTACGACTACAAGAGTGCGGCGGTGAGGCGACTCTTGGACATCAACGAGCTTGATGAAATAAGGAGAGACGCCTATGAGAGCTCGAGAATCTACAAGGAAAGGACCAAGATTCTCCACGATGCCCGCATAACCGTCACGGACTTCAAAGTAGGAGACAAAGTCTTGCTCTATAATTCCCGGCTCTGACTATTTCCCGGCAAGTTGAGGTCACGTTGGTCCGGACCTTTCACCATCAAGCATATACAACCGGGAGGAGCTTTCGAGTTGGAGAGCAAGGATGGTTCCACGTTCAAAGTAAATGGTCAAAGGCTCAAGCACTATTCCGAAGGAATCCCGACGGGCGAAACCAATAGGGTATATTTGCTCAAGGAACGGTCGGATGATCTCTCGGACCTCCTTGATGAGGTGATAGAGGAGGCGATTCCTCACTCAATTGGCGCCCTTTTTGATGAAGAATTTGAAGTAGGCCCGGATTTAGGCCATGAAGAGAATAAAGATGATTCCCCCGACTTCTCCGCTGAAGAAGATGAAGGCGACGCTGATGTCGCAAGGATTCGAGAGCTCTGCAAGCTCTCGAAATTAAAGTCTCCAAAGAAAGCTCCGCCGGCACGGAAATCGGCACCACCGGCAAAGCCGTTGACCGGAGCAAATGCTAGCTTGGGGGAGCCTCCACCCAACACTATTCGAGATAGGAGACCACCGAGGGAGAACGCGCCGCCGCCACATCCAAATCCAAGCGCGCTCCCCGGGAAGTTTGATGGGTGCATCTCATATGCACCAAACATTCCACATTGATTGAAAATTATAGGGGGTCGAGTTCACGACCTTAAACGAGCGCTTGTCGGGAGGCAACCCGACGGTTTTTGCTTTATTTTTACCTTTTTTTTCTTTTCTTTATTTTCGTTTTAGAAATTTTTGGTGTTTTGTCGTTCGCCCAAAAATTTTGTGATAACGGGTCCTATTTTTCTTGACAGGAGAGGAGACAGGTAGATCCATCATGAGGAGGATGAACGAGTTGACGAGGAGCGCCCCAAGAAGGCGCTCGATGCTTAGGAGGAAGATGAAATCGACTGGAGGAAGAAAGACGGAGTTTAGAGCCCAAACGAAGACAAACAGCAGAACACAAGGCTCACTCGGCCGAGTATACTAGTCACTCGGCCGAGTACACAAGTTCGTCCGGCCGAGCCGCTCACGAACGAGGGAAGTCTGCTGTACCCAACTCTCTGTTTATTTTCTTGATTTCGATATAACTGCTACTCGGCCGAGTATATATGTTCACTCGGCCGAGTGAAATGGATACCCTCCTAGGGCGAGTCATGCCGAGTAGCTTGAGTCACTCGGCCGAATGGACTTACTCCACTCGGCCGAGGCTGGTAAAGCCACTCGGCCGAAGCGATAGCGGGGAGGAAGTTTTCATTGGCCTCACTCGGCCGAGTGACTACGTCACTCGGCCGAGTCGTAACTTTTTTATATATAAGGGGCGAGGGGGCACAGTTTTCGAAATCGCAAAACCCCAAACCGCCCGCGCCCCTTCAGCTTCCCTCGCCCGATCGCTTCGCCCGACCCCTCGCTCGCCCGACCAGCGCCGCCCCGCCGCCGCCCGGCCCGCCACCGCCGGCCGAGCACCGCCGACGCCTCGCCCGAGTCGCCGCCGGCGGCCGACCATCCGATCACCTCCGGTACCCCTGTTTTCGCCGTTTTCTCCTCTTTTCGTGTATTTCTTGAGGATCCATGTGCTAAACGCCCCCCTAACCCAAATCAATTTCTATATCTATCCAGTATACCCATATTGCTCCATACATTTTGATTATTACCCGCTGATATCGTTTTTTCATGCGCAGGTTACTTTTTGGAGCTTAGGGGAGCTCAGGGGAGCTTCTACGGGCTGTTTTGGACTTCGTGGAGGCGCGGACTTCGCACGCTTCCACTGCTTAGCACTCGCGGCGTGTTTGGGTATACTCTTTCCATTCTTTTTGCACACGCCACACTTTTCACGTTTTTCGGCGCGCGCTCGGGGCCGATATGCCGCCCCGGACACGGCCGCGGTCGAAGAGAGCTTCCGCCAAGCGGAAGCGGTCGGATGATGCCGGCCCCTCCCACGAGTTGGAGGACTCTCCTCCACCGTCCCCCACACACCCCGCACACCCAGCACAGCCTGCAGGCCCCGCACACCCCGCACAGCCTGCAGTGCACCCACAGCCCGCACAGCCTCTCCCTGCCGACCCACAGCCACCACCACCGGCTCCACTGGTCGGGCCGCTCGGGATTACGTTCCGAGACGACGCACACCGCGCCGTCTTCGAGCGTATCTCCCAGCGCTCGATCGTACCCTCCAGGTTTGCACACCTCGCTGACCTAGGACGCCTGGGGGTACTAGAGGGGATGCTCACGTTGTACGACAACGTGGGCTGGCGAGATTTTCTGCAGGTGTCGGCGGATACTTTTACCCGCCCGACACTTGAGGTTTTGAGTTCGATCGCCCGGACCGATGAGGGATGCTCATTCCGGTTCATGGATCGAGAGTGCCAGGTCACTCTCGATATGATGAGAGCATTCTTCTCGTGGCCCGCCGTCCCCGGAGCCGATCGCGGTTACGGCCCCACCCATATCCCCCCACCTTCCTTCGACGCCGGTGCCTTCTGGGCCCGGATTACAGGCCACCACGCCGCCTTTGACCCTAGTAGGGCCAAGGCCTCGGCCATTGTCCACCCATGCCTACGCATTGCCCAGCGCCTCATGGCGACCACCTTTTTGGCCAGATATGAGCCGGGCACGATGTCTACGCCAGAGCTCTACATGCTCTATGCGATGACACGTCCCAGAGCTCTATCTAGGGATGGACACGAGCTTGTCCCCGCCGTCGTGATCGACATTGCGGCTTGGTTTTTAGACCGCATCATTGTATCGGTGGGCGCTCGCTCACCGATCTGCTGCGGCGGTCTGATCACCCTGCTTACCATGATGACCGGCGAGGACCTACCTGACGACCTGCGACGCGTCCCGGGCCCCACTTCTCTGTCGATAGACGTTATGGCCCGGATGAAGATGCTTCGTCCGCATGGTGAGCGTCACTGGGTCTGGTTGCACGGCCCTTACGGTGCCGACTACATGATTCTCCCGAGCCCTGCTCGGACTCAGATTGCACCAGCCCACGTCGACTGGCTCCCGGCGATGGATGTGCTCATCCCCGCCGCCTACGTGCTCGAGGCCGAGGAGGCCGAGCAGGCCCACGCTGCCCACGCTGCCCAGGCTGCCCCCGCAGACCCTGCTGCACACCCTGCCGAGCCTGCCGCCGACCCTGTTTACCCAGTGGCCCCTCAGCCCATACCAGATGTTTCCGCTGCTCCTGACACCGCTGTCGGTGCCGAGAGTACTTTTGCTGAGCCCACTTCCACCACTGTCATCACTTCCGAGGCTGTCCCCACCACTCCCACTGCCACCTCTGGCCCTCTGTCCGTGGAGCCTCTTTGCTCCGCACTCCCCGAGCGCCCGCCGACCTTTGTCGAGAGTGGAGAGCACTCGTTTGCCGCGGTCGTGGAGACCATGGCTAGCATGATCTCCGCTGGGGTTGCGCCTTTTGGTCCACACAGTTCCGCCCCAGCGGTAGTTACCTCTGTCTCCACCCCCGCTGTATTTTCCGAGAGTGTCGTGGCGTCTGTCCACACTTCTGTGCCACTGACCTCTCTGGCCGCCTCGTTGCCACCTTTGCACACTTCTTTCGCTGCCGCTGCCTCCACTTCCCACCAGCCGGTGCCCCGGCCTCACACTGAGGCCAGGCCCACATTTGCAGGCGCGGCACCTTTTGTCCCCTTCCCTGCTGAGCCCGTTACATACTCCACTCGCGTACGCCAGCCTCGACCGGTGCGTCCCTCTGCACCACCCCCGCCTGACACTGTACTGTAGAGCATACGTGCTCTTGAGTTGGCGGTGAGTGGTCTTAGAGGTGACCTTAGGACCCTGTCCTCCACCGTCTCTACGATGGCTGGACGCTTCGAGCTGATCCCCCAGATCCACTACTACCTTACACAGGTCTTGGAGCGTCTCCCACGCGTACCCCCACCCACCCAGCAGGTTCCCACACACACTTCCACACACACTAGACCTGCTTCCACTTCCACGCCCACCCCAGCTCAGCAGCCTACACCACCACCACCACCACCTCCGCCTCAGGACGGAGACGGCGCAGCACCACCTTCTTAGGCACCCTTGATGCCTTGATCCATTCCTGCCGTTGTGCTGCCCGTTTCTGCTGGGTCCTGTTGCACTTTTTGTCCACCCCCTCCCCTCACTAATTCTGGTATTCTCTTTTTGATCATATCTTTTTATATCTATTTTGGGAGAGAGGGAGAGTTTTTGGTGACACTTATATATATGTACCGCTCCTATCTGTGCATGCATCATGTCCGCTTCATATTTTCATTTCTTTTCTTTTTACTTTTTTCTTTTCATTTTTCCATGCATGCATCCTCACTTGCCCCTCCCATCGCTTGTCTCTCGGTGTGCCACACTTTGCACATTGAGGACACTGTGCCATTTAGCTTGGGGGAGTGAGTTCTCACGTTCTTTTCCGATTTGCCACCTTTATTTTTAGTTTTTCACACCATTTTTTTTCGCTTTTGCACTTATTTTTCATCATTTTTCTTTTATTTTGCCATGCATCACGTTTTTCTTATTTTCCTGTGTGCCGCACTGCATAGTTTCTATTTTCCCTTTATCTTTATTTCTTTTTCATCTCATGCTAGAGATGACTTTTCTGTGATGATGATGACGTTGGATTTAGCCTATTCTATATGCATGCTATATTTGTTATGTCTTAGGTTTTATTTCAGATATCAGATGCTATGACTTGCTTTGCATTTAGAATAGTAACCCACACCTTTTTCCGCATGAAAATGGATGAAATTTTATTATTAGCTGAGTCTGAATATTCATATGTATGCTATCACAGAAAACACACCAAGATTCACGCATTGAATGCTTATATCTGGAGTACTGACTTTCTTTTCCTATATCACTTCTATATGCATGAATTGTACACTTCACTTCAGGATGATTGAATGATGTTAGCTATGATATATCTGGATTAGTTAGCTTTTTGTGATCGAAACTGAGTGGATTAGATTACCCTGCTGAAGTTGTCGTGCATGTCTTATAGAGTGAACCGAGAGTTATATTTATTTCTTTCTCCACAAATCTTGAACATCATTTCTCTACTTTTAAAATCATTGGTGAATCTCCCCTTAGTGATTCTATTTTATGACATTTTCCCCCGCTACTAATTTCTAGCTCCAAATCTCTTATTCAAAAAAAACAGGGAGAAAAACATTCTTGTACATCATTATCTCTCTCTGAGTTGGGATCGTTGTGTATATATTGCTTATTGCAAAGAAAAAAAAGAGGAAAAATAAACAAAAAAAACAAAAAAAAATCCTCAATAAAAGATCCCATCTCACCTTCTTTCTTTCTTCTTTCTTTTCGTTGCTTTTGGAGCTATGTATAAAAAAATGGGGATGTAAATATTTTTTATGCCACCACGCTTATAGATAAGCTTGGGGGAGGGGATCCATTGATGTGTGAGAGAGTGACTACTTGACATTGCACGACAACCTAGGCTAAGTAATATTCTATACTCGGTGAGATTATTTTAGTTTTACGAAATCCAGAAATCTAAGCATAGCGTTCATTTCATGAAATCCATACTTTTCTATTCTCTCTACTCTATAGTGTGATACTCTTATACTCCAGATAGAAAGCGTTCAATTGAAAAGTGTGTGATCTTTGATTTGTATACCGCTTTAAATGATTCAGACGACGTTAATTTTAAAATTATTCCGTTTTTCATGATTATATCGTTTTTCGTGGGTTTTCTATCTCTATTTGCATTATTATACTATGATATCAAAATAAAATCCTTTGACATGAGTTTTTCATTCGGTGCATGCTATAAGAGTAAGTGAAACCCACGTCCTGAGAAAATGATCTAGCATCCTACCTCTTCGCTTCTTTCTTTCTTCTTTATTTTCATTTCGTTTTCATGCTTCTTCGTTTTTTTCTTTTTTTTCACTTTTTTTTCGTCGTTTTCATTTTTCGAATCCACCGGGTTCGCCTTTTACTTATCTTCCTCGAGGACGAGTAAGAGGCAAGCTTGGGGGATTTTGATCACTCCTTATTTTACACCTTTTTTCCGCATGTTTGCATGCCGTTTGGATCGCCCAAATCATGTTTTTCACGTTATATCGACGATATTGCGATGCTTTTCACGATTTGTTGTTTTTGTCGCATTTCAGGTGATTTGGCGCGATTTGGAGTGATCCCGAGATACGCTTACTCTAGACGGTCACCAACGACCTCCCCGAGGGGTATTTTGCTGTTGGAGAGGAGCGGAAGAAGAATGGACGTCGCAGGAGCGACGAGGAGGCCAAAACAAGCAGATTGGGCATTCTTTGTGTCCCACTCGGCCGAGTGGAGGAGCCACTCGGCCGACCAGCGAGACACTGCTCGGCCGACCAGTTCAGACACGAGTTACCTGTGCACTCGGCCGAGCACAGAAGACCCACTCGGCCGAGTGACGATACCACGTCCGCCCGAGTGGCGCCCAGACGAAGCCCTTCCAAAACATCGAAGTTTCTGTTTTTCGGCTGCCTGAACTTCAGAAGACCCACTCGGCCGAGTGGAGAATCCCGTCCGCCCGAGTGCAGTGAAGTCATCGGCCGAGTGACGACAACTCACTCGGCCGAGCCGCCTCCGAACTGAAGACCCCTGAAAGCCCCGACTTTCTGGAAAATTGCAGGGTTTTCACTCGGCCGAGCGACTTTTGTCACTCGGCCGAGTGCGATGCGCTGCCTGTAGCGAAAACTGCGGAAAACATGCTGTGCAGGGGTATTTTGGTCACGATTTTTGGACGATTTTTGGGGCTATTTAAGCCCTGTTTTTACCCTAGTTTAGAGAGCCATCTCTTAGATTTTTTGCAGCTTTTTAGATTACTTTTTAGCTTTATTATTGTGATTGGAGAAGAGGAAAAACTTGGATTTTTGTTGGATTAAATTGAAGAACTCCATTGGTTTGCATCTCTCTTCCCTAAAAATTCTATTTTTATTGTTTATCTCAATATTTGTGATGAATTCTATTGCTTATTTCATTGATTATTTTTGTGCTATTGCTATTATTTGTGAGTAGTCTCCACGTCTTGGGGCGTGGGGATGAACCCTACAAGCCCTATTTCCTATTTGTGATGAATTGGTAGAAATTGAGCTAGAATTGCTATTAGGGATTAGATTGGGATCGATTTACTACGGATAGCTAGGAATTCATATCAATTGGGATTTGCAAGAGATTGGATCCCAATTTGATAGGAAGCCCTAGAAATCCGAATTGGGTTGGAGTCGGATTTTCGAAGTATCGGTTTGCAAGAGATTGGACCGATACCAGGATTTCCGATTGCAATTCCATGACAATACCCGTTTGCACGAGATTGGACGGGTAGGAACTATCCTAATTTAGATTGTGGACCGAGTTTGCAAGAGATTGGGCTCGGTGCGCAATTGGACGATGATGTTGATCCTAATGCTAGCTTCCCTAGGTTAGGGTTTGCAAGAGATTGGACCCAAACCTAGGATAGCTATAGACCGGCAACAGCGCGAGAGCGTGAGCTTGGTTCTACATTCAGTTGCAACTAGTTCATCCGAATTCTATTTCTAGCAATTTTGATACCGACGAACCACGTTTATGAAATACGGTGAGTAGCGGGAATTCCACATTCCCTAGACGTTCTTTATTTGATTTGATATTTCGCACATTTGTCTGACGATTGTGACAGGATCGCCCAAGGCAATTTTCTCTGTTCTCAAATAGCCAGGTTGATTCGGAGCAAGCACAGTCATTCGTCCTCCCTGTGTTCGATACCCGCTCGCTGCTACACCGTGCACTTGCGGTAAAACTACAACCGTCGCTCCGGGACGTGTATCCGGGGCGCGATCACTGCACCAAGGCAACGAAGGTAAGACAGCGAGAACAGCAGGAGGATAAGCAGAAACACACTACCTGTTGACCAGCCTGAATCACGAAGGTGGCCAAGCAGTCACCTCTGACTCCGTCCAACACCGCCTGATCGGGAGGGAGACAGCAGTTCTCGGCCACTCGAGCGGCGGCTCCGCGGCTCGAGAACACCGATTCCTTCTCCCCCACTGGGAAGCGTGGACGAAGAAGACCCTCCCTTGACGAAGGGAACTCGCCAGGAGCAGAACGGAACGCACCAAGATACCGACTGTAGGCGTCAGGGAGAGAGCCGTCTGGGAGAGGTGAAGGGCCGGCCCACGGCCAGGCAACCTCAACGGGGGTGGGTTGAGGTCGATCAGCAGTCGGCTGGACATCGATCCCCTCGACCCCCTCACGGACCCTCTTGGAAGACCCCAGCAAGGGGGGGAGGGAGACGACACCTTCTTCCGTTTTAAGCCTCCGGTCGCGGTCACAACCCGCTGCTTCTTCCGGACCTCCAACACATGATCCCTCTTGCGCGGATCCGGGTTGGGGACCTGCACGAGAGCGCTGGCAGGAGAAGGACCGAGAGGGAACCCACCTGCACTCAAAGAAGAGACATGAGACCGAGCAGAGCCCAGATGACCTCGAATGGCGAGCACTCGGGGAAGCTTACCCAGGGGCCACACCGTCTTGCGCAAGTTGTGGTCGCTAAAGAGGACATCGATCGAACGCTCCCTCGCAGGAATCGCCAGCATGTCCTTCGTCGTCTGCTGCTCGGTAACCGTCGGCTCCCCCAGATCGAGGATGACTGCACCAGCCGCCTCCCACCGAACCGGGAAGGGTACACTCGATGGGAATGTGACGAACACATATTCCCCCTTCCAGCGTTTCAGGGAGCTCGGCAACCCCAGCACCAGGGACATCTTCGGGCGGGCGCTGATGTAAATCCACGCCCCCGACTGGTGGTGGCTCAGGCGGTAGAACTGGGCAAAGAGGCGAAGAGAGGGCGCCACACCCTTCAGCATGCAGACAACGACGAACCCGACGAGGAGCCCGACGGCGTTGGGACAGAACTGACACAGGCACACGTTGTGGGCCTGAAGGAACTCAACGATAAAAGGATGGAGCGGGAAACGAAGCCCGAAGCGGAAGCACTTCTCATATATTCCGACCTCGTTGGGGCCAGGGAAGCAGATCCGCTCGTCAACCCCGGGGGCACGAGCCGAGTAGGGCGAAAGCAAGTAGGTGGAGCGCATGCTCCCGATGGCGGTGGCGCAGATCGACGAAGGCCACAACAAGACCTCTGGGGCACCCTTGAAAGATCATCCCCTTGCTGACTAATCGCCGAAGGAGTGCCACCCGCCGGACCTGGAGCTGCGTCGCGCTCCGACCGAACCGAACCCGTGGCAGAGGAAGACGACATGAGGCAGAGCTCAGGCAGAATAGGGATCAGCGCAAAGAAGAAAGCGACGGGATGGCGGCTCATGAACCCCTCGGCTTCTCAACTTAAGACGACCCCGCGAGCGGTGGGGATAAGCTTGCAGCTACACGTGGCAGCATCTGAAGGCCGACGGCCCTTCGGAACTCGCACCTTAAAAAGCATCGAACGAGCCAACTCATGATGACGACTAATAAATGAGTCGGCATCGACTGGCGAGCTTGTCAAAATCGGCAGAAGTCACATCGGCCGAGCCGAACCGGCCGAGGCCGATCAACCCGACCGATGGGGGCAATTGTTACGCCTATTTGACCGAGGCCCAAAAGACACGAGCCCAGGAGCCCATCTGCATCCTCAAGCCCATTCAACAAAGGCCCTATAAGGGATCCTCTCGAATGTTGATCCGACCCGGCCCCGATAACCCGCCGGTCACTCTCCCACTCCTGCGAAAACCGCTCCCCCAGACGCGCGACCACTAAATGGCGGTAATGGGAAGGTGCTGGCATGGCGAAGAGAGCGGCGGCGAGGGGGCGGATTGATGGGGCACGATCGAGGGCGGGCGTGGGACGTGGGCCCAAGGCAATTACGCTGGGAGCTCTACAAAAGGGCTAGGAAGACGACGAAGAAAGGGACCGCATCTCAGGTATCAAAAACCTAAGGTACTCCATCAACGACCTAGCTCCCCCATCCTATCTCCTTCCTCCCCCGCTCGCGCTGTGAGACGCCGTTCCGATCTCCTCACGAGTCGAACCGTCTCCGCCGGGCCTCCTCTTTCAGATCTCTATCTGCCTTAGGCATCGGAGGGGATTTGGCCGGAACCTAGGTCCGGCCCCCTGACGAGCGTTCTCGTCTACGCAGGTGGGCAGCTGATCAACGAGCCGAGGCTTCCCCTCGCCCCTCTCCAACCTCACAGTCAACTGGACGAGTGAGGCTTACCCTCACCGTCCGCCCGCCGAGGCCGAGCACATCCCACCGAGGCCGAGCGTCTTAACTGGGTACGAGGCTTCCCCTCGCCCTTCGCCGACCGTGCCTCTAGCTGGACGACCGAGGCTACCCCTCGTCTTCCTTCCCCCGAGGCTGTGCTCGTACGACCGAGGCCGAGCGTCTCAACCAGGGCCGAGGCTTCCCCTCGTCCCTACTGCACCGATTCGAAGCCCCCGAGGGACCCAAGCGGGCCCCTTGACCACGTTAACCGGGTTGTCCACGGTCAACGCTTTGTAGTGAGAAAACACTCTGAAACAACTCTCTTGTAAACCCATAAAAGTAAATAGAATAACTTGACAAATAACATTTACAATTTGCATAACATACTCTCAGCACATATAGACTGAAACACTCTTAAAATCAGAATGCAACATCTCCTCCATCAATATAAGAGAGAAGCATTGCAATAGAAAGAGTACAAATGCTCTAAAGTCTTAAGGTCATGTGCTTGTGTTTCAAAATGAGGCTAGGCATGATTTTCTATTCTATAAGATAGAAACTTTGAAGAACAGAAATTCTGAATAGAGTTTTTGCTTGTTTTTGGTACAAGAGAAAAAAAACTAAACTATACAAATACCAAGCTATATAACCATGAGAGGGCTCAATGATAGGAACCAAATCATTGATCGATGCATTATACCACACAAAGTCATTGCAAGATAGAGTGTGGATCTGGAGCTATATCATCTATTAACTGATATGCAAGCTCGTAAACTATATGATGATAGAATGTCTGGCGTTTAAAGTCTCTTTCCCCTTGACCCTCGCCTACTGATGGGCCAACAGGGACGTCGTCACCTTTACGAAGGAACGTAACGGTGAACCCAACATAATAATTCTTTTGTATCCAATATCTCCAACCAAGAACCATGCCAACGTGACTTGTTCAAACATCTGGCCCAAGCATCATATCTAGGGAAGCTATCAAAAGAACATTATCCAAATGCTTTGTCCAATAGGTGTGGTAAAGTTGCAAGTCAAATATTCATCTTTAACGAGCCCCGACCTAGGGTTATATTTGAAGCCACACATCCGATCACCAGGCCAAAAATATCATGTTGAGTCAAACATCACAGCATGACAAGACAAGTGCACGCTCTGCCAGCTCATGTCGACGAGAATGACACATGCTAATCTAACCTTACGCAGACTACGAAAATGGGCTGAAGGAGGACTAATGGCAATATACCATCCAATAAGATGATGTCTCGCCCATCATTAGCAAAGGCCCACAAGCCTAGGAGCTAAATCAGACTCATCAAATACATAACCTAGATGAAAAGCCCCGCATCGAAATAGAATTACTAAAATACCTTCTTATAAACTATATATATACTTCACATTGGGGGGAGGGGGTTGAGCTCATTCTGATTCTCCCTCTCTCCCTCTCTCCCTCTCTCTCTCTATTTCATATATTAAATATATTTCTTCTCTTAGGGTGTGTTTGGTTTGAAAGAAAATGAAAGAAAGATAATGGAAATGAAAAGGAAAAAGAAAAAGAAAGAAAAGGAAAATGAAATGAGATTCTTTCTCATGTTTGGTTAGCAAAGAAAATTGGGAAGAAGTTGAATGGAAAATATAGAAATTAATTTATTAGGTTGCTCATTGAATATGAATAAAAAATAATTTAACTGTTTACGTTGTGAATTCAAATCATTCTACCATCATAATAAATTAAAATTTTATTTTTAAATTAAAAACTTGTTGGTTATTTTGAAAAATTATTAATTTAGCAAAAATTTTGCGAATTGTAACGAATAATTCGTTAACACTATAAATATTATGCTTCGTAAATAATATGCTATTTAATAGCATACGAATAATTTACAAATTTTGTTAAAAAGTTTGAAATAATTGGCAAGCTAATTCTAAAATTCGTGCATAATGTGTGGATTTTTCAAGCAACTCTAAATTTTTAAAAAATTTGTGAATTGTTCGCACAATTCATGCATGCATGAAAATAAATTCATGAATAATTCAAGAATTTTTAAAAGATCGCGAATTATTCGCGAATTTTTAAAAATTCATAAATTATTCTCGAACAATTCACGAATGAATATATATTGAAGGTGTTTTTTTGAAAAATTAGTCAATTATTCGCGACTTATTTGAAAATTCGTGAATAATTTGTGAATTTTTCGAGTAATTCGCGAATAGAAAGTTGCTAATATTCTTAATTTTTTGAAAAAAATCACGAATTATTCATGATTTTTTGATACAAACTTATGAATAATTCGTGGATTCATTAAAAATAACAACTAATTATGTTTGCTAAAAAATATAAATACATGATAGTGTGAGAAAGTAGTTTACCTCTCTTTTTCAGCATTTTCCTTAGGTCAAAAAGAGGAAAATCTCAAGGAAAAATTTTAATAAAAATTTTCCTTTGTTTTCTTTCATTTTCATTTTCCTTTGTTTTTTCTTTCCAACCAAACAATGGAAATAGTTTTCATTCTAACTTTCTTTCCTTTCCTTTCCTTTTCCTTCAAACCAACCACACCCTTAAGGTCTAACTTGAGCGTTAAGAGGATCTGAAGTAGGGGCCTCGGCCTCGGATTCAACTCGCTAACTTGTTTAGCTGTTGTGATGCGTATAGATTAGCGTGACGACGCAAGGCGTGCAAGTGGAAGGAAGCCGTCTAGATCCATTTGCTCACGCAATATATAGTTGGAAGGAAATTGGACGGATACACTTGCGCAAAGGAGTTGTCCGATTCCACTTGCGCACTATGACATCAATATCAATCCAAAGCCATGATCTAAGGTAAAGATAATGATTCCCCTTGTTATTTAATACTCTTATTATTTAGGAATTAAAGGTGTACATATCATGTGAAGAGTAGACAAACCGTACAATTCAACATTCAACCGATTAATAGGAGGACCTTGCCCCGAATTGAAAGATCATAAAACGCAGAAGCAGAACTTAATTAAGCATCAAAGATATTTTCCGTCGATGCAAACAAACAACATAAACAAAATATAAAAAAGGATCGACAAAACCAAGATGCTCATTATTAAGCAGTCCATTAATTGTTGCTCTTCTTCATCCATTTGTTTTCGTGTGAACCACACAAATGTATAGCATGAAACCCCCACCCTTGTTGCAAGAAGGCATCTCCTCCTATCTAATCCCTGGATTTTAGTAATGACAGTATTAACAGTGCTTAAAATAAACGAAAACAACAGGCTTGCTACCATCACCGT
Organism: Scilla litardierei; assembly: GCA_030789695.1. NCBI lineage: Eukaryota > Viridiplantae > Streptophyta > Magnoliopsida > Asparagales > Asparagaceae > Scilla > Scilla litardierei. Next base: position 601,853 of record CM061138.1, on the reverse strand, counting down.
AAACAATTTTTGGTGACATGTGCAAGAATAACGTTGCTAATAATACGGGCAAGAGTTGGGTAGGCGATACGGACTATATGAGGAAACGATCAGACCAATGTGAATATATTATTAGAGTATATATGCAGTTGATTAATGCGCGCGGGTTCATTAATATATATAAACTGTAATTAACTCTGTTTGGCCAAAGTATATTAATATTCTCTTTTCCCGTAGTCTCCGTGGAATGTTGTCAATATGACACAAAGCATACAAACACGACACAACAGCATAATTAATGGAGTTTAATTAGAAAGAAAGGCAGTGCTACCAAGCATCCTAATTACACGTATTAGTATAGTATCAGTGCCAATAAATTAACAAGTTTAATCCGTAACAAATCGATGAATGCGTGCCCGCACGTGAGGACGGACAATCCCAAGATTAATGTAGATGATAATTAATTCAGCAACTAACATTTCAAGCCACGAACATGTGGATGCAAATTTCTTTCGTCAAGTGGTCCGGCCATGCATCGGACTAATCATGCTATTCACAGCAATTTGACTCATATTCATTGCCTCGTGGAATCCAAGGTCCACCATTACTATTGCATGACAGTTTCATGTCAACTGAGCTTAGCGATTAAATAGCAAAGACATGCATTTTTTTTTAAAAACAACAGGAGATGATCCCAAGATCTCTAAAAATACTATTACATGGATTATGAATGGACTTAACTAGTTGGCACGCGTACCTATCCCGTTTATTCCCTAGTCTCTGAAAATACTTCAAATTAGAAGTTCGAGCGGTGGATTGTCAAATGAGCTTTCATTGTGATCCCAAGCTAGTCTCCGTTGTATACATTACATGAATTGATTATATGAAAGTAGGGACTGTGATGCATGTTCTGCTTCTGTTTATGTGAGCGGCAAGGCACCGATCATATATGTTTACCGGTGAAAATGTCACCACAAGTTGATTGTCTGGAGGCCCGAATGTCGTGGCTGTCACGTGAGACGGAGACGACCCTTGGGGTCGATCGATGGCGCGTTCGCTTCAGCAGGAAGGCGCAGATCCGTTCTCTGGTGCGCCGAGGGGTAGCCTCGGTGGGTCGACAACCTTCAGGATCAGTTGAAGGCGGGGTCGTTAAGTGAGAGACGCGCGGATCCTCACGTCAGCTCGTCGAAGGGCGGCCTCAGTAGGGCGACGACCTCCTGGTGGTGGAGATGAGCGGACTCAGGGACGAGGGCGCTCGGCTCCTGCTGGGAAGACGCCGAGGGGTAGCCTCGGCGTCGCTGGATCTCCTGTACCTGAAAAGACGAGAGAGCTCGTCAAGTGTCGGACCTTGGTTCCGACCGATTCCCCTCCGATGCCAAAGTCGGATCCGATCTGATAGGTGCTCGGTGGGATCGGACTTGGGTCGCGGAGAGACCAAGCACCGATCCTCGGGCAGAGCTATGGAGTAGAAATAGGTTAGGTGGAAGAAGGTGAAAGAGTGGGTATGAGATACCTCTCTTGTGGATCGCGAAGATCCGGCCTCCTGTGGATGACGCCACCCCTCCCCTCATATAGGCGAATCATCCTAATAATGTGCCATGATGTCACCCTCCCCTCATATAGGCGAATCATCCTAATAATGGCCATCATTCATGGGGACGTGCAAATGGGAAAGTGTTGACCCCACTAATTGCGCTCGTTTTGATGAGGGGGTGGATGCCATAAATGTGGCCATGATGTCTGGAGTGATGGCCTTGGGCGGTTGCCATATTGGGTGGGCCATGATGGCCGGAGTGATGGCATTTTGGGCGGTTGCCATATTTGACGAGCCATGAAAGCTAGAGAGTTATGGCCATTAAGTCGGTCTATAATGGGTGAGCCATGATAGCTGGAGAGTGATAGCCATTTAAGTCGTGCCATAATTTCCTCCACTATGGAAGTGGGCAGCATTTTGGGCTTTCGTCTTGGATGGAGAAGTGCGACCCGCCCGTGAGATCCTTGGGCCGGAACCCAGTGCCATAGTAGGCCGGTTGACTGGTCGTAGTTCACTTGGCTTCTCCGGGCCTGGTCAAAATAGTCCCATCTTCTGAGCTCTACCATTGTTGAGGTAGAGGTCGGGAGATGTAGTATATGTTAGATATGGAAGACGTTTGTATACCCTTGTGGGGGATGTACGAGGGAATACGGACCTCGAACGTCGCGTACACGAAGTCGTGTGCGAAGGGAATCTGTTCCCTTGTGGAGAGGATCTCTGGATGAGTAGGAAAATCTCATTATATATGCATAAGTGCATGCGACATATGGCTAATAAAGGGGGAATATCTTAAGCTTATGTTGTACCATGCATATGGTACAACTTAAGCTTATAATGTGCCATGTATCATGGTACACCTTAGTTAAATTGTTCCAAATGAACAATTTACCCTAAAATAACTACCTTGGGGGCTATAAATAAGACCCAAGGGTAAGCCATTTCTTACACTTTTGCATGGCATTCATGCAAGCATCTTCATTCTAGCGAAGCTCTGCCGAAATACTTCCTCTCCCTCTATCCAAGTTCTTAATCTAAAGTAGAGATTTAGATTGTGGATTTAGTCGCCTTACTCCGTTCGTGAGAAGACTCGATCCGTCGTGGCGAATCCGAAGGCAAAGTTTCGAGACTACCGTGCCGCATACGCAAGCGTAAGTCTCAACTTTAATTATCGATCCTAACTCTGTTTTGGCAGGATCCTACATTGGTATCAGAGCCATAAGGGTTCGCCCCGGTCAAACCGCCGCCCCGTCGAAACTATGAACGAGTCGTTGTCTTTTTCACGAATGGGTATCTTACCATTACGGATATGGTAGGAACGCTTCGTGACGGAGAGAACGCAGCGGTTGTTCTTTTCACGTTAGGGTCTCCTATCATTACGGATATGGTAGGAACTCTCCGTGACGGGAAGAACCGACCGTTCACGTAGTATGTTATTTTTCATTTTTGGCACACGGCCATTAGAAAATAACTAATTTCTCGACGAACGGGTGCTTCATCGACGAACGGGTGCTTCATCGAGGAAGATGATGGTAGTTATCTCCATCGGGTAAGATGAAATTTGGTGCATGTGCACCATGGCCAAATGGGCTATGAAGGCCATGCACCCCCCCTCCACTTGCGGAGGGGGTTGGCTACGGCCAATAACCACCGGCGACCACCCCATCAAGGGGGAGGAATGTGTGCAGCAACCCCATTCAAGGGGGTGGCCGGCCATGGCCAAAGGGGCCATGGCCGGCCAATGCCCAAAATGGCCTTGGCCATGACCGGCCATGGCCAAGCCATGGCCGGCCATGGCCAGGCCGGCAGTGGCCGGCCAAGGCCAGGCCGGCCATGGCCAGGCCGGCAGTGGCCGGCCCTGGCAGTGGCCAGGGCCGGCGCCCTGGCCTCGGCCAGGGCCTGGCCGGCCCTGGCAGAGGCCAGGGCCAATGCCCTGGCCTCGGCCAGGGCATGACCGGCCCTGGCCGGCCAGGGCAGAGGCCTTGGCCGGCCCTTGGCCAAGCCTCGGCCAGGGCAGAGGCCCTGGTCGGGAAGATGTTGCAGACCAAAATTGGTCGACCAATTTGGTGTTTTTGGTCGACCAATCCGACAGAAGGTCTGGGTCGACTGCAAACTTGCCAACTGACCCATACGGGGTGACAAAAGGCCTTGGTCAAACTCGAATGTGCCGATTAGCCCATACGGGGCTAACCACAGTGCCGACTAGTTCATACGGGACTAACGTTTTAATGAAGTTTTTCATTGGGCTCTACTCCTTGAAGATTAGCCATGGTGCTCTACTTCATGCGAGATTAGCCATGTCATTGTGCTCTACTCTACGGAGATTAGCCAATGTACACATAACATTGTGCTCTACTCTACGGAGATTAGCCAATGTACACATAACATTGTGCTCTACTCTACGGAGATTAGCCAATGTATTTTCAAATTTTTTGAAAAAGGTGTTTTAAAATAGGTTATGTCCCGTCCTTAAATCGGGATAGCGCAATTTAGAATTCCAAGTCCTACCACGATCCGGCCATGGTTATCTAACCCATGGGTGTGTAGAACAGGTCTCGTGGCTTGGCAATTGTTGCGCTAAAATTCTTTGCGCAAACTCTCACCTATTCCATTTTGAAAGATATGTTTTTCAAAGTATTTTTCCGCTGCTAATACCATACGGGTATTATTTCTGATTTCTTTTTACTTGAGATAAGTAAGAGGGATACTTTGAAAGTTACTTCTAGATGGTAGTTGGGAACGTAGTGAACTTCTCGATTCTAGAGTAACATTTCAACGCATCCAAGGAACTTATCAAGTGTTTAAAGAATCGAAACTTTATGCATAGAATTTTGATCGTGTTTTTCATTCTCTTTGCAGTTTTTTGAATCGAATATGTCTACCGCTTCTAAGAACATTGTCGCAGAGCTTAACAAAGGTGAAAAGCTCAACGGCGACAATTATAAACTTTGGTCAATAAAAATCCAATATGTTTTGGAGGAGCAAGATGTGCTCGAAACACTCCAAAACATAATGGAAGAACCTGAGTTGGGCAATACGGCCCAACACAAGAGGGACCGGGAAGCTTATGATACTTGGACTCGAAAAAACAAAATAGCACGTATTACGTTACTGTCCGCCATGGACAATGACATAATGCGTCTATTTCGGGAATTCGACCTAGCCAAAAGACATATGGTCTGAGCTAGAGATAAAGTTTGGTGGAACTTCGGTTACCAAACTCCGCTCCTTAAATATTCAATTTGATTCGTACAAGATGCGGCGAGATCATTCTATGAAAAAGCATCTCCGCCACATGGCGAATCTCATATCTGAATTAAAGGATGCGGGTGTTACGCTGTCTGACGAACAGCAGAGCCAAGCAGTCATTCGTTCACTCCCAGATAGCTGGGATAACATGAAAATGCACCTCACGCATAATGGGTGCATTAAAACTTTAAGCGATGTGTCGAAACACCTCGAACTCGAGGAAGAGCGGATTCAAACCGTAAAACCAAGTGCAGAAGTGCACATGGCCGCTAGTTCCTCACATGGAGGAAGTAAGCGGAAGAATAAACGCTTAAGGTTTGTGAACGAACGAAAGCAAGAACCGGAAACCTCAAAGAAGACTAAGAACAAAAAGTGGCAAAAGAATGTGCACTCAAAGAAGAAAAACTTGAAGAAGATCAAGTGCTTTAAGTGCAACAAGTACGGTCACTTCGCCCGTACGTGTACGGGTGGAAGTGATAAGGTAACTTGTAGGGCTAGTTACATATGTGTTTCTAGTTCCATGTTTCTTGCTGAATCTAACTATTTTTGGTTGATTGATTCAGGGGCCACAGACCACGTAGCGAAGGACAGAAGGTTCTTCGTAGAGTATCGAAAGATAACTCAAGGAACAAAGTGGATATACGTCGGCAACAACACACGTGTTGAAGTCAAAGGCGTCGGAACATGCAAGCTAGTTCTCGACAACGACCGGACTTTATTATTGCACGACGTCCTCTTTGCTCCAGATATTAGAAGAAATATCGTATCCGTGGTCATGTTAATGTCTTTAGATTATGAATGGAGGTGCTATAAACAGAAAGTTGACATTGTTTGTAATAGTTCTTTAATTGGATCGGGTAATGTTTGTAATGGATTAATTGTTTTGAACACAATGTATGATGATTCCTCTTCCATTAATGAAAGTTTCCATTTAACAAATGCTTCTAACTCTGAATTTGAGATCATTTGTTGGCATGCAAGACTTGGTCATATTGGACCAACTAGAATGGATAGACTTGCCAAAAGTGGCTTGCTATCTAATGTTTCAAAAGTTGAAATGTCAACTTGCGAACATTGTCTTGTAGGGAAAACTTGTCGCAAGCCGTTTGGAACTGGCACAAGGGCCGAAGTTCCATTACAGCTTATCCATTCGGACATTTGCGGTCCAATGAATGTTAAGACAAGACGCGGGAAGTCCTATTTCATCACTTTCATTGATGACTTCACTCGTTTCGGTCATATTTATTTGATTTCCCACAAACATGAAGCTTTAACTTGCTTCAAAAACTATATGAGTTTAGTGGAAAATCAACTAGATCGCAAGATAAAGGTCTTGCGAACCGATCGGGGTGGAGAATATCAATCAACGAGTTTTAAGGAACTCTGTGATGAAAAAGGCATAGTTCATCAAATAACTATGCCTTATACTCCGCAACAAAACGGTGTTGCGGAAAGAAGAAATAGGACATTGATGGAAATGGTCCGATCAATGATGTCTCAGGCAAATTTGCCTATCACCTTTTGGGGTGATGCATTATTGACGGCAGCGTTCATCTTAAACCGTGTACCCTCGAAGTCGGTAAGTTCTACTCCTTATGAGTTGTGGAACAATAGACATCCAGACTTAAGCATTCTAAAACCTTGGGGTTGTGCCTCTTATGCACATTTATCCTCTCACAAATATGGCAAACTTGGGCCACGTGGGAGGAAGAGTATCTTCATCCGATACGCTGAAAACTCCAAAGGATATGTTTTCGTCGGTCAAGAGGACAATGGGGGTCTTATAGAATTCGAATCGAGGAATGCTGTCTTCTTGGAAAATGAGTTTCCAAGACAGGGTGAGATAAGTCAAGACTTATCCTTGTTTGAGACTTGGGATCAAGAAGGATCGGAACGTTCGAGTGGGAGAATTCTTGGTGAAGAAGAAAATACGTTTCAAACTTCACCAATGGATGATACGAACGATACCAATCCTATTCCGAGTGGGAGTGATATTATTCCAAGTGGGAGTGATGTCATTCCAAGTGGGAGTGATCAAACTCAAACAAGACATAGTAATCGAATGAGGCTAACACCTCTGAGATTTGAGGATGAATTTCCTCAAACATTCATGACATTACTACAAGATGATGACGAACCTGCAAATTTCAAACAGGCCGTCACATGCCCTGCTAAAGATAAATTGATAGCGGCCATGGAAGAAGAACTTCAATCCATGAAAACAAACCAAGTCTGGGACTTGGTTGATTTACCTAAGGGACGTAGAGCCATTGGGAACAAGTGGGTTCTCAAAATCAAGCATAAGGCTGATGGCTCCATCGAGAAATATAAAGCTCGCCTTGTTGCGAAAGGTTTCACGCAACAGGAAGGAATAGACTACGAAGAGACTTTCTCTCCTGTCGTGCGTTTTACCTCCATTCGCTTAATTCTGGCAATGGTAGCTTGTTTGGACCTCGAGTTACATCAGATGGATGTAAAGACTGCTTTTCTTAACGGAGAACTAGATGAGGAGATCTACATGGAACAACCAAACGGGTTCGTACAAGAAGAAAACAAACATAAGGTTTGTAAACTTCGTAAATCCATATATGGTCTTAAACAATCCTCAAGGCAGTGGTATATGCGTTTTCAAGAAGTCGTTTTGTCGTATGGTTTCTCCATGCTCGACGAAGACAACTGCGTATACATTAAGAGGATTAAGAACAAGTATGTAATTATGTCTCTTTATGTAGATGACATACTTATAGCCGGAAATGATAAGCGTCTTATATTGGATATCAAAGCTTGGCTTTCATCCGTCTTTGAGATGAAAGACATGGGTGAAGCTGCATATATCCTTGGGGTTAAGATCTCAAGGAATCGTTCCAAGAAACTTCTTTCTCTCTCTCAAGAGACATATATAAAGAAAGTTTTAGAACGGTTTAATATGCAGGACTGCAAGCCAATTGATACTCCAATAAGCAAAGGCGAGGGTCTATGTTTGGAAATGTGTCCCAAAGATCCAAAAGAAAAGAAAGCTATGGAAAAGGTTCCATACTCCAGTGCTGTCGGGAGTCTGATGTACGCTATGATGTGTACCATACCAGACATTTGCTATGGTGTTGGTATGGTAAGCCGTTACCAATCCAACCCAGGACAGGCACACTGGAAAGCGGTGAAGAGGATATTAAGGTACCTCAAAGGGACTGCGGACTATGCGTTATGCTATCAAGGCAATACCTTGAGACTCGAAGGCTATACCGATGCTGATTGGGCAGGTGATCTCGACGAGCGAAGATCTACCTCAGGCTTTGTTTTCTTGCTCGGGAATGGTGCAATATCCTGGAGCAGCACGAAACAAACCTGCATCGCTCTATCAACCATGGAAGCCGAGTTCGTAGCATTCAGCATGGCGGTCCAAGAAGCTGTTTGGCTTAGGAAATTCTTAGACAGGCTGACGAATGCCACTGACTCAAGCACTGTTCCTATATACAGTGATAGTCAAGCTTCGATTGCCTACGTCAAAGATCCTAAATTTCATTGTAAGACCAAACACATTGACATTCGATTCAAGTTTGCGAAGGACTATGACAAACGGAAGGAAGTAGACATAGGATACATATCCACGCATGAGATGACAGCGGATCCCCTTACTAAGGCGATCCCCAGAGATGTGTTCTACAAACACTTATCATCTATGGGAATGCGTATGTGCTGAGCTGTATCTTGTAATATTTCCCATGTCTATAGAAGATCAAAGTTTAATAAAAGAAAGAAGTTCTTTTATATATTGCATACAAGTTTCTTACAAATGATTTTATACATTTGTGTTTGAGTCTCAGCTATTTTATTGTGTGTATGTCGGACAGATTAAGGTTGGCTCTCTCACATGAGCAACCGCCTTATCTTATCAGAAGGATAAGATAGAGATGAGACTAGTTTAAAGTCAAAATCATTAGACAAATGATTTAGAGTCGTGACTTAAACAAGATAGTCGAATGAAAGATCTGCATCATATGGATGCTTACAAAAGATCTGAGATCTGTATCACAAGGATATTTGAAAGAGATCTCAAAGGATTTTTTAAATCCTATCTGTCTTATGCAGGATGAGAGTCCGTGAATATTTTCACGAGTAGTAAGGGGACTCAAAAAGATAGGCACTGTGGTGTCTGATCTTTTCATCCGTACAACATCATTAAGACATACTCTCCCTGGGAAAGGAGTGATGTTGTAATACGTGTTCATACCACGTATGCATTTCGACCACTGAGTTAGTAGCAATAGTGTTTGCTATTATGTGAGACTCAAAGGCCATACGGGTCTTAACTCTTACCCTCAAGGACTTTAATTGGTTCCTTTAGATTTGACGAGATGATCGCTATCTTAGCGTGTTGCTAATGGGCTATGATAATTCGGCTCGGCGGGGCACGTTAGAAAAGCGAATCAAGTCAATATCAGAAGGTTCGCAAGAAGAGGAAGATTGATTTCATATTCGCATTTTGACTTTAATGATTCAAAGCTGGCCAGCCAATTGTAATCCAGATGGGATTCAATTGTTGAATATAAAGTATAAGAAATGTGAAGAAATAATCTAGGGTAAAGCATGCGTTGAACTACTCAACTTTGCACCTTCGAGGTCGTTGTGTATCTCTAACAAGTGCACAACAACAGACTCTACGCGCATGACGGTCGCACTGTCTATTTCTCGGTATGATAGATGAAAGAACTAAGAGAAAGACGTTCTCTTACAATCCCCTCAAGTGTGAGTGGGAGATGTTGGATATGGAAGACGTTTGTACACCCTTGTGGGGGATGTACGAGGGAATACGGACCTCGAACGTCGCGTACACGAAGTCGTGTGCGAAGGGAATCTGTTCCCTTGCGGAGAGGATCTCTGGATGAGTAGGAAAGTCGCATTATATATGCATAAGTGCATGCGACATATGGCTAATAAAGGGGGAATATCTTAAGCTTATGTTGTACCATGCATATGGTACAACTTAAGCTTATAATGTGTCATGTATCATGGTACACCTTAGTTAAATTGTTCCAAAGGAACAATTTACCCTAAAATAACTATCTTGGGGGCTATAAATAAGACCAAAGGGTAAGCCATTTCTTACACTTTTGCATGGCATTCATGCATGCATCTTCATTCTAGCGAAGCTCTGCCGAAATACTTCCTCTCCCTCTATCCAAGTTCTTAATCTAAAGTAGAGATTTAGATTGTGGATTTAGTAGCCTTACTCCGTTGGTGAGAAGACTCGATCCGTCGTGGCGAATCCGAAGGCAAAGTTTCGAGACTACCGTGCCGCATACGCAAGCGTAAGTCTCAACTTTAATTATCGATCCTAACTCTGTTTTGGCAGGATCCTACAGTATAAGGGGGAGACGTGGCTCTTTTTATAAAGTTGGTCCGACTTGCGAAGTCGGCTGGCGACAACAGTTAGTTAGTTTGGGATTCGTTCGGTGGCGAGGGGAGTTGCCCCTCGACTTACGGCTGACGAAGGAGTGGACCGGCCAGCTGGGGGAGTTGCCTCCAGCTTTACGACCGATCCGTTCGTTCGGTGGCGAGGGGAGTTGCCCCTCGACTTACGGCCGACGAAGGAGTGGACCGGCCAGCTGGGGGAGTTGCCCCCCAGCCTTACGACTGAAGTTCGTTCGGTGCCCCTCGAATTATGGCCGACGAAGGAGTGGACCGGCCAGCTGGGAGAGTTGCCCCCAGCCTTACGACTGATCCGTTCGTTCGGTGGCGAGGGGAGTTGCCCCTCGAATTACGGCCGACGAAGGAGTGAACCGGCCAGCTAGGGGAGTTGCCCCAGACTTACGACCGATCCGTTCGTTCGGTGGCGAGGGGAGTTGCCCCTCGAATTACGGCCGACGAAGGAGTGGACAGGCCAGCTGGGGGAGTTGCCCCCAGCCTTACGACCGATCCGTTCGTTCGGTGGCAAGGGGAGTTGTCCCTCGACTTACGGGCGACGAAGGAGTGGACCGGCCAGCTGGGGGAGTTGCCCCCAGCCTTACGACCGATCCGTTCATTCGGTGGCAAGGGGAGTTGTCCCTCGAATTACGGCCGACGAAGGAGTGGACCGGCCAGCTGGGGGAGTTGCCCACAGCCTTACGACCGATCCGTTCGTTCGGTGGCGAGGGGAGTTGCCCCTCGACTTACGGCCGACGAAGGAGTGGACCGGCCAGCTGGGGGAGTTGCCCTCAGCCTTACGACCGATCCGTTCGTTCGGTTGCGAGGGGAGTTGCCCCTCGACTTACAGCCGATGAAGGGGTGAGGACCTTGTGAAGACTTTCGAAGATTCCACGGTGTTGCTCTGCCACTACTTCGTCCAGTTTGGGTGGATACGGGAGCAGTTCGGCAGCCCGGTCGGGGCCGTTCTTCTAACTGTAGCTTCGGTGGCCCTTCAGAAGGGCTGCTCGGATATCCGAACGGAGTCCAGACGAGCAGCTTGGTCGGATTGGTTGGCGGGCCGACAGCTCGGTAAACGGGTGCCCAGCAGCACAGTCGGAGGAGCTGTGTGGACGCTCGAACTCGGATGACGGTGGTTCGGTCGGATCGGTTTGGCCACAGTCGGAGGAGCTGCTTAGGTGCTCGGACTCGGACGCCGGTGGTTCGGTCAGATCGATTCGGCCACAGTCGGAGGAGCTTAAGCGGTTGATGTTCGCTAGATATCGCGGCTGAAAGAGAAGTGACAGACGGCCCATGCTCAGAGATTCGTGCCTTGGCAGGAGGAGTTTTGACGTAAGGCTTCGGCTCCGCAGGGATTGTTGTCACCGAGCTCGAGCTCAGACAGAAGCCAAGTGCCCACCACTGAGCACATCTCTTTCAATCATTTCCTCAAGCACTTTCCGAGCTTGCGGGGATCTCAGCATTTGTCTGTTGAGGCTGAGGATGCTCGGATGAAGCTGGGAACAGCCCGGATCTGGGGCAGAGCCAATGGGGCTCGAATGTCGGTTGAGCATGGTGAGTTGGGGGAGTGCTTCGGTGAGCTCAGATTGAAGCATGGTCAGGATGCTTGGTAAGGAAGGGTATATTGCTAGGTCTCCTCGCTCGGTCGAGGCAGGCTGGGCCCCCCAAAACATGCTCAGCAATCTATTCAGAGAAGAGGGGCAGCATATCTGGTGGTGGTCGCACTCAGTGGTGATGCATGCTGATTCGACGAAGGCGTCGGCCACTCCGATGAGAAGAAGGAATTGTATGATGTCCTTTGGCTCTCTTGAAGCGGAGGTAGTGGTTAGGGGCCCACGCGTAGATCAAATGTCGGAGGGTGCCTAGACCCAGCGTCGATCCCAGGAGATGGTGCATAAGAGCACTGTCGGGATGTTGTCCCCTGCAAAATCCAGCTCCTCGATCATCCTCTTCGGGTCAAGCTCCAAGCAGGCGGTGACGGTATGGTAAATGGCTTCCCCGTCGTTGAGAATCCCGCCTTTGGCTATCGTCTCGGAGCTGATAACCTGGGTCGCCGCGTCAAACTTCATCGCGACGTGGGCTGGTCTCAAAACTTGATCTTGACTGATGAGAGAGGGAAGGCAGCTCTCGGTTTCGAAGCTTCTTGACGTTGATCGGCTTCGATCTACGTCAGACATCGACGGTTCCGATCTCTCCCTCGCCGGCGCGGACTCTGATGTGGCGGTCAACGGGGCGGCTAGCCAAGCCTCGGGATGTTCTACTAGATTCCTCCACCGGAGGCCGCAGCAGCGGCCATCACCTTCTTGCGTTTGTTGGTAGATCAGCATACGGGAGCTTCTACATCTTCTCCGACGGGTCGAGGCTCAGATGCAGGGAGCTTCGGATGCTCAGGTACGATCGAAGTCAGGCGCATGATGCTTTGGGCTCTTGAACGAGGCGCCGCTCTCGGCCGTGATCACTCCTTATTTTACACCTTTTTTCCGCATGTTTGCATGCCATTTAGATCGCCCAAATCATGTTTTTCACGATATATCGACGATATTGCGATGCTTTTCACGATTTGTTGTTTTTGTCGCATTTTAGGTGATTTGGCGTGATTTGGAGTGATCTTGAGATACGCTCACTTTAGACGGTCACCGACGACCTCCCCGAGGGGTATTTTGCTGTTGGAGAGGAGCGGAAGAAGAATGGACGTCACAGGAGCGAAGAGGAGGCCAAAACAAGCAGAATGGGCATTTTTTGTGTCCCACTCGGCCGAGTGGAGGAGCTACTCGGCCGACCAGCGAGACACTGCTCGACCGACCTGAACAGATACGATTCCTATGTGCACTCGGCCGAGCACCGAAGACCACATCGGCCGAGTGACGATATCGCGTCCGCCCGAGTGGCGCCCAGACGAGGCCCTTCCAAAACATCGAAGTTACTGTTTTTCGGCTGCCTGAGCTTCAGAAGACCCACTCGGCCGAGTGGATTATTACGTCCGCCCGAGTGCCTTGAAGCCGTCGGCCGAGTGACGACAACTCACTCGGCCGAGCCGCCCCCCAACTGAAGACCTCTGAAGCCCCCGACTTACTGGAAAATGACAGGGTTTTCACTCGGCCGAGTGACTTTTGTCACTCGGCCGAGTGCGATGCGCTGCCTGTAGCGAAAATTGCGGAAAACAGGCTGTGCAGGGGTATTTTGGTCACGATTTATGGACGATTTTGAGGGCTATTTAAGCCTTGTTTTTACCCTAGTTTAGAGAGCCTCTCTCTTAGATTTTTTACAGTTTTTAGATTAGTTTTTAGCTTTATTCCTGTGATTGGAGAAGAGACAAGTTTGTGATTTTTGTTAGAGCAATTGAAGAACTCCATTGGTTTGCATCTCTTTTCCTTAAAAATTCTATTTTTATTGCTTATATCAATATTGTGATGAATTCTATTGCTTATTTCATTGATTATTTTTGTGATCTTGCTATGAATTGTGAGTAGTCTCCACGTCTTGGGGCGTGGGGATGAACCCTACAAGCCCAATTTCGTATTTGTGGTGAATTGGTAGAAATTGTGCTAGAATCAATAATTAGAGATTAGATTGTGATCAATTTACTACGGATGGCTAGGTATTCATATCGATTGGGATTTGCAAGAGATTGGATCCCAATTTGATAGGAAGCCCTAGAAATCCGAATTGGGTTGGAATCGGATTTTTGAAGTATCGGTTTGCAAGAGATTGGACCGATACTAGGATTTCCGGTTGCAATTCCATGCCGATACTCGTTTGCAAGAGATTGGACGGGTAGGAACTATCACAATCTAGATCGTGGACCGAGTTTGCAAGAGATTGGACTCGGTGCGCGATTGGACGATGATGTTGATCCTAATGCTAGCTTTCCTAGGTTAGGGTTTGCAAGAGATTGGATCCAAACCTAGGATAGCTATAGACCGGCAACAGCACGAGAGCGTGAGCTGGGTTCTACATTCAGTTGCAACTAGTTCATCCAAATTCTTATTCAAGCAATTTTGATACCAACGAACCACATTTATGAAATACGGTGAGTAGCGGAGATTCCCCATTCCCTAGACGTTCTTTATTTGATTTGATATTTCTGCACGTTTTGTCTGACGATTGTGACAGGATCGCCAAAGGCAAATTTCTCTCTTAAGTAGCCAGGTTGATTAGGAGCAAGCACGGTCATTCGTCCTCCCTGTGTTCGATATCCCGCTCGCCGCTACACCGTGCGCTTACGGTAAAACTACAACCGTCGCCTCGGGTGTGTATCCGGGGCGCGATCAAGTTTTTGGCGCCGTTGCCGGGGAGGCGATTGCGTTTGATTCTTTCTCACCCTAGCTATTTCCTTTTTTTTTTATTATTATCATTTTTATTTTTATTTTTTTACCTAACCCTTCCACGGTTCTAATCATTTCTTTGAAACTCTGTTTCCTCTGTGCATGAACACGAGATCTACGGCGGACCCCGAAGCTATACTATTTGATCCCGAGATCGAACGTACCGCGCGGAGACTTAGAGCGGAAAGGAGACAAGGTCCGGAAGGGCGGTTCATGACCAACCCGGAAACTCCCAAAGAATTGGCGGCGAGGATGGCGAGAATAATTTCTATTCGCGACAGGCTTAGGCCTAAGACTTCTTCTACCACCTCATCCATCGCCATGCCGCAGTTGGCAGCCGACAAGAACTTCGAGCTAAAGACTGGATTGGTGCTGTTGATGCAACAAGACCCATTTCATGGGAACGCGCATGAGAACCCCCACTACCACATCCAACTATTCTTGTCGAAGTGCGCCACATTCCAGATGACGGGGGTCTCCATTGATGCCATCAGACTGCGCCTCTTCCCCTTCACGCTAAAGGACAAGGCGCTCTATTGGTTGAGGACGCAAGCTGAGGGTATCTTCACTACTTGGGACGAGTTGGCGAGTGCATTTATTGACAAATTCTATCCGCCATCCAAGACGGTGAAGATCCGGAGCGCTCTCATGTCCTTCAAGCAAGGACCACAGGAGACGCTCTATGAAGCTTGGGAGCGTTTTAAGGATCTACAGCATCAATGCCCGCACCACAGTATAGAGGATTGGGAGCTAGTGCATAGCTTCTACAACGGTCTCCAACCGGGGACCAAACAAATTATTGATGCCGCGGCGAATGGTGCAATCTTGTCAAAGACTCCCGAAGAAGCTACGGCCCTAATTGAGGAGATGGCCTCAAATAACCAACAATGGGGCGATGAGCGAGGACACTCCACATCCTCCTTAAAGCCAACAAGCATCTACGAGGCGAAGGCCGTAGCAGAGCTCACGAGCAAATTCGATTCTCTCCACAAAGTGGTGGAGAGATTGGAGAAGTTCATCACGGAGCCCCAATGAAGCCCATCCACCTCCGCACCGACCAACCAAATGTGTGATTGGCAAGACCAATCTCAAGTCATATACTCGGGAGGAGAGTAAGGAGAAGGATCCTTGGAGCAAGTACAATATGTTGCGGGGAACCAAGGGTATTGGTCCAATCCAGCCGCAAGAAATCATCCGGGATTCTCCTACGCCAACAATGAAGGAGCTTTGAACCCGCCACAACCACCGCCTCAACAAGCTCGACCACCACCACCCCAACAACAAAACTATCCACCGAGGGGGCCTACTCAACAAAACTTTCAACCGAAGCAACAAGTTCCACCATATAGGCCTCCCGGATACAACCAAGGGTGGAGGAACCAAAATCAAAATCCGCCGCAAGCTCCACAACGATCCGACTTCGAAGCTAGAGTGGAGGCGTTCATGGTCGAGCAAAATAAGGTGAATGCTACTTTGAAGGCGGGGCAAGACTCTCTTAACACCGTAGTAGCTCAAATATCGGAGCAATTAGCGTTGCTCAATCGGAACACTCAACGATTGCCGGCGCAACCGGAGCAAAACCCACGGGGCAACACCGGTCACATCAACGCCGTAGTTGCCGTCACCACTAGAGGCGGGAAGGACACCACCCCCGCTATGATTCCTACCGAGGAGGCCGTGGAGGAAAGCTTGGAGCCGGTTGAGCCGGTAGTTGAGGTTGATAAGGAGAAGGAGCCACAAGACAAGGAGAAATCTAGAGCGGAACAATTGATCGAGGAAAGGCGCTTCATGCCACCGGTCCCATTCCCCCAAAGACTAGCGAAAGCGAAAATGGAGAAAAGGCTAGCGAAATTTCTCGAGTATCTAAGAGGAGGTGGCCTCAATATTCCCTTCCTCGACGCCATCGTCGAGATCCCCACGTATGCTAAATTTTTGAAGGACTTGATTTCGGGGAGGAAAAGGAAGGAGAAGATCATGCTAGCCGAGGAGGGCTCTTGGTTCACCAAGAGAGAGAAGGAGCCGGCAAAATTTAAAGATCCGGGGAGTTTTCGGATTCCTTGCACCTTGGGCGGCGTTCCTCGTCAAAAAGCATTGGTTGATCTTGGGGCTAGTGTGAGCCTCATGCCCCTCTCCATGTTTTTAAGGCTAAACACCGGGACAAAGTTGAAACCTACCGACATGCGCATTCAATTGGCCGATGGGCGAATAACTAGGCCGGTAGGGATCGCCGAAGACATACCGCTCCAAGTCCCGGGTGGAATATGCTTGCCATGTGACTTTGTGATCATGGACGTTAAGGAGGAGGGAGACACCTCATTGATACTTGGACGCCCATTCCTCGCCACCGCCGGAGTCATCGTCGACGTGCGCGAAGGTACACTTACTTTAAACGTCGGCAACATCGAGGTGGAGCTCCACATTCCTAAGGCTATGAAGCACTTGCCTTACCACGAGGAGCTTGATTACATGGACCTCCTTGACGAGGTGATAGAGGAGGCGATTCCTCACTCAATTGGCGCTCTTTTTGATGAAGACTTCGAAGAAGGCCCGGATTTAGGCCATGAAGAGAATAAAGATGATTCCCCCGACCTCTCCACTGAAGAAGATGAAGGCGACGCTGATGTCGCAAAGATTCGAGAGCTCTGCAAGCTCTCGAAATTGAAGTCTCCAAAGAAAGCTCCGCCGGCACGGAAACCGGCGTCACCGGTGAAGCCGTTGACCGGAGCAAATGCTAGCTTGGGGGAGCCTCCCCCCAACACTATTCGAGACGAGAGACCACCGAGGGAGAACGCGCCGCCGCCACACCCAAATCCAAGCGCGCTCCCCGGAAAGTTTGACGGGTGCATCTCATATGCACCAAACATCCCGCATTGATTGAAAATTATAGGGGGTCGAGCTCACGACCTTAAACGAGCGCTTGTCGGGAGGCAACCCGACGGTTTTTGCTTTATTTTTACTTTTTCTTTATTTTCGTTTTAGAAATTTTTAGTGTTTTGAGTCATTCGACCAAAATTTTGTGATAACGGGTCCTATTTTTTTCTTGACAGGAGAGGAGATAGGTAGATCCATCATGAGGAGGATGAACAAGTCGACGAGGAGCGCCCCAAGAAGGCGCTCGACGCTTAGGAGGAAGATGGAATCGACTGGAGGAAGAAAGACGGAGTTTGGAGCCAAAACGAAGACAAACAGCAGAACACAAGGCTCACTCGGCCGAGTATACTAGTCACTCGGCCGAGCATACAAGTTCGTCCGGCCGAGCCGCTCACGAACGAGGGAAGTCTGATGAACACAACTCTCTGTTTATTTTCTTGATTTCGATATAACTGCTACTCGGCCGAGTACTTTTGTTCACTCGGCCGAGTAAAACGGATACCCTCCTAGGGCGAGTCATGCCGAGTAGCTTGAGTCACTCGGCCGAATGGACTTACTCCACTCGGCCGAGGCTGGCAAAGCCACTCAGCCGAAGCGATAGCGGGGAGGAAATTTTCATTGGCCTCGCTCGGCCGAGTGACCACGTCACTCGGCCGAGTCGTAACCTTTATTATATAAGGGCGAGGGGGGGCGCAGATTTCGAAACGCAAAAAACCCCAAATCCCCCGCGCCCCTTCAGCTGCCTCGCCCGAACCCCCTCGCTCTCGCCCTCACTCGCCCGACCAAGCCCGCGCGTGCCGCCGCTCGGCCAGCCACCGCCGGCCGACCATCGCCGCACCCCGCCCGAGTCGCCGCCGGTGGCCTTGTCTCCGTTCACCTCCGGTATAGCTTGTTTTGCCCGTTTTCTCCTCTTTTTGCGTATTTTTCGAGGATCCGTGTATTAATCGAACCCCTAACCCGAATCAATTCCTATATCTATCTGTTATACCCCTAATACTCCATGCATTTTGAATACTACTCGCTGATATCGTCTTTTCTTGCGCAGATTGCTTTTTGGAGCTTAGGGGAGCTTAGGGGAGCTTCTACGGGCTGTTTTGGACTTCGTGGAGGCGCGGACTACGCACGCTTCCACTGCCTAGCACTCGCGGCGTGTTTGGGTATACTCTTTCCATTCTTTTTGCACACGCCGCACTTTTCACGTTTTTCGGCACGCGCTCGGGGCCGATATGCCGCCCCGGACACGGCCGCGGACGAGGAGACCTTCCGCTAAGCGGAAGAGGTCGGATGATGCCGGCCCCGCCCACGAGGTGGACGAGTCTCCTCCTCCTTCCCCCACACACGCCGTCCACCCAGCACAGCCTGCAGGCCCCGCACAGCCCGCACAGCCTGCAGTGCACCCACAGCCCGCACAGCCTCTCCCCGCCGCTGCACAGCCACCACCACCGGCTCCACTGGTCGGGCCGCTCGGGATTACGTTCCGAGACGACGCACACCGCACCGTCTTCGAGCGTATCTCCCAGCGCTCGATCGTACCCTCCAGGTTTGCACACCTCGCTGACCTAGGACGCCTGGGGGTACTTGAGGGGATGCTCACGTTGTACGACAACGTGGGCTGGCGAGATTTTTTCCAGGTGTCGGCGGATACTTTTACCCGCCCGACACTTGAGGTTTTGAGTTCGATCGCCCGGACCGATGAGGGATACTCATTCCGGTTCATGGATCGAGAGTGCCAGGTCACTCTCGATATGATGAGAGCGTTTTTCTCGTGGCCCGCTGTCCCCGGAGCCGATCGCGGTTACGGCCCCACACATATCCCCCCACCCTCTTTCGACGCCGGTGCCTTCTAGGCACGTATCACGGGTCTCCACGCCGCCTTTGACCCTAGTAGGGCCAAGGCCTCGGCCATCGTACATCCATGCCTTCGCATTGCTCAGCGCCTTATGGCGACGACATTTTTGGCGAGATATGAGCCGGGCACGATGTCTACGCCAGAGCTCTACATGCTCTATGCGATGACACGTCCCAGAGCTCTATCTAGGGATGGAGACGAGCTTGTCCCCGCCGTCGTGATCGACATTGCGGCTTGGTTTTTAGACCGCATCATCGTATCGGTGGGCGCTCGCTCACCGATCTGCTGCGGCGGTCTGATCACCCTGCTTACCATGATGACCGGCGAGGACTTACCTGACGACTTGCGACGCGTACCGGGCCCCACTTCCTTGTCGATAGATGTTATGGCCCGGATGAAGATGCTGCGTCCGCATGGTGAGCGTCACTGGGTCTGGTTGCACGGCCCTTTCGGTGCCGACTACATGATTCTCCCGAGCCCAGCTCGGACCCAGATTGCACCGGCCCACGTTGACTGGCTCCCAGCGATGGATGTCCTCATCCCCGCTGCGTACGTGCTCGAGGCCGAGGAGGCCGAGCAGGCCCCCGCTGCCCCTGTAGACCCTGTTGCACACCCTGCCGAGCCTGCTGCCGAGCCCGTTGACCCTGTGGCCCCTCAGCCCATACCTGACGTTTCCGTCGCTCCTGACACCTCTGTCGGTGTCGGGAGCACCTTAGCTGAGCCCACCTCCACCACTTCCGAGGCTGTCACCACCACTACCACTCCCACCACCGGCCCTCTGTCCGTGGAGCCTCTTTGCTCCGCTCTCCCCGAGCGCCCGCAGACCTTTGTTGAGAGTGGAGAGCCCTCGTTCGCCGCGGTCGTGGAGACCATGGCTAGCATGATCTCCGCTGGGGCTGCGCCTTTTGGTCCGCACACTTCCACCCCAGCGGTAGTTACCTCTGTCTCCACCCCTGCCGTATTTTCTGAGAGCGTCGTGGCGTCTGTCCACACTTCTGTGCCACTGACCTCTCTAGCCGCCTCGCAGCCACTTTTGTACTCTTCTTTCGCTGCCGCTGCCTCCACTTCTCACCGCCCGCCCCGACCTCACACTGAGGCCCGGCCCACATTTCCAGGCGCGGCACCTTTTGTACCCTTCCCTGCTGAGCCCGTTACATACTCCACTCGCGTACGCCAGCCCAGACCTGCCCAGCCTCGCCAGGTGCGTCCCTCTGCACCACCTCCCCCTGACGCAGTACTTCAGAGCATTCGTGCTCTAGAGGGGGCGGTGAGTGGCCTCAGAGGCGACCTTCGGACCCTGTCCTCCACCGTCTCTGCGATGGCTGGCCGTTTCGACCTACTACCACATATCCACTACTGTCTCACCCAGGTCTTGGAGCGTCTCCCGCGCGTGCCCCCACCCACCCAGCAGGTTCCCGCCCACACTTCCACACCCACTCAGCCTGCTGCCACACCCACACCCACCCCCGCTCAGCAGCCTGTCCAGCCAGCACCACCCTCACGACCTCCGCCTCAGGACGGAGACGGCGCAGCACCGCCTTCTTAGGCACTCTTGATGCCTTGATCCATTCCTGCCGTTGTGCTGCCCGTTTCTGCTGGGTCCTGTTGCACTTTTGTCCACCCCCCTCCCCTCACTTATTTTGGGATTATATTTTTGATCGTATCTATTTGTGCATATCATATCATATCTCTTTGGGACTCTCATTTTTGATCATATCTATATATATCTTTTTTGGGAGAGAGGGAGAGTTTTTGGTGCCACTTCTATATCTGTATCACTCCTACCTGTGCATGCATCATGTCTGCATCATGTTTTCATTTCTTTATTTTTTCTTTTTATTTTCATTTCTTTCCATGCATGCATCCTCACTTTCCCCTCACATTTCTCGTCTCTCGGTGTGCCACACTTTGCACATTGAGGACACTGTGCGATTTAGCTTGGGGGAGTGAGTTCTCACTTTCTTTTTGATTTACCACCTTTATTTTCAGTTTTCACACCGTTTTTCACTTTTGCACTCATTTTTCCTTATTTTTCTTTTATTTTACCATGCATCACGTTTTTCTTATTTTTCTGTGTGCTGCATTGTAAATAGTTCTATTTTTCCCTTTATCTTTATTTCTTTTTCATCTCATGCTAGAGATGACTTTTCTGTGATGATGATGACGTTGGATTTAGCTTATTCTATATGCATGCTATATTTGTCATGTCTTAGGCTTTATTTCAGATATCAGATGCTATGACTTGCTTTGCATTTAGAATAGTAACCCACACCTTTTTCCGCATGAAAATGGATGAAATTTTATTATTAGCTGCGTCTGAATGTTCATATGTATGCTATCACAGAAAACACACCAAGATTCACGCATTGAATGCCTATATCCGGAGTACTGATTTCTCTTCCTATATCACTTCTATATGCATGAATTGTACACTTCACTTCAGGATGATTGGATGATGTTAGCTATGATAAATCTGGATTAGTTAGCTTTTTTGTGATCGAAACTGAGTAGATTAGATTACCCTGCTGAAGTTGTCGTGCGTGTCTTATAGAGTGAACCGAGAGTTACATTTATTTCTTTCTCCACAAATCTTGAACATCATTTCTCTACTTTTAAAATCATTGGTGAATCTCCCCTTAGTGATTCTATTTTATGGCATTTCCCCAGCTATTAATTCCTAGCTCCAAGTCTCTTATTCTATAAAAAATATATATATATATAAGAGAGAAGAACATTCTTGTATATCATTATCTCTCTTTGAGTTGGGATCATTGTATATATGCTATATCAAAAAAAAAGAAAAAAAAAGAGGAAAAATCCTCAATAAGAGATCCCATCTCACTTTCTTTCTTCTTTCTTTCTTTTTATCACTTTTGGAGCTATATGTTTATAAAAATGGGGATGTAAATATTTTTTATGCCACCACGCTTATAGATAAGCTTGGGGGAGGGGATCCATTGCTGTGTGAGAGAGTGACTACTTGACATTGCACGACGACCTAGGCTAAGTAATATTCTATACTCAATGAGATCGTTTTTAGCTTTACGAAATCCAGGAATCTAAGCCTAGCATTCATCTCATGAAATCCATACTTTTCTATTCTCTCTATTCTATAGTGTGATACTCTTATACTCCTGATAGAAAGCGTTCAATTGAAAATTGTGTGATCTGTGATTCGTATACCGCTTTAAATGTTTCAGACGATGCTAATTCTAAAATTATTCCGTTTTTCATGATTATATCGTTGTTCGTGGGTTTTCTATTTCTAATTGCACTATTATACTATGATATCAAAATAAAATTCTTTGACATGTATTTTTCATTCAGAGCATGCTATATGAGTAAGTGAAACCCACGTCCTGAGGAAATAATCTAGCATCCTACGTCTTCGCTTCTTTCTTTCTTACTTTATCCCATTTCGTTTTCATTCTTCTTCGTTTTTCATTTTTCGTTTCTTTTCGTCGTTTTCCGAATCCACCGGTTTCGCCTTTTACTTATCTTCCTCGAGGACGAGTAAGAGGCAAGCTTGGGGGATTTTGATCACTCCTTATTTTACACCTTTTTTCCGCATGTTTGCATGCCATTTAGATCGCCCAAATCATGTTTTTCACGATATATCGACGATATTGCGATGCTTTTCACGATTTGTTGTTTTTGTCGCATTTCAGGTGATTTGGCGCGATTTGGAGTGATCTTGAGATACACTCACTTTAGACGGTCACCGACGACCTCCCCGAGGGGTATTTTGCTGTTGGAGAGGAGCGGAAGAAGAATGGACGTCACAGGAGCGAAGAGGAGGCCAAAACAAGCAGAATGGGCATTTTTTGTGTCCCACTCGGCCGAGTGGGGGAGCTACTCGGCCGACCAGCGAGACACTGCTCGGCCGACCTGAACAGATACGATTCCTATGTGCACTCGGCCGAGCACCGAAGACCACATCGGCCGAGTGACGATATCGCGTCCGCCCGAGTGGCGCCCAGACGAGGCCCTTCCAAAACATCGAATTTACTGTTTTTCGGCTGCCTGAGCTTCAGAAGACCCACTCGGCCGAGTGGATTATTACGTCCGCCCGAGTGCCTTGAAGCCGTCGGCCGAGTGACGACAACTCACTCGGCCGAGCCGCCCCCGAACTGAAGACCTCTGAAGCCACCGACTTACTGGAAAATGACAGGGTTTTCACTCGGCCGAGCGACTTTTGTCACTCGGCCGAGTGCGATGCGCTGCCTGTAGCGAAAATTGCGGAAAACAGGCTGTGCAAGGGTATTTTGGTCACGATTTTTGGACGATTTTGAGGGCTATTTAAGCCCTGTTTTTACCCTAGTTTAGAGAGCCTCTCTCTTAGATTTTTTGCAGTTTTTTAGATTAGTTTTTAGCTTTATTCCTGTGATTGGAGAAGAGACAAGTTTGTGATTTTTGTTAGAGCAATTGAAGAACTCCATTGGTTTGCATCTCTTTTCCTTAAAAATTCTATTTTTATTGCTTATATCAATATTGTGATGAATTCTATTGCTTATTTCATTGATTATTTTTGTGATCTTGCTATGAATTGTGAGTAGTCTCCACGTCTTGGGGCGTGGGGATGAACCCTACAAGCCCAATTTCGTATTTGTGGTGAATTGGTAGAAATTGTGCTAGAATCAATAATTAGAGATTAGATTGTGATCAATTTACTACGGATGGCTAGGTATTCATATCGATTGGGATTTGCAAGAGATTGGATCCCAATTTGATAGGAAGCCCTAGAAATCCGAATTGGGTTGGAATCGGATTTTCGAAGTATCGGTTTGCAAGAGATTGGACCGATACTAGGATTTCCGGTTGCAATTCCATGCCGATACTCGTTTGCAAGAGATTGGACGGGTAGGAACTATCACAATCTAGATCGTGGACCGAGTTTGCAAGAGATTGGACTCGGTGCGCGATTGGACGATGATGTTGATCCTAATGCTAGCTTTCATAGGTTAGGGTTTGCAAGAGATTGGATCCAAACCTAGGATAGCTATAGACCGGCAACAGCGCGAGAGCGTGAGCTGGGTTCTACATTCAGTTGCAACTAGTTCATCCAAATTCTTATTCAAGCAATTTTGATACCAACGAACCACATTTATGAAATACGGTGAGTAGCGGGGATTCCCCATTCCCTAGACGTTCTTTATTTGATTTGATATTTCTGCACGTTTTGTCTGACGATTGTGACAGGATCGCCAAAGGCAAATTTCTCTCTTAAGTAGCCAGGTTGATTAGGAGCAAGCACGGTCATTCGTCCTCCCTGTGTTCGATATCCCGCTCGCCGTTACACCGTGCGCTTGCGGTAAAACTACAACCGTCGCCTCGGGTGTGTATCCGGGGCGCGATCAGGCCGAACCAACGGAACGGGCTGAGGAGGGTTGATTGCTAGGAAGGATCCCCGATGGAGCCCTGGCGCCATGACCGGAGATTGCATTCTTCCTGGGAATGGCGAGATTCAGCGGCTTGGGTTCCCTCGACGACCCTTTACGTTGACCGGTTGGGGAGTTGCCCCCAACCGGGCGTTTGCAGGCTCGATAGGAGACATGTTGTGGATGCATCGATCGATCGTTCCGGCAGGTCCGACCCCGCATGGCTCAGTTCGAGCTCGCCGCGGGATTGAACTTGACGTCGATTGATCGATCCGGCGGGCTCGACCTCGCATCCCTATGCTCGATCCGAGTCATCGGAAGTTCGGCGGCTCCGAACTTACGCCTGGATGCTTCGTTCTTGGTTGGACGGAGAGATCGCGGCTGATCTGTGATGAGATCTTTTGGCAGTTGCATCAAGAGCTGGATCGTGAATCCCCCGCTCTTGGGAAATCCAAGCAATCTTGAGGAAATCTAAGTAATTTTGGTGATTTAACCAAATGATCAACAATTCCAATAGCCTCCAAATGAAGAGCTGAATTGTGTCGATCATCAAGAGCTGTACGCACTGAATACCTCCATCCCTTTTGTCCAAATAGAAGTAATTTTAGGCCTTTGAACAGTGGAATTAGCAGAAGAGTGGATCTGACCCCTAACTCCTTCGAATTGGCCAAAGGGAACGGGATCAGCGACTACGATCAGTCCTTCGCTTTGCCCAGGGGGTGACAAGGCACGTCCTTAGGCCCAAGCAAGCGTCCTTATGATTTCCTTTCTCGGAATTGGGGAGGATATTGGTTGACTGGAGATGACATGCTTCCCCCCAAACCTCTATTGCTTAGGCTATTCAGTTATTTGATTAGCGGCAATGAGTCGTCGTCAGTGCGGTTGATGACGTGGATGTTGAATCGTTCCCACAGACGGTGCCAATTGTTTACGGGTAAAATGTCTCCGCAAGTTGATTGTCTGGAGGCCCAGATGTCATGGCTGTCACGTGAGACGGAGACGACCCTTGCGGTCGATCGATGGCGCGTTCGCTTGAAAAGGAAGGTGCAGATCCGTTCTCTGGTGCGCTGAGGGGTAGTCTCGGCAGGTCGACAACCTTCAGGATCGGTTGAAGGTGGGGTCGCTCGGTGATGGGCACGTGGATCCTCACGTCGGCTCACAGAAGGGCGGCCTCGACAGGGCGACGACCTCCTGGTGGTAGAGATGAGCGGACTCGGAGACGAGGGCGCTCGGCTCCGGCTGGGAAGACGCCAAGGGGTAGCCTCGTCGTCGTTGGATCTCCTGTACCTGAAAAGACGAGAGAGCTCGTCAGGGGTCGGACCTTGGTTCCGACCGATTCCCCTCCGATGCCAAAGTCGGATCCGATCTGATAGGTGCTAGGTGGGATCGGACTTGGGTCGCGGAGAGACCAAGCACCGATCCTCGGGCCGAGCTATGGAGTAGAAATAGTTTAGGTGGAAGAAGGTGAAAGAGTGGGTATGAGATACCTCCCTTATGGATCGCGAAGATCCGGCCTCCTGTGGATGACGACACCACTCCCCTCATATAGACGAATCATTCTAATAATGTGCCATGATGTGACATCATGGTCATCATTCATGGGGACGTGCAAATGGGGAAGTGTTGACCCCTACTAATTGCGCCCGTTTTGATGAGGGGATGAGTGCCATAAAGGTGGCCATGATGGCTGGAGTGGTGGCCTTGAGCAGTTGCCATATTGGGTGGGCAATGATGGCCAGAGTGATGGCAATTGGGTGGTTGCCATATTTGACGAGCCATGAAGGCTAGAGAGTTATGGCCATTAAGTCGGGCTATAATGGGTGAGCCATGATGGCTGGAGAGTGATGGCCATTTAAGTCGGGCCATAATTTCCTCCACTATGGGAGTTGGCAGCATTTTGGGCTTTCATCTTGGGTGGAGAAGTGCGACCCGCCCATGAGATCCTTGGGCTGGAGCCCAGGGCCGTAGTAGGCCGGTTGACTGGTTGTAGTTGACTTGGCTCCTCCGGGCCCGGTCAAAATAGTCGTATCAATATACATCGCCATTTTCAGTGTCCAACCAAGAGTTTGTGATTGAGAAGACACTAACCGAATTTACGGAGTTAGTTTTTACATGCTTAAATGGAGGTTCACTTCAAATACGTGATCGTGATAGATGAAAAGATAACAGAGTCTACTCTATCAATTTAACGATCATCGCCTAGGTTAATTATGCGCAAAAAAGTAGCGTGTTATCAGCATATCGTAGATTCACTCTGGAGTTTTGATCCAGTCTTCATATGAGGCTTGCTACTAAGACGTTTGTCCTCGCGATTCTTCATCATATACAATTAATTAAGATGACTAGCAACCTGAACAGCTGTGAGAGTTGAGGGCACGGCTCCTTGTCTTGCTCCATTTTGCATTTGATTCCGCGACCTTACTAACCATTAACTAGTATCCTCACCTTTCTGGGTAGGAGTAGGACAACCATTTCTACATACACTTCTACTCCATCATTCCATATATTGGCTTTCTCCAAGGCCAACTTCACTACAGGAAAACAGAGCAAAAAGGACGGCAAATATCTGTCCTTTTTGCCCAAATTCCATCCTTTTAGGTCGAAAAGGACGGATATAGGACGTAATATTTCCGTCCATTCAGCGATGTCCTATATTTCAGGTCGTCCTATTTACGTCCTATATTTTTACCTTAAGGACGGATATAGGACAAATAAAACCGTCGTAAAAAAGACTTAATTCGAACAATTTCCGTCCTAATTCCGTCCTACATCTTAATTAATTACTTCTAAGTAGCTAAGTAATTAGTCTTAATTAATTAACTACTCCGTCCTATAAACGTCCTTTAAAGCGAAAAATTAATTAAGATTTCTGTTCTCAATCCATCCTATAACTTCCTAAAAGTTTTCTATTTCCGTCCTATAGCCGTCCTACAGATTACAAAAAAGTTTTCAATCCTCCGTCCTGAAGCCGTCCTATATCTTCCTAAAAGTTTTCTAGTCTCCGTCCATTATTCGTCATATATCGTTCAAAAAATTTTCAACCATTCGTCCTAAAACCGTCCTATAGACCTCATGAGGTCGTCCTTGCTGAATTGTAGTTGTGAGGGAGCATGCTGACTACTATTAGGGTCTCAGGCTCTTCCTAAAAGGTCCTGCGACCTATGTGGACACCCATGTTACCTGATGGGACCCATCTGTACAGTTTAGCTGGGTTCCCCTTGTTGGCTATGGATGTAGGAAGACCAGATATGAACTGGGACAGT
The DNA here is from genome assembly GCA_030789695.1 of Scilla litardierei. Lineage (NCBI taxonomy): Eukaryota > Viridiplantae > Streptophyta > Magnoliopsida > Asparagales > Asparagaceae > Scilla > Scilla litardierei. The sequence continues at coordinate 574,008 of CM061138.1, read as the reverse complement.
TGGACGGAAGCAATATCATTTCCTCCTATGGAACCAGGAGCAACGACGAGGCATCGATGATCGTCGTCGTCGTTGTGTTTCACCACTCCATGCTTCAATGGGATTGATATCTGTTGCGAGCTAAGATCCGCGTACAATGAATTTGTTTGTTAGGAGAACCAAGGGAACGATGGTTGTACGTGGGGATGGAATTCAGGTAGGCGGTTAGACAGATAGTGAGGATAATGACGAGGTTGAGCGTGGAGCAAAGACCGACCACTGGAGCAACATCGCGAGAAGTCTGCCCTCCTGTCGCACTGCCGAGGACGGGCGTTGAATGCTATCCGCAAAGACGGGCTCACCTGCACACGTAACAGCTCGTTAGGAAGGCCGGGTTGAGGTCTAACCCTTAGCCTCTCCGATGCCTACGTTAGGATTATGACTTAGAAATAGGGGCTATACACGCAGGTCGGACTGAGAGTGAGCAGACCTCACGTGACGAGCTATCGTGGAAGAACAAAGATATGTGAGACCTTTGCCCTTGTGTGTGAATTACTAGAATCAGAGTTAATTGGCCAACCCTCTTCCTTGATGGAGGTAAAGGGGTATTTATACCTGATGGTTGCGGTTACGTGGGGCTGACCTGGCGTTCTGAGCTGGCCCATCTGTCAGCGAAAGCATTGGACGAGGATGTCAGACATATGCGTGTCAGCCATGCTTTTGTTAGACGGCGCAGCGGTCTGTGGCACTTTGTCAGGGTGTCAGAACCGAAAGCACCAACGGTCAGGTGGCGCAACGGCCAAGGGGCGCTTTGTCAGACTGTCGAGCGGTGGAAGCATCAGTGGTGTCCTTATGCTAGGTTGTTTGTCGTGTCCGATGAGCCAAGGGGTCGACAGGTGGCGTCAAAGGAGCGGGGCCGCCTTCGGACCTCTTGGTCGCCCTTGATGGGCGATGAGCGACCTGCTTGTATTACTGGCGAGCTTCGGACAGCGAGCGCCCACTTGGCTGGCGCGGGCGTGGTGTGCCCTCCCCGTCAAGTCAGGACGGTCTCCAGGGGCGAGAATCGACCTGCGGGATAAGGGGATGCGGCAAGCAGTCGGCTCTCCTTCGGTCGACGTGTCCCTTTTCGCCGGTCGGGGACTCGGTCGATGGAGATGCCGAGCTAGCTGCATGTGATCCGAGCTCTGGTCGAAGTCCGGGGTAGCTCTATCTTTAGGGCGTAACAATATCTATTATACAATTGACGACGTTTTTTGAATTTTGTCATACATTGCAGTTTTGTCGCAGTCATATTTTGGTTGCTAACTGGGACGCAGGTGGGGGCCCCGTGGGGGTTGGGTGTGGTTCTGGGCTTGGTTTTGGGATGAGGTTTTGGTAATTTTTTGCGTTTTAGTCCCCGTTTTTCATCCTTTTGCCCCTCCCACCCTCCCGACCCTCCACACACACATCCACGCTTTTTTCACTTTGACGACCGCTTCTCAATATTTGCGCCCGAACGATGACTGCCTAGGCAATTTCTAGTATATTTATAAAAGGGATGGAAGTAAGTAAGGTCCCCACGATCCATGGCCAGGCAAAAACGGGCCTTCCCGACTAGAGCAACATAAAAGTGAGATAGCGATGTTTGTTTATCAACATAAAACTTGTATGAAATCTTATGATATTAGTGTGTGAGAATTTGCTTTTTAAAACAAAAGAAATCTGTGTTTTAAAGTCTATATTTGATAACTAGTCAAGAAAATCATGGTCAGCAAAAAACCGGAGTTTACTACATCATCTGCCAAAGATATTAATCTGAAACACGCACTTTCGCTCCCTCAATTCGTTTTATTTTATTTTATTTTATATTTTATATCATCGTCGTCGATGTTCATTCCAATGCCGTTCACGTATTTTTGCACCCATCACAGTAATAATTCAAGCATTTTGACAACATCATCTCTTACACACGGAGGAGGAGAGGAGGAGGAGAGGGTACACTGTACAGGGGAGGAGGATGCAAGTGGGACCCACGTCCAGAGATGAGATGGGAGGCAGAGGGGGAGGGAGGTTGAGGGGTGGACGACGATGTCGGCGAGGGAGTCGCGCGCACGACCGAATTCCGCATTATCCTCTTAACTTAAAACATCATAACTGTTTCCTAATTACAACTGCTCCTCCCCTCCCCTCTCCTCTCACTTTCTCATGATTTCCTTCCTTAAATTTACTGTTTGTTAGCACATTGAATTAGCGTCATAACTAATGGTACTACTAATAGTCAATGACAATATGTTACCAACCGTTAAAGTCATGCCCCCACTTAATTAATATTATTTATTTATTATCATTAAATAGTTGATTAATGACTGACGAAACCCCACAGTTAATCACCTTTTTGGAATGTGATTAAAACGGCCTCAAAGTCAAGGGCGGAGCGCCAAAGGAAGGAGAGAAGAGGCGTGGAAAGGAGGGAGAGGAGCAAAGAGCAAACAAACATGCAAACAAGGAAACATTAATCACATTATTAGTCCACAACCAACCAACACAAAAAAACGCATCCAACAAATCATCGTTTCATATATAATATAATATAATATAATATAATATACGTAGAGGGGCCAGGAGGGGGAGAGAATGGGTTAATGGAGGAAGAAGAAGACAGACATGGTCTGAGACACCTGTGCCCTTTTGCTTTCCCTTTTCATCCTCCCTCTCTCTCTCTCCCCCTTCCCTTCCCTTCCCTTCCCTTTATTTCTTCCTTTGCTCGCGTGCTCTGATCGAATTTCTCCAATAAACCCTCGTTTGCTACTCCCCCCCCTCCCTGTAAGTGTAACGACGATTTAAAGATAGAAACGAAGCACGGAAAGGTAACCGTCCCAATCTCTAAGGCTGCTCCCTCCCTCCCTCTTCTTTCTTATTTCTCCTCAAAAGTCTCATTCTTGTGGGTGGAGGTGGAATTAAAAACATCAGGAAAACATAAGAAATTCTGTTTCTTTTCTTGTTCCCTCCCCCCTTCTTCATCCTTCTCCATCCTCTAACGCAACTTACGGCCTGTTCCCCAATTTTCCCATTTCGATTCCCCACCCTCCCTTTTTTAGTAAATCTTTACAACTTGACCCACATTTCCACCTTCTATTCTTTCTCCCTCACAACGGAAACCAATGTCTTCCCGCCGATAGAGGGAGACGACGAAGAAGCTATTTCCCTTTCCCTGGCATCAGCAGCAGCATCATCATCCTCAGCAGAGATGATGCTTGCCCCTATGAACACCACCAACCATCACATGGACCCCGATGACTCCGCTGACGTCGCGGCGACGACCATCGACACCGACAAGCTCAGCTACGAGATTTTCTCCATCCTCGAGAGCAAGTTCCTCTTCGGCTACGACGACCACCAGCTCTGGCTCCCTTCCCTCCCCTCCCCCCCTCCCCCTCCCCCTCCACCTCCCTCTGACCCTTCTTCCCTTATCAAGACCCAACGTGGTAAGGTCTGCATCCTCGCCATCGACGGCGGCGGCGGCGTCGGAATGCGCGGCGTCCTCCCCGGCAAAGCCCTCTCCTTCCTCGAGCAGTCCTTGCGTTCCAAGTCCGGCGACCCCAACGCCTCCATCTCCGATTACTTCGACGTCGTCGCCGGCACCGGCGTCGGAGGCCTCTTCGCCGCCATGCTCTTCTCCACCCGCGACGGTTCCCGCCCCGGCTACACCGCCGACGACACGTGGCGGTTCCTCGTTAGCAACGGCAAGCGCCTCTTCCGCAAGCAGGTCTCCGCCTCGTCGTCCCCCAGCTTCTTCAGCTGCGTCTTCAACGGCGGCAGCGGCGGCGGCGGAGCGACGGAGTCTATGGAGAGGGCGATGAAAGAGACCTTTGGTAAGGGCCTGACCCTGAGGAACACGGTGAAGCCGCTGCTGATCCCGTGCTACGATATGTTGACGTCAGCGCCGCTGGTGTTCTCGCGCGCAGACGCCCTCGAGAGCGAGAGCTTCGACTTCCGGCTGTGGGAGGTGTGCCGGGCCACCTGGGCCGAGCCGGGCCGGTTCGAACCGGTCGAGATGAGGTCGGTCGACGGGAAGACGGCATGCCTCGGGGTCGACGGGGGCCTGGCGATGAGCAACCCGTCGGCGGCGGCGATCACGCACGTGCTACACAACAAGCAGGAGTTCCCGTTCGTTAGAGGGGTGGAGGACGTGATGGTGCTCTCTCTGGGGTGCGGGTCGGGCGTTGGCGGCCCATGCGGCGGCGTCGCCGATTCGGGTTCGGGTTCGGGTTCGGCGGAGTACCAGAAGATTCGGAAGTGGGGGTCGAGGGAGTGGGCCCGGCCCATCGCGCGCATTGCGTCCGATGGGGCCGCTGACCTTGTGGACCACGCGGTTGCCATGGCATTCGGACAATGTCGGAGCTCAAATTACATCCGGATTCAGGTATAAAAAGCCAAACCCGTTTTGTTTTTAATGGTTGATGATACCCGTTATTATTATTATTATTATAATAATAATCCTTTTTTTCTCTTTTTGGGAAATAAAATGATATGGGGTTGTTGGGGGAGGGAGGATGAAGATAGGATGATAGTATGAGTTGTCACCATTTACTCAGCGTGTTGTCATGATCGTAGAAGCCATAGACAGTATTTTAGGTGAGGCCAAAGAGATGATATTTAATTTTAAGTCCAAAAAGAAGAACAAACCAATTGTATTAAATTCCAATTTCACAGACTGTAATATATATGCAGTAATGGTGTAGGCTTGTAGTCTATGTATGTATGTAGCAGGGCAGTGTTGGGCTGTTGCTGTCTCTTGTTGTCCCGTATCTGTATCTGGTGGGCACTCTGTGTTGCCCTTTCTATTTCCGTGTCGCTGCTCTGATGAGTCCATATTGTTACCTGTCTTGTTCTTTCTGGCAAATTTGGCAACCTGTTGTTATCCTTGTAAAAATCCCCAGTATCCTTTTACCAGACTAGAAGGTGAAAAATGTAGAAATATTTTACCGGTTGGGTTTAATTTGAGAACGAGGGAATGATGTTGAAGAAGATTTGAGATAATGTGCGTGTTATGGCAAAGGCAGGGCAAAGAGTTTGTTGTTTTACTTGGAATAATGTTAGGCCGGCACCTCTAATAAGCCTCCAACTACTGCTCCTAATGGTGATATGGGTGTAGTAGTCTGATCATTTGATTCCTAAATTCAATGTTTACTTTGGTTTCAAGTCCTCAAGTCTTGTAGAAATACTTCAATGTGTCTTTCTAGCTTCTGTAACTTGGAGGATTAATAGATATGCTTTAAAAAAAATGAATGATCAACGATCCATTATTTTTGTGCAGGCGAATGGCTCAAGCTTGGGGCAATGCAGCGCGGATGCAGATTGTGACCCGAGCCCTGGGAACGTGAAGATGCTACTGGGGGCTGCAGAGGAGATGCTAAAACAGAAGAACGTGGAGTCGGTGATGTTTGGAGGAAAGAGAATAGGGGAGCAGACAAACATGGAGAAGTTGGAGTGGTTTGCAGGGGAGCTTGTGCTCGAGCACCAGAGAAGAGGGTGCAGGATAGCTCCCACAGTTGCGTTCAAGCAACCGACTCCAACGGCCTCCGGTAACACCTAAGGCATTGTCTTTTTTTTGTAAGCTCCCTGCCACCTCTTAATTGCATCTTACATTTACATTTACATTTACATTTTGGCTGTTGTTTGTTTGATTTTGCTTAATTTTCATAGGAGCTTAGCTTTCCTGCCCATAGGATCATTAGAAGGGTGAGGGGGGGAAAAGGAGAGAATAGATACCTCTGTGATATATTTCAATGCTGATGGTGTCATCAGGAATTTTATCCGTCATCGGTGCATTTGATTTTTCAAGCACCCTTTTGATTCTCTTCGATTATGTGAAAAATTCAGAAAGATAGGTATGGTGGAAAATCTGGCGTTTATTTTTTTCTTTTATCATGTCGCATTGTATTCACAAGCTATGTAAATTTCATCTTTTGTAAATTCCTCTTTTTGTCTGTTGGAAATATAGATCAAAATCTAAATAAAGCTCTTTATTCTTTTTAGTTTTATGTACTGCTGAATTTATCGATTAGGACAGAGTTTGATTTAGGAAGAGAAGGGGTGATAAGAAGGAATACAAGCGTGTGATTATTATTAATTGGCAACTGGTGTTGAGATAGGTTGTCTGGTAGGTATTTGGATGTGTGTCTCAATGTTTAATGCCCCGGGACTAGTAAGTATAATGGGGGTATAGTTTTGGTTGAGAAAGTGTACAGGTTTCACATATCCACCAACCTTTGCCATTCTTAGTTTGTAAGGATGGAGTAGGTATTACTTAGGCATGAAATGGTGCAAGTCCGTCGTGATACATGTCGACACCATTGTTGTTAGGATCAAGAAGAAACAGACTGCACAACATCCATCCCATTCCCATCTAATACGGAGCGTTAAAGCTCATGTATTTGCAAAGCAACCATGCGTTTCCCCGAGGTGCGTTCAAGTGGGATCGAGCATAGAGCCATTTTCGAGCTCTTATGCTTGGTTGCTTTTCCATGGAGGTAAAAATAAAAGAAAACTAGTTCAATTCTATTCTTTTGAGAAGGGATACTTTGGGGTGGGGACCCAAACAACGACCATGAAACCCCTTTCTCCAAATTAGAGGCATTCAGCCTACAACTCTGGGAATAAACTGATCGATCCAAAAAGCCGAGTTGATGTATGAGAGTCGGGGGCCATGTCGCATCTCGGAGATGCTTTCTTTATTTGATATTCCAAGGTGTGAAGGTTTTAATTCTGGGGTCATCAAAATATTGCATAAATACTGGTTCGTGCATTCAGACTGCATCTAATGAAGGGCAATTCCGGTTTTACATTCTTCGTCCAAGATAACATGGACTATATATATTATATATATATCTATTATACAATTCACGACTGTTTTTTAATCTGTCTTACGTGGCGTCGAAAGTATGCTATTATGTAATTCACGACTGTTTTTGAATCTTTGTCCTACGTGGCGTCAAAAGTATGACTAGGACAAAAAATTTGATGACTGTGCTTTTCCAAATAAATAAAACTAAAAAATAACAAAAGTTTCCAATTTCAATTTTTCTTACCTTTCACGTTCCTTGGGGGAACCGAATTTGTGTGCACTTCTCATTAAAAAAAGTAACAAAAGTTCTCCAGTTCGACAATGTGCTTTTCCAAATAACCGCACACCAATTTTACAATGCACATCCCATTAATCTTATTTTTGTGCACAAAGTGTTTTTGTGCACATCCCCGTAACCGCACACCAGTTTGTGCACATCCCCGTAACTGCATAGACATTTTTGTGGACATCCCGGTAACCGCACATCTCATTTTTGTTCACATCGCATGCTCCTTGGGGTAACCATATTTTTGTGCACATCTCATTTTTGTGCACATCTCCCTAACCACACACACCAGTTTGCCAAAAAATATGATTCCGCAACCGCATCTTTGGGATAAAGCTCATCACACACCTCTCAACGCTGACGGAGGCATCCACGCCGAAGGCGGCGCCCGTGCCTTCGCTAATTTTTTTAATTTTTTCTTCTCCGTACACGTGTGCACGAGCAATTACTAGTCTATTCTATAAAACATGAAGATTTTGAATCTTATTCTACTAGGACAAACCTTTGGCCTAGGTGGCAAGTTTAACCTAGGTGGCAATGACAATTTTGGAGGGACTTAAATTTTGGGGGAAAACTTGAAATTTGGGGAACTTGAAATTTGTTTTTTTTTGGGGGGGGATAAACCGTGCCCTATGTGCACAGGTAATGACTAGTGTGTGTGTGTGTGTATAATGTTACCTCTGAATTCTCATTCCAAATCATCTGTGGTAGAAGATTGTAGATACCAATTTCAGCAGATGGTTTCAGCCCATTAGTAGTGAAGGCCGGCCCAACACGTTGGATGTGACCCACCAACGGGGACCTCCCGACACGTCGGATGTGAGCTATCAGCAGGGGCCTCCCAACATGGCTCGAGGGGTCTGCCAAACCTAACATCAGTATAGCCCCGCATGGACAAACCGACCTCAGGGTATGCGATCTGCCTCCCCCATATCTGCAGAATGACTTCGCTGCTCGAGGCCATCCCCATCAACCCATCATTGCCCACGTAGTCCACGTGACCAATGCTCTCTCTCCAAGTCCAACTCGCATTCAATACCCTTCTTATCTGTCGACACTGTTGGCGTTCTCCTACAAACTGGATATGTCCCGGAATCGGCAGCTTTACACATGACAATCATCTATTGGCATGCGACATGTAAGCAGGGGAGGGCATCCCCTTCGCAAGGTATGTTTTTTTGAGTCCTCAAGTCCTAGCAAGACATCTCCATCTCTCAAATCCTAACGGTCATGGGCACAACCACGTCTAACACATGCGTCACCACACACGGGCTATCTTACGCCCCACGCCTTCTTTCCTCCTTCAATTTTGCCTGACTTAGTCATCGGTGGGGAGTCGAGGTCCGTCCCCCAATCCGGGGGTCGCACCCCCTGGCCCCTCTTGTTGGATATTGGACACCACAAGTAGAGTTTTGGTGATGATTAAACAAATGATGGTACTAATTGTTATCAATAGGCGTGTATGTATCAAAGTATACGAAGCAAAAAGAAGAAAAGTTTAACAATGAAGCTCAAAGCGACGAAGTTAAACCAATTGGAGCCTATGGTCAAGATAGAGCATGGAGGAAGCTCACCCAAATGTAATAAGAGCTAAAGTTTCCTAGGCATTTAGACAACGGACTTCAAGCTACATCAAGATAGTATTTTTGGGGTATTTTGTTTATTTTTATGTCCATGTCCTTAAATATGTTAAATACCTTTGAATTGAAGCTCCACACTCACTTAGAATATTCTTTTAAAGCGATAAAAATTATTTTGAAAATATTTTGAACATATTTAAAGCGTGGGTCACACTTCTCCATGATACATGTCCATGTATCTGGAGGGAGTTGACTCCTGGAGTCTTGACAGACCCAGAGTGATTTCGTGTTGGGAAATGTGTGCTCTCGAGGCCAATTATTTATAATTGGTACATCTGGTTCAAAATGATTGTATGCTATCTGTTAATGCTTATCTGAGTACAATCATAATGTTTGTCTGCATTTTATATTTAGATAAAGTTTTAAGACTTAGTGCGATGTGAACATGTATCGAGATGAAGATCTCGATCATGGAGAAGTGTTTCGACCGTTAGTAGCATAAGTCTAAAACTGTTTGTAGTCATAGATGCATCGAGAAAGAACATCGATGCATCGGATAAACTATTATGTGCTTTGTCTTCACCCAGTGTTGGTGGTAATGATCTCAAGATCGTTCGATTTAGCAAAATCACTCCCGGAGTTTTTCACAGAACTTTTTATCACCAAGTCTGTAACCTAGCCGTCACTGCTGCCGAACCCTAATAGCATGCGCTCCCCGCAATCCACGATTCAATCAGCACAGATACAATCAAATCTTGATTCAGCTAGTCAACTGCAATATCCGCAACTCTTAGCCAGAATGAGATTCCTCAAAATCAGCAGGAGATCGTTGCGAAGATATTGCCGGCTAAAATCTCTCCAACCGTCTTTCAACAAAAGTAACCGAGAGATATAAATAGCCAATCAAATCTTTAACAATATTAATCAACATAAATACCTGAACTGTTAACGATAGTCACTTAGGATCGCAAGATCTCCAGTTTCGGATCCAAGAATACCGCGAACAAACAAGACCGCATAAAGACACAGCTTGTTGAACATTATGGTACAACATAATCTTCAACAATTCATCCAACATAGAAGCTGAGTCGATTCTCTCCTTCAGATTACTGTAGCTCGGTTGCAACATAACATTCAACAAAAGACCCAACATCTTTCAGATAAACCGTTTAACAACTTCAAGATAGTAAAGGGCAACCAATAATTATCAGAGTGCCACTTATGACAATGCAATCATAGATGCAATCATGAATAAAACCTAACAGTAACGAACCATGCCGTCGGGGGACGCCTCTCGTCGTTGGATCACCCCTTGGAAACGAAGAAGTGCATGAGGTCCACATCTTCTATGTTGACCTCCTCCTCACTTGTCGGAGTTCCGACAAAAATTGGCACTAGCGCCAACGGCGGCGGCGAGGGCGCCGACGACGTGGCCTATGAATCCGTGGCATCAGAGGAGGTGGGTAACTCAGACATTTTCTCGGATCAAGGGAAGAGAAGAATAATGAGGAACGCAGACACATACCGCCATTCCCCCTTTTTATAGGAGTAGTGGGAATCAACCCCAACCGTCGAATTGAGGCCATCCGAGCCCTCCAATCGCCACGATGGTACAACTGACACCAAGCACCAATCATGCAGTGCCACGTTATCAGCTCCTCGAAAAGCGCAGCCCGCTCAGATTCTTCAGTTAATATGGGTCAGTTCAACTGATCTTCCTTCACTATCTGACGCTTCAGTTCACGAGGCATGCCCATGATTGCATGCCATCATGAGCACCTCCCAACAAACGTGGCGCCCCCTCATTTCCTTGCCCCTGAAGCAAGGTCAGACGAAGCAAGCTGTATCTTCAGTTCAGTTCGTCTCATTGTCTCTCCACTCATAATCTCATAGTGGCAGCTCGGGGCCACAATGCCTGGCCAAGGGGACGAGGGGCCATTGTAGATACCGATTTCAGTAATTGGGTTTAGCCCATTAGCAACGGAACCCGTCTCTACACGTCGGATGGGACCCACTAGTGGGGACCTCCCGACACGTCGGATGTGACCTATTAGCATAGACCTCTCGACCTGTCTTGAGGGGTCTGCCAGACCTGATCTCGGCATAGCCCTGCAAGGACAACCCGACCTCAGGGTCTGCGGGTTGCCTCCCCCACATCCGCAGGATGACTTCGCTACTCAAGGCCAGTCTCAGCAGCCAAGCCTGGCCAACGTAGTCCAAACGACCACCGTTCACTATCCAAGTCCAACGCGCATTCTATACATGTCTTATTCGTCGACACTGTCGACGGACTCATGCGAACAAAGTCGATCGGCTATGTCTAGGAGTTGGCAGTTTTACACGTGGCAAGCATCCATTGACCCGCGGCCTCTATGTAAGCAGGAGGGCATTCCCTCCGCAAGATATGTTCTTTTTGGGTCCTGAATCCCTAACAAGACTTTTCCATCTCTCAAACCCTAACGGTCATGTGCATAGCCACATCCAACCCATGCGTCACCACACACTGGCTATCTTACACCCCTCACATACTTTCCTCCTACAATCTCGCCTGACTTAGGCATCGGAGGGGAGTTGGGGGGTCCGCCCACCAACCCGGGGGGTCGCACCCCCGTGTCCATCTGACGCCTTTGTTTCTCCGTTTCAGGTACTGGAGAAGGAGGATAGCCCGACAAAACCGACCTGTCTGGACTCAACATGTTGCGGAATTGCTCGCCCCCACGGACCGGTCCAGGCCTCCAGCGGCCTGACCCAGCCCAGCGAGAATCTGTGCATCAACAAAGATATAACCAACTGCACTCATACTCTTAAACAGCCTGTCATCACCATAGATTCTCAGTTTTCTTTTCCCATGGCATGCAAATTTTGTTGACCTCCTTGCAGATACTTGTATTTTGACACTGGGGAAATTAACAAGAAAATTGTTTCTTATTCGGCATCACCAATTGAATTGAGAATACCAGTTCCAAGAGGAGGAGACCCGTTCGTCCTGAATGTGATGCGTGCCCTGGGTAGAATTATCGGGCCTAATGATTAGGTATTCCAACCGCGTGCTTCATTTTATTTTCCCCGAGTTGTTATCATGGTTCATATCTCTCTTCTCTTCCCCCTCTCCCTCTCCCTCTCACTATCCTAGCCCCTTCTCTAATGGCAATGTATCATATTATACCACACACACAAAAAGGTTGAAGACCAAACTGGCCACGTCTATAAGGGCGTGCGTTTTGGTGGGGGCAACGATTGGGCAGAGGGGAAGAAAGAGAGCAGAGCATAGAAGCTGTCTGGATTATGGGGGAAATAGGATTCCTAATTCATTAGACATATATAATTCATGATTCTGATGAGGAGGCATTTTGTCATCTCATCGGCAGACTTTATTCACGTGCACGGTGCACTTGAGAATCTTCATGCAGTCTGCTCGGGTACTGCTTCCGACTCCCGGGGGACACCCGTTGTCCTTCATTTGTCAAGAAACAGAGCCTTGGGAATTATGGGTCGTGTTGGCTGTTAGCGACATGCTTGATGTTGTTGGCTGGGTTGCAAGTTTTAAAGTGAAGATCAATTATATATTAAAATGGGGTCTTGAAAACAAGAGCCCTCACTGGTAAGTTTTGTGTATTAAAATGGGGTCTTGAAATCAATTATATATTCATCTTGGCCACTGGAGGGAGACTTTGCCGAGGAGGAAGGGTTAATTGATTTGTGGGGGGGAGGGAGTGCAGGAGACATTTATTCCCAGTAGTAGAAAGGAGGAAAGAGATGGAAGGGGTGGATGAGTGGTTGTGGTGCCTCTGAACGGAAAAGCAATGACCAAATCAAAATCCCCCTTTTCCAGCAGCCTGCTCTTTGACTCTCTGTGTGATGTTTGCCAACCCCCAATTATTCCTTTTGCTTTCTATCTTCCCTCCCTCGTAATCAATTCTTCTTTGACCTCTTTCCTTCCTTGAGTAATGACTTTATTGGGCATTGGTTTGGCTGAGCCGGGCGGACCCAATTTTGGTGTTATGTGGCCAGTTCAAACCCGACCATATCCCCACAGTAGGGGAATTTTTATCCATGGAGATTTTATGGGTGATGACAGAGTGATGATCTTGATGGCTTTGTGTTTGTTTGCTTGCTTGTTTGATGATGGCCGCAACTTGGAAGCGGATGAGATTTCGAGTTTGAGGTCCCGCTCCCTCCAGATTTACCAAGTCAGTCGGCTTTTTAGAAAGGTGATTTGCTCCTCTGCTGCTGCTGTTGCTCTTTCAACCCACCAGCTGGCAGCAGGCAGCAGGCACTTTGGTTTGTTTCCCCACGGCCACGGGTGTATGCATCTCGATTCTCGATTCTCGATTCTCGATTCTCGGGTGGAGGAACAAAAAGGAAAAGGGAAAAGAAAATCGATAATGAAGCAGGAGCAATCCAAATTCTCGGGAGCCCAAACGGAATGGATACCTGACAGAGATGCTCAAAATAGTAGTGGGTTTGGAGTTACAGAGGTTGGTCCCTCCCATGACCCTTAGAACCCTATATCCAGCCTCCTCTTCCAGACAGCCTGTGGTTTGGAACAACTTCACAGATCCAAACCAAACAAGTAAACGGCCTATAGGTGATTAGGAGTTGAGCTTGGAGGTGGTGCACGGGTAGGCAAGGAACGTGAGGCAAGGGGGTGGTTGCAAATGTGCGAATGCTCCCCATTTGCGGATATTGATGAGAATAGGCGCAAGCTACAGTCTAGAAGAAATAACAAGCTTTCAAAGATCTTGTCATCTTTCTTCATCTGTGGGCCTTTGTATTTGTAACCCATTTATTGGCCATTTAGTACATGATGGATGGGCCTTTTAGATGGACCATATTTACCTAGTATATCCCCTTGGTAGGCCGTAGTAGAATTGTGGCAGATTGCGTGGGCCTGGCAAGACATGGTGTATTATGCGCCAAGGCTGCACCCCCTCTTGGGCAGTCTGAGTCAGACCCATTGTTGCATTGAAATCCATTCTCTGCTAAGTAATCTAACTTCAAGGGGTGGTTGCAAATGTGCGAATGCTCTTCTTGTTTGTGCAAGTGCTTTTATGGAATCCAAGGAAACAAAATCTATTGAACTTGTGAACTTGCTTTTTAAGCAGCAATAGAGTTGCCTAGTAGCAGTCAGCAGGAACAAAAAGACGCTCGGTATAACAGGGATGGTGACTTCTTTGATTTCTTGAGAAAAACAACGATTACAATGATTGCCTGACTACTGACTCACTCTAGATTAATCAAAACCACAAAAAATGTATGGAAAGCCAAAAAGAATTGAAATTACAGATTTGTCTGATTGGTTGTGATACGATTCCGTTATTCGCCGCTCATCGATGCTTTTATTTGCCGATGTAACAAACCTCACAAAAGAAAAGATCCCGTCACCACTAAAGGTGACATAACTCTGCTTTTTAACTAATGTGTGTGCCACATTCTCCTTTGATCTATTTTGACCGATTCCTTATTTGACTAATTCACATCCATGCTCCCTTCTATACTGTATCGGGGTGTTTTTTTTTAACCACTAAAGTTGTTTGAATATGGTATGGATGGGGCTGCTGACGTGGAGGACGTGGGCAGCTGTCTGGACGAGCTAATCTCTAGCTGCATGGGCTCCGATCCGAGCTATCTGCCACACAGGAAACTCGTCAGGGAGTCGGATCTGGGGTCCGACCTAACCTAATCCCCTCGGATACTTAAGTCCGTATGTTACTCAAATGAGGCTCGAGGTAATCTATGATAGATAGAAGGAATGTAAAAAAGAGGTATAAGGTCAGAGGAAGCTAGATCCTCTTTAAAAAGTATCTGACACTTGTCTGAGATTGTTATGGTTCTCCACTTGTGGAGTTGGAGTCGTTTGGATTGTACTAGGAATTCTGAATGTTTCCCCCCTCTGTCATTGCCTCAAGGACTTCTTATTGGCAGGCCGTTGCTTGGTAAAGCACGGGCTAACAAAGTTGCTTTATTGTCGGTATTGATGAGGAAGCATTGATTGGAGTAATGGTTAGTCCAGACATTGATAAACAAAACGGTCGCCATGAATGAAAGCCACAAGTGTTGTATCAAAGCCATTAATGCCATGAATGCATGCCATAATTGTTGTATCAATGGCATTCATCTTCCGAGCTCAACCACTGCAAATGTTGAGGTTAGGTAATGTGGCATGCATGATCGAGAAGTGACCCCGATCGTATAGTTAGGTCGGCTCGCGAGGTCGGCTAAGGGCAATAATAATCCACGATCATATGGCTAGATTCGACCCACGAGGTTTTCTGAGAATAATGATGATCCTTGATTGTATAAACAGATTCGGCCTGCAATGTCTTCTTAAAATAATAATAATCTCCGATCGTATAGCCAGATTCGGTATGTGAGGTCTTTATAGAATAATAATAATTCTCGATCATTTAGCCAGATTCGGCCCACTAGGTCTTGAGAATAATATTCGATAGGATAGTTTGGTCGATTTATGAGGGAGTAGTCCTTGATTTACGATTGATAAAGAGATAGATCATCATGCGAGGGGAGTGACCCCGAGCCTTACGTCCGATGAAGAGCTTGCTTGACCTGCGAGGGGAGTGCTCCCCCGCCTTACGGCCGATGAAGAGATGTGTTAGCATGCGAGGAGAGTGGCCACTCGTCTTACGGTCGACTAAGAGCTTAATCGGTCTGCAAGTGGAGTGGCCCCTCGCCTTACGGCCGATGAAGAGATTGGTCGGCCTGCGAGTGGAGTGGCCCTGCGCCTTATTGCCGACGAAGAGCTTGATCGGCTTGCGAGATTAGTGCCCCCTGCCTTACGGCCGATGAAGAGATAAGTCGGTCTGCGAGGAGAGTGGCCCAACACCTTACAGCCGACTACGAGCTTGATAGGCATGTGAGTGGAGTGGCCCGCGCCTTATATAAGAGCTTGATTGGCCACCCGCCTTACGGCCGATAAAGAGATAGGTCGGCTTGCGAGGGGAGTGGCCCCGCCCCTTACGACCGACTAAGAGCTTGATCGGCTTGCGAAGGGAGTGGACCCCGTCTTACGACCGATGAAGAGATATGTCGGTCTGCGAGGGGAGTGGCCTCGCGTCTTACGACCGATTAAGAGCTTGATCGACATGCGAGGGGAGTGGTCCATCGATTAATGGCCGATGATAAAGGTAGATCGGTCTCCTAGGGGAGTGTCACCGTCGACTTACGGCCGACTAGCCCGTGAGGTGTTTTGAGCTGATCTGTGAGCCTGCACACTTTATTGACAATATAGTGATAAAGATGGCTGATCAAATGCCCTCTTGGGGTACATTATCGAAGATGTGTCAACTCGATAAAAATATGTTAGCTTGGCAAAAAATAGAAACCGAAATAAACACAAGGGTTTGCTTGGTTAGCTTGCTTTACCGAAAATACATTTTCTAAGCTGTTGAACGAGCTCGGATGGTGGAGGCAGTATAAGTCGTCCCGTGTATGTCGTCCTGTGTGGGTCGTTCTCGATATGTTGTTGTGGATAGGTTGTTCTTGCCATGCGTAGGTTGTCCTCGCCATGCGTAGGTCGTCCTGTATAGGTCACCCTGGAGGTGAACTTGTTGAGTGGATTCCCCAATTTGTATTTTGATGATGAGCAAACATAATTAATTGTGACTAATCCCATGTTTTGTACTAAATGAAAGCATCGTTAATATAATTTAAGGAATATCAAATGCAATGATAGCTTGAGTCAATGATGCAAGGAAATAAAATAATTAAGTGGAAGTCAAGTGGAAGTCTTCGAGGCATTCAATAGTAAGTGAAGGGGATAAATGTGTAATTGTTTTAGTTCTTCATCTTCTTGTTGAATTAGAATGTTAATCCTTGAATAGACTTGATAGATTCACTTCCATGACACTCACAACATTATAGTTCATTCATCATTTGATTCTCATAGGGTTAGAACTTATAAAAGATCAAAGAAGAGTTTTTTGCCTCCCCAGATGATTGGTACTTGAACCCCAGACGTCTGGCGTGCATGCATTTTACTATGGCTGAAACCTAACCTAGACCAGACGCCTGAGGTTCTCATACCAGATGTCTGCAAAGTGTGTCAGACGACTGGGTGAAGAACTCCAGACGTCTGGCCATTCATGAGATAAAACTCCAATAGCTCTGTCTCCACAATAAGATTGATCCGACGTTTGATATTCTCATCCCAGACGTCTGCATAGTGAGATAGACGCATGGGTGATGAACTCCAGACGTCTGGCTCTTGTAGACCAATAATTCTAGTAACCATGTTTCTGCAGTATGACTTATTAGATGTCTGAAGTTATCATCTCAGACGTCTGCATAGTGAGTCATGCTTGGGTGATGAATTCCAGACGCCTGGCGTTTAATGACCAAAATTTCAGTAAATCTGATTGTTTCCCAAGCAGGCTGATCAGACTTTTGAAGCTTTACATCTAGATGTGTACACAGTGGCACAGACGCCTGCATGTTGAACTCTAGACGTTTGCCAACTATCGACTGGCTTTTCCAATAACTTAGATTTTGAAACCAGTTTGATCGGGCGTCTGAAGCTATGTACCCAGACATCTGCATAGTACCACAAACGTGTGGGAAGCCTTTTCCAGGCGTTTGGAACTAGCTGTTTGATAGCATTAATTACCTTGTCAGCCAGTACTCCAGGCGGCTGGCTAGTCTACTCCAGGCGGCGGTGACTAGGATTTATGCCCGTTAATAGCTGTTTACATCATTAAATGCTGGAGATCTTTGCTGGATTTTGGTGTGATTCTTAAGCTTTATAAATAGTGTTTGTTGGCATATAATTCAAAACTCTTGGAACATTTAGAGAATAAATTCCTTACATTGAATAGCATTCAAACATCAACAAGCTCTCAAGCTCAAACTTCTACACTTGTCCCTAAAATCTTTCAAGGCAATCAAAGTTGATCTTCATCCTAGCTTTGTTCCTCATTCGAGACAAGTAGTAAGTGATCATACTCTCATCATTTAGAACACATCACATACACCTCTTTGCCTCATACTATGAAGTCATTATTCAAGGCATATGTTGTGTAATTTATTTCATATTGAAGTGTTTCAATTCTTTTCTCTTTACTTTGTTGAGATTACTCATGGTTTGTGAGAGTGGACCATTTTCGGGTTGTGAGAAGCGGTGATAAAGGTTGTATTGGATTTACACTTACAGATATTTGGCAAGTGAGATATTAGTGGATAATAATCACTAGCAAGATTTGTTGGTTAGTTGCTGGAGTAGGATTCCAGGGAGTCAGGAATTGACTCAGGAGAATCCGAACCAGGGTACATAATTTGTTTGCATTTGCAATTTCTGTGTTGTTTTTATCACATTATTTATTCCACACATTTAGTTTCATTAGGGATTTTAATTAGGCGTAAATTCCTTTTTATTATCATAAAACACTATTCACCCCCTTAGGTCCTACAGAACTGCTTGCTTTGCTTCAATTGAGGTTCTGGATGTGCTCCCTAGTTCCCGTGAGAATGCATGAAACTGCTCCAAAGTCACAAATCGTGGCTCGAGCATTCCATGAGGAGAAGAACTGGGATCCACTGAGAGCAGAGTGATGTCTGCCGCCCCTTCGAGAGTTCGCCTTTCAGGTCTTTAATTAGTGAAACGAGTCATTATTAATGTGGTTGACGACGTGGATATCGACTTGTTTCACGAATGGCGCCAAATGTTTCGGGATGT
Source organism: Scilla litardierei (assembly GCA_030789695.1). Classification (NCBI taxonomy): domain Eukaryota; kingdom Viridiplantae; phylum Streptophyta; class Magnoliopsida; order Asparagales; family Asparagaceae; genus Scilla; species Scilla litardierei. The sequence continues at coordinate 555,649 of CM061138.1, read as the reverse complement.
TTTATCACCACTGAATTTGTTGGAAGATGGTATAGATGCAGCTGCTGACGTGGAAGACGTGGGCAGCTATCTGGATGTTGGACGAGTTAACCTCTAGCTGAATGGGCTCCAATTCGAGCCATCTCCCAGCTATCTGCGACACAGGAAGCTCGTCAGGGGGTCGGATATAGGGTTTAACCTAATCCACTCGAATGCTTAAGTCAGTATGTGACTCAAATGAGGCTCGAGGGAATCTATGATCGATCTGTTAGAGCGACTCACCGATAGCTTACGCATGAGCTATAAAAGGAATGTAAAAAAGAGATGTTAGGTAGGAGGAAGCCAGATCCTGTTTAAAAAGTACTTGATTTTTGGTTGAGATTGTTGTGGTTCTCTGCTTCTGGAGTTGGAGTTGTAGTCGTTCGGATTGTACTTGGAATTCCACCCCCCCCCCCCCCCCCCCCCCCCCCCCCCCCCCCCCCCCCCCCCCCCCCCATCATCAAAGACTTATTACAGGTAGACCATTGCATGTGAACATACAGACAAATAAAGTTGCTTTATTGTCAGCATTGATGGGAAGGCATTGATTGGAGTAACGGTTAGTTCAGACATTGATGAAGAAAACGGTCGCAATGAATGTAAACCACAAGTGTTATATCAATGCCATAAATGCTATGAATGCATGCCATAATTATTGTATCATAGCCGACAATGCGTGTGCTTAGCCCGTGTATGGTCCCAATCATTCCTTGACAAATCTTAGTGTCAAGGAGCATTAACCGATTTAGAAGACACGTATTTCAAATACAGGCAAGTAGTCGATAGTGCATCTTCCCAAAAGAAAAGGGTAATAATGCTGAATGCATTCGCCATCATTCATCTTATGTCTAGTAACATTATATCCCTTTTTTAAACCACTATAGAGTGAATCCTTATTATGTCTTGTAACACTATAGATTGATTCCTTTCTCAGTACACACTACACAGTTCTTGGAACTGTTCAGGTAGACGCTTGTAGCCACGGTCCGTTCTAAAGTGTCTTCACACATCTGGAAACACATTATCCATCATATATACCCAAGTACCTTATAAAGTAGTTTAATGATTTCTGTTAAGATAACTATAATTATGTATCTAGTAAATTGTATTGCCCCTTGGGTTCTTGTTGTCTCTTAGTGTACTGTGCAAGTGTCTCTTGGGGTCTTGTGCCTAATCATGATTCATGTAGTATATACGTGTGTGTGATCACTCTTGTTCTTCGTAACAATTTCGACTTTAAGACTTCGCCGCATGGGTTCGCAAATGTCAAAGTGGACAAGATCCAATGAAATGGATCCGCATTTTGTTTTACGAAACAACTTTCTTGTGACACTGCTAGCTAAAACAAGACTAATAAGTGGGCAAAATAATCTTAAGAGCCTGCCTAGGGTCGCTCTTTTAGATAGGTGTATAATATTCAGATCTACCCGATATGTCCTGATATATGCTATGCCACTTCCCAGATGCCATTTTCCCAATCCCAAGGATAACAAACAAACCCTGAGATGCATGATGCTCACCTACTCAATTATGTGTCTGTGACGGCACCTAAAGAGGCTGAAAGTTGGTCTTTGGTATATAGATGCTTAATATTCCAAGAGCAAGTGAAACAGGGGGGTAAAAAGGGTTGATTGCATCTTATATTATTGTAATACCTTTCTGCATCATATGTTGATGTTCTCTCTGCTTTGTGTGTGTGTATACACGTAGTAGGGGAAATTCTTGGCTTTCTCCCGATTGCTCACCAGTCAATGAGATCATCACGTAGTTTAATCATGAACATACAGCTTCCACTGCAAGGCTCTTTACGACCCCAATGCATGGATCTCCAAACTTCTTTGTCGACACGGCAACACTGCAACTTTTCAATCCGATGCATGCCTGCATTGACATAATGTTCTACTTAATGATCAGAAACCACATAACTAGTGTCATCCAAAGAGAACCAAAAGATGTTATGTTTTCAGAATATGTACCTCTTGCACCAACGAAAGTGCGGTGTCGCTGCTGCATTCCCCATCTCTGAAACTTCCGCATGTGCCTTGTGGGGTTCCAAAACTCGCAAACTTGATTGAAGAGATGTTCTGGTTGGGATTTTGGCACTCTAGATGAATCCTGGGTCTATGTCTGCCTCTTGATATCTGCCGCGAAGAGGCCCAGGAATAAAGAGGAGGTGGGTGTGACTCTGATACATGCGCACACAAGCTCGCCGTCTGCCTGGTAGCAAATGATATCTGGGTTGGGTTTCCACCCATCTCCTCAAAAAGCACCAGACTGTTGCCATTAGGTTGGACAAACGAACGGGGAACATGATACCTGATCATGGGAGATTAATATAAGGTTTAGTTTATTAGATCAACTTATGATTATCAAGCACTGATATCTAAAATAGACAAGTGTTGGTTGTTACAATTGCTGAGATGGCTTCCCACAGTTCTTCAAGCATTTGCTTGAGCTGTAAGCTCCTCTGTAATTGCACGAAGTGGCACAGCCGTTCTGCGGTGAAACCCTAGTCGGCCAATACCGTCCAATACTCTGCCCGTTTACCCAGGCCTCCCCCTTGCCCATTCCCGTGAAATCAATGGCAATCGGATCGTTGCCGTTGGGGGCATCAAATGTAGTCTGCACCAAAACTTGCGAGGTGAGTACCTCGAGATTGGGACACAACTACATGTATACAGGCAGATGTCCTTATGACCCCAACTTGTGACTACACCAAGTGGCAAGCCAACGGGTACAGTACACATACCTTGTACCAAATAAGAGGTTGGTTCGTTGGCAAGGTAGAATCTGAAGTACTCCATGGTGATGAACCTACGGATTCTTCATACAAGACGGACTCTTCACCTTTAAGTCCAACCTGAACACGCACGAGAAAGACAGGAATAAACAAAACAGAAGTTGATTCTCCCGCGTAATCCGGAACTTGACTCTATGAAGAATTCACATTAATACTTGTATAGAGATCTATTTCGGGCTTGAAAGCCGGAGATGTTCGTTTGTCATTTTCAAAAATATTGCATGCCAATAAATTTTATAGCAGAAGGCACGGAATGCTCATGAATATAAACACCAGGACAGGAACCTGGTATGTCCACTGTTGAGAAGACAGATCTATAGATCCATTCGGCCCCTTCAGCTTCACAGGACCAGTAATTCCAGCACCCACCAAGTCATAATATGCGCCGTAGTTCTGTAAATAAGCAAGTGGACATGCATATTTAGTTAATCGATGATCGCTAACAGAATATTTTCAGTGACATTCAGTTCTAAAGAGAAGCTGTTGAGGGCGAAAACATGTTCATGGGACTTAAAAGCCAAAAAATAGTGTACTGGGGAAAAACATAGAGAAAAGAGAGAGGAGAAGAAGACGTCTCAAGAAACCCAATTGGGGACAAACCAACCTGCAGGCCCACGGTTACACTCAAAAGGTCAATCTTGTTGCTTCCCGATGCCAGCATGATCGGCTTCTCAAAGGAAATCGAATTACCACCGCTGCCTATCCCACTCCCTGTCCAACAATAGACAAATTAGTAACCCAAAACTCGGCTCGAATCATGGAAGCATTCTTTCGTTTTTCACATACAAACATAAGCAATCTCCCGGTACTTTTCTTCCAACATTTGCATGATGCTATATGAGATCATACCAAGAGTAAAGATTTCAAATGTTTCATAAGCTTGTTGCACACATTACCTACAAATTTCCCATTTACAAATGCATGTAGAACGTGGCCGAGAGACTCGACATGAATATTAGTCTGAGTCCCGTCTTGAACAAAAGCTTCATTGCCATCAATCTCAATGCTGCCATATTTAAGTAAAAGCCATATACTGTCAATAAAAAGTTGAGAGCATTCTACTTTCTTACGAATAAAAAGTATATGAACAATCGTACAACCTTGTTGAATACCACAAATAGTCACTAGCATCAGCGGTAGTATTTATCTGCTCCAGTAACCCGGTTTTTGTGAAGGCATTGCTCTTTGAAATACCCACAGGTTCATTCACAAAACTCCAACCCGACCGGAGCGATTTAGAGGAACCAAGGGGTTGATCTATGGCTTGATTTCCGTCGTTCAGATATCTCTCCTCTACACGAGCAGCTTGGGAGTTAATCTGACAGGAAATTTGCCCTTTAGCTCTACCAACTTTCTCGCATATATAAAATTGAATCTAATTTGGAGAACATAAAAGAACACTAAGATAAATGTACTGAACACATATTATATGGTATTTTGATATGGTATCCTGGACAAGCGCATGCAACGGGACATACCTGGCGAATGTAGTATCGTTTATGGTTTATGCAGTAATATCTTTTATGGTTTATACATTACGCTATCTCACAATCACAGCCATTAAATAGAGGACATGGACGGTTTCATGATGTCCCAAAATGCCAACTCCAAATCCAGCCATATTAATTTCTATTCATATCCTTTGTTTGATTATTCGCTCCCAGCTTTGGCAATTCTTATTCTTATTCTTAGTTCAAATCTGTATCTATTATTAAAACATTACGCATTTTACTTATTGGATGAGAAACTTTTATGTTTGGACGGAAGGTTAAAGGTTAAAGGTTGCAAATACTAACTGCTACATCAGATATCACATGTGCCGTACTTGTTTCCTGGACCAGAGTCGAATGTTTTTGGAATAGACTCTAATGAAAAAAGGAATATCAAATGGAGAACACGTTATCGTGGCATTTGCAGTGATATAACAGAAGCCAAGTTTACCAGCAAAAATATGTAGACACTTCTTCTCCAAACAAAAAATCTAGTAAGACCGAGAAAAGCTAATACATCAAATGCCAGGTAAGTTTTTTTACATGCAGAATGAATTAATCAGTGATTGGGTGAATTGAACTGCGAGGGTAAAATAATTGACAACACCATCACAAGCAAATGATGGCACACCTGGGCAGTATTGAAGACCACGTTTTTGCAGTCAGGAAGGATGCTCACAGACCATGCCGGTAGATTATACGACTTGCCATTGAAAGTAACACTGGCATCAGACGTTCCGAAATTGGCAAGGAACGCTGCACAAACACCTGATGCTGTCTGATACACATGGGACTAGGTAACAAAAGTGAAAAAGTAAGTAAAATCCTGGAAAAAATGATCCTTGAGAAACGTTAATTGCAAATATCAGGAGGGATCATCAGGATCCTAAACAAACAAAGGGCTATGTGTAGTTATTAAACATACCTCTAAATTTGGGCCAAGAGAAGTGTAAGCTGGATCAGTAGCCAACAAAGCTTCTTCACAGAGCTTTATGGACGCATGTAGATCCTTCAGGTGACCCCACTTGGGTTGCCTAATCATGCCTAGCAATAGCATGCACACGGATAAACAACAAAGTCATCCCAAGATTTTAGCTTATATAACATAGCTTAATAAAAGCAATATCTTATTTTTTTTTTAAAATCTTCTTTATTGCATGTTACATACATAATCTTCAACCCCAGTTAATGTGAAATTTAACTTCTCCCACCACATCACAGGGAACCCCTAGGCTAAACAGGCGCGACTCAAGAGAGGGAACGCCGTAAGTGTTACAGGATCAAGAGGGTCATGAGCTTACCATACTCGTCGATAGGAGCGTCATAATCATAACTTGTTGAGATGAATGGCCCCCCAGAAGTTCTACCAAAGTTGGTTCCACCTTGATACTGCAAAGGTAACCCATTAAATCAATAATTTCCCATTTCTCGGTATTAGCTTGGCAACTGGGTAAAGAAGGCTATGATGGCATTTGATAAACAGAAGCGAAAAGCTTATTCATTCAGAAACGCAATGAGCAAAAGGAAATAAAAAAAAGAGGGCAAATTCGATACCATATAGTAGTTCTGGAAAGTACCACCACGCTCGTAAAATCGGGCAACTGCAAAGGCAAGGTCTTCAACTGGTCTGTATGGCACCGCACCCCCAAAAGAAAGGAACCTAATTAACAAGGGAGGTCTAATGAGAAATGCAATAAAGTTGAGGGATCAGAGTGACAGGCATGCTGAAAATATTGAAATAAAAAAAACAACGCTGAAAAAGGTGGGAAGGCATGATGATGTAAGCGTATCTGTCCGCCTTAAAATTTGTTGAGTTAAAGTTTGGGCACAGTCATGACACAGAATTGCCAACCAGAAATGCAAAAACAAACTATAAGTAGGATGACAAAGAAAGCGCTGGATGTCTTGCCATCCACTCCAGTTCTCTGTCCACATCTTCGGCGTATTGTTAGAGTTTGGAGTGAACTGGTCGCAGTAAAATCCGTTGCAGGTGTTGATCTGCAAATTAAAGAGCCCATTCATTTCTCTAATACCCCCAATCGTATTGTATGTTACGCATATTATTACCCAAGGGAGAAATCTTATTTAATATGACTTACAATGGGACTGGGGGCATCAGCCTGCTGGCACATCACCCAGGGGACCCCGGTGTCCTGTGAGATGGCCATGGACGCCGCCCAATTGACATAGGATTTGCCTCCGGCGCCATACGAGGCCTCAACGTTTCCATACTCGTTCTCAATCTGCCATGAAATTGAACTCGATGACCGACCGAGTAACACATGATCGATTGATTAAAGTGGTAGTAGCTGGCTAGTATATATGATATGGGTACCTGAGAGAGGATGACGGGTCCGCCTTGGGAAGCGAACAGGTTATCCTGCTTCAGCATGGCCACGATCTTTGCAGTGAAGCGCTGCATCTCGGCCTTGAAAGGCTCGTTATCGGTCCTAAACTTGATTCCAGGTATAAAATGTAGCCAAAGGGGAAACCCACTGCATTAAATTGTAGCAATTGAATGTATTAATTACTTAATTTCCAATTGAATTGATTTTTAAGCGACGGCAATGAGAGGCGGTGGGAAATAAACAGGGGGAGTACCCGTAGTTCCATTCGGCACAGACATAGGGGCCAATCCGGAGGTGGACGTAAAGCCCGGCGTCGGCGACTGTCTTGATGAATCTCACTAAATCTTTTCTTCCTTCAAAATCATACTGTATGCATGTGTACATGTTATCCGATTCCAACAACAACAACAACAACGAACAACAACAAGAAGAAGAAAAATGGGGAAATATGATAGAATGAGAGGGATATATATAATACCTGATCGCGAGAGGGTTGGTGGATGTTCCAGAAGACATAGGTCTCAATGACATCCAGGCCGCCGTCTTTCGATTTCTGTATCAGCTCCGGCCACATCTACATGCGCATCCAGTGTCAACAGCAACAATAGTTATTATATTTTAAGGTAATCGATCCTTTTAATTTAACTCATGGATCGAACTCGAAGAGAGAAGAAGTGGAGTACTGAGAGGAAAATTAGGCAAGGCAATCAACCTCGGGGGTACTACGAGGATAATGGATGGAGCCAGAGATGAGAAGCCGGCGTCTGCCATCGATGACCAATGCTCTGTGATCGTAGCTCACAGTTGCAGCGGCAGCAGAGGTGACGACGAGAGCGGAGAAGGAAGGAAGTAACAACAGCAGATGGAGCACATAATTGGTGGAGCAAAACAATAGAAAGAAGAGCAATCCCTCTCCCATCTCCACTCTTACTCCACAGCACTGCGACTGCGATATCCCTTTGAGAAGCAACGGAAGAATATTAATGGGAAAGAAAGGAATGAACAAGGATGGCTTATATCTACCACAACCCTTTTTTTGGATGTTTGTCACTTCAACAAGCCCATCACATAACAAGGCGTAAAAGCAAGCAGTTAAGTTTGCTTCTTTAATCTAGATACTAAAAGCAAGTAGATCAATTTCTTCGACTCACTACACGCATCTCTATTATTGGATGGCTTAATTGTTGGGTTGGATGCAGCCAACTCTTCTTCTTTCCCCTCTTTCTCGTAATCCAAATCAAACAAGCAATCCCACTCCCCATCTCTATCGCTCTTGGCTTAATTTCCACCTACACTCATCTTTAAGTAGTTGTTTAGTATGATCCTATCACCCACTACTGCGGCCATGGCATCCGCACTCACCCAGCCCCATTCCTATTGATGGATCGACCTATTATTGATTTCACACGGCTGGTTATTATGATTTTCCTACTGAAAGCGCTATTATTGCAATTTGCGATACAGGTTTGCAGAAAGAGAGAGAGGTATAAAAGGGTAAGTAATGGAGCAGGTGGCAACAGGCAGGGCCAGGGCATGGACACTGCATTATTATCAGCAACATCCATCCATCACATCGACAGAATCCACCATGCACCGACGCAAGTTAAATAACCACGACCCCATTTCTATTTTCTATTTTCTAGGTGTGGGAAAGCAATAGCAAGTGGGGAAGCAAGAAAGAGAGAGCCATGGCCCATGGAGCGGCTCTTGTTTTACTTACCGTTGCCTTTAAATGACTTACGAAAGCGACAGCAACGGAACACAACACAGCAACACAACCAAGATGTGTAAGAGAGAGTAATGGCCATTATTAGACCGACGCCTGGTCAGCACTGCCTGCAGGCCTCGTGATCCAATTGAGCACCCAAAAAAAACAATATTTAAAAATATTAAACGGATTAGCTTCTGTCCAATTTTTTCTTGATTTCCCGCCCATTACGGAACGCTGTATCAGCAGGAGATTCGGACATATCCCCCGGCCCGTGGGCACACAGTTGGGCAACGATGCTGATGCTGTGTGAGATTAGAGTGGATTCGTGGTCGTGGTCGTGGTCGGTGCTTCAACCTGCTTTTACATGCGCTCGGGTTGCGCGCATCACCAAGTCTGCAGGCTACAAACAAAACAGGCGCAGCTGCTCTCATGTCCTTGGTTCAGCTGCACCTGCTCCGCTGCTCCGCTTATGTCCTTTTGCATAATGATATCTCCCTCTTTCTTTTGCTTCACTTTCTTATTTTTTTTAAGGGAGAACAAGGTGTATTACTTTCATACGTCATATGTAAAGGTATTTATATATCCTCTCATATAAAGCAATCAAGTACAAGCCTATGTCTCTACCATGATGTTGTCAGAATTGTCTTCTGACGCACACCAAGCATCTTAGTATGTACTACAATCTTTTCGGCCACCACGTGTCAAGAATCAGATTCTTGACGATGATAATAAGGGTGGGTCCCTCCATTGCGTGGGGGTTGCTGCAGTACACGCGTGACCCAACCAACCCATTCCTATTTCCTATGAGCTAGCCCGACCCAATTCCACTTCCAATCAAAATACCCAATACCCTAATGCAGTTACCACATCCTTTATGAGTTTGTTTTGACCGGGCTCCTTGGCCTCTTCTTCCCTCCATTGCCTTCCTGGCTTCCACCCACACCATCATCATGCACCTTCCATTTTCACTTTCCCAACCAACCCCATCCCCCTTGGTCATCCCTTTATGATGCCCATTCCTTATGTGCATGTTGAATTTTGTCACTTAAAAAACATCAAAAACACATCATACTCAACCCAATAAATTTTCTCCTGCTATGAATAGGACCCATTGGGCCTATTGGATATTCACCTACATGAGTAACCAATATGAATACTATATAAAGGAGGCTAGGGGTTTCCTAGTTCCAATCTTCTCCAAACCTGTTTCTCCTTCACAACACGTTATCAGCACGATCACGCTCGATGGAAGAAGCGATGGCTCGTGAGAGGAAGGCGTCCAGCGGAAGCTCCGTCAATTTTTTTCACGACGTAAAGCTTTGCGAGACGATGCAGATTTTCTTTTCGGGCATCCCTCATCAAACTTCGCTAGATCTAGTGAACAGATTTAGTGGGTAAGCCTAAACGTTTTTCTAGATCTGATAACATATTAAAAGTTCAATTTTTATGTGATTTAGAATAAAATAGATAATTGTTTATGCAAAGATCTAACTTATTAGATCAAAAACTTAATTGTTTATATGCAAAACTGATTAAAAATTTAATTTTTATGTAATCTATCTGTTATTTGGTAGATTTATTAGATCATTTTGTGCAAAATCTTGTTTATGATGTCCCATAATTTAAAAATCAAAATCTGATAAACCCATGAACTGCCTGAACCCGATAGCCCCTCCTCGCCAAAGATCCGACAGATCCGGCGTAAAATCCGGCCGAAATTCCGGTAGAAAAGACCAAATCCGGCAGAAAAATGCCTAGCCGCACCTCCGGGCGCGATGGTGGCAACTGTCGCGCCTCCGGGCGCGGCGGGAGGCCGCCCTCGCCGGCGGCTGGGGAAGGCCAGCCGCCAGTGGCGGCTGCCTCCTCCCCAAACCCTAACCCAAAATTAGGGTTAGGGTTAGGGGAAGCCCATTTTGGGCTGTTGGGCTAAAAGCCCAACTAAAAAAATAAAATAAAACAAATCTGAAATTAAATTGTTTGGGCCAGAAGTCCAAACAAAAATAATTCTCAAATTTTTACACACATGTGCCCTTTTCTTGGGCCAACAGTCCAATAAGAAATGCAGGGGGGTGCTGGCAGTCTGCAGGGGGTCTCCGTCAAGGTGGCGGACGGCGGCGTGCCGTGGGGTGCATGGTGATGGAAGGGGAAATGGGGAAGGACGTGGAGCTTGAGGAGTAGGTGTTGGCGGTCGTTGTGGGGTCTCGCTGGAGCTCTGATGGGGAGGGAGAGGTAAGCGAAAGGGAGAGGGTGCAAGGCCGTGTGAGAGTGAGGGTTAGTTATATAGGTTTGATATAATAAATAATAATAATAATCATCATCATCATCGTTAATATTATAGTTGGATCTGACCAACTTAGGGAGGTGGATTAATGGAGTGGGGTTTAGGGTAAAAGTAAAAGTAACCAGGTAAAGGTAATAGTAATAATGTAATTAGCGATCGTAATTTGTAAAAAACGATATAATACTATATCAGATTTCACAGACGACTCCGAAAATTTCCCAAAACATAACCACGGGTTCTTATCTTCGCAAGGATCATGAATACGAAGTCCATTTCAAAGTTGAGCTATGGAGATACGAGTTTTGGGCCAAACCGTTTGGTGTGTGGGTTTGCGGGTTCTAGGTCGATTTGACTCTAAAAAATTACGAAAATAATATGGGGAGTACTAAATGATTATATAATCATATTATAAAAGTTTGAAACTTTTTTGTAACGTTTATATAGAAAAATAATTAACAAAACCGTTTCAGTGATATTTATATTAGAAAATATTATTTAAACTTTTTAAACTTTTTAAAGATACTTAAACTTACGCATATATGTCATAACTAGTTTGATGATATGAAACATATTTTTTAATAATTGATTTGAAACTATTTTTGATATAAAACTCCAAACAAACCATTTTAAAATACATTTAAAATAAAAATACGTAAAATACGTAAATACTCGTATTGGCGGATACGTGCCATCATAGGTGGTCTTGTCCACTATGTTGGCAGAGTATATGACACTGACTGAATCGATAAAAGAGACGATATGGCTCATATGCTTGATGGACGACCTAGCTAGGGATATATCAAAAGAGGTTTGCACTGTGATAGCCAAAATGCGGTGCACCTAACGAAGAACCAAGTCTTGCACGCACGCACCAAGCATATTGACGTGAGATACTACTTTGTTTGTTAATATGTGGGCGAAGACAACGACGACATCAACTTGTTGAAGATCGGAATGGAAAACAACCTGGCGGACGTGCTAATAAAGGTCGTATCCGGAGCCAAATCCAAGCATTAATTGCTTGGACTTGCTCAGCATTGTTTTGAGATGTCGATGGTGGCCCTAATGGAGGCATTGAGGCTCGCAAGCGCCAGTTAAGCCATGGTAGGGGCATTGAGGCTCGCAGGAGCTAGGTGAGCTCTTCCGAGCTAGTTGAAGGGAAAACGAGATGATTCTCGACGAGGTGAAGCATTGAGGGTTGATTGTGTGACAAAGCCCTAATCTCGTCAAGGTGGAGAATTGTTAAAGTTGGCTCGATTTGTGGCGCTAAAGGAGATGGAGATGTGCATGCAAGTAGTCATGCATGAATAGCTTGCATGTACCTTGGGTCCCGCGTATCTGGCCTTGCATGGCCAGATACAGGGATTCAGGGCCATGCTACTCATGCATGGCCAGATACTCGGAAGCTTAGCAACTCGACAGCTCGGCTTTCGAAAGCTCGACAGCTCGGGCTATAGCAGAGAGCTCTTTATCTCGAAGGCACCGACTACATGATGTAGAAACCTATTCGAGTTAGAGTTGATCTCCCAATAGAATTTTGTTTGAGTTCGAATTGCTCTCTAAATAGAATTCTATTCGATTTAGAGTTCCTCTCCTAGTAGAATTCGATTTGTGCCCATGCTCTAGAGGCTATAAAAGGCACACTTGGGGAGGGGGTTTTGAGCGAGTTTTGAACATTTAGAGAGCTTTGAGCCGCCAGTTGAGAGAGCCAAGCTTAAGATTGTATTGAGAGATTTTAGGGAGAACTTGAGTGCTTCTTCTTCGTTGAGAATTTAGAAGAGTTGTATTTTATATCCTTCCTTTGAATAAAAGCTATTGAGCGTTTACTTGGCCGGTCGACGGCCTAAAGATTCAATCTTTATTGTGCTCTTGGTGTTATTGCTCGTCCCATCACTATCGGATCGTTCTGACGGTCCAAAGCTTCCGTACTGTATGCACAACGGTGTTCCTACTACAGTCGTATTTGCGTTCCAGAACAGTCCCAAGCTTCTCATGGAGAAGAGGGGAGTGGGTCGAAGAGGCCATCGTCTGTGTTGGTGCTTACGCTTAATGTCAAACGCGTGGATGGATAATATTAAGCAATAAGACTCAACCAAACAGTGACCTTTTTTTAATATGGAAAACAGACATCAACGTTGATAACCATTTGATTATGATTTTCACTACATGATCGCATCGCATGCATGTGCCTGGACACTGAGCAAGTGATGACAAGGATGGTGTACCTAAAAAAAAAATTGAAAAATGAAGCAACAAACACGCTAACGAGGAACAAATGGAACGTTTAGTTAATGAAGAAGAAGAAATTGCGAGGTTGGAATCTTTGAATATCTTCTACTCGTTATTAAGAAACAACACAGGGATGCCTACCTAGCAGCGTGATGCAATCCATGAATTGGTGCAGAAAGATGGACAAATAATGTAATGTTTGTTATTGAACTCCTTGCTGGAAAAGGACGGCAGGGGAGTAATCAATTCATCTTGCCATTTTTTCCTCTCGTCGTCGTCGGTGATCCTTTTGCTTTTGTTACTTTCTGTTGTCAGAGATTCGATGCTGATGAATTGATGATGATGGATGTTGCTCCTTTTCAAACTCAGCGCCTGTTTGTTTTACTCGCTTGTTGCTGCCCCTCTTTGGGTTCACATCTTCACGCGAACCTTGGTTCTTAAACTACGCGTTTATGCCCTTTAAACATTTACTTACATCCATGCAAACAAACGAGAGAAACCGTATTGGGTCCGTTTTGTCATCTGGTGGTTGGGATGCAGACTTCGGCCCCAAGTCCAAACCAATCCCAACCCCCACAATGAATTTGATCGTCTGCTAGTGATGCCAAAGGTTGCCTCGCAACCTTTTCAAAATCGTCCTTGCTTTCAACTCCCCAATTCCATCTCAACCACGTCATGCCAAAACCTTCCGCAACTCTTGTAGACGAATTAGACGGTGTCAATTAATGGTTAATGCCACTGTTTTTTACGTCAACTGGGATTTAAAGCAAAAACATATTAAATGATCAAATCCAACCGTCATGAATACCATGTATTTATGGCAATGTTGTTTTAGAACATAAATATCAAAGTGAGCGGATTCGATCATCATAGATGCCATTTATATATGGCAATGGCTAGCTTTATGACCCTCTCTCTCTCTCTCTCTCTCTCTCTCTCTCTCTCTGTGTGTGTGTGTGTGTTTTTGCGGGCACAAGCGCAAGGTTGTAGTGTGAATATTTTTTTTTGAATATTTTTATTTAATCCATACAATTATATACCTATGGGAAAACAATAGGTTAACCCTAGGGAGATTTGACACTTGATCAACCTGTTACAAAATTTAATGGTTACAGAACAATAAAACTTTTTGTAATGACTTGATCGACGATCAAGTCCTATTATTTTTCACCTTTCATGGAGTGTATAATTGAACAGAGTGAAGCATGACAAGGATATTGGAAAAAAAATTTAGAAAAATATCACACAGGTTCTCCTACGAAATTTTCACATAGGAACACACACACACACACACAGAGAGAGAGAGAGAGAGAGAGAGAGAGAGAGCACAGACAAATTTGGTCATGTGCCATTTGACCTCCATTAATCACACATACACATATGAGAAAATTTGTTATCAGCTACACATGTAGGAAAATTCAAGCATAAAGTGGTTGCAAAATTAGTCGATTTTATGGTAATTCTAAAACATCGATTTTGCAACCACTTGATGCATGGTCAATGATCAAGTGGCTATAAAATTAGTTGATTTTATGACTATTCTAGAGCATTGATTTTGGAAGCACGTGATACATGTGCAAAGCATGTGCGCAGCATTTGAAATTTTATTTGTAGCTTGTTTAGATGTACTATAACACATCCAATGGAACGACTGACCTTCTTTTTTATTTTATGATTCATTAGTGTAAGTATAGGGAATTTGTGCCATAACGATCGAATTTGTTGAAATTCATGCTTCAAACTTCATTATGCAATTTACACTGTCACCAGATGTCTTCATTATGCAATTTACACTGTCACCAGATGTCTGGTAGTATAGGACCAGGTCTCTGGTTCTAGCAGCTTCAAGGAAGCATATCAGACAGATACGCCAGACATTTGATGTTGGACCATCAGACGTCTGGCTGAAGGACCAGACGCCTGACCAGCTGCCTTTAGGTGTCTGGAGTCTTAGGACTCAAAAGACTGGCTGCTCTCGGAAAACTGTAGCAATATTTTTCCAGACGTCTGACAATCTTAGGTCAGACGTCTGATTACTGGAAGACATGGCTCATCTCATATTGCATTAGACGCCTGGCTGTTGGGCACCAAAAATCTGACGGCTGCGATTACAGACTGGGCGGTTCCTAATCTAGGCCATTCAATCTATTTTAAGTAAGATCGAACGTCCATCATATGAGATCACCCCTAAACCCTATTTAAGGCTTTCCTAAGCCCTAGAAGCCGCACGATGAACTTTGGATAAATCGGCTAGGAGAAGAAAGAGGAAGAAGAGATCATCTGGAGCTTGGAAAGGTGAGATAGTCTTCTTCTCGAGTTTCTGATATGGGTTTCTCCATTGATTACATGCTTAATATTCTGTAATCGGTAGGGTGCTAATATTATTTTGTCAAGAGAGCAACATAGTGTTTGGAAAAGATTTGGGAGCCAGTGTAATCTCTTTTTGCAAACATCTTTAATCTAGTGGAAACCGAGACAACGGAAGACTAGATGTAGGCCATAGATTCAGCCGAACCAGTATAAATCTCATGTCTCTGTGTTTCTCTTGTTGTGTGATGTTGATTCTTGTGCTTTCTATAATTCGTCCCAAGGTCCTAACTCTGTTTGTTTGAAGTTGGCAATACGTTATCATTAAGCATCCGATGTGCACACATTAGTGTCGAGATAGCATGTCGATTAATTCCCAAGTGGTATGAGAGCCTTGGTGAGGAGGAAGTAAGAAGTCGAAATGGTGTCTTCTACCATATCGTTCAAGATGGACAAGTTCACAGGGAGGAATGACTTCAGTCTTTGGAGATTAAAGATGAAGGCTTTCTGATGAGAGATAGATGCTACCATATTGTATTTGAGAAAGACAATCTTGATAAGGATGTCACGGAGGCACAAAAATCTGAGATGGAGAGAAAGGCATTGAGTGCATTGCAGTTATCACTTTCAGATGAAGTACTAATGAAGGTATCTGAAAAAGCTACTGCAGAGAATCTTTGGAAGAAGGCAGAGACACTCTATGCAAAGAAGAATCTGACGAGCAGGTTATATTTGTTGCTGTAGTTATATGTGTTGAAGAAGAGAGATGGCACTCATGTTAAGGATTACATCAATGCTTTTACGAAGATTGTGTTTGACTTGCGGAATATGTGGGTGAATATCGAGGATGAGCCAATGATATTGTTATGTTCTCTAATGGATGATTTCAACCTGTACTCGTCACGACACATATTTCCGTATTTCTATTATTAAAATAATTTCAAACGATATCAAATATGTTTCAATTATTTCAAAATATGCATATACAATTAATATATATTTTAAAATATTTTTTCATATTTTCTAAGGCCAAAACAACCTAGAACCCGTAAACTCGAACTCGTGATCGATAGACGAGTTTGCCCGAAAACTTACATTCTACTCAAAATTTTAAACAAATCTAATTTTCATGATCCTTACGACTTTACAAACCCGTAGTAATCTTTTTGGAATTTTTCAGAGACGTTTAGTTTTAGGGGCAAAATCGTAAATTTGTATACCTAGTTACTAATTACTTCTTCCATAACCTAATTACCCCCAACCAGAATTTACTCCATATTAACCTATTAGTGGTTATGCCCTAGGCCAAATAATTGGACCTTTCCGTTATGTCATTTTTCATTTATAAAATTTTTATCTTAATGTTATTGTTATATTGCTTGCATGTTTCATAATAATAATGTTTGAATAGTTGTTTAATGTTATTACAAGTATCCATATAAATCGTTAAAGGTATAATGATGAATTAAGACTAGTGTGAGTTTAATTGATATTTATGAGATAATTATATGTATGGCGATACAAATCGAACTTATAGATACTTGTTGGAGAATAGTGTATTGGATAGACTCGCTATGAGATCATTACATGGATCGGTGTCATAAATGATCTCATAATAGTTATGTCGTAGAATCATTAGACCTGAGATCATCATAGTTTCCTACATGAGGAACATCATGTTTTGACATAACCAAACATTATATTTAATCATATAATCATAAAGGTTATGATTGAACATGATGTGAATCATGTAGAGTAAAGTGAGTGAACAAGATGGAATTTGTCCCTCTCCTAAGAGAGAGATATCTAATGGGCCCCTCGATAATAAGTAGGACTAAGAAATGCATAGCCGTGCTCAAATGAATGTCATTTGATATTATCTGTCTACTTAGTAATCGAGAAATTGAATGTTTGAACATTATAAGTATAACATTATCCATTACTTATGTTCAAATAAGATATCATGTGACAGAAGGATTATGACATGTTCTATTGGTTAGGTTAATATCGGACTAACGATATTCATATTAATTGGGTAGTCATAATGTCTTGCAAGAGACCAATTATGATTTATGAGCTTCTAATGGGATTAGGCCCATTGTCAATTTGATATGCGTCTATTAGGTCGCACATAAAGAGCGTAATGGATATGATTCTGTTTAAACGAGATTTCGAATCTGATTTGAAATTCAAAATAAGACGAAATATCTTAGCTGTCAGATATTGTATCTCGTTAAGATATTATCCCTAAGATATCGATGCGTAACTAAAATGCATTAAAGAGTTAATGGATAATATATCTTGGTAATATATTATCTCTAAAGATATCGCGGGTGGATAGTGATAGAGGGTGGTCGTTCGTAGAGCAGCACCTACAGTCCGACACATTAGAATCGTCAACAAAGGTTAGCAATTTAATCGAATCAAATTTGAAATGCATGGATCATAGTAGGTTTCTATTTTTCTATAAACTAGTTATGCATGATAGAAACCCTAACATAACTCACCTCCCTCAATGGGTAAGATCTAACATCCTACTCTATGCTACTTACCCCACTACATTAATCCCCCCATTATTCTAATTAAAACCTAAACTATTTCCCACCTCATTTTCTCCAACACAACACATACAAATACAACTACACACACTCACGCATGAAGAGATGGATCACAAAAAAGGGCAACAGACTTCATCCTTTAATTCACATATCCTTCATTTCCAAATCCCAAGCCAAAAAACCCAACTCATTCTTATTCTTTCCATCCTAACTCCGGCGATCCGTCAGCCGATCGCAGCTCACCGTCGGTGAGCTCCATCACTCCGATCACCTTCACAGTGCAACCATCAAGCCCTCCGCCTCCTCCGCTCACCGACGTCATCCGACGGAACCGTAGCAACGCCGAAACAAAGCTCGATCACCTCCTCCCCCTTCCAGTGAGTGACACAACTTCTTCCTCCTCTCGCGTCTTCGAGTGACGATGAACACGAGCACGAGCGCGAGCGCGAGCGCAAGCCGAGCTCTTCTTCCTCCTCTCGCGGCTACAAACAACGGCAAGACAAGCGTAGAGAACCTGCCTTCTTCCTTACTCTTTCACGGAGCCAAAAGACAATACCATGCATGAGTAATTGTAGGTTCCCCTACATCCTAATTCACAATTTAATTATTGACACATATTAAAATAAGCGTACATGATCAAGTTAGCTTGATAATAGAAATGTTAGATTGTTGATGTGGGTAACTTGATGTTAATGATGTTTCTAATCATAGTATGAACACCTATGCACATTAACTTAAGTCCCTAGTTAATTTGACTGCACTATACAACAATACTAACGGGTGTATGACAGTTTCAGTTTTTGCTATAACGTTAAAGAAGTATATCTTCTACTGTAGACATCCAACAATTATGATTTTATATAATGAGAATAATGTAGAAAAGATGGCACCTGATCTATTAGATGATGTGCCAAGACATAAAAAGGTAGAAAGTACAAGCCCCACATGGGCTTATACTAGTTGGGGGGCCACCTTTTTGTGTCTTGCACCTGATCTATTAGATCAGGTGTCACCTGATCTACATGAATCCCTTATATAATATGGAAACCTTTTTAAGTCAGCTACAACTTTCATTTAGATATCTGACACATAATTTGAATGTAGATAGACATAATTAACGGATTTCCTCTAGTGACATTTCTGGGCTACTTTTTTGAGCTTTCCTAGTGTACAGACCACAACTTTTACCACAGATGTCCAAAGATTATGATCTTAGATGATCTAAAATCCAATTTAAGTCATCTACAACTTTCATATTGAGACCCAATTATGATTCTAGTTGAAAAAACTGAACAGCTGGTCATTCTTCAAGATGATTCAGATTCGAGACAGAGTTTGAACCTTATGTTCTACAAGCCATAACTACCAACATAGTTGTTTAAAAATTATGATTTTTGTTAATATGAAAACATATATGAGTCATTTACCGATTTCATTTAGTAATATATGTCAAATTCTAACTATAAGTTGATGATAATTGTCATTCTTTTGGGACATTGGATTGTGTGTGCGCTAATGACATGTAGTGTTAGCTTGAAATGTTAGTAGCATAAACATGAAATGTTAGCATGAAAAATTAGTAGCTTACTGACACGATGATGCACGATTAAAAGTTAATATTAATGTTCACAAATGTTAGTTGTTTATGTTCATAATATTGTTCATGATGTTAGCTTAATTCCTTAATGATGCTAGTTAAATAATGGTGGTTATGGTAGCTTAAATTTTATGACGTGTCTAAGTCAAAGTTAGTAGCTTAACGATGTTGTCAGTCTAATATCTATAATGTTGACAACTTAATGATATTACTAGCTTAAAGATTCATGATAATGATAGTTTAATGGTAGCTTAATGCTAGCTTAATGTTAGTGACTGATGACATGTAATGATAGTTTACAAGCTGGTTTATAATGATGTTTCTTGTATTAGCTTAGCGTGGTTTGCAAGTTGCCATCTTGTACAGTTTAACGCTTCCAACAAAATAGCTTAATATTCATGTTAACCTTGCCCAATGTTCGTGCAAATGCTAAATTGATACAATTGTTAAAGAATGAACGCAACCGAACACATGGAAAAATGGACTGGGTGACATCGTCACATTATTGCATGAATGTAACGAAATGAATGAAAGAATATGTTGGGGAGACGCCATCACCATATCGATATCGAATGAATGCAATCATTTTAATGACTAAGACACATATGACATTGGGTTGGTGTAATTCATTGTCACAAGGGTGCACAAGCAACTATGTCACAAAAATGATTTTAACCACCCCCTATCATGGATTTGGGATATCAAGTCATTTCATCGAATACAGCCGTAGAGAATGGTAATTGTAGATATTAAAATCATTTCAACCACCTTCTAACAAGGTGTGGTTTATAAAGCATTTCAACGATCCTCAGAAGTGGGGTTGGGGTACGGGGCTACACAGGTAATCGCACCTGGAGTGCGTCGACAGTTGCACGACTACCATCAGCCAATGAATAGTGTATTAGTTAGGACCATCACATTTTACTTCATGACATGTTTCAATAATGCTTAACTATTTTAATTACTTCCATGATTGCCTTGACCCAGACATGTTTACGATTTGCGTATAATAATTTTCTTTAAACCCGTTAATGTTTATTATCTTTTCATGCATGTTGGTATTACCTTTCCATGCCAGTTTGCCAGTATTAAATTTCTATAATCTCATGTTGTTAGCATTTCATTTCCTATATTAATGCCCTATTAGATTTATGAACTGCTTAAAAGAAACTGATGTTTGCGAACCTATATGAGTACTCCACACTGACGGACATTGTATGTGTGTTTTCAATACAAATGTCTGTTAGCTCGTGAGGGTAGTTTTGCAGATCTTGATCCAGCGTGGCATGACTCCGTCAGAGACATGATTATTCTAGAAAGCTGCTCCTTGTCTGTCCAGATATCCTTAGGCAGCGGCTTCCTATCATGTCCCTTTATATCAGATTTATGTACTCCATGTTGTATGGGCCATAAGACCCTCTCTTCGTTTTCTTTATTATTGTAATCTATTTTTGGGACATTGGGATCGTAACATTTATATGATTTCCTGTGTTGTTTTTTGAGTATATATGCAAGGATCTTCGAAGTTTCTCACAGACGCTTAGTGTGCTTAGGCAAAGGAGGTACGAAGGAAAAAGTATTGCATCTTTGTCTTAAGCACACCGCGGCCCTGCTCGCGCCCTCGTTCCCACTTTAAAAAAACGGGAAGCGAGGCGTGACAATATAAGCGATTTGATTCCTTCATGTTTAGTATTGGGTTTGATCAGAGTTTAAAGATCAGTGTGTTTATGTTCACACACATGATGATGGATCGAGGATATACTTGCTCTTGTACGTTGATGACATGCTGATTGCATCTCAGGACAAGAAGGAAATTAATAGGCTGAAGAGGAAACTTGCAGAAGAGTTTGACATGAAGGATCTAGGACCTGCAAAGAAGATCCTTGGAATAGAAATCAACATGGACAAAAAGAAGAGGGAGTTGAGATTGAGCCAAGAGTAAGGCTGTTGACGAACAGAACGTTCGACGGACTATTCGTGAACAAGCTCGGTACATGTTCGTTTACGTTCGTTTAGGAAGCTTAATGAACAAGCTTGAACAGATTTTTAGAGCTCGGTTAGTAAACAAACAGAGCTTGAACATAACCGTGTTCGTTCATTTATGTTAGTGAACAAGCTCATTAAGTGTTCGTGAACAAGCTCGTTAAGTGTTCGTGAACAAGCTCGTTAAGTGTTTGTGAACGAACATGTACCGAAAATAGTAAATTTAGATACATACTATATTTTTTATTATGCTTGATATGGATGCTTATAATGGGATATATGGAGCTATTATGCTGGATTTGTTTGTTTTTGTCCTGCAAATATTTAATCCTTTTATTTAATTGATTTAGTCATTGGCAATAATGTTTAAATATTATTATTCCTGATTAAAAAATTGACATTCGTTTGTTTGATTGAAAATCTGTTCATGAACAAGATTGATTTGTGTTCACGAACATGTTCCTGAACATGTTCACGAACAAGCTCGATAAGTCTTGTTAATGAACAGAACGTTCGATTAACTACCCGTGAACAAGCTCGGTAAATGTTCATTTACGTTTGTTTACGTTCGTTCGGTAAGCTTAACAAACAAGCTTGAACAGGTTTTTAGAGCTCGGTTAGTAAACGAACAGAGCTTGAACATGGATTTTGTTCATGAACAAAACCAAGCTCCCTGTTTAAGCTCGTTCATGCTCATTCGTCAACAGCCCTAGCCAAGAGTGATATATTAAGAAAGTCCTAGCATGCCATGGAATGGAGAAGACAAAGCTTGTCACCACACTACTAGGAGCTCATTTCCAGCTCTATGCGCAACAGTCACCGAGTACCAACGAGAAGACACACTACATGTCTACAGTCCCCTAGGCTAGTGCATGTGAAGTCTGATGTATGCAATGGTTTGTACATGACCAGACTTGGCTCAGGCAGTTGGAGTCGTCATCAGGTACATGAAGAATCCAGGAAAGGAACAGTGGAAGGCTATGAAGTGGATATTAAATTACGGCAAGGGTGATGGGTTGGTGATATTTGGATTCTGCGATTCAGATTATTCGGGTGACAGAGATAAGGAGATCTACGACTGGATACATGTTCACATTGGGCACTGCTGCGGTATCCTGGAGATCTGTCCTTCAATCCATTATAACATTATCAACCACATAAGCAGAACTGATAGCTGCAGCAGAGCAGATCAAGGAAGGCACGTACATATAAAGTCTACTACGAGACTTGGGTATTTCGTAAGAAGTGATGAAGGTCTATTGAGATAGCCAGAACGCTATTCACTTGGCAAAGCATCAGGCCTACAGTTTGAGAACCAAGTACTTTGAAGTGCATAACTTCTTCCTACATGAGGAGAAGAAGGTGATAGCACTGAAGAAGTTCTCGACCGATCATAATCATGCAAATATGCTCGCGAAGACAATTCCTGCAGACAAGCTCAGGCATTGATTGAGCTTGATCTTTACTTGGTGAGTGGTTGACGTTTTCCCGTTGTCATTGGTATTTCAGAAAATACTAGATCTAGGTAGAGATGATGCAAATTATGGTAGAACCATGATAGAGAGCATGATGGTGTTTTAGTGATGCTTGGACTGTTGCTGGTGTGTTGGAGAAAGTTTGAAGCATTGTAGAGTTTTGAAATTCATTCTTCAAACTCAATTTTAGAATTTACATAGCCACCAAACCAAACGTCTAGTTCTAGCAGCTTCAAGGAAGTGTATCAGACAGATATGCCAGACGTCTGATGTTGGACCATCAGATGTCTAACTGAAGGACCAGACGTCTGCCCAGCTGCCTTCAAACTTCTCGAGGCTTGGGAATCAAAACACTTGCTGCTCTCAGGAAACTGTAGCAATATTTTTCCAGACGTCTTACAATCTTAGGTCAAATGTCTGATTGCTGGAAGACGTGGTGCATCTCATATGGCATCAAACACCTGGCTGCTTGGCACCAAACGTCTGACAACTACGATTATAGAGTGGACAATTCCTAATTTGTGCAGTTCGATCTATTTTAAGTCAGATCTAACGGTCATCATATGAGATCACAACTAAACCCTATTTAAGGCTTTCCTAAGACCTAGAAGCCGCACACTGAACTTTGGAGAGATCGGCTAGGAGAAGAAAGAGGAAGAAGAGACCAGCTAGAGGTTGGGAAGGTGGGATAGTCTTCTTCTCGAGTTTCTGATTAGGTTTTCTCTATTGATTGTATGCTTGAGATTCTGTAATCGCTACAGTGCTAGGATTATTTTGTCAAGAGAGCTATACAGTGGTTGGATAAGATTTGGGAGCCAATGTAATGTCTTTTTGTAAACATGTCTGATCTAGTGGAAGCCTGACAACGAAAGACTGGACAAAGGCCATATATTGGGCCGAACCAGTATAAATCACGTGTCTCTGTGTTACTCTTATTGTGTGGTGTTCAGGGCATTATTGATACCAATGATCTTTACTTTTTGTTGTCTCCAAATGTCACAGTTCTCCCATTCTTCTTTTTTGGCGAGCTAAGCAACTTGGGGTTCCATGTCATGTATCTGGAGCACCCACTATCCATGACAGACATCTCTTTAGTAGATACTTGAAATAAGACTTTGTAAGCATATTAATGCCTATAAAAGTTGTGTCCATATTAATTAGCACAACGAGTGCTTCACTAGAGAAGAAACTCACTCAAATCATATATGCAGAAATGAATGAAACTAATGTTACTATCAGACAATTACAGCCAGTAGTCGACTCCTGGTCTTACAATAGTCGACTCTTCAAACAAAATATGGCAGAATCAGACGGTAACATCAAGGAGTCGACTCATATAAGAGTAGTAGTCAACTCTTCTTCACAGAGTGCAAACTATTATCTAATCATTATATTTAATGAAATGAAACTAATCAAAGGCTATAACATTACTTTTCTAGGGTATCTGTAACGACCCGCTCTCGGGGGCCCGTTACTTATTTGGTTTATTCGCAGGTTCCGCAGTTTACCAGTGAAATCAGCATAGCCACAACTCAGAGATGCATCACAATACTCAAACCAGCGTACAGACGTTATTACAGTCCAAATTAAAGTACAACAACAACCAGCACTCTCTCTTACAAATACATGAAGGAAGTACTGAAAGGAAATGCGGAAAAAGAAAATACACTGTACAACACACACGCTAACAGAAAAGTAACTAAAACTCTGCCGCCTCTGGGTCAATGTAGGCACCTCGATCTCTGGGACAATCTCCTCGATCAGGTCTTCGTCTGCCGGCGCCATAAATGGAACCGAAGGTAAGTCGCAACAATTCTAGCGATAGAAAAAGAGGAGTGCACAAATATGGAGCAGTCTATAGTAAACAAGTGCGGAAAGTAAAGTAAGGACAGACAAGCATGCAAGTGCGATAAGTAAAGTACATCTGTCAAGCATGCAAGGGTGACAAGTAAAGTAAAGGTGACCGAGCAATGACAATAGCAATAACCATGCCGATAGCAATGACAATAGCAATAGGGAGAGTAATTGTGCCTAGCCTAGTTCGTGACTTATAACGGGAAGTACAATGAGCAACCAAGAGGCCAACTCTTGCCGCGGGTGCTACCCGGGCGAACCAATCTCTGAGAACTATGCAATAATCTGTGAACTGTGAACTGTGATCTGTGATGGTTGTCACCGGCACTGTTATGGGTTGCTAGAACCCGCACGGTGACAACAAAGTCTGGACTAGTCGCTCCCGTACTTCCGCAATTATAAGTTACCCCAAAACCCAGTGTCTGTGCAGGTTACCGTACTTTGCAATTTTACCAGTCATTTACTGTTCTTACATTTCCAATTACAATCTTTCTGTCAAGCAATGTCAATAATCTGTTCAGGTCAATAACTGTTCCGAAACTAGGTGTCAAGTCCTATGTTCATACGAGTACACTATCTATATTTCTAAGGGTAGAATTTACTGTGACTTACACTATCGGGATCGTTGTAGCAAGACGAGGATGGAGTTAGAGCGCGAGGAGTGGTACCTGCAAACACAAGAAGTTATCAGTTACTGGCTATACTATTTATAAAAAGTATACTATCTAACTTATTATTATAGGTTTATAAAATAGTAACACTTCAAGAATAACTCATTTTATAAAAACTCGTATTAAAACTTAATTTAATAATAACCCCCTTTACTTAATTAATCTTAAAACTTATCATAACTTAACTTATTATAACTTAACATCTTAATATAATAATTTAACTTAATTACTCCTAAGATTTATCACAATTTACAAATAAAACTTTTAACTTTATTAAACTAATTAACTTAATAACTAATAACTAAGAATAAGAATAATAATAATAATAAATATCTTAATTATATTTATTTTCTCTCCCCCCTTCTCTTTCTTCTCTCTGCTTCTTCTTTCTTTCTTTCTTTCTTTTTGTTGCAGAGGGGGATCGATGGGGGGGGGGGCGGCGGCCAGATCTAGGCGGCGGCGGCGGATTTGTGCAGGCGACGTGGATCGGCGACGGGGGCGACGGCGGGGAGGATCGGAGCGGCACAGGCGATCGGGGGTCGGGGGCTCACGGCGATCGAGGGGGGCGACGCTGATTCGGGGGCGGCGGCTTCGGGATCGGAGGGGGCGGCAAGCGGCGGTGAGGCCGCCGGAGGCGGTGGGCTTTGGGAGGCGGAGCGGCGTCGGGGAGATGGCGGAGCGGGGCGGGGTTCACCGAAGCTTGGCGGTGGAGGAGACAACGGCGAAGGCGGGCGGAGCTCCGGCGAGAGCTCGGCGGCGGACGGCGGGGGACTCGTCGCTGCTCGGGGGTCGAGCGAAGACGGCGGACTGCGGCGGCTTCGGGCGTTGGCGCTGCTAACGGCGAGGCGACGGAGGCGGGAGCTGAGGCGGGAAGACGATGGGTCGGCGGTCTGCGGCGCTTGGGGCAGGGTCGTCGGGCGGCGGGCGAAGCGGGGGCGGCGCTGACGGCGGTGGCGGCGGAGCGGGGGCCGGCGGCGGAGGGTGGTCGGAGCCCGGAGTGTGTGAGAGAGAGAGAGAGAGTGCGAGGGTGAGCGGGAGAGAACGAGAGAGAGGGGTTGCTGTGTGGGTTAATTACAAATGGAGGGGGGTTTATATAAGTATAACG
Organism: Scilla litardierei; assembly: GCA_030789695.1. Taxonomy (NCBI): domain Eukaryota; kingdom Viridiplantae; phylum Streptophyta; class Magnoliopsida; order Asparagales; family Asparagaceae; genus Scilla; species Scilla litardierei. The sequence goes on along the minus strand of CM061138.1, from coordinate 529,222 downwards.
GATGGCAATCTTGTAATTGGAGGAGGGAGACAAATTCTTTAATGATGGGATGAGCGTTGGATCTGAATCATTTCAGATCCAACCACCCAAACGGTGGGTTTAAGAGGTAGTTGAGACATTAGGGTGAAAGTAAAAGTTAAAAGTTAATTAGTAAAAGTAATTAGTAAAGGTATAAGATCATTAGTGATGTAATTAGCAAAGCGGTGAAATACAGACACGTTTTCACAAACGACTCCGAAAAATTATGAAAACATACCCACGGGATCGTATCGACGCGAGGATCGCGAATACAAGGTCCGTTCTGGGATTTGAGCTACGGAAATACATGTTTTAGGTCAAAACGTTCAGGAAGCGGGTTTGTGGGTTCTAGGCTGAAACGATATCCGAAAATTACGAAATTAATGTGGGGAGCCCCAAATGATCATATGATGCTACTGTAGAAGTTTGAAAACGTTTTGAATACGTTTGAATAGAAAATAAATTAGTCGAATCAAAACGGTAATTTTGGGAGATGAATTTTAACAGAAATGTTTTGGACATTTGAGAAAATCTGAAATTGCTGAAATACAATATAATAAGTCTAGTGCTCTAAAATATTTTTATGAGAATTTTTGAAATCAGTTTTGTTATACCACTCCTAACAAACCATTATAAAGAAAATTTTTGAATAAAAATATGTTAAGTACGCATTTGAAGTGTTTGAAAAATACAGGCCGTTACATCCTACCCTCCTTAAAATAATTCCGTCCTCGGAATTTAAAAAAAAAAAAAAATCTCTTTTGTTTAAAAAATCTCTTTTGAAAATAATTGATGTTATTAAGAAGCTCAAGCAAATAAATGATTGAAAAGATAATGATCTAGTAAATCAGGTTGTAAATAACATGAAATATAATGCGACATCACAGCATCAAGAAAACAAGAGATGATGTCATGTACGAATACATACTATTGACACCACAATAGCTATTATAATATCTACGATGATATACTGATTGCAAATGAACGAGTATAATATCAAAAGCAATAATTCATACCTCCAATCACCTGGTCGATAGCTTCGACATTTTCTGCGATCATCGTGTAGGCCCGTCATTGCAGAGGAGGTGGTAGGTGGGAAAAGGATTCAAACACATGGAAAATTTGGTACAAGACGAAAGTGGGGGTTAGAAAAGAAATGGGAGTTCATGAAGGATGTAACAACGCAACAACATACAGGTCGGGTCTGACTCGATACTCCACTGGTCCTTCTGATCGGCTTTTGCTGAGGAACACGAACTTTGGATGATTGGGTAAATCGATTTCTACCCTCCTTTGACGACAGTCAATGGTGGCATGAAATGATCTCAACCAGTCCATCCCAAGAAGTCGGCAAAGAGATCTCGTCTACAAATCACAACAGATCATTGGAGGCATCCGCTAGCTACCGGTAGTGAACCGCCAGCGGTTTCGACCTTCCAACGGGAGTCAGAGGTTCAACAGTGATAGCATGTGTTTGAACGAAACGACTGGTCAAGAAGCAATGTGTAGCTCCTGAGTCGAACAGTGTGAGGGCAGGTTTACCGGCTATTAAGACGGTACCTTCCGTGATGAGAATCAAGTCTAAGCTTACGATTTCTAAATATTAGAGTATGCAGCTTAGCGAAAAATCTCATACCTGTGATTACTTGGCTCGTAGCTTCGGCCTCTTCCACTGTCATGGTATAAGCTCGGCGTCTCTGGGGCGCCTGTCGTGGAGTCTGCTGGTACACTTGCTGTTGAGGAGGGAGTAGTTGACGTTACTGAGCAGATGTTGGTGGTCGCTTCCGTTGTGGAACTCGAACTTCTGGTGGTCGAAAATTCGAACGCTACTCTCCGTAGCCAGAGTTCAAGCGTAGAAAGATTCTAAGAAGGTCAATCGAAAGGTCATCAAGCTAAAAGAAGGGTGATAGTGATGAAGATCGATGGCGTTACATAATCATGATTCACGTCCTTGCGGTCCAGCGGACACGGTCAGGGAAGTGACTAAGCTAGGATCACTTATGCCCAGTCTAGCCAGGTCGATCCACAGACTTTAGCCAAGCACATTGACCGGTATCATGGTCCATTGAAGGAAGATTATAATTCATACGAGTGCCACCGATACAAAAGATTTATATTAATAACTAATTAATCCTATCAAAATTTAGGTTTTGTTAATGGCTTTTATTAAGGCCAGACAGGTCGGCTCCATTGGGGCTCTTCGAAGTGTTCCCGTCCATCTTTCGAGTGTCAAACCTGCATCCATAGAAATGTCAGCTTAGTTGAGTATCGTATACGATACATCCTGGTTTTGCTACACTGTTCACGAGGTATTTTGCACGGACCTGCGTGGGCCGCCAAACCTGTAACGACCCGCTCTCGGGGGCCCGTTACTTATTTGGTTTATTCGCAGGTTCCGCAGTTTACCAGTGAAATCAGCATAGCCACAACTCAGAGATGCATCACAATACTCAAACCAGCGTACAGACGTTATTACAGTCCAAATTAAAGTACAACAACAACCAGCACTCTCTCTTACAAATACATGAAGGAAGTACTGAAAGGAAATGCGGAAAAAGAAAATACACTGTACAACACACACGCTAACAGAAAAGTAACTAAAACTCTGCCGCCTCTGGGTCAATGTAGGCACCTCGATCTCTGGGACAATCTCCTCGATCAGGTCTTCGTCTGCCGGCGCCATAAATGGAACCGAAGGTAAGTCACAACAATTCTAGCGATAGAAAAAGAGGAGTGCACAAATATGGAGCAGTCTATAGTAAACAAGTGCGGAAAGTAAAGTAGGGACAGACAAGCATGCAAGTGCGATAAGTAAAGTACATCTGTCAAGCATGCAAGGGTGACAAGTAAAGTAAAGGTGACCGAGCAATGACAATAGCAATAACCATGCCGATAGCAATGACAATAGCAATAGGGAGAGTAATTGTGCCTAGCCTAGTTCGTGACTTATAACGGGAAGTACAATGAGCAACCAAGAGGCCAACTCTTGCCGCGGGTGCTACCCGGGCGAACCAATCTCTGAGAACTATGCAATAATCTGTGAACTGTGAACTGTGATCTGTGATGGTTGTCACCGGCACTGTTATGGGTTGCTAGAACCCGCACGGTGACAACAAAGTCTGGACTAGTCGCTCCCGTACTTCCGCAATTATAAGTTACCCCAAAACCCAGTGTCTGTGCAGGTTACCGTACTTTGCAATTTTACCAGTCATTTACTGTTCTTACATTTCCAATTACAATCTTTCTGTCAAGCAATGTCAATAATCTGTTCAGGTCAATAACTGTTCCGAAACTAGGTGTCAAGTCCTATGTTCATACGAGTACACTATCTATATTTCTAAGGGTAGAATTTACTGTGACTTACACTATCGGGATCGTTGTAGCAAGACGAGGATGGAGTTAGAGCGCGAGGAGTGGTACCTGCAAACACAAGAAGTTATCAGTTACTGGCTATACTATTTATAAAAAGTATACTATCTAACTTATTATTATAGGTTTATAAAATAGTAACACTTCAAGAATAACTCATTTTATAAAAACTCGTATTAAAACTTAATTTAATAATAACCCCCTTTACTTAATTAATCTTAAAACTTATCATAACTTAACTTATTATAACTTAACATCTTAATATAATAATTTAACTTAATTACTCCTAAGATTTATCACAATTTACAAATAAAACTTTTAACTTTATTAAACTAATTAACTTAATAACTAATAACTAAGAATAAGAATAATAATAATAATAAATATCTTAATTATATTTATTTTCTCTCCCCCCTTCTCTTTCTTCTCTCTGCTTCTTCTTTCTTTCTTTCTTTCTTTTTGTTGCAGAGGGGGATCGATGGGGGGGGGGGGGCGGCGGCCAGATCTAGGCGGCGGCGGCGGATTTGTGCAGGCGACGTGGATCGGCGACGGGGGCGACGGCGGGGCGGATCGGAGCGGCACAGGCGATCGGGGGTCGGGGGCTCACGGCGATCGAGGGGGGCGACGCTGATTCGGGGGCGGCGGCTTCGGGATCGGAGGGGGCGGCAAGCGGCGGTGAGGCCGCCGGAGGCGGTGGGCTTTGGGAGGCGGAGCGGCGTCGGGGAGATGGCGGAGCGGGGCGGGGTTCACCGAAGCTTGGCGGTGGAGGAGACAACGGCGAAGGCGGGCGGAGCTCCGGCGAGAGCTCGGCGGCGGACGGCGGGGGACTCGTCGCTGCTCGGGGGTCGAGCGAAGACGGCGGACTGCGGCGGCTTCGGGCGTTGGCGCTGCTAACGGCGAGGCGACGGAGGCGGGAGCTGAGGCGGGAAGACGGTGGGTCGGCGGTCTGCGGCGCTTGGGGCAGGGTCGTCGGGCGGCGGGCGAAGCGGGGGGCGGCGCTGACGGCGGTGGCGGCGGAGCGGGGGCCGGCGGCGGAGGGTGGTCGGAGCCCGGAGTGTGAGAGAGAGAGAGAGAGAGTGCGAGGGTGAGCGGGAGAGAACGAGAGAGAGGGGTTGCTGTGTGGGTTAATTACAAATGGAGGGGGGTTTATATAAGTATAACGGATGGCAATCTTGTAATTGGAGGAGGGAGACAAATTCTTTAATGATGGGATGAGCGTTGGATCTGAATCATTTCAGATCCAACCACCCAAACGGTGGGTTTAAGAGGTAGTTGAGACATTAGGGTGAAAGTAAAAGTTAAAAGTTAATTAGTAAAAGTAATTAGTAAAGGTATAAGATCATTAGTGATGTAATTAGCAAAGCGGTGAAATACAGACACGTTTTCACAAACGACTCCGAAAAATTATGAAAACATACCCACGGGATCGTATCGACGCGAGGATCGCGAATACAAGGTCCGTTCTGGGATTTGAGCTACGGAAATACATGTTTTAGGTCAAAACGTTCAGGAAGCGGGTTTGTGGGTTCTAGGCTGAAACGATATCCGAAAATTACGAAATTAATGTGGGGAGCCCCAAATGATCATATGATGCTACTGTAGAAGTTTGAAAACGTTTTGAATACGTTTGAATAGAAAATAAATTAGTCGAATCAAAACGGTAATTTTGGGAGATGAATTTTAACAGAAATGTTTTGGACATTTGAGAAAATCTGAAATTGCTGAAATACAATATAATAAGTCTAGTGCTCTAAAATATTTTTATGAGAATTTTTGAAATCAGTTTTGTTATACCACTCCTAACAAACCATTATAAAGAAAATTTTTGAATAAAAATATGTTAAGTACGCATTTGAAGTGTTTGAAAAATACAGGCCGTTACAGTATCAAATAACATGGATACCCTATAAACATGGGTTCAAATCAAATCATCCATTAGGAACCCAAATCTGATATGGATTTGTTTTCATATGCATAAAAGAATAATCATTATATCCATGTATATTTCTAATAACATTTGGAATATAAGCATTTCTATCATGCAAGTTCAAATGTTTAGGCACTCATACACCATCATCGTGATTTCTAACTAATTTCTTAGCATGGTGCACAACGCGAGGTTTCTCCATATTCTTAGTGTAAGCATTGGGTCTACCTTTGTAAGTATGAAATCTATCATTCTCAACATATTTTTCATACATAAAAGCATGATTATTTCTAGCATGAGTATAAACATTTCTAACTCTATGAACATTCTTCATAACATTATGTGTAATAGCAACATGCTTGTGTTGGGGAGTGGATTTCGCACTAGGACTTTTCTTAAACTCATTAAGCATAAGAACTAATTCTTTGTGCTTAAGCTTACTGGTGGGACCGAAAAGGTGCTCTCTCTCAAGTGCAAGAGTCCGTACAAGTAGTAAAACCTGGGAGTCCAGGTGTCGAATCCACGGGAAGAAATCTGTTGCAACCACAATTCAAATCAAATAGAAATCCTACGAAAAGAAACTAAACACTTTTACAATGGTGACGGTGATGGTGATGTGAACACGTGAACAAAATAAACATAGGAAATCGTGTAAGAAAATATCTATAAAGAGTATGCACATGGTATGGGTTCGTTAGGATCAATGATTCGTATTAATTTGGTTGATAGGTATAACGCAATGAATTCTCCTTTTGGGAGCAATTCACCGGAAAATACCCAATATAACTCAATGAATTCTCCTTTTGGGAGCAACTCATCGGAAGATGCCCTTTTGGGGGTTCAAACAAAATATTCAAAAAGATCGTCGCTAAAGCTATAATACGATATGAAACTCTCTTTTGGAGAGATCAAAACTACGGTATGAAACTCCCTTTTGGGGAGATCAAATCTCACCCTTTTGGGGCGATCATCAACTAATTTAATTCTTTTGGAATCTAAAAAAGTCAATTTACGAACAACGATTACAATTTTAGCGACGTTAAACGATTTATCACATGGAATTTCAACCAAACTAACACAAATTATATCACCTAACTAGTCCATACCAAGCACAATTAAGTTTTAGCTACTCATAATATCAGAATAAACAAGTTTCATAACAAAATACTTCAAGTTCATAGCAAAATACAATAGAAAACACCAAAATACGGGATAGAAGTTGAAGAAAATATCACCAATTCTCCTTGAAAAGACTTCAAACTCTCTGAAAATAATAAAACAAGCCTATGGAATTTTACAGAATTTTTCAGGGGGAGAATACGGCTCCTAGAGCCTCCAATACGCTCAAAATACGCCCCAATCTGCTTGAATACGCTCAAAAAACCCTAAAATACCTTTTATAATAAGATTGCGGGTTTGGGGAGCGCTAACGGGTCTAAACCCGCATCCATTAAGCTGCTGAGCGATCTCAGCCGCTCATCCAAACCGCCTCATTTCGTGGCCGTCCGATCAACCTTCAAAATTGCGGGATTCGACCAGGGCACGCCACGTGTCCCTTTAAAATTCGCGCGAAGCCGCTTCGTTTCTTCGTTCCGCGCCCGATTCGTTTGTAGCCGTTGGATTTGGGGATCAAGGGTTATAGGGCAGCCACGTCGCCTCGTGCGAACGCGAATTCGAATCACGTTCGTAATTGCTGTGAGCCGTTCGATCGTTGCGCAGCCGTTGCGATGGTGCCACGTCGCCAGCCTACGTTCGAAAACGATTTCGAGTGCGGGGTGATTTGAGGCCGTTCGATGTGGCGGGGGTGCGTTAGATTGCTGCCACGCGTCCCCGAGTTTCGCTGCGTTCTGCGTTCGAGCGGGCGGATTTCGAACCGTTCGATCGAAATCGAACGGTCGAAACGACGCCGCGTCGCCTCTAATGAGATTACTTCGTCCTCCGCTCGTGGCCGTTGGATGCGGGGCTGGAGGCACGGATGGCCGACACGTGTCCCTCCGGATCTCGATCCGCTGCTCTCGTTTCGCTTGATGGCGACCGTTGGATCAAGATCCAACGGCGACGAATAAGCCACGTAGCCCGCATCTGTGAGTCGTTATCCGCCGTTGGATGAGCATCCAACGGCTATCACTACGCCACGTGTCCGTCTGTGGAGCGCAGCGGGGTATACGGATACGTATTTCCGCGCGTATTTTCGTATTTAATTGCGTATTTCTCCATTTAAATTGTATTCTGCATTCAAAAATACACAGTAATTAGCACAGATCTCAGAAAAATACAAATAAATAGTCGTTGGAATCATGAGATCGAGACCAAGCTAGGAAAAATATAAAAAGTGCAGAAATAGTTCGTTAAATGCTGTTTTGTGCTCAAATAGTGTGTTTTCTCTAATAAATAAATGTGTAGAAAATACGTATGAATTAGAGAACAATGTAGCATCACATGAGCACAAAATAGGGCTAAATGGGAGGTTAAATATGTAATATTGAACCCGAATCACACACCCCAACTATCGATTTGCTAGTCTCTAGCAAAAATAGCGATTAATACGGACGATCAATAAAACAATAAGTTTTTTCGAATTGCTTATGGCATGGCTCAATAATACGCATTCCAACATGGTCTTGGCCATCAATATACACATACATGAACAAAATCAATCACACGATATTTTCTCTAATTTAATTTGAATAAAAATCATACAAGCATCGTTTTGCGCAAGCGAAAGTATAACACGTCGTTTTATACTAGTTTTCTTGTTTCCAAGGAATTGGCCTATCAAAATAATCATTCAAGACATGGGTATTGAAGTTGCTTAGTATATTCACCATTTCTTTTCTTTTATTCGTTCTGCGTAACGCGCATTAAGCAACATTCGCTGAAAAAGTATAACTTGGATCGCTCCATCAAATGAGTGAGGTTCCGGTCAATGGCTCCCAAATCAGACGATAATAGGGCATTAGGCCAAAAAGGACCCCTCGGACTGTACTACTCGAGCCAACCAAGTTATTTATTAGTGACATACTCATTCATTCATTTTTCATCATTTATTTTTCATTCTTTTCATTCTCTTTTTTTTCTTTCTTTGTAAGCAACTCAACACCCATTTTTTTTCAAACATAAACATTAACGACCACGGCCGAATTCCTCTTCAACTTGAAAACTATTCTAATGAATCGTGTATACTTAAGCTTTTTTCATCACATTAGCATGCATGAAATATATTCAAACTATTTCGAGATATTAATCATGGAAATTGAAAATTTTCAGGTATATCATATTAACGGCAATTCCATGAAGGAAAAATAATTAATCAAGCCATAAACAATTTTTAGAACTCAATTAACGTATAATCATCCGCATTTGGGGCATATGAAGGAGTTTTAAAAGATGAGATTTGGTGATTTATTCTTCTCAAAAAAAAACTAAGGTCTCATACACACCCCCCAACTAAAGATGGACATTGTCCTCAATGTCGGAAGAGGTACGAGTTTATTCAAGCAAGCAACCTAGAAAGCATATAAAAACTACACTACTGGAAAGAACACACCGTGATCAAATGGCGGATCCCGAATCTTTGATGGTGGAGGAAGTTGTTCAATTTGCTCCTTGCGCTCCTCGGCGATTATTCTTCCTCCAACGACTAAACTGGATCCCAGCAACGTGACTCCCAGCATCTCTATAAGATGTCCACCTATATCCTGCAAGAGATGAGTCACGTCAATCCATTTTAGTTTAAAATTCTTCGAAATAAAATTATTCCAAATGTAGTCATCAAAATAAGTGAAAGAAATTAATGCAAATTGACGACTACTCCCTGAAAGATTTGCACTACTCTCTGTACGATGCTCGTTCATTGTGGAGAGGGATAAATGATTTTGGGACAAAACTGGAGGAGGGAATGGTTCTGGCTCCATGGCGATAATCTCAAAACCCTTTTCCCTAGCTCTCTCCTCCTCTCGTTCATCCAAAATTGCTAGATCGTCCTCTCTTTCGCACACACTTTCCGCCATGTATATATTTATATTCGTGTCCTCGCTCGATATACCTGCAATAGAAGATAAACTCGTATTAGTTTCTTTAAATTGAGTTTCAAAATAATTACCTTCTTCTAAGCAAGCGGCAATCAAATTAAGATTTTCAATGGAATTTTGAGTCTGCCGACTCCGAGCAAGGGAATTCTCCTGGAATTGATGGGATGTGGCCTCCTGTGTCTGAATAGTCTGGTAAGCTTCCTCTCTCAAGGATTGCAAAGGTACGTCTACGCTTTGCTCTTCTTGATTGAGGCATGAAGGCTCCGTTGAATCGCTCTCTGAAGTCTCTTCCACGGTTTCTTCGTTTTCTTGCAGAGACTCCATGTATTCCCACGCCACTGTCGACGTCATTCTTCCCAATAATTCCTGCAGCTGTGGATGTAGCCCATCTAGGAAGAACGCCATAAGCTCTTCATTTGTGTACCCATGCTGCGGATAGCTCGATATTAGGTTTGTGAACCTCCTCCAGGCCTGAAAGAAAGTTTCACAGTCAGTTTGATTAAAATTAACAATTTTGAGCTTTTCCATTCTATGTTTGTGTGCATTCGCATATCGTGCATCATAAAGATTGTTCGTGCAATAGAAATTCATGAATTCCATTTTGAAATAAAATAAAATAAAATAATAAAAAAAAGTTTATGTACAGTAAAGTGGAAAGATCTCACCGAAAGTCCTCTAAATGAAATAAACCGTAATCACAAACCATTCCTCCCCGGCAACGGCGCCAAAAACTTGGTGGGACCGAAAAGGTGCTCTCTCTCAAGTGCAAGAGTCCGTACAAGTAGTAAAACCTGGGAGTCCAGGTGTCGAATCCACGGGAAGAAATCTGTTGCAACCACAATTCAAATCAAATAGAAATCCTACGAAAAGAAACTAAACACTTTTACAATGGTGACGGTGATGGTGATGTGAACACGTGAACAAAATAAACATAGGAAATCGTGTAAGAAAATATCTATAAAGAGTATGCACATGGTATGGGTTCGTTAGGATCAATGATTCGTATTAATTTGGTTGATAGGTATAACGCAATGAATTCTCCTTTTGGGAGCAATTCACCGGAAAATACCCAATATAACTCAATGAATTCTCCTTTTGGGAGCAACTCATCGGAAGATGCCCTTTTGGGGGTTCAAACAAAATATTCAAAAAGATCGTCGCTAAAGCTATAATACGATATGAAACTCTCTTTTGGAGAGATCAAAACTACGGTATGAAACTCCCTTTTGGGGAGATCAAATCTCACCCTTTTGGGGCGATCATCAACTAATTTAATTCTTTTGGAATCTAAAAAAGTCGATTTACGAACAACGATTACAATTTTAGCGACGTTAAACGATTTATCACATGGAATTTCAACCAAACTAACACAAATTATATCACCTAACTAGTCCATACCAAGCACAATTAAGTTTTAGCTACTCATAATATCAGAATAAACAAGTTTCATAACAAAATACTTCAAGTTCATAGCAAAATACAATAGAAAACACCAAAATACGGGATAGAAGTTGAAGAAAATATCACCAATTCTCCTTGAAAAGACTTCAAACTCTCTGAAAATAATAAAACAAGCCTATGGAATTTTACAGAATTTTTCAGGGGGAGAATACGGCTCCTAGAGCCTCCAATACGCTCAAAATACGCCCCAATCTGCTTGAATACGCTCAAAAAACCCTAAAATACCTTTTATAATAAGATTGCGGGTTTGGGGAGCGCTAACGGGTCTAAACCCGCATCCATTAAGCTGCTGAGCGATCTCAGCCGCTCATCCAAACCGCCTCATTTCGTGGCCGTCCGATCAACCTTCAAAATTGCGGGATTCGACCAGGGCACGCCACGTGTCCCTTTAAAATTCGCGCGAAGCCGCTTCGTTTCTTCGTTCCGCGCCCGATTCGTTTGTAGCCGTTGGATTTGGGGATCAAGGGTTATAGGGCAGCCACGTCGCCTCGTGCGAACGCGAATTCGAATCGCGTTCGTAATTGCTGTGAGCCGTTCGATCGTTGCGCAGCCGTTGCGATGGTGCCACGTCGCCAGCCTACGTTCGAAAACGATTTCGAGTGCGGGGTGATTTGAGGCCATTCAATGTGGCGGGGGTGCGTTAGATTTCTGCCACGCGTCCCCGAGTTTCGCTGCGTTCTGCGTTCGAGCGGGCAGATTTCGAACCGTTCGATCGAAATCGAACGGTCGAAACGACGCCGCGTCGCCTCTAATGAGATTACTTCGTCCTCCGCTCGTGGCCGTTGGATGCGGGGCTGGAGGCACGGATGGCCGACACGTGTCCCTCCGGATCTCGATCCGCTGCTCTCGTTTCGCTTGATGGCGACCGTTGGATCAAGATCCAACGGCGACGAATAAGCCACGTAGCCCGCATCTGTGAGTCGTTATCCGCCGTTGGATGAGCATCCAACGGCTATCACTACGCCACGTGTCCGTCTGTGGAGCGCAGCGGGGTATACGGATACGTATTTCCGTGCGTATTTTCGTATTTAATTGCGTATTTCTCCATTTAAATTGTATTCTGCATTCAAAAATACACAGTAATTAGCACAGATCTCAGAAAAATACAAATAAATAGTCGTTGGAATCGTGAGATCGAGACCAAGCTAGGAAAAATATAAAAAGTGCAGAAATAGTTCGTTAAATGCTGTTTTGTGCTCAAATAGTGTGTTTTCTCTAATAAATAAATGTGTAGAAAATACGTATGAATTAGAGAACAATGTAGCATCACATGAGCACAAAATAGGGCTAAATGGGAGGTTAAATATGTAATATTGAACCCGAATCACTTACTCGTGCAAATATCACTAGCAAGCATATCTAATCTATCATTCATACTCGAAACATAAAAGACATGTTTATCTTTCAAACAACTATGATAATGTAATAGAGAGTCATTATGCATCTTAAGCTTATCATGATCACCATGCAAAATATTATATTTATCTTCTTGCTTCTTATATTTTTTTCATTAATTTTCATATTCTTTATGCAAATTTTCATAACCGCTCTCTAGATCAAATTCTTCATTGGAGTTAGAATCATATACCACATCAGATGATGTGCCATCATACACGCTTCATCCTTAATCCTCTTGGTTGTTGTCCATGGTTAGTGGAGTCTCCATTGGTGGTTCCATACTTCTCTTCCAACATCCTCAAGATTTGTTGTGCAGAATTGGCCTCAGAAATTTTGCCAAAAATATTATTAGTTAAACTAATACAAATTAGATGCATTCCCTTTATGTTCATTGAGTAGGCTTCATTTTGATCAATGGTCTAAGTCACTGTAGGAGTGGTTGGAACTTCGTAGGGTTCTAGTAGGAAGAATCCGAACTCAATGTCTTTGGCTTCCAAGAATATCTCCATCCTCTTCTTCCATGGTAGGAAATTTGAGCCATTAAATGCGGGAGGAGTGCTCAAGCTATGACCACATGCAAGCATTGTTGACACCATCTATTCAACCGTAGCTTTGATATCACATGATGGACTCTGTAGATGACATGTAACACTAGAAGGGGGGTGAATAGTATAGTATAAAAATAATTCCTAATTAAACATTAAACATTTCTACTAAGTTGCCTACGTCTCCTAAGAGTGTTACCTCCTCAGATACTTAATCAATAATTCCAGCTACGTGCAATCAAAGTGAATAAGCACAGCGGAAATCAAATACAAGTGCAAGTTATAAGAGATGAGAGCACACACAAACAAGACAGATTTACTTTGGTTCGGTCTACCCTTAGCCTACATCCAGCATCCACTAAACCACTCTTACCAAGAGAGCAAATTGCTTCAAACTAGAGGGTTTCTACAACCAACTCTCTCCCCACTAGAGGGTTACACCACACACTTTGCCACTAGCAAGGGTTTCCAATACAACTCAACACAACCTCACAAAGTGAGGACCTCAACACTTGAGACTTTTCGGCCAAAAAGAAATTACAAAAACCAACCACTTACCACTACACCCTCGTGTGAGTTTTACAAAACTTTAATCTTTTGAAGATGAGGATTACAACTTTCTTATATAGCCAATAAGTTGAAGCTCTTGAGTGTTTTGTAAATGGCAACAAGAAAATCTATTGATCTCAATAAAATAGAATTTGAAAGCACTTAGAGATAAAAAATGAATCTTGATGTAATCTCAAATAGAACAAGATTAAGCTTGTGAGATTTGAATCAAGAATGGCCAAGAAATCTTTGCTTAAATGCCTTCTAGATAAAATCTAGACTTTGGCCAAAAGGATGAAAACTTTAGAGAGCTTTAAAGAAGGCTTAAAATGCTTTTAAATCAATTGAATTGATCAATAACTATTAAAAACCTCAGCCAACTCTAGCATATATATAGGGGTATAAATCCGTTGAAAACTGTTTCCAAAACACCTCTCCAACAGCTAAATCGACAGATTTCCGAAAATTACGAAGTTGTGTCGAATCTGTGCGTTGGTGCCATAATAGTCGACTGCTACAGTCTAGAGAGTTGACTCCTACTTGGATAGTCGACTCCTTGGACTACAGTAGTTGACTCCCAAAATGAGACAGAGAGCACCTATTTCTAGTAGTCGACTCCTTCACTTCTAAGAGTCGGCTCATATGCAGATACAGGAATTTGTATCACTAAGAGGTGCCATACTCTAACAAAATGAATTTAAAAACTTTTAAAAACATTTTAGTGATATAAAAACATTTTCTAAGTGTGTGTGCAAGCTTCAACTAATGGCTTTAACATATTAAGACAAGTTTACAAAATTACACAATATTCAAACTATATTTAGGAGTCTTAATGTCTTCCTTTAAGCTTCTTCAACTTGTCTTCAACTTGTCTTGAAGTCTTGCACTCCACAAATCCTTGGATGAGCTTCAAGACTTCAATGTTAAGACCTAATTCATCGGCTCTTCATACTTCAAGCTTTAACTTCATGTTATCATTATATTTGAGCTAGAGTTGACCATTGTTGACCAATGTTGACTTGGATACATACTCACACACATTAATTTACAAAAACATCATTAGTAACCATACTTGTTTGCCTATCATCAAGACTAACTTAGGGGTGCCGCAGTAACCAACAGCCTTAGCTCAAATGTTATATAATATACATTATTCACTCACAGACTCACTAACACGAGGATCCATTCAGATGAACCAAACGTGTGAATCCATCCAACTCAAAATTAAAATTAGTCAAGCTAAATGGAAAATATGTTCTGTTAAATATAGTCTAATATGGCTAAAATACTTTAAAATAAAATTTTAAATGATTTCGACATATTTTACCTATGAATTAAGTGATGTGAGATTAGTCACTTTTATGACACTTCTGAAACATTGATCAAGTGGTAACAAATTAGTATGTATAAATCTTATCCAACACAATAGAGCTTTGATTAAAGAACATGTTTCACACAATTTTTGCATGAGAGTTTTTGCATAATAACATCTTCCTCTATGTAACCGTGCACGTGTTATCATATGATATATACGCGAGACCTATGATAAGGAGTGTATTTTTTTTTCCACATAGTAAGCAGTGTATTTTTTTTTACACTGCATGACCTTTGTAAAGAAGAATATGTCATGGCATCGTGTACAAAAGAAATCTCTTGAATGCTATAGCATACCCATACTTCAATGTGTTTGGCAGGTTAAAATGGTAAGAAGAATAATATGACACTATAATCAATCATTACATATGTGCCCCGCCCCAATATTGATCGGGCTTACCTCATCCAAAATACTTTTAAGATGGTTAAAATAATAGCATTAATCAGTCGCATCATTCTGCATGCAGCCAAAAATAAAAAGGTAAAACCTCCAACCGACTTCATATTAAATTAAAATTAATATTATATGATGCGATATGGGCATTACAAGCCATAGAGTCATGGTGATGTTTGGTGAACAGCCTCACTTTTGCAGTGGTAGTCAGGAAAAGGGCGAATTTGGCAACAATAAACTCGACTGATTGAAGTTTGGTAGGTCATACCACTGACTCATGGTTATTGACTGGTAATAAACTAAAAGGAAAAAAATAAAGGTACAAAGCACCAATCAAAAGATGAGGCAATCTAAAACAAAAGACATAATATCGTCGTCTTATTTGAGTGATTAGGTAGTATAGAAGACATTAGCATCCTAGCAACAGACAACAAGCACCTAGAAGAACAAATAACTTAGTGACATAGACCAATACCACAATTGAACTATTTTAGAGGAAAGACCATACAAATACGAATCCAATACACAAACATAGAGAGAGAGAGAGAGAGAGAGATGCTTGCATGCAAGTATATAATTGGGAGATGACCGAAGCAACAACATATGTTAAACTAGGGGGGCTGGCTTCCCGTAAAATGGGCAGCACAACCGCATGGTAACGTATTCAGAAACTCAATATAACGTAGCTTTCCTAAATATTTCGGTATATAAATATTAAATAAACAACCTAATCTACATATTATTCACACAAAATAACTGCACGAATCACAAGCTAATCTTCTAGATATATTTGAACACTGAATGTGTCAAGTTAAGCATCGATCAGCATGCTATTTTGCATATTGTTGGATTAATTGTGGATTTGACCCGCGCCTGTAGGCCTGACCCAACCCGCTTGGCCAGAGGTCAAGTGGGATTTCTGCTTGAAAACCCTTAGGTTGGCTAATTGCCATCCGTACAAGCTGCATAACGCGAAAGAAATCGGGGCTGAGTAATGCTCTGAAAAAATCCAAACCCAATCGGTGAGTTCACGGCTTGTAAGATCCAACATTCGCACCATGAACGCACGTTTTTGCAAGCTAGCATGCATTTTGGAACCCACATCTCAAATACGTTGATCTTATGTACATGCACACTTTGAGTTTGAGACACTTGAATGTTTCTTTTTTGACATGATTGAACATTTTTGGCACCAAAACTATTCTACGAAATGTTTTCTCGTAGACGGATGAGCATCCACCCAAATATTGTTGTCCTTGAGGAGACAAAGTAGTGTTGGAGATCTTGATATGGCAAACAAACACTAGAAGGTGGTAATTAGTGTTTCTTAAAAATTATGCTAAAATTAAAATCTAATTTCTCTAGGAATATCCAAGTCTATTAAGAGAGTTACCTCTTAAGTACTTAATCAACACAAATAATACCTTGCAAGATAGAATGAGAGATATGCAACGGATGCTAAATCACAAGAAATTGCAAGGAAACATGTAGAGACAATGAATACAATCGCAAACATACATCAATTTTATCATGGTTCATCCATCCATGGGCTACGTCCAGTCCCCAATCACTATGTGATTTTCCACTAAACAACTCTCAACCAAGAGAGCAACCGTGCATCAAATTAGAGGGCTTCTACAACCACCTAGCTCCACTTGCTAGGAATTTCCAAGTACAAACAACACCACCACCTCACCACGTGAGGACCTCAACACTTGAGGCTTTTCTCAAACCAACCAATACAATTAAATACAACTTACCACCACACTAAGTGTGGGTTTACAAATCTCTTTTGGAAGATGAACTTCTTACAATCTCCTATAGCCAATATGTTGAAGCTTTTAGTGCAATGTGAATGGCTATGCAAAATCCTTTTTGAAGTCAAATAAAATGAAGACTAAAACCAAGAGATCAATGGAAAAACACATTTGGAATCTCAGAAATATCAAGATTAAGCTTGACGAGATTCTCAATTGATCAAGGCTAGAACGCTTAAAAGCTTTAAAGAATTTTAAAACAACCTTGAAAACTTTAGAGTGCTTTCAGAGAGTTTTTAAATGCTTAGAAATCTTGAAAATATGCTCAATAATGGTGCCAAAAACTCCCATCAAACTCCCCTTAGAAGGGCTCAAAAATCCGTTGAAAACTGCGGACTAAAATGCCCTCACAATGGATAGATCGACATCTTTCCGTAAAACACGAAGCTATGTCTACCTCAGAAGTAGTCGACTATTATACATCTGGTAGTCGACTATCTCGACTACTGTAGTCGGCTATTTTGGGCAACAGAGATTTTGCATTGTTTTCCTTCAGAAAGTAGTCTACTTCTACTATAAAAGTAGACGGTGTTGTGAGTTGAGGGAGGCCTTTGGCCTCCCTCCCCTCATCACTCTCCATTACTCCCCACTAAGTTAGTGGGGAGGCCCTTGGACTCCCAACTTAACATGAGAGTTTTATAAATATAGTACCATGGCGATTTGCCATGGTTAATCCTCTTCTAACACGTTATCAGCACGTTTGCTCTAAATTCTTTGAGCTTTTCATCCCCTCTCCCTCAAAAATTAAACCACTATGCGCGAAGGAATCTTTTGTTGCGGCGAAGCTTTGCGTGGATTTTTCTTTGGAGCTAATCGGGAGCGGAATTATCTACGGATTTGTATTATCACGATCTTCCCTAGATTTTTAATCTAGAGGTAATATCTATCAATCCAGTAGATAGCTACGAACAAATTTTAAATTTCACTATGATTTTACAACGCTTCTGCTGCTATTGTATTATCATTAAAAAATCATAATAATAAATAAATTAAAAAAAATGGCCAGGCTCCCCAACCCCCCGAAGGGGTGACCTTTCGAAAACTCCGCCCGGCGCTTCACGGCGCCGCCCCCCGCCGTTCGAAATCGCCGCCCGGCGCTTCACGGCGCCGCCACCCGCCGTTCGAAATCGCCGCCGGCGCTTCACCGTGCCGCCCACCCGTTTTTCGAAATCGCCGCCCGGCGGCCGGGGTTTTCCCGCCGCCGCACGCCTATCCCCCCCAGTCGGGGGGGGGGGCTCTCTATCCTGCCCCACCGGGGGGGCTTGTCGCCTCCGTCGTGCCGATCCCCCCAGTCGAGGGGGGATCTCTGCGTCACCGCTCCGCCGGGGGCGATCTCCGTCGCCCCCTCCCCCCCGACGGGATCCGGAGCACCCCCCCGACATGGGTTCTGCGTTTTTTCGCCCCCTCAGACGGGGGTTTTCCTGTCGCTAAGAGCCCCCCCAGACGGGGGGCCTTCTCGTCACCACCCCCCCAGTCGGGGGCCCTCCTCAGGCGCCTGTCCGCCGCCCCCCCCAGTCGGGGGGTCATCAACCAGCTATCCGCCCCCGGAGAGGGATCCGGCGAGGCTAGGGGCGGAGGAAGAACACGAGGGGGAGGTCCGGCGCTTGGACAGTCGGGCTGCGAACGTGCAGAAGCTGGCGGCGGCCAATTGTTGAAACGACATGAAAGAACAGCCCTAGGGCTTCTTGCGGGCTAAAAGAAATTGGGTTGCTTTTTGTTTAATGGGGTTTATATTGGGAGTATACTTAAAGCCCAGCGGCGCCCTTCCCCTGAAGGGGGGGCCTGTCCCGCGCCGGCCACTTTTGGGCCGCCCTCCCCTGAAGGGGGGCCTCGGTAAACTGCGGGAGGTAGGGAGACCATTGCTATGGATTTTGGTTTCTTGATTACTACAGTAGTTGAGCTATTTAATGGGCCTGAGGCCCAGATTATACATGAAAATAAGTTTTATGGGCCTGCAGCCCCATTCAGCTTAATTATTATTATTTTTGGTTTTCCCAATTGGGCCAGAAGCCCAGTAAATCCAATGCAAACTTAATTTGTCAATTAAATTTTTGCCAATGGGCCTGAAGCCCAAGTATTATTAATATTTTAATTTGACTTATTGGGCCTGATGCCAAGTTAATTCAATTGCAATAATTAATTTGTTAATTTTTGGCTAATGGGCCTGCAGCCCAAATGTTAATAATATATTAAAATGATTATTATTTATGGGCCTGCAGCCCCATTCAAAATATTAATTTATTTTAATTCTTTGTTATGAGCCTGTCGCATCATATTGCTAAGATTATAACACTCTTGCATTATTATCAATTTATGGAATATTAGGACTTTTTCAAAATATAATTATCTTAAGGATCCTGCGACCGCTCTGCCGTTAGTCAACTAACCTAACGGTGTATGACGTCTCCCCGTGGTCCGAGAGATTATTATATTTTATACACTCTTTTTCCATATTATATATGCCTGTGTTATATGCCTGCGTGGTTGTTTCTTTTGTGCCTGTAGCATATTATAAACTGCGTGGTTGTTTATATAAGCTAAAATGTGATTTTTGGGATCGGCCAATTTGATACCCTTTTTAAAAATTCCTTGCAATTTTATTTTCTTTTTGAGAGAATTTGTAAGTGAGGATTATATGTATTTATTCAATGACCGGTGTACCGACAACTGAAGACGACTGCATAAATTGGAAAATATAGGGACCCATTCTGGGTTTCCAAATTGTATTTTTCGTTTGTTTACGGATTGTATATTCGGACTTTGGACTTTATATTTATTTGGGTATCTGGCCGATCCCCACATTTTACTTATCTTAATTTTTAATGCTTGAATTTCAATTTTAATTAATTCATGCTTATTTTAAATTGCGTAGATAAAATGGCTAAATTGGCATGCGTCGATTTCAAAGTCCTTAACCCTGCAGGAAAAATTACCTGAGTTGGCGAGTGGACCTGAAGTTCCACTTGCGTTCGATGGCCCTCCTTGGTTCCATTTTGGCTCCTTCATCGGTCCCAGCAGCGGCCGATGCTTCTGCTACATCTAGCAGTTACACTCCTACCACTGTCTCCGACGTGGATAAGGCGAAAGCCATAATCTACATTAAGAAACATATAGATCGGACCTTAAAGGCCGAATACCTAACAGTAGAGGACCCAATGGAGCTGTGGACAGCGCTGGAGGCACGGTATAAATATCAAATTGATGTAATATTACCAAGTGCCAGTTATGAGTGGGAAAATCTCAGACTTCAGGACTATAAGTCCGTCGCTGAGTATAATTCTGCACTTCATAATATCACCTCACACCTGAAGTTGTGCGGTGAAGAAGTGACAGAACAACGCATGATGGAAAAGAAATTTACCTCGTTTCACGAGAAAGATGCAATCGTCATGCAGCAGTATCGTGAACGCAACTTCACGAAATTCTATGATCTGATCTCATGCCTACTTAGGGCAGAGCAGAATCGAGATTTACTGCTAGCCACTCATAATTTACGACCAGCTGGCACTGTGCTTATCCCTGAAGCCCATCACGTTTCTCCCCAGAAGTGGAAAAACAAGAATAAGGCTAATAATAACAAAGGGAAAGCTGTGATGACGAATGGACGAGGAGCAACAACCCCGTCCAACAACAATAATACAGGGAAAAAGAAATTTCATATGGAAGCAAAAGAACACTGACCAAGTGTCACTTCCTAAGAAGAACTGGGAGAATAAATGCCATAGATGCGGCATGACTGGCCATTGGTCCAGAATCTGCCGCACTCCTCGCCACCTCCAAGAACTATATCAGGCGAGCCAGAAGTCTCTGCCTGAAGCAAACTTGGCGGCTGTTCAGCCACCAACGATGTTCACTGCAATAGACTTCGAGAACGACGACCTGCTCGATTAAGCTTCCTCTTTTATCTATGCATTTAAAATTCAATGTTACTTCATCTTTAATTTGCTTAAGTTCGTCTTTTTCATTGACTTAAATAAAATTTCGTTTTAATTATAGATGATGTATGGAATATTGTGGACAGTGCCTCGTTGCACTGGTGTAGCATTGATATTGCTCCCACATACAACGAGACTATAAGATGCAAATTCTCCTTATAAACATATAGGAAATCTCCACTTTTCAAGGATATTTCTTTTATAGAAAATAACTTGAAAATTGTGGATAATATTTATTGAATATCAATATGTAACTCGTCAAGAAAATGTCCAGAAGACCATCTACTTACGATTTCATTGGACCCCCGTCGGGCCCCTATAATTACAGATATTCATCCTATAGAAAGCCAACTTGACTAAGCACCAGAAGTGCCTTACATTGCCATAGTTTTTAACTCTGGCAAAAATGGACTTGGTCATCCTGGATCAGCGATGATGGACGCATCATCAAATGAATCCATTGGAGAACCTGAAGATTCTTCAAAAGGTTGAGTTTCCTTGTCCCCCTTTGTCATAAGGGAAAACTTAGAGAGAGACCTTCCCTCATGAAAGTAGGGTTTAGAGTCTCCTGGCTTCATTGAGAGAATACATGGTGACCTTTTGCGGGCCTATTCACCCCGCAAATGGACCATTTTCGGTACTTCATTACTGTACTGATATATGCATCTACTAGATGGTTTTCTGTGTGGCCATATCTTATTGCTGATGCCGCTTTCTTATGGTTTACCACCAAGTCTTGATAAATGTGAATTTGATGAGTAAAGTCTCATTGTAATAGGCACGCAGTCTAAAGAAGTCTGAAGCTTCTGAGACCATATCATGGGACACATAAGTCCTCATCTCGTTATGATCCGCATACTTTTTCTGTGTGACGTTGAGATCCAGAAGATCCTTCACATTCAGACTAAAGTACATCAATAGACGGATAAAATTGCGGACAACCAGAAGATTGTTCGTTCACACGTCCCTGCTGCCAACACGCCAGCTAGGATTGACATTCCCAAAGATGGATGCAATCCATCGGCAGCAGAATTGGCTGTACCTCATTTGAAAAGAGGACGCCGGCCAGGTTCAAAATAAAAATTTCCTCATAATATGAATATTCCTGGATATATAAAAATGATCCAACCACAGGATACTGAGCTCAGACCAGCAACCTCTCCCCTCCTAATTTCCCCTGCAGAGGAAACAACAGGAGAAACATCATTATATTACGTACGTACTGGAGAGGTACTGGACATATATAGCACAGTCGTCGACGACGGTTTTGCTTTCGCTATTGCCGTTCACGTCGATGAATACGACGATGACATCTACCCACTTTTCTATAGCGTAAACGCATAGAATGGCCAAATTGGGACGAGGCAATAAGAGTAGAGCTGGACTCACTCTTGAAAAGCAAAGTCTTTGGACCAGTAGTCCATACACCTGAATGTGTAAAAACCAGTGGAATATAATTCGAATTTCATAAAGAAATTGAAATGAAGGAAATGTGATCATTTTCCTACTAAGCCTACACTTCTCTGCAAAAGCCAATACATGCAGCTCATGGACGTTGTGACTGCATATATATACGGCAATATAGATATAGAGATCTATATAAAACTTCCAGAAGGGTATACTCTACCCCCAGAGATGAAAGAGAAACGTAGAAACGTCTTCTCCATAAAGGCTACAAAGATCATTAGTTGATCTTAAGCAATATTCTGCCATTGTATCTTTTTCGAAAGATCGTTGACAGGATTTATTATATTTGCCTTACATATGGTCGACTTAAAGCTAATAGGATCTCCAGCAGAGACCATTGAGTTTTCAGATAGCTTTAAAGCATACCTTGGAAATGAAAAACCTAGGTATAACGATCATCCTGATGATGACATTAATCATCCTGAAGATGACAATAATCATCCTGAAGATGAACTATCATCCTGAAGATGACATTAATCATCCTGAAGATGAACTATCATCCTGAAGATGAACCATCATCCTGAAGATGACATTAATCATCCTGAAGATGAACTATCATCCTGAAGATGAACCATCATCCTGAAGATGACATTAATCATCCTGAAGATGAACTATCATCCTGGAGATGAACCATCATCCTGAAGATGACATTAATCATCCTGAAGATGAACTATCTTCCTGGGGATGAACCATCATCCTGAAGATGACATTAATCATCCTGAAGATGAATTATCATCCTGGAGATGAACCATCATCCTGAAGATGACATTAATCATCGTGAAGATGAACTATTATTAATCATGCCGAAGATGTCTCGGCTTACATATTAAACACCTTCGTGGTGGAACCCTTTCATATTCTTCATACACCTGGAGTTTATGAAGAATGATGTCCTTTTGCAACCTATTAAAAATGGATGCTTATTTATGACACCTTCCAGTAGCTGGAAGAGGGGGAGGACATCCTAGATCCCGAAGAGCCTAGTTCTAGTGTATTATCTGGCCAACTGCACGTATCTTTGATAGAACGTCTCCAGTAAAGTTGTTAACCAGATACATTGTTGTCCTGGAGAGCAACACTAGACCAAGGATAGGCTGCTTCTGCGTAACTTCCAAGGGTCAAAGAATATATATTGCATATGCAGGTTTAAAGATCATCGCGATGACTGAAACACAATAGGCCGGCCACCTCCTAAATATATACACATCATCATCCAATGTCTACATCTTCTGAGAAGCTCATCATCCACGAAGCAAGTATTGAAAACGCTCAGCCAGGTCTAGCAGTACCTTGTAGACACACTGAAGACTGATTCAAAGAATACTTTAGTGGAGTCATCTACCAACTTCGAAGAGCATTACACTCCAGAGCGACTCTGCCTTCCAATAGCCGCTAGATGAGTGAAACTTGTATAGATGAGTGATAATTGTATTTTCTTTCAGAACATGATGGATGTATAGACGAATAGGAGATGATTGTATAGATACATAGGAGATCTGCAAGCCTGAAGCTTGTACAAATCAGGGGGAGTCCCTCGATAGTTGTACTCTTTTCCCTTAAGCTGCTGGTTTTTCCCACTGGGTTTTCCACAGCTAAGGTTTTAACGAGGCAACCACAGTGGCTCTGGATCCAGAAGTATCCACCCCATTGGCATACTGAATCCTAAAGTATTCATATGCTTACCCCAAGGTAATGGAGAGATGAGGGGGAGTGTTGTGAGTTGAGGGAGGCCTTTGGCCTCCCTCCCCTCATCACTCTCCATTACTCCCCACTAAGTTAGTGGGGAGGCCCTTGGACTCCCAACTTAACATGAGAGTTTTATAAATATAGTACCATGGCGATTTGCCATGGTTAATCCTCTTCTAACAGACGGCTATTTTTTTGAAACATGAAAAAATATGTGAAAATACTCCTAAAATAACTCTAATTAAAAATTTCTCTAAAAATATGAGAAGTTTAAAACATTGTTTGTATGCAAACTTCAACTACTGACTTTAACATTTTAAGACAATTACAAGAAATATAAAATACATCACTCACGTATCTAGGAGTCTTGAGGCATTTCCTTTAAGCTTGGTCACTTTTCTTGAAGTCTTGCACATTTATGAGTCCTTGACTTCAGCTTTTGATCTTCAATGTGAATTCTAAGTTTTTTGACTCTTCATCATCACGCTTTGATTCCATATCCTCATTATCTTTAAGCTTGAGTTGATCATTGGTAACCTTAATTCCTACACTCACAAATCAACTCACAAAAAGTCATTAGTAACACTAATTGTTTGCTTAATTATCAAAACCAACTTAGGGAGTGATGCAATAACCAACGTTCTCTCCCTTTTTGATGATGGCAAACAATTTGATAAAATTATGAAATTAAAAAATTGAGATATTTACACCCCCTACACAAATGCATGATTGCTATGGAGAAGTTACTCCCCCTGCATTAGTGCTAGTTAGAGATAAGCAACTATGAAGCATATGTATCATAATTTATCAAATGCCAATGTGAGTGTGCAACAATGTGTCACATGTATAATGAATCACACTAACATCTATCTCCCCATTTTAACATTATTAAAAAGCAATTAAGAGGTGTGAAAAAAACTAACATGAAGTGTGACATGAGTAAAAAATATAATGAATAACTATAATCAAATAAGCTCCTTCTCACTAATTATGCCAAGGTCTCTTCATAATTTAACGAATTAATCAATCTTGAGAGCTTTAGTCAGAATGTCAGTTACTTGATGATCAGTAGAAATATATTGAAGCCCAGTATCTTTCTTAGTGCAATGATCATCAATAAACATATGCCTAACATCAATAAGTTTAGTTATTGGATGTGAAACAGAATTCTTAATCAGACTAATGGCACTCTTATTATCATAATAAATCACATGTATGACACTTAATGTACCATTGTCAGCTAGGGCTTATTTCATCGAACGAACTTGTGTGCATGCAAGTCCGGCAGCAATGTATTCTGCCTCGATGGTAGATAGTGAAACAAAATTCTGCTTTTTGTTCAACTGAGAAACAAGGAAATGTTCAAGAAAGTGACAAGTTCCATTGTGCTTTTTCTAGTGGTTTTGCAACCAGCATACTCAGAATCACTACATGAAATCAAATCTAATGAGCTATCTTTTGGATAAAATAGTCCAAAATCCGAAGGGGTTTTAAGATACATAAACATGTGTTTTACTGCTTTAAGATGTGACTTCCTAGGATCTAACTGGAATCTAGCACAAACACATACGCTAAACATGATATTAGGTCTACTAGCAATTAAATAGAGTAAAGAGCAAATCACACCTATATATGTTCTTTGATCTATACTCTTACCCTTTTCATCTTTGTCCAAGGAGATGGAAGTAGCCATATGTGTGTGTCCTTCCCCGCAGCATTCTCCATTTCAAACCCCTTAAGTAGATCCTTGGCATACTTGGTTTGATGGATGAATAGTTCCTCCTTTGGGTGCCTAATTTGCAAACTTAGAAAGAATGCGAGCACTCCCATGTGGCTCAACTCAAATTCTTCATGCATTAACTTAGCAAATTCTTAACATAAAACTTCATTAGTAGATCCAAAAATGATATCATCTACATATATTTGAATAAGAATAAAATCATCAATTCTCTTAATAAATAAAGTAATGTCTAGTCTACCAACATTATATCAGGAATCGATTAAGGATTTTCTTAATCTCGCATACCATGCTCTAGGAACGTGTTTCAATATAATCAATATATTTCTCATGAACAAACCCCGGTGGGTTGTTCAATATAAATTTCTTCCTTAATATATCCATTAAGAAATGCGCTCTTAACATCCATTTGAAATAATTTAACATTCATATGACATACAAAAGCTAATAACATTCTAATGAATTCTAATCTAGCTACGGGAGCAAAAGTTTCATTGAAATCAATACCTTCTTCTTGGAATAGCCTTGGGATACTAACCATTCCTTGTTCCTTACCATATTTCCATCTTCGTCCATTTTGTTCCAATACACCCATTTGGTTCCAATAATGGAATGGTCATTTGGCCTTGGCTTTCCCCAACTTGATTTCTTTCAAATTGAAGAGGCTCCTCTTGCATTGCCTTGATCCACGAGCTATATGCAAAAGCTTCCTCTATCTTTTCTGGCTCAACGTTAGTTAAAAAACACGTGCCATGTGTTTAATTTGTGATCTAGTTCTAACACCATTACCAATTCTACCAATTACGTGTGTGAGGATGATGTGTAACCTCTAAAAATGCTCTAGGAAGTGAGCTAGATGGAGAATCAATAATAGGTTGTGCAACATTAACATCATCATCATCAATAATAGCATGAGAAGTGAAGGGAATTGGGCGGTCCCTTAGGGCACAAAAATTCTAGTCCCGTCCTAAGTCGGACGGAACATAGACACAAAAATTATAGCAGCGGAAGAAAAACTATGTTAACTAATTAACATGCAAGTTAAAACAATTTTAACTTGGCCCTAAGGTCCAAGACCCTATGCCAAGATCTATGCCGACTTGGGATGGATCTGACCATCCCAAGAAGGATCTAGCCTACTGCGATTAAACTAAACTAATGCTAAAAATACTTTAACCACATACCCGGAATCTCAGCCCTGGAGCAGGCGAGATGTTCCGCGCCGTCTTCCGAGCTGCTCCCGTCCCACGCCGAGCCGCTCCTTGAACCGCTCCCCGAACCGCTCCTCGAACCGCTCCGCATCCCGAGGCGATCAATCCCCGTGCCGCCGAGCCAACCACGCGCCGAAGAAAGTTTCACGCGAGTGAAACCTCCGCCAAGATTTCGGATCCAGAATCCGAACTTCTTTGAGGCTTTGCTAGAGCCCGCAGGAGTAAGGCAGAATTTTAGGGAGATAGAGAAATATTTATTTAAGCCTAGATCCGAGCGTGCTCCAACATTTACGAGAGCCGCTCAGATCTAGAGCTTGGGACGAGTTTTGAGAAAGGGGGGAGACCCCTATTTATATAGGCGGCGGACTCTCCCCTTTTCTCAAAATCCGATGTGGGACTAAACAATGAGTTAATTTAAAATTAAGTTAGTTTGCACTTCACAAAGTGCAAACTTCCGTGAATTTTAACTCACTCACCGTTGAGCTTCAGGATTGATACAACCTATCAATACGATAAGCGTTCAACGGTGAACGCATAGGAAAAAACGGTTCGTCAATCGGAGTTCGTTTGACCCTCCAATCGAGTGTCCAAAGATCAGCCCTAGGCTAGTTTTTCACAAAAACGAGCCGTCAAAAGATTCAGCACACTTAGGGTTCAAAACCCTAGAGGTGGGGCCCATGGGTGGGCCCCACACATGCCAAAACTGCCCAAATCGCGCCTGGGCAGAGCCCAGGTCGCGCCTGGGCTCGTCCAGCCGCCTGGGCGAGCCCAGGTCCGCGCCTGGGCTCTGCCCAGGCGCTGGGCAGAGCCCAGGCGGGCCTGGGCTTGCCCAGGCCCGCGCCTGGGCTTAGCCCAGGCAGCCTGTTCTGCCTGGGTCTGATACTTTGGGCTTTTTGGCTTTAACTTGATCATCCGGCGTCCGATTTGGACGCCGTTCGAACCTGGGTTTAGACCGGGACATTCCCGTCTTACCCGTGAACTTTTTCTTGCGTTTATTTTATTAAATATTGTATTAAACAATTTAATACATATTTAATTGCCTTTGCATCAAATGCAAAATAGTCCCTATCTAAGCTTAAATTATCATATTGCATCAAATGCAATTATCTCTTCTTTTGCATCAAATGCAAATATTCTCCCTAACTAATTTCTACCTATTACTAGACGAAGCGTTGCACTCTGTGTGAGACCCTACAGCCTGACCCTTACAACAGGTTGGGCTCGAAGCCCTATACGGAAGTGACCACGAGCAGTGGTTGCCGTCCCTGCTTCAGGAATCATCATTATGTGGTTGACTCATTGACATGAGTATTGTCGGGACCACCTGACTGTTTCCGTGATGAATTCCGTAGTTATAGTCTTTACGTCTAAACTGTGTCGTGTAGATCAAGTCTGGGGTACGGTCAAATTGTCAACCCCAATAACTTGACTCCGGTTAGTTTCTATCGATCTTTAGTCAATTAATGTTGGACTTCTTCCAACATACTCTGCGCAGAGTTTTTACTAAAGACCGAACTAACTCTACGACACTAACTCCCATTGACCGGGAGAGACGAATCCTCTCTTGGTCATTACTCGCCTCGTACGTTTCAAGTGACACCCAATCAAAAGACCTTTCGACAGGCCTTGCCTCGAAGCTAGGTCAGTTGATCTAAGTGGCACCGTTCACGCACAGGTCCGTCAAAATGACCTCAAGTCAAAAGACCAACTATCCTATCATCACTCAGAGTTATCACTGACAGATTGGTCAATATAACCATATGATAACTCTAGTGGATCGTTCAGTGAACTCACTCCAATGAGCACCTGTGTCTCGTCTTCGACTTCGCCAAGTCAAGCGATCATGAGATCATCGCCACCGCTAAACGGTGAAGACTAAGACACAATGGTCTGTCCGATGTTTTGATATCCTTGTCTCGAAACATCTATGACCACGAACCATTTTAGACTTATGCTACAGACGGTCAAACGTTTCTCCATGATCGAGATACTCATCTCGATATCCGTTTGACCTTGCATAAAGTCTCAGGACTTTACCTAAGTCGACATCTAATTACAATATAACTTAGATAAATTATTACCAAACAGCTTACTGTTATTTCGAACAAGATGTTTGTGCTATTCACACAGGAATAAATGGCCTCGAGGGCATCATATTCCTACATCTCCCACTTGCACTCAGGCCCATTTATCTCGATATCTAATATCGTTTTTACACATAAGTTTTCCCGACTTCATGTGGTAGAGCCTTCGTGAGTGGATCTGCTAAAACCGTCTACACTATAGACTTAAGGGGTTTCTATGTTTCTGTTAGACCAACCATTTGAATCTCATTCAAATAATTTATTTGGTCTGTCGGAATCCATAATATTTTATTTTACTTGGATCTTATCCAGTTTATCGTACCTTACGATAATTAGTAATTGGTCATTTTAAATGGCTCATATCTGTTCTTGATAAAGTATCAAACCTTTTGATTACTTTGTCAAAATGTATGTTCCATCCCTTTGATGATTCGCATGTAATTTATACGCTCCCACTGACCTTGAAAACTATCTGGCCAATTCATATAAGTTGGTTTGTCTAAATCATATTTAGAAAAAACGAACTTATAAGTGAATGCTCAAATTTTCATGGTCAACTTGAGCGTTTACATCGAGTTTGGTCCGTGTAGATCTGTACACATCTGTTGGTGAAACCGGTTTCATCATAATCCGTTTTAAAGAAATTAGGATGAAAACCGTTCTCGTCCAACATTATTGTACTTCACTATTTCCCTTTCTGCACCAATCTTTTAACTTTAAAGATTTACTTGCAGAAAATGAGGAAACATTTTCCTTGGGCACGTAAACTAAATTCTCAAATTTATTTACGCACACGGACCTGCATCAAGTTTTAAATCGGAGTTACTACTCCGGATTTCATCCTAAAAGTTGACTAAGTCATCATTAGTTATGATGTCTTAACTCGACTTTTCGTCTTACGAAATTCGAGTAAATATACAACTTCCTCATGTTTGATTTAATGAATATCTTATTGATAATGTTCTCATAGAACTTTATCAAAACCTAGGCATTACTATTTGGGACTTAACCCAGAGGGAGGACTTAGCTCAGAGTCACTTACAATGGATCACACTAAATCTAATTAAGTGTGATTCATACCTTTTAACACACCGATGTGTTAACAGACTTGATCTGAGAGAAAATCACATTTTCTTTTAATTACACAAGATTTTATTTAGCTAAGTATTTGACCATTCGATCTAATCGAATCAGTTAAATACTTTAGTCATTTCGTTTCTTTATTTTATCAGACTTGTGTTTCATCAAGAACACGTGTCTTAATAAAACTTACGAATAACTTATTTCGGTTAATCTAGACTCTGGTACATCAGTATGTACTAGACTGAGTTCGACAACTCATTCTCCCACTGTCTCACAGATGAGTTTCGGCCATTGTATCTAAGAGGCTAAGACTCACAAGTGTCCGTAGACTTCATAATACGAGAGGTCAGACCCCTCTTTATGTGACTTGTGAAGCTTAATCTCTTGATACGGCCTAGTCTAATTTTACCATATAAGTTTGCTACTATCTTGTGTATTTATATATTAACATTTAATATATATATAGTTATTTACAAATTACTTAACACAAAACATTACTTCAGAAGCAATGTGACGACATTCGTCAAAATGTGTTAAACGTCTTTTGTATAACAATTTATTTTGAAATCGTGACATCAAAATATGTCACATTTTCATTTCCTCCTACTTATGCCTCTACTAACTTTCTCAATTGACTTTCCGAAGTGCCTTCTTCCTTTTCTAAATCACATTTAGATATCAACATAAATAAATAGCTATGCAAGCAACTTATGTATCCAAACGCTTGAGCTTTGCAATCTTGAGTGTAGCTCAAGAAGTTGCTTGTCTCAAGATCCGGTTGGGATACATAGTCTTGCATCGCTCATGCACTCGTATTCGACTCAAACAGTTTAATCGAATTCTCGAACTTTGCGGATCAAAATTGTTTGTCCATACAACCTTGAGGGTAGCTCGATAAGTTGTAGGGAGAAACATACTTTGAATGTCCTATATGTTCAAGCTGCCTCCTATAGAGACGAGTGACATGTAGCGTTAATTTATTTGTTGGACACAGAACTTAATGAAATCATATTTCTTAAGTCTGTTCTTTAGAAGGTCATTTAATTTGTCAACTAGAATATAGTTTAATTCTATCAATTAGAATTTAACTTGATATTCAATTAATCAACTTTTTGACCAATTAACTAATTCCAATATTATCAATTGATTCTTTCGGTAAACATAGTCTTGCCCTAGTTTTAGCATATGTTCAATATTAAATATAGGTAGATTGGCTTTTATCTATCTATATCCTCCCACTAAATTTACGAACGTTTTAAAGCTTAATAACGAACGATTTAATCGAATTAAAATTAATGGGTAAGAGTTCCAATCACCTTGAGTCTAAACAACCTTGAGTGTAGCTCAACAAGTTGATTGACTCTGCGATCGGAAGATGACTCTTCATCGATCATATCGGATATGACTCTCTTAATCGGTTTTTGCCCCTAGCCATTCGTGATCATGAGTGTGCTCATCCAAATCACCATGTCTAGTCTAGTCGGACCCTTGTTTTCATGTCTAGCCTGACTTGCCCCGCAGCTCGGTGTATGCACGACACGTCGGTTTGGGTCAGGTCTTAGACTACATCTAGGCAGACTACATCGTTGACTTAACTTACGCCGACGCTCGGGGTACGAGACGACGGTTAGGGTTAGTCAAGATTTCATCTTATGTATTTAAGGAGTTGGTTTCTACAGGGTTGCCATGGCACAGCTTGAGTGTATCTCAACAACTATAACACGGGCCCTATAGTTGCTAACCCCTAAAACAAGGAGGGCTACGGCTAATCTTGAAAAAGATCATTAACGTATTTGACTTAGATATAGTCCAGGGTGTCATACAATCATGATTCGCGACATTGCGGTCCAGCGGAACTCAGCCAGGGAATTGACTAAGCCAGGATCACTACCCCTTGGACTAGCAAGGGTTGACCCAGAACTCTTAGCCAAGCACATTGACTGGATCATGGTCCATTGAATGAAGCTTGTCATTTTTGTATGTATGCCATAGACTAAACAGCTTTTATTAACAACTAATTAATCCTATCAACTAGTTGAATCCTTAAATTCAAAATTTTTTAGGATTTGTTTAATAACTTTTATTAAGTCCTTATCAACTATAAGGTTCACGTGCTACCCTAATCGTTATTAGGATTTTAATAAATTTTATTAACAACGCTAGAAGCGAAGTCCTTTAATGAAAATTAATTATAACAATTAGAATTTAAAATTCATTTAAAGGACTACCCTAATCAGGAATTAGGTCTTAATATTGTTGTTAATGATTTATTAAAGCATAGCATGTCATTAAAATTCAGGTAATAAATTTTAATCATTTTTAATGGCTAACCTAAGAGGTTGTCTTGTGTTATCAAATAAGGGACAAGATTAACAAGCCATAAAAAATAAAGCTACACTAATGTATCGCATAAAGATAGTGCACAACTATTTAACATTTAAATATACTAAGTTTATCGCATAAACTATTTCTGCATGCAAACATAAATTTAACAATTAAATTTAAAATATGATTTTGAAATTATTTTATTTTTATCTCATAAAAAAAACTTAATTTTAAAATCACTAATTTGCATGCTACGTTTAAAAATTTATCGCATAAACATTTAAAGCCTTAAAATCAATTTTACATAAACTTAAAATCATCATTTTAAAATTTTCATGCTTAAAAATTTATCATATAAAAAATTTTTAGGCATCCAAAATAAATTTTAAACTTTTTAAAAAAAATTAGTTTTAAAAGTTATCACATAAATTTTAAAACGTCATTTTAAAAATTTCCATGTTCAAAAAATTTCAAAGGAAAATTTTAGAACATCTAAAACATTTTTAAAATTTATCTCATAATTTTAAAAACATTTTAAATTAAAAAAGTATTTAAAAGCATTAAACACGTTTAATAAAATCGCAGTACCTAGATCGCTACGCAAACCTAGGCTCTGATACCACTGAAGGGAATTGGGCGGTCCCTTAGGGCACAAAAATTCTAGTCCCGTCCTAAGTCGGACGGAACATAGACACAAAAATTATAGCAGCGGAAGAAAAACTATGTTAACTAATTAACATGCAAGTTAAAACAATTTTAACTTGGCCCTAAGGTCCAAGACCCTATGCCAAGATCTATGCCGACTTGGGATGGATCTGACCATCCCAAGAAGGATCTAGCCTACTGCGATTAAACTAAACTAATGCTAAAAATACTTTAACCACATACCCGGAATCTCAGCCCTGGAGCAGGCGAGATGTTCCGCGCCGTCTTCCGAGCTGCTCCCGTCCCACGCCGAGCCGCTCCTTGAACCGCTCCCCGAACCGCTCCTCGAACCGCTCCGCATCCCGAGGCGATCAATCCCCATGCCGCCGAGCCAACCACGCGCCGAAGAAAGTTTCACGCGAGTGAAACCTCCGCCAAGATTTCGGATCCAGAATCCGAACTTCTTTGAGGCTTTGCTAGAGCCGGCAGGAGTAAGGCAGAATTTTAGGGAGATAGAGAAATATTTATTTAAGCCTAGATCCGAGCGTGCTCCAACATTTACGAGAGCCGCTCAGATCTAGAGATTGGGACGAGTTTTGAGAAAGGGGGGAGACCCCTATTTATATAGGCGGCGGACTCTCCCCTTTTCTCAAAATCCGATGTGGGACTAAACAATGAGTTAATTTAAAATTAAGTTAGTTTGCACTTCACAAAGTGCAAACTTCCGTGAATTTTAACTCACTCACCGTTGAGCTTCAGGATTGATACAACCTATCAATACGATAAGCGTTCAACGGTGAACGCATAGGAAAAACGGTTCGTCAATCGGAGTTCGTTTGACCCTCCAATCGAGTGTCCAAAGATCAGCCCTAGGCTAGTTTTTCACAAAAACGAGCCGTCAAAAGATTCAGCACACTTAGGGTTCAAAACCCTAGAGGTGGGGCCCATGGGTGGGCCCCACACATGCCAAAACTGCCCAAATCGCGCCTGGGCAGAGCCCAGGTCGCGCCTGGGCTCGTCCAGCCGCCTGGGCGAGCCCAGGTCCGCGCCTGGGCTCTGCCCAGGCGCTGGGCAGAGCCCAGGCGGGCCTGGGCTTGCCCAGGCCCGCGCCTGGGCTTAGCCCAGGCGGGCCCAGGCGCCTGGGCTAGCCCAGGCCGAGCCTGGGCTTAGCCCAGGCAGCGCCTGGGCTAGCCCAGGCAGCCTGTTCTGCCTGGGTCTGATACTTTGGGCTTTTTGGCTTTAACTTGATCATCCGGCGTCCGATTTGGACGCCGTTCGAACCTGGGTTTAGACCGGGACATTCCCGTCTTACCCGTGAACTTTTTCTTGCGTTTATTTTATTAAATATTGTATTAAACAATTTAATACATATTTAATTGCCTTTGCATCAAATGCAAAATAGTCCCTATCTAAGCTTAAATTATCATATTGCATCAAATGCAATTATCTCTTCTTTTGCATCAAATGCAAATATTCTCCCTAACTAATTTCTACCTATTACTAGACGAAGCGTTGCACTCTGTGTGAGACCCTACAGCCTGACCCTTACAACAGGTTGGGCTCGAAGCCCTATACGGAAGTGACCACGAGCAGTGGTTGCCGTCCCTGCTTCAGGAATCATCATTATGTGGTTGACTCATTGACATGAGTATTGTCGGGACCACCTGACTGTTTCCGTGATGAATTCCGTAGTTATAGTCTTTTCGTCTAAACTGTGTCGTGTAGATCAAGTCTGGGGTACGGTCAAATTGTCAACCCCAATAACTTGACTCCGGTTAGTTTCTATCGATCTTTAGTCAATTAATGTTGGACTTCTTCCAACATACTCTGCGCAGAGTTTTTACTAAAGACCGAACTAACTCTACGACACTAACTCCCATTGACCGGGAGAGACGAATCCTCTCTTGGTCATTACTCGCCTCGTACGTTTCAAGTGACACCCAATCAAAAGACCTTTCGACAGGCCTTGCCTCGAAGCTAGGTCAGTTGATCTAAGTGGCACCGTTCACGCACAGGTCCGTCAAAATGACCTCAAGTCAAAAGACCAACTATCCTATCATCACTCAGAGTTATCACTGACAGATTGGTCAATATAACCATATGATAACTCTAGTGGATCGTTCAGTGAACTCACTCCAATGAGCACCTGTGTCTCGTCTTCGACTTCGCCAAGTCAAGCGATCATGAGATCATCGCCACCGCTAAACGGTGAAGACTAAGACACAATGGTCTGTCCGATGTTTTGATATCCTTGTCTCGAAACATCTATGACCACGAACCATTTTAGACTTATGCTACAGACGGTCAAACGTTTCTCCATGATCGAGATACTCATCTCGATATCCGTTTGACCTTGCATAAAGTCTCAGGACTTTACCTAAGTCGACATCTAATTACAATATAACTTAGATAAATTATTACCAAACAGCTTACTGTTATTTCGAACAAGATGTTTGTGCTATTCACACAGGAATAAATGGCCTCGAGGGCATCATATTCCTACAAGAAGTACTAGCAATAAATTCATCAAAAGATACACAATCGGTTTCATCAATATTAAGAGTTTTTTGTTATAAACTCTATATGCTTTACTACGCAAAGAATAACTGATAAAAATGCATTCATCCGCATTGGAGTCAAATTTATCTAGGTTACCTTTAGAGTTTAAAATATAGCATTTACAACCAAAGACACGAAAATAAGATACAATTGGAACTTTTTGGTAAAATAATTCATATGGGGTCTTTTGAAATGGTGTTCTAATAAGTACCATATTTTGAACATAGCACGTGGTTAAGATTGCTTCCATCCAAAAATGCTTTGGAAGGTTGCTCTCACACAACTTTGCACGTACACTCTTGGAGTGTTCTATTTTTCCTTTCAACTATCACATATTATTTAAGAGCTCTTGGAAAAACAAAATTGTGTAACCCCGTAGTTTTCACAAAACTTTTGAAAATCCTCATTTTCAAATCCATGATCGGTGTGACTAGAAACAATTTTTGTAGAAAATAATCTTTGAATACGTTTGAAAAATATTTTGAATTCACTAAGTGCATCATTTTTATTTATTAAAAATAATACCTAAGTAAAATGTGAATAATCATCAATTATCACAAATGCATACTTACAACCATTAAGATTGTGACGCCCCGCTTCCCAGAGTACCCGGGATTTTCGAAACTGTCCCAAGTATTCCGGAAGAGGCGAGTGTGATGAAGAAAGAGGGAAGGGAGAGGAACAAAAAATGAGACAAAAGTGCAAGCCGTTGCGCACGTGCTAGGAAAGTACACGTAATGCCAAAGAAGACAACAGAACACAGATGAAGGCAATTTTAATAAGGGAGAGAACTTCCACCGAATTAATTGTCAATGTTAATGGGGGAGAGAACTTAGTTTAGTGCCCCGTATGAATTATTTTACCATTTCAAAATAATCAAGATAGTTATTTTACTAGCATATGAATAGTACTTTAAAATAATCAAGATAGTTATTCCTAATTATTGTGCAAGAAACAAACGACAATGCGGAATAAACAACAATCAACAAGAATTATCAAACGCAAACAAAGTATGTAACGGGTTCGGATCCACCCAAGTCTCCCCGACTTGTTCCCGGTGATCCTACGTCCCAACCATCCGGATCCCCTCCGGATACTTGAGTTAGAAACCACTAACCCAAGATTTAGCACTATGAAATTCTTGTGAAAAACCTTCACAAGACCAAATCATACAAATGACATGTGACTCCCACAAACCGGGATCACACCCTCTCTCACAACCGAGAGACACAATTGCAATATCAATTGAAATGAACTAATGAAACACTTACCACAAAATCCTATGCCTTGAGTATACTTACCAAATTAGGGCAAAGATGGATTTTGGGGAAGAAGATGTCACCAAACCCTAGCTCCAAGAAGATGACCAGCAATGGAGACCTAGGGTGGAGTTGATGACCTTGATTCAAGCTCCTTGGCTTGGAAGGCTCACAATCAATGAATCTCTCTTTTGAAATAAGAGGGAGAGAGAGATTCAAGTGAGGAGAGAAAGCTTTAGAATGGAGTTTATTTGCTTCTCTTTGATTCTCAAATATCTCTAATAATCAGCCTTGAATATCCTTGAAGAACC
The DNA here is from genome assembly GCA_030789695.1 of Scilla litardierei. Classification (NCBI taxonomy): domain Eukaryota; kingdom Viridiplantae; phylum Streptophyta; class Magnoliopsida; order Asparagales; family Asparagaceae; genus Scilla; species Scilla litardierei. Next base: position 492,036 of record CM061138.1, on the reverse strand, counting down.
CCTCCAAGTATATATAGGATAGAGGATAGAGAGAGAGAAGAAATCGAGTCAATAAAGGCTCCAACGGCTCTATTCTGAAGCAGACTGGTCGGTCTAAGAAGGATCACTGACAGATTAGTTCATCAACTAGTCGGTCGGTGATTCAACATGAACCGACTAACAGCTCGACAGCCAAAAGAGTGATTTCCAGGCAATATGAACTAGTCGGTCTAAGAAGACTTGCCAACCGACTAGTTTGCCAACTAGTCGGTCGGTGAGTGTTCTTTGACCGACTAAGAGTGAAATGCAAGTAGCTGAATACAAGTTACACTAGTCGGTCTAAGAACAAATGCTGACCGATTAGTTCATCAACTAGTCGGTCGATGAATGTTCTTGGACCGACTAAATGTAAACAGTAACTCAGGCTGTACAGAGGCAACGATAACTAGTCGGTTTGAGAATGATTCCTAACCGACTAGATCGTCATCTAGTCGGTCGGTGTCTCTTCTTTGACCGACTAATTGATCAACAGTAAAAGAGCTGAAATGAGCAAGGACATCTAGTCGGTTCATGAAGAGTTGCCGACCGACTAGATCGTCATCTAGTCGGTTGGTACTTCTTCTTGAACCAACTAAGATGCACTAGAAGCCGAGGGAAGAAGCGATAAGCTTCAGAAAAGTTTCTAATGGCTTCTATGATAATCCTAGCTCTAAGATATGAACGAAATGAAGATAATAATGTAAGTCCTACTCAAGGCTTAACATTCTAATCTATGAAGCTAGAAGACAATAAATAATACATGACGAACCGTCTTCAAAGCTTCAATCTTCGCTCTTGACTTCATTAATACTCCTTGAGCTTCAACGAAGCTTCAGGCACACGATCACGCGTATTGAGAAGTCTTGAGACGTCGCTTTTGATATACGTATTCTTTTGGCGACGATCTCCATAACTGCGCTCACAAACAGTTAGTACATGATATTTATGTTTGCTCATCATCCAAAACCAATCCGGGGAATCAATACTCAACATTCTCCCCCTTTTTGGTGATGACAAACCAACATAAATACTAATCAATAATAATGATTCAAATGAAATTTACTCACTCCCCCTGCATTGATGACACGTTAGTTCCGTATTCAATATTATTCATACGCATCAAGCAGACGAGTGAAATATAAAATATGAATCCTATTATTGCAATTTAGGATCTAAATCCAATTTTATATCTTAACTCCCCCTGAATCTAACATATCAAATTAGATTCATGGTAAATTGTTTTGATATCAATTAGCACATTGTCATTATTATTAATTCTCTTCCCCTTTGGCATTAGCAAAAAGAGCGGGAGGAGATCAACGACAAGATTACAATGGCTAAGAAATTAAAGCAAGAGAGTCTAAGAATACAACCACGGTCCAAATGACACCAAAGTAAAATACCAAATGTAAAATACCGAAGAAAATTAAAGCGTGCCAACTTGACCATAGTCGAAAATCGAAATACGAAACCATCAAGCCATTGGCGAAAATTGAAATACGAAATCATCAAACCATAGGCGAAAATCGAAATACGAAATCATCAAGCCATATGCAAAAATCGAAATACGAAATCATCAAACCATAGGCGAAAATCGAAATCTCCAAAACTCAAATTAATTTCACTTATTGAGTTATGGAACATACTCTCCAATATCAACATTCTTAGTTAAATAGTGCATGGAAAACAATTCTATGTTTCCATAGAAAGAATTTCTATTTAACCAAGTTAATCGTCAAGCGACGAAATCAACATCAGAGACAAAAATCCAATGTGAAAACCAAATGTAGCAAATATGATACCAAGAGTAACATGCAAAAAGTGTTATGCCAAAAACAATACAATCATCATAGAATTTATGGCATACACAATTCTAGCATACACATTGAAACAAAATGATACCAATGTAAATATTCTAACAATGCATGCATTCAACCTACATGGATACCGAATGTATATCAAATGTACGAAGATACTTACAACATTAAGCTCCCCCTACTTTGGTGCATCACTTAAGCACCATCAACTCCATTTGAATGAAAAACTTTGCAAATCAATGAGTTGGTAGGGTTGGTATCCCATGATGGATTGAACCTAGAAAGCATCATTTTGGTATCCAAAAATCCTTTTTGGATCCTATGGGTTAGGCAATAGATTTAGCGAAATTAAATGTAACCCATAACCTAACTAAATTCAAATTAACATGCACATCCACGATTAATATGCAAATAAAAAATAAACCAATTCTTACCACAATTGCGTTGGTACCCATAAAATGAAATTAAACTTATGGTACCAAGTAATGAAGTGTCAAAGGAAACTAACCCTTCGGAAACCAAGTCCACGAGGACCGTGATTTCCTAACATAATCATCATTCAAAATAATATCATTAATAAACGATTTCACATACATATCCTTAGCATGCATGCTTGTGTTCTTCGGACCCCAAATGGTGTATGTCTTGGGAGTCCTAATCCTATTGGAAACATGCATACGTTGTTGATTTCTATGTGATGCATGTCGTGGATAAGCATATGGCATATGATGCAAAGGTGCATGATGATAATCATTCATATGAGAATGTGAATGAACATATGCATGTGGTGGAACGCGTGCATGAGTGTGTCTCACATGGTGTGCACGTGCTCATGGATGCGGAGCATAAAAATCATCATTCGTGCTAACATGTGGAGTAGGATGTGTGTTCCTACGTGGCATGGCATACATAAAAGCATGACCCCTCTTTGGAGGTCCACCCAAAGTGGGTTTCTTTCCAAATGGGGGTGTGTTCCTAGCGGAAGCACCATTGGTAGAAGAACTACCAATGAAGTGTTTAATCCCACTAGTAGAAGCTTCGGAAGATGGCCTAACAAAGGTCGTGACCGATTTGGATGAGTCTCCCATCTTACACCCCAAGCCAATGTGGTGATTAGCCGGAAGTAAGTCATTTAGGATATTATCCAAATGGCCCTTACCTTTATTGAATTCATGAATTCGGCCTAATGTGCACTCATACTTCTCGGTGAGAGAATGCATCGAAGCATCCAAGGTGGACACTTGCGATGTGAGTGCGCAAACACGTGATTTGAGATTTTTATTCTCAATACTCAAAGTTGAGTTTTGAGACGTCAAATCCGCTATCACATGTTCATCCGAGTCCTCGCTATGAACATGCTCAAGTTGAGATTTGATATTTACAATCTCATTTCTCAACTCTTCAACAACGGTGTCGTTGTTGACGATGATAGGTTTAGGTGAGGTTTTAAGACTATCTAACTCATTTTTAGTCTTAATAAATCTACTAGCCAATTTAGAAAACTTATACCAAAGTTGTTCGTTGGCTAATCTAAGTTCATCCATGGTTACCTCACCGCCTTCATCCTCGCTTTCCTCGCTTTCATCGCTTTCATCGGAGGAAGTCTCTTGAACACGTTCCTCTTTTCCCATGAAGCACATGTGTGCTTTCTCCACGCGTTCATCATCCGACTCTCCACTTGAGGAGTCCTCTTCGGAATCGGTGAATGTACCGACAAGTCCTTTCTTGTGCTTTCTCGACTTGTCGTGCTTGGATGCCTTCCACTTCCCCTTGTGTTTGTTTAGAGGACAATCCGGCTTGATATGTCCTGGCTTATTACATTTATAACACACGGGAGTAGAAACATTAGTAGAACCAAACTTAGATAAATTCTTAAACTTACCTTTTCGGAAGCATCGGTCGAACTTCTTTGCCAAATCGGCCAAAGTTTCCATGTCCAACTCTTCTTCCGATTCTTCATCATCGGTAGATGGAGCGGCCTTGTACGCCATCGCCTTTTTCTTTGGCTCGTCTTGCTTCAAGTACGACTTCATCTTTTCTTTCATCATGAGCTTACTGTCCTTGCATACCTCATAAGACATCAAGGTATCCATTAGTTGTATGACAGTGTACTTACTCATATCATTACCTTCCTCAATGGCAAAGGTACGCTTTTCCCAACAAGAAAGAAGTCCATCGATGATCTTTGAGACTTTCTCCTTTTGGGTGTAGGTTTTCCCAAGAGCTTCCAACTCGTTTGTGATGTCGACGAAGCGAGCATAATACTCCTTCATCTTCTCACCCTGTTGCATATGAAATAGTTCGAAATCTTTATTTACAACTACGAGTTTAGAGTCTCTTACCCTACTCGTTCCTTCGTGCAAGATGAGGAGTGAGTTCCAGATTTGATATGCACTCTTACATGTGCATATCTTATTGAAGTCCTCAGGCTCCAAAGCGCATTGCAAGGCGTTCATTGCCTTGGCATTGCTTACCTCCGCGGCGACCTCCGCAGCGACCTCCGCGGGAGTCCACTTCGCGAAATCTTCTTCTGCGGGCTCGACATACTCCTTCATCGTGGCTCTCCAAAGTGAAGCGCTCCGGTGGAATGTTTCCATTCGGCATTTCCAGTACCTGTAATTGGTACCATTGAAGGAGGGAGGCCTAGTTGAGGATTGCCCTTCCAAAACCGAAGAAGCTCCTTGACGATCCTTGAAGACGCTGTAGTCGTTGTTCGTCATAGCTTTGAGCTTGTAGCTTTAACCTTGGCTCTGATACCAATTGTAGTGCCCTGTGAAGCTACTGCACATGTACTAGAGGGGGGTGTGAATAGTACTTTAAAATAATCAAGATAGTTATTCCTAATTATTGTGCAAGAAACAAATAACAATGCGGAATAAACAACAATCAACAAGAATTATCAAACGCAAACAAAGTATGTAACGGGTTCGGATCCACCCAAGTCTCCCTGACTTGTTCCCGGTGATCCTACGTCCCAACCACCCGGATCCCCTCCGGATACTTGAGTTAGAAACCACTAACCCAATATTTAGCACTATGAAATTCTTGTGAAAAACCTTCACAAGACCAAATCATACAAATGACATGTGACTCCCACAAACCGGGATCACACCCCCTCTCACAACCGAGAGACACAATTGCAATATCAATTGAAATGAACTAATGAAACACTTACCACAAAATCCTATGCCTTGAGTATACTTACCAAATTAGGGCAAAGATGGATTTTGTGGAAGAAGATGTCACCAAACCATAGCTCCAAGAAGATGACCAGCAATGGAGGCCTAGGGTGGAGTTGATGACCTTGATTCAAGCTCCTTGGCTTGGAATGCTCACAATCAATGAATCTCTCTTTTGAAATAAGAGGGAGAGAGAGATTCAAGTGAGGAGAGAAAGCTTTAGAATGGAGTTTATTTGCTTCTCTTTGATTCTCAAATTTCTCTTATAATTAGCCTTGAATATCCTTGAAGAACCCCTCCAAGTATATATAGGATAGAGGAGAGATAGAGAGAAGAAATCGAGTCAATAAAGGCTCCAACGGCTCTATTCTGGAGCAAACTAGTCGGTCTAAGAAGGATCACTGACCGACTAGTTCATCAACTAGTCGGTCGGTGATTCAACATGAACCGACTAACAGCTCGACAGCCAAAAGAGTGATTTCCAGGCAATATGAACTAGTCGGTCTAAGAAGACTTGCCAACCGACTAGTTTGCCAACTAGTCGGTCGGTGAGTGTTCTTTGACCGACTAAGAGTGAAATGCAAGTAGCTGAATACAAGTTACACTAGTCGGTCTAAGAACAAATGCTGACCGATTAGTTCATCAACTACTCGGTCGATGAATGTTCTTGGACCGACTAAATGTAAACAGTAACTCAGGCTGTACAGAGGCAATGATAACTAGTCGGTTTGAGCATGATTCCTAACCGACTAGATCGTCATCTAGTCGGTCGGTGTCTCTTCTTTGACCGACTAATTGATCAACAGTGAAAGAGCTGAAATGAGCAAGGACATCTAGTCGGTTCATGAAGAGTTGCCGACCGACTAGATCGTCATCTAGTCGGTTGGTACTTCTTCTTGAACCAACTAAGATGCACTAGAAGCCGAGGGAAGAAGCGATAAGCTTCGGGAAAGTTTCTAATGGCTTCTATGATAATCCTAGCTCTAAGATATGAACGAAATGAAGATAATAATGTAAGTCCTACTCAAGGCTTAACATTCTAATCTATGAAGCTAGAAGACAATAAATAATACATGACGAACCGTCTTCAAAGCTTCAATCTTCGCTCTTGACTTCATTAATACTCCTTGAGCTTCAACGAAGCTTCAGGCACACGATCAAGCGTATTGAGAAGTCTTGCGACGTCGCTTTTGATATACGTATTCTTTTGGCGACGATCTCCATAAATGCGCTCACAAACAGTTAGTACACGATATTTATGTTTGCTCATCATCCAAAACCAAATCCGGGGAATCAATACTCAACACTTAGGGAGGAACATGATGGGGGTGGGGTTATGGTAATTAAACAGAGGTTATCACCGTATAGTTATAAAATATTATACAGTGATAGTTTAATGCTATATATTAAATAGCCTTTTCAACGTATTACTAGCCATATATAAATCATTATATTATAGTCATATAATTATAATATAAATGCCATACTTAACTGATGGAAATTCTCTTACATGTATCATAATATGTTCTTTATACATCCCTATATTATATGAAATGTGTTTGGAAATATGGTACAGTAACTTAGTAACTTAATACCCATGAGTATAATAGTTTAGATTATAATATATATATACCTATATTTATATAATATCATACTAATATAATATAGTTATAAATGTATCTATATTATACGTATAATATTAACATGTATACATAATATATATATTATATTAATTTTATTTATAATATTGACCAAAACAATATTATATGTCATAAAACATTAACTATAAAGTATAGATATATACTTTATAATTAAACATATTATGCCTATACATATATAATTATACCAATATATATTACTAACAGATATAAGAATTGTGTGTTAAAATATAGGGTTTTTAGCATGTTTGTCCCTTAAATCTTGCATATTTTGATATCTGTCCCTCAAATCTTCGTATTTGCTCATTAGTCCCTCAAATTTTAAACGTTAACCTTAATAGTACCTCCAACCTGTTTTCTGTTAAAAAATAATATTAATTAACGATTAATTATGTATTACGGTTAGTTAATTAAGAAATTATGTTAAATTAATCATTAAACCCCACTTAATTAGGGTTAATTATCCAACCCAAAAAAGGGGGGAGGCGGCGCCGCCCCCTCCCCCTCCGCCTCAGACCCGCCTCGTCTGAGGCGGAGGGGGAGGTGGCGCCGCCCCTCCCACCGAAAACATGGGGAGGGGGCGACGCCCCCCTCCCCCTCCGCCTTGTCTGAGGCGGAAGGGAAGGGGGGCGCCGCCCCTCCCCCCCAGAAAAGGGGGAGGGGGCGGCGCCCCCTCCCCCTCCGCTGTCTAAGGCGGAGGGGGAGGGGGCGCCGCCCCTCCTCCCCGAAAACAGGGGGAGGGGCGGAGAATATTCCCATTCCATTAGTTTTTAACAGAAATTTAGGGAGATTGACTATTAAGTTTGTCTCTTATCTGGGTTCTGAAAGAGCTCGTTTTTTGTGTTGTAATTGTAGAGAGTGAGAAGGATATTGCAAAGAAATTAGAGGAGAGAGCGGTGCATCCTGACTGCATCAATGAATCGAACCCATACCACGAGTGCACTGAGTACTGCTTCAGAAAGATCGTGTAGGCAAAGGAGAAGGATGAGCATGCTGAATCCGGTTCGTCTCTTTTGTAATGTCCTTTTGAAATTTCTTAAATCGTTTACTCTTATTTTCTAACTCTGGGTAAATTTAAGATTTGATTCTGTAAAAGTGCTCTTTGTGTGTGTTTTCTTTTCATCCATATGTTTGTTGCATCCCGAAATAACCCAGTAATTTAGGGCCTGTTCTTTTGATGGAAAGGAGAAATGGGAAAGTTGGGAAAGTTCGGAATCCGAGGAGAGAGAAAATGGAGTTTTGTGTTCTTTTGGGTGGAAAGTTGTATGGAAAGTGTGGTTAGAAAAGTAAAGTGGGGTTCACCCAACTTTCTTTTGTTCTTTTGTTCTTTTGTTCTTTTGGTAGTAGAAAGTTGGAATGAGAAAGTGGAAAATTAGTGAGTTGGAGGGGGAAGATGGGATAGTGGGACCCACAAAATAGCAACTTTCCACAACTTTCCCATGGTTTCTTGAGGATTACAAAGAATCCCAAAAACAGTCATTCGTAGTGCTATGTCAGCAAACTTTCCACTTTTAACTTTAATGCAAAACAACAAACTCAAGAAAAGTTGATTGAGAAAATGAATGAACAGTGCTCATTTCAACTTTCTCAGCCTCTTTCAATGCAAAAGAAGAGACACATAGTTTCGATAGACAAGAAGCTCAACAATATTACGTAAGCAACATAGTGCACATATGAACGTGTGCTTCCCGCATTATAATGAGACAGACCAGTCAGGCTTTTCTGATGTTGTGCGAGGCATTACAAAATAGGATGCAGTTGCACAAAGTTTTAATTGTAAATGGGCATGACTTGTGAATGAATATTCTTTAAAGATAATGGTATCGTGTTTCCGCATCGTTTACGGTGGACAAGAGTATTCGTATTATTTTATAATTTTTTTTGTCGGGGGAGACTTCATCAGGGGTGAGAGGACTACATGCTACACATTGGTACGGTGTCATGCTTGTTTTAGTGGCCTTCTGTTGAACATAGTATCTCACAGTAACTAATTACAATGAATTTGGTAGAAGAGTTACGGTAACCATGACAACTGAAAACCTTTATATCCGGTTGCCTTTGCTTCTAGTATCAACAAAACATAATTGAAAGGGTTTGAAGCGACACTCAGATTTAGCTAAAGATCACATGATGATTTATATTTATACAAAATATGGTGGACATAATACTTTTAATGTAAAATATGATGCCTTCCAAGATTGGTGGAACAATTGGGGCTAGGAGCAGGAGCACTGGGCTAGGAGCTAGATTTTATGGAATGGCTTGTCTTATACATTTAGCAAAACCGTATTATGCTTGCGATCACAATTTAAATCATATGTAATGACCCATATTTTGGAAATCCTTCAAACATTTTTTCCTCTTAAATTTTTATGCATTCAATTTTCCCAAATTCAATTTTACATTATCTTCTATCTTCTCCATTTTATTATTTTTTATTTTTTTCACATCCATTAACAGCAACCCGGCCCACTACTCCTTTTTCATTTTCCCCTTAATTTCCTTTCTCATGTCAAGACAAATCCCAAAAGCAACTTTGGCCCGTATCCACTTATTATTTACAAGCCCACAAGCTGCTCATGTAAGTTCCTATTCTCCTCTTTTATTCAGTTTCCCCTTTCCTGGAAGAGGCCCAGTTCCTTCCGCCCAATGAAAAGCCAGTATAAGCCTTTCCCCTTCAATTAGAAACCCAAATACCTCATCAAAACAAAGGGCCGCAGTTTCCATTCAATTATGCAAGGCACTTTCCTTTTTTAGCCTGGCCTCTCTCTTTCTGGGGAAAAACGATTCCTCTTGCCTTCGACAAATACACAACGCAACGCCCCCGCATCGCAGCCGCCGCCTCTTCCACAATTCGTAAGCTTGCTTGCCCTCTCCTCTATTCGAATCGAAGTATGCCGCCGCCCCTTCCTCTCGTTCGAGTCAAATCCTAGCCGCCCCAATCAATTTCGCTCCGAAGAATCCGGGATTTAGATTTACGCATTCCTTCTCTATTTATGCTCTATGGTTTCTAGGGTTTGGTTTTCATACTAAAATCTCTTCCATTCAATCTGTACGCCCAAATCTCAATTGCCCTTTCCTTCTCGCAGTTTTAAGGTTAGGGTTTCTATTTCCTGATCGAAATACTGAAGATGGGAAAGGCTCATCCTGATTGCATCAACTCCTCCAATCCATATCACGAGTGCACCGATTACTGCCAAGGGAAGATCGACGAAACTAAAGAGACAGACGACGCAGAAAAATTAGGTTTTGACCCCCTTCACTTCCTTTTATTGCGATATTCATCGTTTCCTTTTCTCGGGTTTTCTTCAAAGATCGTGTCTTCGTAATAGCTTAGGAAGCTCGAATTGATCCAATTTTTAAGTAATATTTTTCTTTTAAAAAATAATTTCGACCCTTATGAGTAATTGAGAAAGAACTTCCAATTGGAATTTTAAGTGTTTTTTTCCTTTTACAGTTTGTCTCTTAGTTGGGTTCTGAAAGAATTCGTTTTTTGGGTTGTAATTGTAGAGAGTGAGAAGGATATTGCAAAGAAATTAGAGGAGAGAACGGTGCATCCTGACTGCATCAATGCAGCGAACCCATACCATGAGTGCAGTGAGTACTGCTTCAGAAAGATCGCGGAGGAGAAGGATGAGAAGGCTGAATCAGGTTCGTCTCTTTTGTAATGTCCTTTTGAAATTTCTTAAATTGTTTACTCTTATTTCTAACTCTGGGTAAATTTAAGATTTGATTCTGTAAAGGTGCTCTATGTGTGTTTTTTTTCATTTCATCCATATGTTTGTTGCATCCCGAAATAACCCAGTAATTTAGTTTCGATAGACAAGAAGCTCAACAATATTAGGTAAGCAACATGGTGCACATATGAACTTGTGCTTCCTGCATTATAATGAGACAGACCAATCAGGCTTTTCTGATGTTGTGTGAGGCATTACAAAATAGGATGTAGTTGCACAAAGTTTTAACTGTAAATGGGCATGACTTGTGAATGAATATTCTTTAAAGATAATGGTATCATGTTTCCGCACCGTTTACGGTGGACAAGAGGATTAGTATTATTTTTAAATTTTTTTTTGTCGGGGGAGACTTCATCGGGGGTCAGAGGACTACATGCTACACATTGGTATGGTGTCATGCTTGTTTTAGTGGCCTTCTGTTGAACATAGTATCTCACAGTAACTGATTACAATGAATTTGGTAGAAGAGTTACGGTAACCATGACAACTGAAAACCTTTATATCCGGTTGCCTTTGCTTCTAGTATCAACAAAACCTAATTGAAAGGGTTTGAAGCGACAATCAGATCTAGCTAAAGATCACATGATGATTTATATTTATGCAAAATATGGTGGACATGATACTTTTGATGTAAAATATGAGGCCTTCCAAGATTGGTGGAACAATTGGGGCTAGGAGCAGGAGGACTGGGCTAGGAGCTAGATTTTATGGAATGGCTTGTCTTATACATTTAGCAAAACCGCATTATGCTTGCGACGACAATTTAAATCTCATATGTAATGACCCATATTTTGGAAATCCTTCAAACATTTTTCCTCTTAAAATTTTATGCATTCAATTTTCCCAAATTCAATTTTACTAAATTATCTTCTCTCTTCTCCATTTTATTTTTTTCACATCCATTAACAGCAACCCGGCCCACTACTCCTTTTTCATTTTCCCCTTAATTTCCTTTCTCATGTCAAGACAAATCCCAAAAGCAACTTTGGCCCATATCCACTTATTATTTACAAGCCCACAAGCTGCGCATGTAATTTCCTATTCTCCTCTTTTATTCATTTTCCCCTTTCCTGGAAGAGGCCCAGTTCATTCAGCCCAATGAAAAGCCAGTATAAGCCTTTTCCCTTCAATTAGAAACCCAAATACCTCATCAAAACAAATGGCAGCAGTTTCCATTCAATTATGCAAGGCCCTTTCCTTTTTTAGCCTGGCCTCTCTCTTTCTGGGGAAAAACGATTCCTCTTGCAATTAAAGGAAACCCACGAAGGCTCCCTCTTGCCTTAGACAAATACACAACGCAACGCCCCCGCATCGCAGCCGCCGCCTCTTCCCTGTGCTATCGAGTCGGCGACTAGTCGGGGACTAGTCGCCGACTAGTCGAAAGGCGGTGCTGGACCGCCTCGTTTTTTATTAAAAATCGGTTCTTGAGTCGGTCATCGCCTAGTCGCCGACTTGACCCGACTTTTTGGCCGATTTATCTGATTCAAAAGTCGGACCAAACCCGATTTATGTTGTGGGTTTTTTTACTGTTAATCCCCAATCGACGAAAGTTTTTAAGCCAAGATCTCGCACGAGTCGGACCCTCTCGCGCGCGCGCGCGCTCTCTCTGCCAAAGAAACCCAAATTACCTAGGGCGCTCTCTCTTCTCTCTCCCGAAGAAACCCCCAATTTTTTCAGCCGCCTCGACGCTCGAAAGCAAATCGCTCGTCGCTTCAAAGTCTCCACGCTTCCGCAGAAATCGCTCGACGCTCGAAAGCAAATCATCTCCACGGCTCAAAATCTCCTCTCTCCCGAAGAAATCGCTCGACGCTCGACGTTCGAAAGCAAATCAACTCCACGCCGTCAGAATCTCAGACATCTCCACGCTCGTCGCCTCAAATCCAGCCGCCGTCGTCAATCGTCATCTCTACGCCCTCGACCCCACGCCTCAGTCAGCAGTAGCATGAAACCACAGCCTCGCCAAGACCTCCCAACTGTCGCTCGTCGCTGCCAGCAACCCCACTTCCTCAAGGTATAAATTATAATTTACAATGATTAACCCCACGCCTCCTGTCGATTTCTTTGCCCGTTCAAGAGCTATCCCACGCCTCTGTCGCCTGATGATTGATCAACTCTGTATGAGTTATATTCGATTATTTGTATTCTCCAGGGCTTGAACCACAAATTTTATATGCGTAGTAGCAGCATAGATGATCGATGATGACTTGTAATTTTGTTTGAATTAGAATTTTGTTTGCTTGAACCAACACTGTGTAGCATAGTTTTGTTTGCATGATTTTAGATGCTGGTTTCTTTCATTCATTCATTTTTTGTTGGCAGAAAAATATTTGCTGGATTTAGACATGTAATCCTCATTTGCTGAAAAATACTTTGTCTTGACATAGCATGAAAAGTATCAAATTTTGGAGGATGACATAATCCCTGCATGATATATAAGTCAGCCTGAGGTGACAATAACCTGAGCCTTGCTCATCATTCATCAGCTTCTATCTGCTTCATTTGCTTGTATCTACAGAATTTGCTCATCATTCATCAGCTTCTACAAATTTATTTATGAACCCTTGCTTGTTACATACATAATTAGATTACAGCCCAACAGCTTGTTTGTGAATAGCATGTGAATTGCAATAGATCCTGTTGTAGCAATAGATCATATTCTTGCACAAATAAAATGTCCTTTGGTGCCTGATGTTTCAAGTTCCTTTCTCTCGCCTTCGTTGCTAACTGCTTGGGACCCTTCAGTAAGAGGGGGCTTACTCCCATCTTCGGTGCCATGATACTGTAATAGAAGAAAAGAGACAAAAGATTAGATTGTGAAGCAATAGAATTATAGAAGTAATAACTAATAATACAACCAGCAGTAATCTATTTGCTAAACCTATTGATTCTATTTAATCTTTTTTGTCATTTCTTTTCTTGCAGTGTAATCATCATTTCTTCCTTCTCTCTCTCAAAAACCAAGTCGGAAATGGCACAATCTCATGGTAAGTTCTCCATTTATCTTGTCTCTAAGCTTATTTGCTTATTTTTAATTTATATGCTATTTGGGTTTGTTTTATGCATATATAATTGCTGGTTTTTATTTAGTATTTTGATTAGTTTATTGATTGATTAGGTACGGAGAGAGGGGCTGAGGAAGTTGCTTCTTCTAATTCTATGCCTATGTCCACATCCACATGTGGTTCGAAGAGTTCTTCTGGGGATGTGACTTGGAATTGGGCAGAGCGGAGGGATCCCAACAATTGCAACTTGGTGTGGTGCTTACTATGCAACAAGAGGATGAGTGGAGGGATTCATCGAGTGAAATGTCATCTCGCTAACAAGAAGGGCGATGTCAAGGGCTGTCCCAATGTAACTTTGGAAATACAAAAGCAAGTTCGAGCTTCTTTGGATGAATATAAGAAGAAAAAGGCTCAAAAGAATCGAGATTTAGAAATTCTTCGAAGAAACCCAAATGAGGTGGATATTGAAGGAGAATATGAAGAAGAAGAAGAACAACAACAAGGTGCAGATGGTTGTACTTTTAGTGGTACTTCTACGCCTCTTTCAACACAAGATATTGTAGCTCAACGTGGGAATAAGAAGAGAATGCGATCTAGCGATGTTCGTGGTCCTCTTGATTCTATGTTCAAGAGTGATTTGAAGAAAATTGAGCAAACAAGAATTGATAAGAATGACCCTTACAAGGAGAAGCTGAAAAAGATTGCTTGGAAAAGGATTGCGGAGTGGGCATATGCGGCTGGCCTACCCTTTAATGTGTTTCGTGATGAAGGTTTCCAGGTGGCCGTCCATGCAATTGGTGATTATGGAAGAGGTAATTATTATTTATTAATTAAATTGCATCATCCAACTAACCAAGAACAAGTTTATGATCTCACATTCCTTTCATTTTACTTATGTTAGGCATGCCGGCCCCGACTTACCACAACATGCGGATAACCTTATTGAAGGAAGTGTTATCAGATACAAAGCAGTTTGTGGATTCATTTAGGGTGCATTGGAAGACATATGGATGTTCCATAATGAGTGACTTTTGGACAGATGGGAAGGGGCGATGCTTGATAAACTTTTTGGTGAATTGTCCACAAGGAACTGTGTTTCTTAAATCCATTGATGCATCGGAGCATGTCAAGGATGCACAACTCATCGTGAAGATGATAAATGAAGTTATAGAGGATGTGGGAGCGGAGAATATCGTAAATGTAACCGAGAAACATGAGTAAATTTTGTTATCTATTTGGTTACTTGTTTGTGATTGTTTACTAATAGATTAAATAAATATTTTCTTATAGTTTGTTACCGATAATGGCTCAAACTTCAAGCTTGCCGGAAAGATATTGGAGGAGCAACATCCCAAGATGTTTTGGACTCCATGTGCAGCACATTGTGTGAACTTGATGTTGCAAGATGTTGGTGAGAAGGTAACAAAGATCAAAAGTGTGTTGTCTGATGCGAGGAGTGTAGTGGTATACATCTACAATCACGGAAGAGTGCTCAACATGATGAGGAAATTGGCGGGTGGAAGGGAGTTGCATAGGGCATGTGTGACAAGGTTTGCGACATCCTTTTACACCTTGAAGAGCATCTTTGAGAATAGGCATCACCTTCAAGTTCTATTTGTTTCTGAAGCATGGAGAAAGAGCGACTTTGCAAAGAAGCCATGTGGAAAAAGAGTTGAGAGGATTGTTGCTAAATCTGAGTTTTGGGACAATGTTCGTCTTTCTTGTCAAGTGTTGGCACCTCTTGTGGATGTTGTTAGGTTGGTTGATATTGAAGAGAAGCCATGCATGGGGTACATTTATGAAGCTATGGATAGAGCAAAGGAGCAGATCAAGAAGAACCTAACTGGCTTGGATGAAAGATTGATTACTAAGGTGTGGACTATGATAGACAAGAGATGGACTGACCAACTCCATCATCCTTTGCACGCAGGTATAAAGCATTTAGATTTGACGTTAATACCTTCAGTTAATTTAGTATTAATATGTTATTGCATGTGCACAGCTGGATTTTACCTCAACCCCGACTTATATTTTAAGCAAAGTACAACGGACGTAGAGGGAAATAAAGAGATCAAGGCAGGACTTTATGAATGCATTGATCGGCTTGTGCCTAATGCGGATGAGAATGATAAAGTGATAGAAGAGTCGGTTGCATATACACATGCAAGAGGGCAATTTGGAATTGCATCTGCTATTAGGCAAAGAAGTAAACTTGCACCTAGTAAGTATTGCATATATAATTTACTTTCATACACTTATTTATTAACTATCATTTAGTTGACTACAATTCTAATTTTCTAAAAACCTAGATCAATGGTGGCTAAATTACGGGAGTGAGACCCCTTTGCTTCAAAAATTTGCTATCAGGGTTTTAAGTCAAACTTGTAGTGCCTCACCATGTGAGCGCAATTGGAGTGCATTTGACAATGTGAGTCATATTTTATCGAAAATTTCTTTCTTAAGAATCATAACAAATTAACAATTATAACTATATTGTTTGTGTTAACTATTTCTTTTCTTATTTCAGTTACATTCTAAGAAGAGAAATTGCCTCTTGCAAAAAATGTTGAATGATCTCGTTTTCATTCAATATAACAAAAAGCTTGAGAGGCGGTACAAGCGGGCATTGAATAAAGACAAGACATTTGATCATATTTTTTGAGGGATGTGGATGAGAATGATGATTGGATGATTCCTACTGACCAAGAGCTTCAGGATTTTGTGGATGCGGGTGATGATCTCCTTTGGGAAACATCGCGAGAAGTAATGGGAGGTAATGAAGATGTCGGACCAAGTACGAGGAGTAAGAGGCAACGATATTCAGATGATGAGTCAGATGAGGATCGTGAAGTGAATCTCGGAGCGGATGCTGATGTAGGACCAAGTACATTTAGGGATTATAGTTCAGATGCTGATGTCGGGCCCGAGGGCGCAGGGGGTGATTAGTTTGTTCCATCATTCGTGTTATAAACTTTTTATTATTTTGTTTGCTATTGTCGACTTTGTTTACTCGTGTCGTGACTCGTGAGACTTTTATTTTGTTTGTTCTGTCATGACTTTTGGATGTTTTACTTTTACCATGTAATGCTTTTTGCATGTTGTTATGGTCTTTGTGTTGCATGTTTATGCTTTTAGGAAGGTTGATGCTTGTGCAGTAGAAATGAGTGCATATTCAAGAGCGGTTCGTGAGCCAAGGGTCGTGGTTCAGACGACAAGTGAGGTTGACGTCACATCCTTGATGATGGGTACCGCTGGCGGAAGTATGGGCAGAAGGTGGTCAAAGGCAATCCAAACCCAAGGCAAGTTAATTTCATGCAAGTTAACATCCTTAAAACATTTCTCCAAATCTGATTACTCTTGCAAAGTTATTATTTGTCTATTCCTATTTGCAGTTTTAAAATTTATGTTAATTGTTAAGTTGATCTGAATAACCTAGTCTACTAGTCAGATGATACCCATTTTTGAAATTCATAACGAATCAACGACTATGAGCAATTTGATTTTCAGTAGATGGCCATCAATAAATGAAAAGCTAATAAAAGTCTGATACATGAAATAAAATATGTTAACATTTTATGTTAACATCTGTGGGCGACTAGTCACCGACTAGTCGCCGACTCAATCGACTAGTCATGAGTCGGTACTTGACCGACGCACTGCCAACTCACCGACTTAACTGCATAGCCTCTTCCACAATTCGTAAGCTTGCTTGCCCTCTCCTCTATTCGAATCGAAGCATGCCGCCGCCCCTTCCTCTCGTTCGAGTCAAACCCTAGCCGCCCCAATCAATTTCGCTCCGAAGAATCCGGGATTTAGATTTGATTTGAGCTAATTTTACGCATTCCTTCTCTATTTATGCTCTATGGTTTCTAGGGTTTGGTTTTCATACGAAAATCTCTTCCTCTCTCTTTCTAAATTTCTGAAATCAGATCTGGAGTTTTCTGAGCTCTTCTGATTTGGAATTTTGGGGCTTTTGGGTCCCTTACGTTCTTCGTCTGAGGTAGATTTCATTTTCTTCAAACTTTTAGTTTATATTTTGTTATGTGATATGATGAAAATAGTGATGGGGGGTTCTCTCTGGTGATTCACATCCTTCGGCAACTAACTGGGCTTCTCGTGATCTTTGTCGCTGCCCCCCACATGTTTTCCTTTCGATTGTGTTTTAGAGTTCGGCTGCAGTCGGCCGCCATGGGGTTTTCCGATGCCGCATTGTTGCAATGTTTTGTTTAGTTGATGATGGTTAACGGCTTAATCTTGTGTCTTGCTGCTGATTCACCTTGCTGGTGTCTTTGCGTGACTGAACCGTGTTGTTTTTCCATATACTCTGAAAAGTATCTCTTTGTTCCGCTGTTCGGGTTACGAGCCTGTTACTGTTCATCTTTATAAATTAAAACCCCATTGGGCTGGTAGACTGTAGACCGACATCCACGTTGCCAATATTACATATGATCACATCACCCCTTTAAAAACAAATTGAGTTCTCCATTGTTACTTTTCAGTTTTGTTTTTAATTATTAAATCTTTTGTTTATGATTGTAAGCAATTATTTCAGAATTCTTATTAGCTTTAATTTATTTATTATGCAATTATTCCTCTTTAGAGCATGAACACTTATCGAGAATTTGAACAATACCAGACAATGACAAATCATGATATCAACCCAACAATTAGAAATGACTTTGTACTTAGCTTATTGTTTAGGCGATGTGATGTGATTATGGACATTATTTGTTTTACCACTCTCCTGATGGAAGTTGGGCATATTATCAATTTTCCTCCTCCTTTTATGGAACGAGGGGCTTTAAATGCAATTTTCCTCTTTTGTTTGAAATGCGGGTTTCAATATCCAATTGTCCGCTATCTACACTAATAGCGGGGTTACAGAAACATGTTAATGAACATCGCTCTCTTGGACATGAGTCACAACCTAGAATGGTTAGCTAACTTCAACAATTCTTTAAGACATTTATAACTTAGTAGATCATTTCTCTTGTTCATAGATATTGTACATGTACTGTTTTCGTTATTTATAAACTGTTAAGATTGGTTTAGATGTTATCTACTTCTAATTTTGTTGTTTATCTTCTCCTTAGGTTTAGTAGGAGATTTTATAGCTCTTGTTCGTCCATCAAGTTCTAAGACTAATCGTACAGGTATGTCTTTAATTTCGGTATTAATTTCTGCTTAGTCGTATTCTGTTTTCACTGGTACACAACAGGATCTGTAAAATAATTGTAATTTGTGATGGCCCCCGGAACCGGGTTGTTACATCATAGTTTGTGAACTCTGTTTCTAAGGATGGTACTATCAGTCCTTTTTCTTATGGTAATGTTATTTATATCCCCTTACTCATAATATAGCTCAGCTTATTAAAGGTGTTAATGGTGTAAGTACCATGTCTATGGGGAAAACACTAGAAGGGGGGTTGAATAGTGTTTATGCAAATTTAAAAGGAATTTACGTCAAATAAAATGCAATCCAACAAATAGTGCGGAATAGAAAAACGACCCAAAGAGAAACACATGCAAACACAGAGATGTTTCAAGGGTTCGGATTACCCAAGTCAACTCCCGACTTGTTCCCGGTAATCTTACGTCCCTACCACCCGGATACCACCGGATACTCAAGTTAGAACCCGTGAGGTTTCCTTAAAGCCCACTTGTAGCAACCCTACAAGTGCAATCGAATACAATCGATGTCCTTGACTCCCACAACCAGGGAGCAAGCAAAACCACTCTCACAACCAAGAGCACAATTCAAATAACGAAAGTTATGAAATATGAAAGCAACACTTACAATCACCTATGCCTTGAAGTAGAACTTGAAGGAGGAGTGTGATGTGCGTTGAAGAACTCTCTTGGAAGAGAGGAGAAAGCCCTTTCTCTTGACTGCACCAATTGCCTAGAAGATCAATCTTTGGTTCTAGGTTGGAGAGCAAGAGAACAAGATTTGGAAATACTTAGGGCTTTGGATTTGAGAGCTTTGATATTTGGAAATGAAAGCTTGAGAGATTTTGCAATGAATGCGTAACCTTCCAATGAAATAGTAGAAGCTCTATTTATAGTTTTCTCAAATCCACAAAACAGTTTAGGCAAAAACCCAATTGGAATCCGTGAGAAAAATCTCAACGGATATAATCTGAACTCGCGACAGTCGACTGTTGAACAACACACAGTCGCCTGTTGCACAGTCAGCAAGGGTAGGTGAGAATTCATAACGGTAACTTACCACGTGGACAATCGACTGATGAAGCAAAGACAGTCGTCTGTTAAAACAACATGCGATTGTAATTTCTTCGACAGGCGACTGGCCGAGAGAAGAGTAAGTTAGACAAATACTGGAAATCTCACAAGATACAGGACAGACGACTGATTCAAGTAATACAGTCGACTGTTAATCAGAACAGGCGACTGTAAAACCTTAAACAGACGACTGTCAAAAACAAGAGAAATTTCCAGAGAGTTGAGTCAAAGAAATGACTTACAGACAGGCGATTGTTTCAGCATAGACAATCGACTGATCTAATAGACAGTCGACTGTATATACAGCATTAGTCGACTGGCCGTAGAAGTCAGATCAAACAGAGTTTGGGCAAGAATAGACAGGCGACTGGTTTCCAATACACAGTCGACTGTCACTAGGACAGGCGCCTGTGAATCGTTCAACAGTAGCCTGTGCGAAATAATTAGAGAAGGCCCAAAACTATATGTAATAGTCTGTGCATAATAGGCGACTGTAGAACAAAACACAGTCGACTGTTTTTGAGACAGACGACTGTAAACTGTTCAGCAGTCGGCTGTTATGAGCAATCCTAGCACAAACAAAAGAGAATTGAATTGGGATCAAAGGACAAATGGTCTAATGAAGTCCTATGACAGAATGTAGATGTGTGTAAGTGCTCCATCAAGGTTCTACTTCTAAGCTACATACTAGAAGAGATAAAAGAAAAATTACATTGACGAATAATCTCTTCTTTCCATCGTATGAGCTAGAAGTCTTTACGGAGCTTCAATCAACAATCTACGATCATCCAATTCATGTCATTTGCATTCAATGACGTTTGTGAGTCATCCATTGCAAGTTAATCTTCATAATAAGCTTATGCAATGGATCAACTGCAAAATAGGGGATTAGTCACAAGTATTTATGTTTGCTCATCATTAACACCAAGTAGGGAGAAGTCCAATACTCAACAAATGGAATTTTCATCTTATACCCCTTATGCATATGAATATGAATGGTATATGTGTCTTAATTGAACCTTGTTTTGGCTGGCTACTAATATGCACATTGTTCATCATAGGAACAATGTTCTAGAAAGCAATTGCATTGGGCCTAGATCATTGTGCATGCACATCATTCTCTTTATCGTGTCATGGGACATCATTTTATCCCATGTATGGTTTTCTATTTTCTTGGAGATGATTTACTGTTGTCTTCAACTAACGAATTCTTCCATTGGATCCTTTAAATGATATTATAGCCCCAACACACTATATTCGGAAGTTCAGATAGACTTTCCGTTGGTTCCACAGTTCTTTCTTGATATTCATCAAATATAATATAGTAATATGGTCTCCAACGATTCATATGTTCTGGGTGCAACTTATTACGGTGGTTTGCATGTCATGATTTATACTGACGAGGATACTTCCCAGGGTTGGATATGATATCTTTCAACAAGCACCTTTTGTGTGGGATAATATATCCATTGGGACATCCGTGTCATATTTGTTACTCAAGCTAAATGATTTATCAATTTCATTTGCTTAGGAGAGTTTACCTCTCGACTCTCTTCTTGAAAATTGCACTAAGAGTATTGGTTCTTATATAATCTAGAAAGGAGTAAAGTGTGAGTCATCAGGCAATGTTCCATACCAGGATTACCACGATAGGACCGCACAAAAGGATATATCTAGAATTTTAGTGTTTCGGGGGGGGGGGGGGGGGGGGGGGTGTTTTTGTAAATTTTCAGTTTTAAGGTGTCGTTTTGTAATTTTTAGAGTTTATGAGTTTTTCTGTAATTTTATTATTTTCATATTAGTATTTGTATACTAGGGTTAAGGAGGACACATCGAATATTGTGGAAGAAACTAAAGATTATCGAGGTATAGACTTTTACTTCGAAGCAAAAGCTAGTCTTCGGAGATTTAGGCTTTACTTTTGAATCCAAAGCTAAGAGAGCGAGTTCCTCTCGAAAGAACTCAACCATCTTTTATCTGAATTGCATCAAATTGGTATTGAAGCGACTACGATCCATGTCGACGGCGGAAGCAAAGAAAAAGACGGAAATTTTGGAAGCGGAAGTTGAACGATTAAAGCAATCAATGGAGGGAATGAGATCTGCATTCTTATCCAACGTGAAGTCATTATAGACAAGGATGAATGATATGAACAAGACTTTCGACTCTACGCAAACCCAACAATATATCATGCAACAGATCTCTGTGCTAACAAAGGCGAAGAACTTAGACCAAAACGACAAACGACAACCTGGATCGAGGCACAAGGAGAAATTTTTGGATAGAGGCAAGGAGAAGGTCGAAGAGTTCAGAGAAGGGTTGCTATCCGACACTGATTTGATATCTTAGTAAGAAGGAGAAGACTTCAAAGAGGGCGGATGCGTGCCTTAGCGACAACTGGGGACCCACGGCCCTCGGGGAGGCATGCCAGAGGCCGGCGAGGCCCGATGAGGCCGCCAGGAGCCTCGCGGTGCTCTGGTGACTCGCTCGGGCCAAGCCGAGCCCCTGGCGACTTGTCAGGACTCTGTCAAACCCTTAGCGGCCGCCAGGGTCTCGTCGAGCATGGACGAGCCCACTCGGGCCCAGTCGAGCCCCGGCTGGGCCGCCCAGCCAATCACAAGAGGACCACTAGGGACTGTCGAACCCTTAGCGGTACAGCAAAGGGTGGAGCGTTGGCGGCTACGTCGGGACCTCAGTGAAGACCTGGAGGACATTTAGGGGCCGATGCATAGATTTTGTAGGAGAGATCCTGGCGACACGATCTTGATTACGAGAAGTTTGACAGGTACCATGATGTTCCAGAATACGCTGATGGTGGAGGATGATTAGATTGGGGAGATATCTGCCTGGGGGACTACAAAGGAGAAGATATGGCCAATTTGGGGACCAGTATGTATTGAGGGATGTATGCCATCAGTTCATTTGTATTTGATGCAAATGAATTATACTGGAAGTTTAATGTGTCGCAAATAATTTGTGATATAAGTCTAAACATTTTAGATGTGGATTTAATTGCATCTGATGCAAATTGTATTTTAATAAGTCGTAAAATGTTTGCGGGCCTATTTGTAAATGCATAGAAAGTTTTTCCGGGAAGTCCCTATCGGAATGCGTGTTTGAACGGCTCAAAGGGGAGCCAATGTGGCTCCAAGTGAGCCATAGTAAAGAGGCTCAAATAAAGACAAAATTGGGCCCTAAGGCCCCCCTTCTAAAGGGCCCGGGGTTTTTCGGCCAGGTCACAAAGAGAAAGGCGCCCGCTGCAGGGCGCCTCTGGCGCCCTGCCAGGTGCGTGCCAGGCACGTGCCTTTTTGGCTGCGCGCAGATGCCAAGTGGGGCCCACGTGGTGGGGCCCACATAATGGGTTTCGAATCATAGGCGCCCAGTTTTTCCCGACGGCTGAAATTACAACAATCTGCTGATTTTAGCCCAACTTTGGACATGTTTGAGGGGTCAAACGAATTCGAAATTGAGCCCCGTTTGTTTATATGCGTTCACCGTTCTGTGCTCTTCGATTTGATATGTTGTATCACTTGCGAAGCTTAATGGCAAAGGAGAAAAAAATCGCTAAAGATTGCCTTTGTGAAAGGCAAACTTTGGTTGATTTTTCCCACTTCATAGCTTTAGTCCCACGTCGGATATGTAGAGAAGGGGAGGGGTCAGCCGCATATATAACTAGGGGCTAACCACCTCCCTTGAAAACTCGAACCAAGTCTCCAAATCCGAGACGCTCCCAAAAGTTTGAAGCATGCTCGGATTAAGACTTAAATTAATTCTCCACGCTCTCCCTAAATTCTTCCTTGCTCTTGATCGGGCTTTAGCAAAGTTACGAAGGAGTTCGGATCGGATCTGAAGTCTTGACGGAGAATCCACTCAAGGTGAAACTTTCTTCGGCGCGTGGTTGCCTCGGCGACAGGGGTGTTGCTCGTCTCGGGACGCGGTGCAGCTCGGGACGCGGTTCGGCTTGGGAGAAGCGGCGCGAGGCCAAAGAAGTGTTGAAAACGACACTTATTATGCGGAAACGAAGTGAAATGTATGTAGTTTAAATATTCATGCGTTTATAATTGCAAATGTTAGATAGATCTATCCTTAGGGGTTGGTCGGACCCAACCCCAGGATAGTAGAGATCTTGGCTATGGCTGTTTCTTTAGGGCTTAAACTTAAAACTGTTTAAGTACTATTTTTTCGCTGCTTGTTTGAATTCGTCGTCCGTCCGACATAGGCCGGATTATTGCCCTAAGGACTCAAAAAACCCTTCATTGATATCAGAGCCATGTCTACATCGACTATGATTTGTAGTTATAAAATGTATGTGATACTGCATGTTTCTCCATCAGATGGAGGTTTTAATTGAACTATTAAAATTGTCGTTTTCCCATGCAATGTTATTATTTTCGAAAACTATATTTGAAAAGTAGATCTTAATTATTATATGATAATAATTAATTGGTGTAACTTAATTATGTGATAATTTTAAGTTGCAAGTGTTAAAATTTTATGTGATAAAATTTTTGTATGTTAATGGTTGTCATATTCTTGTTGATTAATTGATAATACAAGAAAAACTAGAAGGTTAGCAATTAAAAGTTTCCTAAATATTATAAGATAATTTTAATGGACATGCTATGATTTAAAGTTGTTTAAATGCCTAATACATGATTAGGATAACACCCTAAAATTCCTTCCTTATAGTTGATAATGACATTAATAAAAGTTATTAATCAATCCTAATAATTTCGAATTTTAGGATTCAACTAGTTGATATGATTAACTAGTTTTAATGAAGCCAATTCTAGCTCGATTGGGAATAGTGATCCTGGCCTAACCAAGTCCCTGGCCGTGTTCCGTTGGACCGCAATGATGCGGATTATGATTATGTGACACCGTCGATTACAACTAGTCAATTACGTTAAAAATCTTCTTCAAGATTAGTCGTAACCCTCCTTATTTTAGAGGTTGACAACTATAGGTTCTATGTTATAGTTGAGCACACTCAAGCTATGTTAGCTATTTTATGGAAACCAACTTCTCATTACATGAGATGTAGTCTATACTTAATCCAAACCGTCATGTCGTGCTCATACACCGAGCGTCGGCGTAAGTTAGGCTAGACACGAGAACAAGGATCCGACTAGACTAGTCATTGTGATTTGGATGAGCACACTCATGATCATAAGTGGCTAGGGGCAAAATCCAATAAGGGAATCGTATATGATATGATTGATGAAGAGTCATCTACCAATCGCAGAGTCAAGCACTTTGTTGAGCACACTCAAGGTTGTGAGGCTCGGGATGGTTTGATCTCTTTCCCATTTAATTTAATTAAAGCGTTCATTATTATGGCTAAAAATAATCGCAAAAATAGTGGGATGATATAGTTAGATAAAAGACATTCTATCTATATTTAAAATTGAACATATGCTAAACTAGTGTAGTTCTATGTTTACCGATGGAATCCAAAACATAATATCCTAAGAGAATAAGTTAACTGGTCAAAATGGTTGGTTAAAGGAATATCAGTTAAAATTCTAATTGATAGACTAAACTATGTTCTCACTGACGTTAAAAATGACCTTCTTAGCACAGGCTTAAGGACAATGATTCCCTTGAGCTTTGGGTCCAACAAAATAAATGCACGCTACATGTCACTCGCCTCTATAAGGGGCAATTTGAACATGCTGATGTTCAAAGCATGTTTCTCTATACAATTTGTTGAGTCAACTCATGGTTGAATGGAAAACGGGTTCGATCCGCAAAGTTTAAAACTTCGATCAAATTGTTTGAATCGAAGATGAGTGCATGAGCGGTGCAAGACTATGTATCCCAACCGGATCTTGAGACGAGCAACTTGTTGAGCACACTAAAGGTTGTAAAGCTCAAGCATTTGAATACATGAGATGTATGCACGACTATTATTTGTGTTGAGACGCGTAATATCTAAATGAGATTTAGAAAAGGAAGAAGGCATTAAGCAAAGTCAATTGAGAAAGAAAGTTGTATCTATCATTAGTAAAGGCAAAAGTAGGAGGGACTGAAAATGTAACATATTTGATTTCAAGGCTTCATGATAATCATTATACAAAAGGGAATAGATTGTCATACATGTTGGAAAAAGGAGCAATTGTTTCTTGGACCATAGAGGACGTCTAACATTTTTTTGGCAAATGTTGTCACCTTGTTTCTGAAGCAATGAGTAATTTGTATAACGATAATGTATTAAATGTTAATACATGAATACACAAAATAGTAACAACTTATATGGCAAAATAGACTAGGCCATACCGAAGAGACTAAGCTTCAAAAGTCACATAAAGAGGGGTCTGACCTCTCGTATTATGAGTTAATAGACACTTGTGAATCTTGTCTCAAAGTTATGATGGCCGAAATTCCATCTGTAAGACAGTGGGAGAATGAGTTGGTGAACTCGTAGTCTCGTACATATAGATGTACCCTGACCCAGGTCTAAGTTAGCCAGGATAAGTTCTTATTTTATTACGACATGTGTTGCTGAAACACAAGTTTGCTAAAATAGATAACACAATGACAGAAGTATTTGAACTGCTTCGATCAGATCGAAGAGTCGAATACTTAGTTGTATAATTCTTGTGTAATTAAAAGAAAATGTGATTCTCCCAGGTCAAGTCTCTTAACACATCGGTGTGTTGGAGAGCATGAATCGCATTTTGTTAGACATGGTGTGATACATGGCAAGTGAATCTGAGTTATAATCCTCTCTCTGGGTTAAGTCCCAGATAGTAATGCCTAGGTTCTTGATAAGGTTCTATAAGGACCTTATCAATATGATATTCGTTAAATCAATAGGTAGGAAGTTACTGGAGTACTCGAGTCTCGTGAGACGAAAAGTCGAGTAAGACATCATAGTTGATGATGGCCCAGACAACTTCCAAAATACTATTCGGAGTAGTGACTCTAAGAAATGGCTTGATGCAATCCGAATAGGGTCCGTGCACGTAAATAAAGTAGACTTTAGTTTACGTGCCCAAGGAAAGTGTTTCCCTTGGCTGCAAGTGAATCTACGAGACAGAAGATTAGTGCAGATAAGTACAAGTTATGCTGGTTGAGAACAATTATCATCAGAATTCCTATAAACGGATTGTGATGAAACTTTCTCGCCAATAGATGTGTACAGGTCTGTTCGGATCAGACTCGATGTAAATGCTCACGATGACAGTAAATAATGGAATTTGTTTGTTTTCTAAATATGAGTTAAAAGAACAAACTTACAGAATTTTCAAGGTCAGTGGAAGCGAATAAAACGCATGCGATGCATCAAGGAGCTAGAACATATGGTTTGATAAAGTGGTCAAAGAGTTTGACACTTTATCAGAAATGATTATGAACCGTCTAAATGACCAGTAAACTAATTTGGATTGAGCTGGATGAGATCCAGACAAAATAAATATTATGGATTCCAAGAGACCAAGGAAATTATTTGGATGAGATTCAAATATGGGGTCTAACATGAACATTTAAACTCCTTAAGTCTAAAACTAAAGACGGTTTAGCAGATTCGCTTACGAAGGCTCTGCTACATAAAGTCTAAAGAGACTTCTGCAAATGCGGTATGAGATACCGGGATAAATGGGCCCGAGTGCAAGTGAAAGATGTTTGGAGATAGGTACGCCCTCGAACTCGAGGCACTTTCTCTATGTAAGTGTATAAACATTTTGTTCAAGATTACAGTAAGCTGTATGATAAGAATTTAACTAAGTTAATAAAAATGTAGTCGACATTAGAACTTAGGTAAAGTCCTAAGACTTAAATGCAAGGTTAAACAAGTATCGAAATGAGGATCTCGATCATGAAGAATTGTTTGACCGTTAGTAGCATAAGTCTAAAATCATTCGTGGTCATGGATGTTTCGAGAAAAGGATATCGAAACATCGGATAGACCATTGTGTCTTTGTCTTCACCATGGAGTGGTGCAATGATCTGGTCGTTCGACTTGGCGAAGTCGGAGACAAGACACATGTGTTCATTAGAGAATGTGTTCATTGAACGACCCAACGAGAGTTATCATATGGTTAATATTGACCAATCTGTCAATGATAACTCTTAATGATGATAGGCAAGTTGGTTTTTTGACTTGAGATCATTGTACGAACCTGTGTGTGAACGGTGTCATTTAGATCACTGATCTAGCCTCGGAAAAGCCTCGTTGAAAGGTCTTTGGTTGGATGACATTTGAAGCGTGCGACGAGAGTAATGACCAGGATATGATTCGTCTCTCTCGGTCAAGGGGAGTTAGTGTCGCAGTGTTAGATCGATCTTTAGTGAAAACTCTAGCCAGAGTATGTTGGAAAAAATCCAACATTATCTGACTAAAGATCGATGGAGACTAACCAAGTTCAAGCTAGTAGTGTTGACAGTTGACCATACCATATGTTTGACTCAGCGACATAGTTTTGACGTAGAGACTAAAACTGCGGTATTCATTGTAAGGATCGCCTTACCCTTGCAATACTAACAACACACTAGAGAGGGGGTGAATAGTGTAATGGCAATAAATTGTCCAATTAAAATTAAACTTGCAAAGTCGGAATAATAAAGGCAAGAGGAATTAATCGACACAATCAATCCAAACACAAACACAAGATTTTACACTGGTTCCCCAAACCTGGGTACGTCCAGCCACACCAATATTCACTAAATTCCCACAAAGAGAAGTGAATACAAATCCCACAAAGAGGTACATCACCAAGAGGATTTTGCCCTACATAAGGACCCAACCAACCCTACACAGAGGTCAAACTCCCACCTTGAGAATTACTAACTCTCACTTAGAGAATTAGGGTTAGCCCTACACTTGGACACCAAACTTCCACTAAGTTTCTCCCACAAAGAGAGTTATTCCCACTAAGAGAATATCCTAATCCCACAAAGAGAAATACTCCCACAAAGAGAGAGACTAATTCCTACAAAGATAATTAGTGTTATAAGAAAACACCAAGTAAAATAAATACTTTTACCTTTGCCTTGAAATGCTTACTCATAGATGAATGCAAGGCATGGATGAGGATCTCCAAGTGATGAGATTTGCTTGAGAGCACTTGGATGATTTCCCTTGAGCTTTACTTCAATGCATGAAGAGGAATGAGAGCTCAAAGAGGGAAATGAGAGAGTTTGAGAGTGGCTTAATCAATCTCTAATGATTTGCAATAACATCAAGAAGTTCCAATGATCTCAGCCCTTTTATATATATAGGAACCCTATAGCAACCCTCAAAACACAAGGAAACAGCTAAAAACAAAAAGCTGCAACGGCTAGTTTCTGGGCAGAACCGTCATTGACAGTCGACTGATGAACAAATGACAGTCGACTGTCCAATGGCTAGAAAATATCCAACGGATATAATCTGGGCCTTGACAGTCGACTGATGAAGTCAATACAGTCGACTCTAAACAGGACATGCGACTGTAAAACCTTCAGCAGGCGACTGCTGCATGGGATGGAATAAAACAGAGAGCTGCACTCTTTCTCCCAATAAGCATACATGCGACTGATGACAAGAATACAGTCGACTGTAAAATAGACAGGCGACTGTAAATCCTTCGTCACTCGACTGCTGCAGGAGATGGAGAAAAACAGAAAGAGGCAGAATTTGCACTTACGCCTATCAGACGACGGTTGGCCATTTTACAGGCGACTGTAAATATACAGGCGAATGTAAACAGAGCATCAGTCGACTGATGCGAAAAGCTCAAGTAGAGTCAACAGAAATGTTGACTTAAGCAGTGCATCACAGTCGACTGTAGAAGGCTCGACAGGCGGCTGGAAATCACCTAGTCGACTGTGAACCCTTCAGCAGGCGATTGTTGGAGAATCAAAGACTCCAAATGAGTCTTTGGTCATGATGAGCCTATTGGGTTGGATTCTATGATAATCATAAGGCTCACTAAGATGGTTAAATGCATACGCATGAATGAGTAGACCATCTATAAAGGCATTACATAAATCTAGACTCAAATGAGAGAGAAAGCAATAAAGGAAATTTTACATTGATTACAATGCTTTCCTTAGAGTCTGTCTTCAATCTTGTTGACTTGATGCTCTCCATCATCTCCAAGCTTTGGAACCGCTTGAGTCCAAGTTTTTGCCATTCTCCACTTGATGTCCATCCTGCACCAAGTGATTAATTTTCAAAAAGGATATTCTTGAAATGTTAACTATGAGACTAAAACACGAAAGTCATTAGCAACAACATAATGTTGTGATCATCAACATAACATTGGTATGAAACACCAATACTCAACATTCATCACGGATACAGTCGGGGTGGTCCAGACAATACTCATGTCGATGAGTTAACCACATAAGTATACACCGAAACATGGACGACACCTGCTGCTCGTGGTCACTGTCGTCTAGGGTTTCGAGCCCCACCTGTAGTAGGGTCAGGATGTAGGGTCACACTGAGTGAGACCTTCGTCAAGTAAAAGGAAGAAATTAGGGAGAAAATGCATTTGATGCAAGACTGCAAAGAGTTTGCAGTTAGCTTCTGTATTCGGGATAAATGATACTGAGCGCAAGTGGAAGATGTTGCGGGATGTATGCCCTCAGTTCATTTGTATTTGATGCAAATGAATTTTACTGGAAGTTTAATGTGTCGTAAATAGTTTGCGATATAAGTCTAAACATTTTAGATGTGGGTTTAATTGCATTTGATGCAAATTGTACTTTAATACGTCACAAAATGTTTGCTGGCCTATCTGTAAACGCATAGACAGTTTTTTCGGGAAAGTCCCGATCGAAGTCCGTGTTTGAACGGCTCAAAGAGGGCTCAATTTGGAGCCAATATGGCTCAAAGTGAGCCATAATAAAGAGGCTCAAATAAAGACAAAACTGGGGCTCTAAGGCCCCCCTTTCTAAGAGGGCCCGGGTTTTTTGGCCAGGCCACAAAGGGAAAGGCGCCTAAGCGCCTGTTGTTGGGCGCCTCTGGCACCCTGCTAGGCGCCTGCCAAGCAGGCGCCCTTTTGGCCGCGGGTGCAGATGCCTGGTGGGGCCCACGTGGTGGGCCACACACAATGGGTTTCGAATCCTAGGCGCCCAGTTTTTCCTGACGGCTGAAATTACCGCAGATTTCTGATTTTACCCAACTTTGGACATACGTTTGAGGGGTCAATCGAAGTCGGAATTAAGCCTCGTTTGTTTATATGCGTTCACCGTTCAGTGCTCCTCGATTTGATAGGTTGTATTACTTGCGAAGCTCAACGGTGAGAGAGGAAAAATTCGCTAAAGATTGCCTTTGTGAAAGGCAAACTTTAGTTGATTTTTTCCACTCCATATCTTTAGTCACACATCGGATATGTAGAGAATGGGAGGGGTCAGGCCCCTATATAAATAGGGGCCAACCTCCTACCTTGAAAACTTGCACCAAGTCTCCAAATCCGAGAAGCTCCCAAAAGTTTGGAGCACGCTCGGAATAAGACTTAAATTAATTAATCACTCTCCCTAAATTCTTCCTTGCTTTTGATCAGGCTTTAGCAAAACTACGAAGGAGTTTGGATCGGATCCGAAGTCTTGACGTCGGGTCCACTCAAGGTGAAACTTTCTTCGGCGCTTGGTTGACTCGGCGACATGGGTGTTGCTCGCCTTTGGACGCGGTGCGGTTCGGGAAGCTGTGCGGTTAGGGACGCGGTTCGACTTGGGAGAAACAGCGCGAGGCCAAAGAAATGTTGCTGAAAACGACGCTTCGTATTCTGCGGAAACGAAGTGAAAGGTATGTAGTTTAAATATTCATGCGTTTATAATTGCAAATATTAGATAGATATATCTTTAGGGGTTGGTCGGACCTAACCCTGGGATAGTAGAGATCTTGGATAGGGTTGTTTCTTTAGGGCTTAAACTTAAAACTGTTTTAAGTACTATTTTTTCGCTGCTTG
The DNA here is from genome assembly GCA_030789695.1 of Scilla litardierei. Classification (NCBI taxonomy): domain Eukaryota; kingdom Viridiplantae; phylum Streptophyta; class Magnoliopsida; order Asparagales; family Asparagaceae; genus Scilla; species Scilla litardierei. Next base: position 460,483 of record CM061138.1, on the reverse strand, counting down.
TTTGATTTCGTCGTCCATCCGACTTAGGCCGGACGTCGATTTTATTGCCCTAAGGACCCGTAAAACCCTTCACTATACACCACGTGACCCACATCGTCAGTGCGAGCATGACATATACCAGGGAGGAGGAGCACCTGAGGATTTTAGTACCGACAGCAGGGTCAGGAAATTTAAGATGACTATATTCGAAGGAGAGAATCCGTATGGATGGATCTACGGAGAGATGTACTTCGAGGTGACGTGCCTCTTGGAAGTGGATAAACTGAAGATGGCGGGATATATTTAGAAGGTGATGTCTTGTCTTTGAATTGGTGGAGAGAGCAGCAGTGTCCAGTACGATCGTGTGAAGAATTTAAGGGATTGCCTACTACATCGATTTCGGGAGACCCAAGGAGAAGACATGTATGAGCAGCTCTTTACCTTTAGATGTGATGAGACAATCAGTAATTATATTCGAAAATTTGAGATGCTGGCAGACCGTGTTCGGGAGTGTCAGGAGAGTCTCTGGAGGGATACTTCATGAAGGGTCTGAAACCAAGCATTCGAGGGGAGCTACGCATTCAGAGACCTAGATGACCGCTGGACTGGATGGACTTAGCGCAAATGGTAGTGGACAGGCTCCGGAGGAACGGCGTACCAGGGGAGCATGGAGTGGATCCACTTCTTGCAGCCAAGTAGCGGCAGTGGAGGAGAAGGTACCATCAAGATGGATCTGGTATAGCCAAGAGAAGAACATCAAACTTCAATCTGGTAATAGGCTTAAGCGGCCCACAAAGGTAGAGATCCAAGATAGGCGTACCAAGGGGTTCTGCTTCCGTTGTGTCGAGAGGTACGGGTCATGAGATCGTTACAAGGATCACCCTCTTTAGATGTAGATGTTGATTGTAGGATGAAGAAGACCAATCAGTTGATCAGTAAGAGACGAGAGAGGATGAGCACCTACATTTAGATTAGCAAGCACATAGTTTTCATGATACCACCTTGTGAGAACAAGGAGGTTTTCGGGGGCAGAGTAATGATATGACCGCACAAAAGGACAGATCTGAAACTTAATTTCAGGGGTGTTTTTATAATGTTCAATTTTCAGTGGTCCTTTTGTAAATTTCAAAGTTTAAGAATTTTTCTGTAATTTTGTTATTTTCATTTTAGTGTTTGTAGGTGACGGCTAGGGTTAGGGAGGACACATTGAATATTGTGGAAGAAACCAGAGATCTTGGAGGTTTAGGCTTTTCATTTGAAGCAAAAGCTAGTCTTAGGAGATTTAGACTCTGATCTCGAATCCAGAGCTAGGAGAGCAAGTTCCTCTCGAAAGAACTCATCTATCTTTTATCCGGATCGTATCAATAGGCCAATCCATCTAGTTGTGCCTTGCATTTTTGTTGAAAGGCCCAACTTGCTGTCATGGGGGTATGGCTAGTCTTGTTCAATCTATGATTGGTGCAAACCCTAGTACCCATTGTTGCACATCAGAAAACGCATGCTACACGTTTATTTAATTTTACGACAGTTTCTGGAAAGGTGGATAGAGTTTTGATCAGTTTTGATATAGAGATATACTGAAGGGGAAGAAGTTCTGCAGCCTGCAAATGATTAACTGTTCATCATCGTGTGCATTGTCACTCTTAAATTCCTACCTGTGTCAATCAACAAGAAGATGCTGTTGCTATTTAGCAAAAAGAGCTGAATGCGTAGTTAAGGTAGCAGGTTGCTGGAGTGCAGGTCAATCATGTTCAAAATACCGTTCTCTAATTTCCATATTTTTAATTTTTGCATCTAAGTTGTAGCTGACAAAGGAAATAGCAAGTATTCGGGTGTTCTATTTGAATAATTTTAATTGTGCACTTTTTCACATTTTCTTTGAATCTGACACATCTTCTGGCTAATCTTCTGTTGTTAAAAATGTTTCCTTCTCATTTATGTTTTATATCAGAATTGGACCCCTTATGTTGACAACACAATGAGAAAGTTCTTCACAAGATATATTTTGTTTACTTATCACAACTAATTTTTCTTTGTTCATACATAATTTTAATGTGAGACACCTATTATAGGTGATCAACAAGAAGATGGTGCTCCACCCTCTTTAGATGCCGCTGATCAGATGGAAGGTCCTCGTGAAGAAAGTGATGGCGACAATGGCCAGAATGAACAGAACAATGTTGCCGAAGGCTATCCCCATCTCAATGAAAGGCAGAAGAAATTGTTTGAGCTTAGGCTTAAAATGGTTAGTTTACTTAATCCCATATAAATCAATCCATGTGTATTTCTTGTCGTAAATTCCAATATACCAACATACACACATGATCCTGCTTATTTATTTTGTGGGTTATTGTTGTATTTTTACAGAATGAAGCAAGAAAAGCCAATCAAACAGCCATGGTGGCAGAGAAAAAGAAAATGGAAGATCCTGCTGAGTCAAGGGGCATTTCCAAACAGAAGTTTATGGAGGAGAGGAACAAGAGGATTGGGAAGCTGCTTGATTCTAATGGCTTAGACATGTCAAAGGCATACATGCTTGATACCCAGGAAATGGCCGAGACGAAGTACAAGAAGTGGGAGAAAGAGCCCGCTCCATGCGGTTGGGATGGTATGTTATCACACTGGTTTTACAAATATTCAGTTCTACTAGCTGGCAGTATCTGTAGAAGTTTCTTCTCAGATAGTAGCCTTCTTGTTGTAGCCTGGGAATATGACCATTATCTAACAAGGAAATCTGCTGTGACTCAGTTTTCAATCAGAAAACACTATACAATGCTTACAAGAAACGTGCAAAGAATATAGAGTGCAACATGGAAGCATACACTAAAGCGAAAGAAGCTGATCCAGAGTTCTACAGGGATGCGTCTAGCCTTCAGTATGGAAAGGTATTTGCACCATTGGTTTAAGATTGAGCTTCTTTTGTGCCAATATTATAACCATAAGTATAATCCTTAAGCAGCTCAACCATTTGTAATTGGAAATGGCATTTGCCCTTTTTCTCTTGACATGCATTTATTTATGAACAACATCTGCATTCGCTGCAAACTTTGCATATTTGTTGGTCCTGTGAATCTCTGTGTTGTTCACTTGGATCTTCATATCTATGTATAAGTTCTTCTGGAAGCTCTGTGATATTTACTGTCCCCCAGTTAATTGGCCAAAGAACTTGCCCTTGCATTTGACTCTCCATTGCCTCGCTTCATTCTTTAAGCTGTTCCACGCAATTCCCTCATTTGATGCATGCTTCTTTGTGCCTACCTGTAGTCTGTAGAATCCATCTTCACCGCCTGAGTCCCGTGACATGTTCTATGTAGTTGCTGACGCCTGATTTCATGTTTCAGGTAGCAAAGATCCCAGAAGAGAACGTAGACCGAATGGTGAAGGAGCTGCAGGACAGAGAAGCGAAGCGCAAGTCGTTCAGCAGGAGGCGCAAGTTCCACGAAGAGAAGGACATCGATTCGATCAATGACAGGAACGAGCACTTCAATAAGAAGATCGAAAGGGCCTTTGGAAAGTACACACTTGAGATCAAGAACAATTTGGAGAGGGGAACTGCTTTACCTGATTAGGGCTGGGCTCTGTATCGTGTGCTACATCTATTCTGTAAAATATGAGCACCTGTATTGCATCGGTTGCTTAATCAAATTGATACTTGTGTAATATATTTGGTTCTGTTTAAACCAATGATTTTGCTTCCTCAGATATTTGGAATAAAAGCTTCGTTCTTGCATTCGTAATTATGGATCCATGAGCTTGCATTTAACATGAAGCTTAAACTGTAGGAAAGGGGAAGTGCCACTGAGCCATGCAGCGAGGCCGATGTCAACAGCAAAGGCCAGCACTTTCCTACTTCAGACGCTTCCTTGCAGAAAACCCATCAGCCCAAGATACTAACTTTCCATCAAACCCTCGCCGCGACATTTCCGTTGGAATTCTGCCATCACAAACTGCTTCAAAAAAGGCCAAGTTGATAGAGCATGCCAGTACTTCAGCCAAATGCCGTACAAAAATGTGGTGACATGGAACTGTATGATAACTGGGTACATCCAAAATGATAATATTTTCGACGCACAAAGGGGTTTCGATGCAATGCCGGTGAAAAACGTCGTGTCATGGGCCGCCTTGATGACTGGGTATGCGAAATGTGGAAGAATAGACGAAGCCCAGAAGCTGTTTGACAGAATTCCTGAGAGAAATGTGGTCTGCTGGAATTCGATGATTTCTGGTTACGTGAACAATGGGCAGATTAGAGAAGCACGGGAGCTGTTCGATTCGATGCCGGTCAGGAACAGCGCTTCGTGGTCCATTATGATATCAGGGTATCTTCGACTAAGGCGTGTTGCCGAGGCTCGAAGCTTATTTGATCGCGCAGGATTACGATCGACCTCTCTCTGCAACTCTCTGTTGTCCGGATACGTTGAGCTCGGATGGCTCAAGGATTCAGAGGAGCTGTTCTCGCAGATGGATGAGAGAGATGTCATCTCATGGAACTGCATGATAACTTGCTACTCTCGGGCTGGAATGATGAACCTTGCTCGAGGTCTGTTTGACAAAATGCCTGAAAAGGACACCATCTCGTGGACAGCCGTAATCCATGGCTATTTGAGAAATGGAAATGTCGATGATGCCTACACATTGTTTGCCGAGATGCCCAATCGTGATGTAATGGCATGGAATACGATGATGGGCGGCTTCACCAGTAAAGATCTCTTGGACGACGCTTTGAGATTGTTTACAGAGATGCCGGAGAAAGATATTGTTTCGTGGAACACCATCTTGCAAGGCTATGTTCAGCGAGGTGACATGGCCGACACATTGAGATGGTTTGAGAAGATGCCGCAAAGAAGTGAGACCTCGTGGAATACGCTTATATCTGGGTACCGAGACGAGGAGGCCGTGGCTTTGTTCCGCAGGATGGTTAGAGAGAAATTTAGGCCTGACCAAGGGACCTTGGCCGTTGTGATCTCCGTGTGCGCCTCTCTCGTTGCCCTTGGTTGGGGGCGAATGGTGCACGTCTATGTGATCAGAGCTGGATATGAACACGAAGCGCTGGTAATGAGCTCCCTAATCTCTATGTACTCAAGGTGCGGGCTGATTGATGACGCCGCCTTAACATTCAAGTGCACGGTCAAACGAGACGATCTCATGGAACGCCATGATCGCCACGTAAGCCTGCCATGGGCAGGCGGGCGAGGCTTTCAGGCTTTTCGATCTGATGATCTGGAATGATTTCCGACCGGATAAGGTGACCTTCTTGAGCCTGTTGCTGGCGTGTTCTCATAAAGGCTTGGTCGTTGAAGGTTGCCGTTACTTCAGCTCTATGCAGGACTGGAATTTGGCTCCTAAGCCTGAACATTATTCATGTGTCGTGGATCTCCTTGGCAGATCGGGACATATTGAGCAGGCCTATCGACTCATGAATGAAATACCGGTAGAGTTTCAGACGAATGCTTGGGAGACCTTGCTAAGTGCCTGCAGGTATCATGGTAACCTGGAACTGGGAGAAGTTGCTGCAAGATAGGTGTTCCATTCTCAACCTTCGGATGGAGCGATGTACATTGTTCTGTCGAACATCTATGCTGCGAGGGGGAGATGGGAGGATGCTGCGAGGATTCGAGGGTTGATGCGAGATCGCGGCGTTGAGAAAGAGACTGTAAGCAGCTGAGTTGAGGTGAAGGGAAGATGTACTCGTTTGTCAGCAATGATAGCTCTCCTTTTGCAGAGCAGATGTGCAGAGAGCTAGACAACATTTCGATCATAGCAGAGGTGGTGGGCGAACCAACAATGAATTTGACATTCTGTGAAAAAAAATGGCGCATCTCAGGTTCGGACTAACTTCCATATATGTATTGCCTCTATTCATTCTAACTTTTCAACTCTCAAGTGGCATTGGTAAATCATAGTAGACTTGTAAGCTAGGTAATGACTAGTTTGAATCTGAGCTTGCTGATGATTTGAGCAGTGTATTTATTTAGGAAACTACTTTTATGTTTCCTGCTTTCGCAAGATATTACCATCAACTTTGGAAATAATAGAAATATATTGCGAACTTCACTTTTACGCATGTTAATCTTCCAAGTCATTATTGTTGGGATCGTTGAAGTCATTATTGTTGGGATCGTTGAAGGATGGTTGAATAATATTGTCAAAAATTTAATAAGTATATGCTTAAGTCTCCTAAGAGTGTAGACTTACTATGGACTTAATCAACTACTTAAATATCTGCAATCAAACATTAGTGCACATCGGAAATGAACAATGTTATCCTAATATTATCCTGATTCACCTTCCCGTGGGCTACGTCCAATCCCAAGCACCGCTTGAATTATCCACTAATCAACTCTCAAATAAGAGCAACATTGCCTCGAGAATGAGGGCTTCTTGCAACCGTGCCTCTTGTCCACTAAGAGGGCTTATACAAAATCAAACCAGAAACCTGACTAGGTGAGGACCTCACGCCGGATGCTTTTCAACCAATATAATCACCAAGTACAACAACTTACCACCACACCCTTGTGTGGATTTAATTTACTCTTTTGCTTTTGAAGACGAAGAATTCAATCTTTCCTATGGCCAATGAGTTGAAGCTTTGGTGAATTTGTGTGGCTATGAAAGCTCTTTTGATCTCAATAAAAATATGAAATATAAAGCAATTGTAGATCATATATAAACATGATTGTGAATTTAAAATGATCAAGATAACCCTGAGAAGATCACAATGCAATGGGCAAGAAATATTATGCTTAACAGCTTTGAAAGATTAAAACTTTGGCCAAGAAAGAAAAACAATAGAGAAATTTGAAGGCTTTGAAAACTCTTGAAAATTGCTTTTAGATATTGCTCAAAATTTTTCAATATTTACTTCTTCAATAATTACTGCAAAACATATATTGAATCTCTCTATAAATAAAGTTTATTTCTGCACTAAACAGATCCCCAAAATCGTTCTCTAATGGCCCCAAATCGACACCCGTGTGCTAATTAAGGAGAAAGTCAAATATGACTGTTGGGTACTGTAGAGTCGAATACTATAGTCTTGATAGTCGACCACTACCCCAGGAGTCGACTACCTATAGTGAAGGAGTCGATTTCCTCTGAAATCCGAAAGTTCCCTTAAGCAGCCTAAGCTACGTGAGTCGTTTCTTATATGATTGGGAGTCGACTACTTTTCTGATACATAGATTAGTATCTGAAAAGAGTATGATACTATATTCCAATGAATTTAAATCATTATCAAAATATTTTCATGAGTTGAAAAACATTTTCCAGAGTGATAAAAACATTTCTTTACGTGTGTGCACGCTTCGAACTATTAACTTTAACATCCTAAGACAAGTTACAAATATGATACATTACTCACACAATATCTTTGTGTCTTGGTGCCTTCTTTAGCTCTTCAACTTGACTTGAGAAGCTTGTACACGTCAGGAGTCTTTGGATACGTTACTGGTCTTCATGATGAGCTCCATATCCATAAACTATCCACATTCAAGCCCTGACTCCATGGCATCATTCTTTGCAAGATTGAGTTGATTGATGGACCATGTTGACTTTGTTCTCTACTCTACATAAATAGTATTCGCTTCTTCCATCTATTCTTGTTCTTATTAGTTTCTGGCTTAATTTCGGAAAACTAACTCATATTTTTGCTGAGTTCCAAAAAAATTCCTCTTATTTTGATATATTCGTAAAACTATCTCATACTTTTCAGGTTTCGATAAACTCCATCATACTTTAGTTTCGTAGAACTATCTCATACTTTGCTTAATTTCATAGAACTACATCATACTTTGGTTTAATTTCGTAGAACTACCTTATACTTTGATATATGTGGGATGGTGAAGGAGGGAGGAGGGCGACGGTGGAGGGAAGTGGTGGATGAGTGCGGACGGCGGTGGAGGGAAGTGGTGGATGAGTGCGGGCGGCGGTGGGGGAAGGGTGGGCGTGGGGCTTCGGTTTGGGGGGGGAGTAGAACGGTGGGGGTGGGGGAGGATGGCGGTGGTGGGTGAAAGCGGGATGGGCAGCGATGGATGGAGGGCGAAGAGTGGCGGTTGTGGGGGGGGGGGGGGGGGGGGTGTGTGTGTGTGTGTGTGTGTGTGTGTGTGTGTTGGGAATGGGCGGCGATGGACAAGGGCGGATGGCAGCGGTCGTGGAGGTGGATATGTTGATGAGGAAGTTTATCGAAACCTGAAAAATATGAGTTAGTTTTGCGATTATATCAAAATAAAAAGCATTTTTTTTTGGAATTTAGCGAAAGTATGAGTTAGTTTTCCGAAATTAAAGCCTTAATTTCTTATTATCATTGTTTTCAATTCTTCATTATACCACACCATACACACATTAATAAATTAATAATCGTTTCCATGGCTAATCCTGATTAAATTTAATCCAGCTCATAATAAGAGCAGCTAACATTATTGGATCGAACATGCAATGGACATCAGCATCCGACCCAATTACCGTTCCTATAAACTCTCGACATCATCTCCTGTCTTTCTCTTTCTGAAGCATCAGTTGCCCAATCGCTAAAAGCTCGACGGCAAGAATTTTAAAAAGAGGCAAAAAAGCTAGGGTTCCTGCAAAATAACATTTATAGGGTTTCGTTGATCCTCTCGATGTTCCCGCCAAAATCTGCTTCCGATAATCCATTCATCTGATCGCAAACCTTCCGAATTCCTCATTCGGATCGTAAAATTCTCACTCTCCTTCTCGATCTAGGGTTTCTGTTTCATCCCCCTAATTATGATTAAATCGCCCTCGCTTCTTCTCACCATCTCGATCCTTCAGAATGTTCGCGTCTTTGGCCCTGGTCTCAATCCCTTGGCACCTCACGGCATGGGGAACTACTCGATCTCTCGCTAATTGATAGGTAGTAGTAGTAGTTTGCGTACTATGTAAACCATAACCTCGTCTCCTTTTTCGATTCGTGTGAGATCTTGGGATCTGAAACAACTTCCTTTAGATTATTCGGAAGATTTGGGTTCTTAAATTTTGGTTGGCTTTTGGGAGCTTTGGAGGTGCGGTATGCTGCAGGATCTGTAGGAGCGACCTCGGCGGCAGTTATCGAGGAGGCGGTCGTTCAACCAGGGATGCAAGGAGAGGGATGATAGAGGATGGACCGTGCTCCACATCGGTGCTCGCAAGGGGGATCTTAAGGAGGTTTGTTCTGTTGCCAGGTTGCTTCATTTGTTAAATTTTCAATTGTTGGGAACTTGCCCGATAATCGTGTTTATTTCATTTAAGTTTAAATTGGCGTATAAATGTTGCGTCAACTTGGTAAAGGGCGATTGTTGACGGTAAAGTTTTGGTCAACAATAATATACTGACTTTGACTTCCGCGGTCAACGCGAATCCTCGTCAGCAGGGTGATCGGGTTCTCTCTCTTTGGGTAGCTCGGGTTTGCTGGGAGGCGGCCGAGCTATTAGGACGAGAATTGACCTGGTCCAGAGGAGCTTCGAGGTTGTGGATGATTATCTGGCGACCTAGATGCACCACAAGAAACCGTCAGAGGGGGATCGGGCTTGGTACGACCCAAATTCCCTCCGATGCCTAAGTTAGATGGTACTTAAGGAAGACTTGGACGGCAAGACCGATCTAACGGGAGATGGTCCATGAAAGTAGCCGACCGAGTTCAGGAGGAAGAAATATGTAGTGAAGGATTAAGCAAGTGTTGCCAGAGTACCTAGTGATTGGTAGTTCTGCTGACCTCCTTTGTTCTTTCGAGATCCGGTCTATTTATATGGGCTTCAATTCTTCACTCATGTCATGGAGTAACCGCCTCATTTCGATCGTGGCACACATGTCAGCATCTCGGCTGTATTGGCCGAGTGACCACTACGCTGCCACCGGGTCCTTCTCCCCCACTTCTCCTCGAGGACATGGGGGGCGTAAAGGGCGTGGTCTGAACCGTCCGTGGCCCAACAGATAACCTAGTGTTCTCGTGGGCTTAATGAACGTGTCAGGCCCATTGGGCTGCTGTCTTCTTTAATGGGTTTGGCTTGAACGTGCATTTATAATTCTCTTCACGTGCGCCTGCATAAATACACACACATATGGGCTGGCCCAAAGTTGCAATCACGGCCCAATGCCTTAAGGACCGCCCAAAGATGTAACAATGGCTCCCGTCGCTTGAGTTCAATCAGCGCATCGATTGAGACCAAGTGACATAATACTTCATTAATTGGGTGCGTTAGTCGAGGCAAAAGCACTCGATCATAGTCGACCAAAGCTCTGTTCCCTCCGATCGGGTCGTTACAACTGCCTTAAGTTCGGAGCATGAGTGTCTATTCGATTGGTGACACGTCCTCAGGTTGGAGGGTCGGCCTCGATTAGGGTATGTCACCTCATTTGTTTATAAATGTCAGAGTAAAGAGGAGCGTTGCCGAATTCCTAAGGTTAAACATCCGAAAGAAAAAAAAATCCCGAACTCCTTTCTCATTCATTCATTCAATATTCATCATGGCAGCGGTGTCGACGTCGGAGACTGACGAAAATGGGACGAGATGGAGAGGGCTCGAGAGGCCCTACATCAGGCTGAAGCCCAGACGGTTGTAGGTGGTATCTCTATCGGTGTGCACCCCTCATTACCATCGGCGGGTGAAAAAGACTTGGCGCTTGACCCTAGCAATCTTGGGGCCTCCAAGCGTCATGTGGGTGAGAAGATGCCTGCTCCTCATGCGGTTAGCATCATCGCCTCTAAAGTGTCTGTGGCTCTTCTACCACATTTTGAAAAGATCTTCATCCGACATCCGTACACGATTCGGATTCCTCTGCCGACCGATAGAGTTTGTTGGCCCGGGGAGTGTTAAGTGGGAGTGTATACTTAAGCCTTTGACCTCGGGCTTCGTTACCCTCTTCACCCGTTCAACATACCTGGAAGTTCTGAACATGTTAGGACTCTCCTTGTGCCAGTTGATGCCAAATTCGGTGGGAAATTTTCATCATGCTGTGCATGATGATACAAGTGGAACCGACTCTGAAGTTGTTCAATTTCTTCTTTCTTGTAAAGATGTACACATGCTCCGAGTGTTACTATATTACTACCAGGAGAGACCGTCAATTGATAAAGAATCTCTCTACTTCCAACAAGGGGTGGAAGGAGCAATATGTGTTTGTATCCTTCCCTGGTTCAACAATCTTCATCACCAACTGGGCCGAGCCGACTCTTGCGGCTAATGAAGAGCGTCCCCTCATGGGAGGCAAATAAGAGGTGGTTGATGAGTTGTTCCACTTCCCAGATGAGTTCAAGATGACAGATTCTTTGTTCGTCGCGAAGAATATGAAGTCGACAGGATAGGTGAGAGGTGATAATGTACCTTTGAATCGACCATGCTCTTTACTTCATGTTTACGTCATACCACAGGGATGAAAGGGCTGGAGTATCAAGAGGATCCCAAGGTCCAGACTGCTTTTTGTGCCTCACTCTGAGAGGTTAAAGGAGGCTCGTCATCCCTTTTTGCGATAAACCCCGAGGGGACGACCGTCGTGGTTGAGGGATCGTGTTCGGTGGTCCCTGAAGTTTCTAAGAAGCAGCGAAGGAGGGAGAAGAGGAAAACGAGTCCTCCAGAGGAGTCCGTGGAGCCCCTTGTTAGGAGGAAGAGAAAGTTCGGCGAGCAAACCGCGATCCAGAGGCTGCCCCTGACCCTCTGTAATCTGGCTAGGGCCAGAAGAAGGGAAGGCTTCGGTCTCTAGCCGAGACTGGGGCAGTAACATTCAAGAAAGACTGGGTTGGAGAGTCTTCTGGCGGAGATGACGTTGCAATTATGGGAGCTATTCCGAAGCGGGTTCAGGAACCGTGTTCCCATGAGACACATGAGGCTTCGGTGGATTCGCCACTGGCTTGTGAACTTTGTCTGGCTATTGATACATGGCCATTTGGGGGTCTCCTTCCTCAAGAGCCATTGCCGGAGGATATTCCTCCAGAATACATGGCAATCTTCATGGAGTATCGGACTCCACAAGATATGGGTGGATGCCCGGGAGGGAGTCCCACTATTTGGTGGGTGAGGATGAATCTGTCTTCTTGAGTTGTCGAGTCTCGTCCCGATTGATCGAAAATTTGACTCCTCGGGACAGGGCCATCATGGTCAAAGTCGACCATGAGAGGTTGTCGACGCTTACTGTTCATTATGATCTCCTGGTAAGTGATGTTCAACGAATCATCTCAAAATGCAAGAAGTATTGGGTTTGAATTTATCTTTTATTCGCAGGCAGCAATGTCAGCCGCCGGGGTACGTTGGCGTTCACCTGACGTAGCGAATTATGAGGCCAAATTGGCATTCAAGGATCAAAAAACAGCTACCGACCAGAAGGTCATCGATGAAGCAAAAGCGAAACTTCAGAAGGCCAAGCATATGCATTTGGAGTTTGTCTCTCGCATTAAGAAGGTAGAGCAAAAGCTAGCCGCAAAAAAAGCAAAAGCTGTGGACCAGGCGGATCATATAAGTTCCTTAGAGATACGATTGGCCGAAGAGTCCGCTTTAAGGAAGCATGCCGAAGAGCAGCTGCTGAAGCGAGAAGAAGATTCTGCGGATAGGGTGTCTTCTATAAGCTCTTTGGAGCTACTGTTGGCCAAAGAGTCCGTCTTGAGGAAGCAAGCCGAAGAATGGCTGCTAAAGCAAGAAGAAGCAACAGAAGAGGGAGAGCTTCAGGGTCAACTGTTAATTGCCGTGGGCAAACTCGACTCTTCTAGAGGTGTCAGGGAGTCATCCTTGCGTGTTCTCGAAGAGGTGAGCGAAGATTGCGCAGGAGGCTGTTGATGAATACAAGGCGGCCCTGGGTGATAACCTGATGTTGCTCTATGAAGCCAGTTTCAAACGTTGTCGACTGCAGGTCGAAGGTAAATATCCGGCCTCGGGGATCGATTTCGATCACTTGCAAGTGTGGTCAGATGATGAGGATGAAGCCAAGGATAACAATGCTGCGGTCGAGGGTGAAGCTCCTTGCTCGTATTTGAAGAAGCATGTGTCCCTGCATCTGAGGAGGGGTTCCTATTCTTGCGTTGGATGAGGGACCGACGCCTTTGGGTGATCGCCCATAGGAGCCCGACATCAGTTTAGTGTAGTGGTTTATAAATGTCTAAGTCTTCTGTTGTATGACACCCATTTTGAGATATTTTATAAAATTTTTTGGGGGTTCGTGTTATTTCCCTGAGTGTATGGCAACATGTGCCTATTTGCCCTCTCAACTGGTCTATCTCGCGTGATTGAAAGATACGAGAGGTATCTCTTGTTGAATTACAGATGTCCCCTAACATGGAGTTACGTTAGGGGGTTGCCCCATCGAGTTGAGTAGCTGAAGATTCGAGTTGACATTTTTTTGATAAAATCATCCTAGGTGGCGTAGTCGAACTTGTCGACATAGTTGAAATCGGCGTCGATCATTCGCCATGGTTGGTTCGTAAAAATGTTCCCCGATGGCGTAGATCGGACGGGCATTAAGGATGTGGTCTGCGATCGTGTAGCTGTCGGCCCTTGCGGGAGAAGCCCCCTCCGATCGTATAGCTGAGCGGCCCGCGAGGGTTAAGTCATCTCTGCTCGCGTAGCTTGGTTAGCAAGCATGGGTGGGAAGTATGCCTCCAATCGTATAGCTTGGTCGGCCTGCGAAAGAGGAGCCCCCTCTGATCGTATATCCGAGTGGCTCGCGAAGGTTAAGTCATCTCCACCCGCGTAGCTTGGTTAGCAAAGGGGGAGGGAAGTAGGCCCCCGATTATGTAGCTCGGTCGGCCCGCGAGGGAGAAGCACCTTTCGATCGTATAGCCGAGCGGCTCGCGAGGGTTAAGTCATATCCGTCCATGGAGCTTGGTTAGCGAGCGGGGGAGGGAAGTAGGCCCCCGATCATTAGCTCGGTCGGCCCGCGAGGGAGAAGCCTCCTCCGATCGTATAGCCGAGCAGTCCGCAAGGGTGAAGTCATCTCCGCCTGCTGAGCTTGATTAGCAAGCGGCAGAGGGAAGTTGGCCACCGATCGTGTAGCTCGGTCGGCCCGCGAATGAGAAGCCCCCTCCGATCGTAAAGCTGAGCGGTCCGCGAGGGTTAAGTCATCTCCGTCCACGTAGCTTGGTTAGCAAGCGGGGGGGGGGGGGGGGAGTAGGCCCCGATCGTGTAGCTCGGTCGGCCTGCGAAGGAGAAGCCCCCTCCGATCGAATAGTCGAGCGGCCCACGAGGGTTACGTCATCTCCGCATGCGGAGCTTGGTTAGCAAGCGGGGGAGAGTAGTAGGCCCCCGATCGCGTAGCTTGGTCGGCCCACGAAGGAGAATCCCTTTCTGATCGGATATCCGAGCGGCCCACCGATCGTATACCCGAGCGGCCTGCGAGGGTTTAGTCATCTCCGCTCATATAGCTTGGTTGGCAAGCAGTGGAGAAGTAGGCTCCCGATCGTGTAGCTCGGTCGGCTTGCGAAGGAGAAGCCCCCTCTGATTGTATGGCCGAGCGACCCACGAGGGTTAAGTCATATCCGCCCGTGTAGCTTGGTCAGCTAGCTGGGGAGGGAAGTCTGCCGTACCCTCGGGATGGTGTCTGACGCATCACTAGGAGGGTCTGGTTGTTCCCGATATGAGATATACTCCCGAACACACGCAATTGGACCGATAATAATTCCATTGATTCAAACGGAAAGTTCAGACTAAGAGAAATAAAGACGTATATGCATTTAATTTAAAAAAGGAGATAACATCCCCTGCTCCCAGCCCGTGTTAACTACGACATTCTGACGATGGTCTAAGGGATGACTTTCATCACAGGGGAGTTGGTCATTGGCCCTTTGTCCTATGGCCTTGAGGTTCCTTCCTTTGGCGATGGGTCCTCGACAAACCTCTATAGATGGACCCGCTTAACCAGAACCTTAATGTCCTTCAGAGTAAGGCGGTCATCAGTATCGTGTCTACTCTCGTGATGGTACCTGCAGAACTTCAGATCGTCTCTCTTCTTGTATTTACCCTTGTGCTTCGGTGGGGGACGTTCAAAGAGTTCTTCGCCCTTTGCATAAGTGAGGACCTCACTGTCGTTTAGCTTAGTGAAATTTTCGACCCTCGAGGGTAAGTGCCCTCGAGGGCTCAGATCTCGCTGCCTCTTTTCCATGGAGTCCCAGTGTGGTCTTCGGTCACGCGGCCGAGCCTCTCGCCTTGGCTCCTATGGGTGCGTGAAAGAACTCTTCTTCTTGGCTGCAAGTACTTCTACAGTTGTCATAAGACGTTCCGCCCTTATGAGCAAGTGTTCAAGGTTGCTTGGGGGGAACTGATGGAGGGATTTTAGTAGGTCTTCGTTACGGAGACCTCGAATAAGAGCAGCAATGACCGTGTCGTCGGAGGCGCCCTAGACCTGAAGCCTTTCATTGTTAAAACGCCTGAGGTAGTCTCAAAGGGGTTCTCTATCTCCTTGCTCGAGGGAGAACAGGCAGGCTGACTTATTCTTTTGCTGTTTCCCAGCTATGAATTGCCTGCCAAAGAGTTACGTCAATTCATCAAAAGACCCAATGCATCTGTCGAGAACCCATTGTACCACTCGTCTGCGACCTTGGTAAGGGTGGTGTGGAAGGCCCGACACAAGTAAGGTTCGTCGGCCCCCGCAGCTCTATAACACTTTGATGTCTTCGAATGTGTTCTCCGGGGCCACCCGTACCGTCGTAAAGTCTCAGGGACGAGATCTTGAACTTGGCCAGACGAGGGACGGAAGTAATGTTCTCCTTCAGAGGAGTCTTTCTGCTAGGTGCCAAAGTAATCGGATGTTGTTCTCCCTCCGGACGATGGATTCGTCGGTAAGTCGAGACGTTGGTAGATCTAGCAGGGCTTCCCCTGAAGGGACGGGGAGAATCCTGGCGAAGGAAATTCATATCGTAATGATGCCTGTCACTGGGTCGCATGGTAGAATGGTTGTGGCTTGGGCCTCTCGTTCCCTTGCTTGCTCCATGCCGCTTCGAGTGCCTCGGCCATTGTAAGAAGGTCCTAGTGAGCGGCCAGATGAGTGGTGGTTGTTATCCTCCCTCTGATCGACATGGCCTCCATTGTGGTTTCGAGTCCTCGCTGAGTAACGAGTACATCATGGGGTGGAGGGCTTGGCTCCGGGTTGAATCCCATTCCTCACTGGTTTTCCAGCGCGAAGCGTCCCCCTGTTGGGACCGATGTAAGGATAAGGGGAGGTTGCATCACCGCCTTTCGAGTTGGTTGCTGAGTGATTTGTTGAATGGCCGTGGTCAACGCCGCGAGGCTAGCATTGACTGACCTAGTAAAGACGTCGAATTGTTCCTGGGAGACCAAGTGCAAGCTTGGTACATCCCTAGACGACCCAGCTTCATCCGGAACTTCTGGAACGTTCGTGATTTCTTCGTTCGGGACGAGGATCGGTTGATCGTTGGTGGGTACAATCGACATGGCTTTGGGGTAGCCTAGGGATGTGGACTGATTTTGAGGTGAGAAATTACCTTTTGCGGTTTTCCCACAGACGGTGCCAATTGTTGCCCGTAAGGTTCTGGTCAACAATAATACTCTGACTTTGACTTTCGCAGTCAACATGAATCCTCGTCAGCAGGATGGCCAGGTTCTCTCTTTGGGTAGCTCGGGTTTGCTGGGAGGCGGCCGAGCTATTAGGACGAGAATTGACCTGGTTCAGAGGAGCTCCGAGGTTGTGGATGATCACCTGGCGAACTAGCTGCACCACAAGAAACCGTCAGAGGTGGTCGGGCTTGGGTCCGACCTAAATCCCCTCCGATGCCTAAGTTAGATGGAACTTAATGAAGACTCAGACGACAAGACCAATCTAACGAGAGATGGTCCATGAAAGTAGCCGACCGAATTCAGGAGGATGAAATATGTACTTGAGAATTAAGCAAGTGTTGTCAGAGTGCCTAGTGATTGGTAGGTCTGGTGACCTCCTTTGTTCTTCTGAGATCCGATCAATTTATAGGGGCTTCAATTCTTCATTCATGTCATGGAGTAACCGCCTCATTTCGATCGTAGCACACGGGTGCCAGCATCTCAGCTGTAGTGGTCGAGTGACCACTACGCTACCATTGGGTCCCTCTCCCCTTCTCCTTGGGGACGTTCGGGGGGCGTAAAGGGCGTGGACGGAACCGTCTGTGACCTAAGAGATAGTCTAGTGTTCTCGTGGGCTTAATGAACATGTCGGGCCCATTGGGCCGCTCTGTCTTCTTTAATAGGTTTGGCTCGAACGGGCGTTTATAAATCCCTTCATGCGTGCCCGCATAAATACATATGCATATGGGGCTGTCCCAAGGTTGCAATCGCGGCCCAATGCCTTAAGTGCCGACCCAAAGATGTAACAACAATAGAAGGGAAAAGTAAGCATAGGTGTAGAAAATAGGTCATATATATGATGCGCAAGTTAAGGGACATGAATGCATGCTTAGCATTCTATTTAAAAGGTGTTTATTGCAGGAAGATAAAAATGGTGTTCCTTTTTGTACTTTTGCAGATGTGTGGATTTATTGATTTATTTATTTTTGTATTAATGTGGCTGAATCAATTCTTAGGAAAACATATTATTCAAATTTTAATTAAAGGAATTGTTAGGATAAGGTGATAGTTAGACTTTATTTCTCAAAAGGAAATCGTTATCAAGAAGATTTAGGGACATGAATGCCTCCTTGGGGTAGTTCTTTTTTCCAAGGTTTGAGGTCTCGATTTCGGTCTCTCGAAAATTTAGGTTTCGATATCGGTTTCGGCAGTTTCGGACGTGAGTTTCGGTTTGTCAGTATCGGTAGTTTTAAATACTTAAAAACCTATCAATTAGTATCAAATACTCTCAAACACTAAAGCATCAAATATTTAAACTAAAGTATTAATCAAATAATATCAAATAGTATCAAATTTGTATGACTAATACGTATTTACAATTGTGTATAATACTATCAAAATTAAAAATACATATTTTCTTGAATTAAAAAGAGTTTTCTATTCACCTTACACATTTTGCTAATTGTATCACAATATGATTAAGGAGAATGGCAAACTTGTAAATAAACAGAAGTGTGCGAGCATTCAACTACAAGTTTGAATAGAAAAAATATCTGATTTGAGAACAACAGCTCAATTTACACATTTATATTAATATTTAACATTTATTTACAAGCTTGCCATTCTTTTGGTTTAAATAAATGCACCGGCAGGCTCTCTTTTTCTTTCAGGGCTCCCTGTGTTAAAACTGTCGCTCGGGCTCTCTCTAATTCTCTCGGTGAAAGAGAGGCGCTGGAGGGCGACGACTGGAGGGAGGTGGCTGGAGGGTGATGGAGCTCAGGTAAGTCCACCCTCTTCTTCCACTTTCTCTTTGTTTTCTTCTTTTTTTTGAGTTTCTGATGTAGCTTATGTTTATTATTATTCTTCTTTTTTTTCTTTTTTTGATTTTCAAATATACTCAAAAAGGTTCGGCCAGTATCGGCCGAAACCGTCCAGTTTCGGCCGATACCGTCCGAAACTACCGATACCGAGAAACCCGAGAGGGTTTTGGATCGGCCCCCTCCGGGACCGATCCGAAATGGCCGAAACCGGGACCGATCCGAAATGGCCGAAACCTTCCGGTTTCGGCCGAAACCTTAAACCAATGCTTTTTTTCTATAATGTGGACTCTCTTTACCTCAATGTAGGGGTTTGCTTTTTATTTAAGGTGCCTTCCTTTCCCTTTATAGACGTTATAAGTTTTGAGAGAATAGTCCCATATTAAACTTGCGATATAAGGGTTCTATTTTGAACACCAAAAATTTCTCGTTATTAATCTAGGATTTATGATGACTTTTGGAGATTTTTTGGAGCCGGAAACAAGGATTTATGAAGCCTAGCTCACTTGGGTTTATTCTGGATTTTACGCAAAAAAGTAAGCCCAAAATTGCGGCCCGCAGGCGGGCGACCCGCCGGTGCGTTGAGCGGGCGTGGCCGGCAATGGCCAGCGGAGCAAGAGCCCAACGGCCCAGCGGAGTGTTGTGACATGGTACACATCCGCGACAACCGACTTCATTTGACGGCTGGCACACGCGTAGGAGGGCGGATGCGGGCACATCTTTGAGCAGGACATGTCGCTATAGGATTTACTCCTGCCTGGATTTAACGGATGGAAGCTGAAGTGTGCGCGTATCTCGCACGAGCGTGGTGGTTGAGCGGATTCTGAACCCAATTTGAAAACAGACCCGTTAGTATATATTTACGGTGTTTCGGGTAGGGGTTTGATGCGATTCTTGCATGGTTTTTGTGTGGTTTTTTCATATAAAGTTTGTGGGCACCTGAAGAGAAACAGAGGGCAGTAAGTGGGTTGTTTGAGAGCTTTTTTCATAGTTTTCTTCTTTGATGTATTATTGGGTTAGGTTTATTCTCTTAAATCAAACGTTATAACTTGTAATCCAATGATATTAAAGCATTAGTGATCTCTCCAACTGAATGTATACCAAGCATTGGGTGAAACCAGTACATATTTTGGTGTCAGGTGCATGTTTATGTTTTGTTTTGCGTTATCTTTCACATATATTGCGTGTTACCGGTTTTGTAAAGAATGGTGTTTGCTTTGTTCGTTGCTTTCAACGATCGTGAAATTCCATATGGCGATTGCTTTCTTGATAAGCCTATCAAGAGGGCATTGGAGCCCAATAGAGGTGATCGTCATCATCTTCCCAATAAGTGGTATCAGAGCAAGGTTCGTGAACAAGTCCAATGCGACGGTGGAGAGTTCTTCTACAAAAGGTGACTTAACTGGAAAAACAATTGGTCTGAGTTCGTACGATGGTGGCGGTATGCGACGGTTGTAGGAACACAGTACAAAATTAGTAAGTTTGATGGGATGTGGAACTTCGGGATATGACAGTACAAGTTGAAGGCAATCTTGAGGAAGGATCGTGTCCATAGGGTGGTGTACGACACGAAGAATCTACTGACAGATGTCTTGGAAAAGGGAGTAGATGGAGATGAAGGACTCATCGATGACAACCATCCGGCTCAGCTTAGCGGACAAGGTGATTTGTCAGGTGTCTGAGAAGACTACGACCAATGGATTATGGGAAAATGTCAAAAAATGTATCTGAAAAAGTCACTCACCAACAAGCTTATCTTGCTGAAAAGATCTTCACTTTCAAGATGTGTGACGAGATCTCCTTGAAAGATTACCTGGATACCTTTAATGTATTAGTGATGAAGCTGAGGGTCATTAGATTGACTGTAGAGGGAGAGCACGAGGCGATAAATTTGCACATGTCATTGCCAGAGCGATACACGATGTTCGTCAATACTATGGTCTATAGTTATGATACTCTCGGTCTTGAAGATGTGAAGGTGGCGCTCTATAGCGAGGAGTTGCGAAATCAGATGACATGAGTTGGTTTGAGTGGAGGAGATTCAAATAGACAGGTCCTACTTGCTTCGGGACAAAGCAATGCGAAAGGCGGCAACAAGAAGAGATCAAGATCGAGGACTAGAAGCTTGACATGTCATTTGTAAGAAACCGGGACATTGGAAGAGAAGACTGCATAGAGAAGAGGAACATAGACGCGAAGGATATGTCATGATATTCGTCGGTTTTAATTGTGCAGGCAGAGAATGTGAGAAGTGAGGAGGCCTGTGATGTGCTCACGAGTTCTTTAGGTGTTGTGTATCATGCTTGGTTCATGGATTCAGGGTTGGCGTTTCACATGATGCCAAATAGGGAGTGTTTTCCTATCTATCAGTGGAGAGAGGATGTATTAATCTTTATGGGCAACAAAGGAGTGCAAGACTGTTGGAGTTGGTTCGGCGAGTAACAAGATGTTTGATGGCATAGTGCGCACACTCAGTAATGTGTGGCATGTTCCAGAGTTGAGGAAGTCACTTGTTTTTTGGGGAGCACTGGATTCCATAGGTTGCAAAGGTCACGATAGGTAAGGAAGCTCTAAAGATATCGCAGGGATCGATAGTGGTGATGAGAGGTGAAAAAGGCATGGACTTATATTTGCTAAAAGGGGGACGACGATCATTGGAGATTTCAGTATTGGTGTTGAGAGTTCGTATGAGATTGAATCGACCAGGCTGTAGTATCTCAGAATTGGACATGTCATGGAGAAAATCTTGGAGGCTTTGAGGAAGTGTGGTCCGCTTGAAGGGGTGAACTTCAAGAGGCTAAAGTTTTTTGAGGATTATGTTTATTATGACAAGCAGACAAATGTTAGCTTCGATGAGGGGAATCATGCCACAAGAGAGATTTTTGAGTATGTTCACATCGACATTTGGGGTCATATACCAGTTCACTGTCTAAATGGAGCGTGTTACTTCATATCATTCATCGATGATGTCTCCAGAGAAGTATGTGTATGCAATGAAGGAAAAGTCAGTGTCGTTTAGGAAGTCAAGGTGCGGAAAACTATTGTGGAGAGTCAAATGTGGAAGAAGCTGAAAATGCCAACATTCGACAATGGTCACGAGTTTACTTCTGCTAAGTTTAAAAAATTATGTGAAGAACATGGAGTAAAGAGACACTTCAGTACACTGGGATATCTGCACTCGAATGGAGTTACCGAGCGGGTGAATAGGACACTTCTAGAGAAGACGAGTTAACCCAAATTTATATCTGGTTTATTGAAGGGATTTTAGCCAAAGCTATATCGACCACGACTTACTTGATAAATGTAATTCCATCTTTAGCTATCGGCGAAAAAATTCCAGAGGAGATTTGGACAGGGAAGGCAGTGGTTCTAGATCATCTTCGGGTGTTTCAATGTTCGGTATATGTTCAAAAGAAAAGTGACAAGTTCGACACCAAGGGAAATGAGTGTCATGTTAGGATACATGGATGTTGTCGAGAGTTATAGACTTTGGAGTCCAGATACAAGGAAGATATTGGTTGATGTGAGTCATGTGACATTAATGAGTCGACAATGTTGCAAAGGAAGACTTCATGAAGTACCGAAACAAGTGGAGGTAATGAAGTTTCTAACGAGATGGATGTACTTATTCCAAATCACATAATCAGAGAGATGTTGGTAAAGGAGTGGCGGGTGATGGGGAGAGTTCACATGAGGTTAGACGGTGATGGTTGTGGAAGTTCTAGTTGAGATGGAGATCATAGAGCTATTGTGGATGACTTTATTGTTAGCAGAGTGAGGTGACTCGTCATGAAGACTCCAGTTCGTTATGAAGACTATGTGAATTTGGCTTATGCATTGCATGCGCATGAAGATCTTATGTCAGATATATTTGTAGTGGATGCATTGAGTTTGGACCCAAACTCACGGTGACGGTGTGCTAGGAAAGATGTCAACATGATAGTGCATCACAAGGAAGTTCACAAGAAAGAAAATCCGATTGGATACATGTTGGCAGTGAAGTTTGAGTGGCACTTAAATTTATTTTCCTTGAAGAGATGCTAGAGTGCCACGAGGTGGCACGATGACACATTACATGTTTTGCTTCATGTATGGATTCAAAAGATAGAACGAATTTGAAGATTTACCTTCGGAAAGGGATTCGTTGGACACTCGATTAGTTGGTGATACTTAGTGCGAAACTCACTAGCCAAGTGCCTTGGCATCATGATAAGGTGATTTTTTAAAGATGGATGGTATGAAGTTTTGGCTTGGTTTGGGCTTTATGGTGTGTTTGTACTATGGTAGACTGTTGAAAAATTATGATACAAAACACAAAAATACCTCGGTAGTAATCTAGAATTTATAAGGATTTTTGGAGATTTTTTTGATTCCGAAACAAGGATTGATAAGGCACAGTCCACTTGGTTTTATTTTGGATTTTACGTAAAAGAGTAAACCCAAATTTGCGGCCAGCGGGCATGCCGAAGAGCGGGTGTAGCCTGCGATGGCCCAGCGGGGCAAGATCCCAGCGGCCTAGCGGAGTGTTGCGACATGTCACACATCCGCAACAATCGACTTCATCCAATGGTTGCAGCAACCGTCTTCATCCGGCGACTGGTGCACATGCACACAGGCGGATGCAGGCACAGATTTGAGCAGTGCACATTGCTTTGCTATTTTATCCCACCTAGATTCGACGGTTGGAAGCCAAAGCGGGTGTAGATCTCGCGCAGGCGCTGCGGCTGAGCGGATTTTGAATCCAATTCGGAAACAGACCCGTTAGTGTATATTTTGTGTTTCAGTTAGGGGTTTGATGTGATTCTTGTGCGGTTTTCGTGCGGTTTTTTCCTGAAAAGTTTGCGGTTACTTGAAGAGAAACAGAAGACAAATTGAGGACCGTGGGTGGGTTGTTTGAGAGCTTTTCTCCATAGTTTTCTTCTTCGTTTTATTGGTGGGTTTGGTTTATTCACTTGAACCAAACACTATAACTTGTAATCTAAAGATATTGAAGAATTAGTGATTTCTCCAATTGAACGTATACCAACTATTGGGTGGAACCCGTATATACCTTGGTGTCAGGTGTGTGTTATTTTTTGTTTTGTGTTATCTTTCATATATATTGTGTGTTACATGTTTTGTAGATAGCATCGTTTGCTATGTTCGTTACTTCCAACGATTTTGAAATTCCGTGGGATGACTGCCTTCTTGATACGCCTATCAAGAAGGCATAGGAGCCCAAGAGGTTATTGTCATCATCTCCCCAACAGTTCAGATATTCGGAAATTCGTAAGAACTCATGAAATAATTGATTATAGTGTTTTAAGAGAGGAATCTCGGAATCTTTAAAAACTTCTATAGTTGAAGTGTGCTTAGACAGGATCAGTTTCAAGATGGGTGATTTCCGGAAAGTTATTGTTTGGGGGCACATCAAGTGATATCAGATCTGAAACTAGTTGAAAATATTGTAAATATGTAGACCTAAGTGCAACGAAGAGTAACGAAACGAAGGACCATGTCACCCACAAATGTGATAAGAAGCCACCTGTTGAGTCTGTGGGAGGTGCCTCTACAGTTCATGTCGGCTACCTCTAAAAAGTCTCGTTGTTTGGTGGAGTGTTAGTATAGTGATGATCCATACCTTAAACGCTGTTGTTTACCTTAAATGCTGTTGTATGTTGACTGATCCGTCACATGAAATAGTACTCTTTGGGGCTTAAGCAGTATTGCATTTTGGAAAGGTGGCCTGTCTCAGTTACAGTCCGTAACTATGCCAGTGTCAATTTCTGACATTTTATCCTACGAGTGCTCGTCCAAATAAGTATTATTTGGTTCATTGTTTAATAATTTATTGTGACCTGTAGATGTCTCTAATAGATTATACCTGCCGACATGAGTCCTGTATTCTTGTAATGCAAGATTCATAAAAGAACTGCCAATCTTCTGTGTGCAACTGAAAGGAAAATATTCTTTCAGGTTAGCGCCCATTCCAGTCTTCTTGCGCCGCCTCTCGTATCCCCATTACAATGCATTAGATTTTATGGTTGCCAAATGACATGCGGCTAGATTAGCCATGTTAACTACTACCAAATCTTGGAAGAGTTTATAGCTTTTTAGTGCAAAGTATGTTCTCGTGGAAACTGTGTGAGTTCCTTAGGCAAATTATTCTAAAAAGACGACGTATCGAATATGCACCCGATACCCATATCCCACATGGATATGTATTCACATGATCACGTATTGGGGGTTTTCAAATTTTTGCGTGTATGTTTATCCGTACCGTATCACGTCCAATACTCTTATCCATATCGTATTGTATCACATTCAATACTCGTATCCGTGCAACATAGGTGATAACTCGCCTCACATCAAACATGATAGCTGTTTCAATTCTTTGCCGTATATATGGATGCAGCATGGTCTTTCTTCGTACATTCAAAATGCCAAGAAGTTCGGGAAGAAGAGAAGAAGGGGGCGACAAGTTGAGTGAATAAACATGTTTATCTTTTGAGTGAATAAACAGGTGCATGCTCATTATAATTGCCTAACTGGTATTGCACCATTAGTGGGTTCCTGCCAATAAACAGTAGCTATTGTTTATACATACGCTCCTATTTAATTGTCTTTTCTGTTTTATTTGAGTTAACTCTGATTGTGACTGTTGCTATTGGGGTTATGGCCAGTATATGATCAGATATTGAATGATTGCTTTTGCATGTACAACTTAATTGCAGCAATCTGCAGCAACTTGCACATCTCAATCTGAAACACGTCTTTTTGTTATTATCCGGAGTTGATATACACACTGATCTAATTGCTTCACACATAGACCATTTATTTACAGGTTTGCCATTCCAAATTTACAAGTATGTCATTTAAAGTTTTTCCTTTTTTTAAAAACCCAACATCCTCACCTCTTCCTCTTCCTCTTTTGCCGACACTGTCTTCCGTCAGTCTGTTCCGCCGCCGTCTCCCTCATGCCGCCGATGTTGGCTCCCTCATACCGCCTCTTGGGCTGTTGAAGAAGAGGAGACAGAGGAGGAGGAAAATGTGTGTGTGTGTGTAAAGGATGAGGATGCAGATGAAGAGGAAGAGGAGATGTAGAGTAGTAGTAGTAATATGGGTGGGGGTGTGTGTAAAGGAAGAGGATGAAGAGGAAGAGAAGGAAGAGATGAGACGGTGGAGGCTAGCACCTGAGGTGGGTGAGGTGGAGGAAGAGGAGGGGTAATTTGGGGATATGGAGGTGTGTGTAAAGGAAAAAACTGAATTTTAAATATTATTGGGTGTGTAATGGTCGGTGTGTAGAGCAATTAGGTCTGTGTGTTTAGAATTTAACATCGTGTTGGATTGTGCAGGTGAGGTGACTTTTGGACGATGGCATGTATGTTAATATGCCTGCATGGGGCCCCAAATCACAGGGCGAGACCCCCCTTCATCTTGCTACTCAAGGTGGACACATCAAAGTTATGGACGAGCTGCTCGAGCGTGGTGCTAACATGGATGCCAGGACCAAAGGTGCATGCGGCTGTAAGTTGTTTTAGTTTAATTCCCCCGCACCTTGCTGATATAGATTTGAGCTTTCCTGATATATCTCTATTAACTTTCGAGTGAGTGTTTTAAGAGCATTTGCAAAATTGCAAACCATCCATTTTAACCGTTTGCTTTTACGATTTAGTTTCCAAAATTTTGCGTTTAGATCTACTCAATTATGAGCGTTGCTTGTCTTCAAGTCATTTTTGTTTGATCGTTTATCTAACATTGGGCTTATATGTTAAATAATTATGTATGCGGGTTGTCAAATTAAGTTAAGCCCAGTTAAGTGATCTAATTAATTAAGTTGGCTTTAATGTATCATTTATGGTGTGTGCCTTTAATGTGTAGAGACTATGGGTTTCTGGTTTAATAATAGGCTGAACCCGAAACCAAATAGGCATTACCTTTTGCCTATTTATATATGGTCATGGTCCCCGGATCGCACGTACGTAAGAGCCGTCTTTTCTGCATCCCGTCGACATATTAGAGCCCGAGAAAGCCGAAGTATTTATCACGGGGATATGTGCTGATCTGGAAGGCCATCCACACGGATCATCAGTTTTTCAGTTGCTATGGATTTAGGTACGCTTCTGCCTCAGATCCAGTTTATTTCTCGTAGATTTGACATGAATATTGTATCTAGATTATTTGCATGGTCTTGCGTATTATTGATCTAGAAATAGCACCAACAAGTGGTATCCGAGCCACCTCATGATTAGATCTATGAGATCACATATTTTTCCAGGACTTTGGTCTTTTTTCGGTGTGAAAATCAAAACGTGCGGGTTTTGGGGTCAATTTTCTAGTTTTAATTTAAAATTTTTTTTGATACCGCCCCCTAGGTTCAAGCGGGGTGGGGCGGGCGGCGGCGGGTACAGCCGCCGCCAAAACCCCCCATAGGGTTACATGTTTTAAAAAAATCCGTTTTTAAAAATTAGAGGGGTGGCGACGTTCGGCCGCCGGCCCCCACAGCAGCAGAAAGGGGGGCGGTGGCGGCCACCCCTTCAAAGAAACCCTAGGGGCATCTTCCCCCGCGCACATTTCCATTTCCATTTTGCCTTTAAAATGTTGGATTTAAATAAAAGAGGAATAAAAGGCATCATGTGTATTTCCCATTGAGGATTAATTTTTGATTTAATAATACTACAATTTAAATTCAAATTTTGAATGATTAAATATATATATTGAAGTGAGTTAATTGAAACAACAATCCACCAAAGTGGACGCTTTTGTGAAAATTAATTTTATTTCAAAATATAAAAGGTTTTGTGCATATTTTATTATGTGTATTTATCGGCTGAAAGGAATTTAAATGTTCGACATAATTATATGTGCTTCTGTGGTAATAAACGCGTGGTAATTATTCGGTTTTACATGTAAATTATAAATCGGCCCAAAGGAAGGTTTATTATTTGACATGTTACTTATTATCATTTTTTTGACTACACCAAGATATCAATTACAAGTTAATATGTTGTCCAAAGATAAATATTAATGGAGCGCCTGATATCTTAAAAGACGGTATTTGCATTTAAATTTGAATTTATTGTAGCTTTTTAGTTTACTTATATGAGCTTTTTGCATATTTCTTGTTCTCTTTTCAGATTTAACTTTTGAAAATATTACTACCAGCATCAATTCCATTCCAGTTCTAAATGGCTCCAACTTCAAGTCCTGGAAGGAGAACTTGCTTATAGTTCTTGGGGTCATGGACCTTGACCTGGCGATAAGGACTGACTCTCCCCCACCTCTTACAGAAAAGAGGTACAGTACATCTGATGAAACGAGGGAGATGGAAAGGTGTGAGAGGTCAAATCGCATGTGAATGATTATGAAGAAGGCTATTCCAGAAACATTCATGTGCACAATGTCCGATAAAGTTACTACAGCTAAATGGTTTCTTTCTGATTTTGTAAAGAGATTTGTCAAGAATGAAAAGGGTGGAATTGGTACTTTTGACAAATCTAGTTACATTAGGGAGCACATTATGAAAATGTCCCACATTGCTACTAAGTTGAAAGCACTCAAGTATGAACTCTCTGAGGACTTGCTAGTGCATTTGGTTCTGATATCTCTTCCTAATCAGTTTAGCCAGTTCAAGGTGAGCTACAACTATCAGAAAGAGACTTGGTTTCTGAATGAGCTCATCTCGAACGGTGTTCCAGAAGAGAAAAGGCTTGAGCAAGGAAGACGGGAAGTGCTCTATGATCCCTACCTTTAAAGATAAGAAAGTTATGCTGATTATTTTGGTTGTTTTAAAGTTAATTTAACTTTGGTACTTATAGACACATGATGGAAAGATCTGGTACAACCACTCACATCAATGCGTCTATGCAGGATTGCCTGAGATGTCAAAAGCCAATGATGTTGAAAGATACATCCTTGTAAGTGATGGCAAGACGTTTCAGATTGAAGCAATTAAACTTATAGATTATTAAAGACTATATTGTATTTGGATTTGATGAGACATTTGATGTACCATTTTTAAACGGAATTTGGTTTCTATTTCTATTTTGGACAAATTTAGTTATCATTGTTTATTTTGGAGATGGAAAATTTGTTGTTTCATGATTCAAAATGAGTTGATTCTAGTTCTTTATCAGTTTACAATAATGTTGTTGCTTCATTTAAGTATTACCTGCATTTGAGTACATGAAGTATAAAGTGAAAATTAACAAATGAGAATTTTGTTACATTATGACATAAAAGTTAGTATTTATCTTCAAAAGGAGAAACATATTGACTTATGTCAAATGAAATTCTTGATCCCTTAAATTTCACAAACTTTGAAGTTTATGTTAAACAAGTAAAGGCAAATAAACCAAATAAAGGGAAATTATGAAGCCAATAAGACTTTGGCCATCTTTGAACTTATAAGTTGAGAATATGTGTGGGCCATTCTATACGGTTACTTGGAGTGGTCAATAATATTTTATAAACTTCATTGATGAGTTTTCAGATATGGATATATATATCTCATGAAAGCACTTAAGATTGCAGCTTATATTCTTAACAAAGTTTCAACAAACGCATCTACATCACTTGCATGTTTGAGATGTCTAGCTAAGATTAGGCCTCATAATCCTAATAAAAGAAAAGTGTACATAAGAACAGTGATTTGTTATTTTGTTGAATACTTTAGAAAATGATCCATACGGTACATTTTTATTCCCACAATTAAGTAAATATGCGAACATGGAAATGCCCAGTTCTTTGAGGATGCTGAGTTTGTGGGGGGAGATACCGTTAATGATATTGTCTTTAGAAATATAGTTAAGGACATTGTCTTTTGAAGAGGAATATGTTGATATTCACACGTGTTATTGGCATTGATTAGGATTTCGTTCCTAATCTTATTCAAAACACAATAAATCTAGACAATGTCACAAAAGAGATCTCAAGACAATATCAGAAATCGTCTTAGGAAGAACAAACTCTAGCACCTCAAAAACTTATGACATTAAGCAGATCCATTAGAGAGAGAAGTTCGAAACTCTTTAAAGAAGATTAATGCCTTAAGTGAGGGAATTAAGTCTATAATGGACAATGACATTTATAATCTTATCTCATTGCAATAAGGTATGAAGCTCATTGGGCTTAAATGAATTTTTATAACCAAGTGTGATTCAAAAGGCTATGTGGAATACGGCATGTCTTGTCATAGAAGACTTTATACAGAAATAAGGCATTAAAAATAAAGAGACTTTTTTGTTTCCTTGAAAGACTCTTCAGGATAACAATGTCATTAGTGATGCATTTCAGTCTTTATAATGCTATTTTAAGTTTCATTAAGTAATCATCTTATTTGATTTAGAGATGAATTTGGTTGATGATCAGGTTTTGTGGGAGTTTTCTAGTTTTGTATGTCACATGTATCTAATGGAGACAAGTTAAGTCTTAATAAAGTGGTCTAATTAATTAAGTGGCCTTTAATGTATCATTTAGGGTGTGGGCCTTTAATGTGTAGACTATGATCTTTCTGGTTTAATGATGGGCTGAACCGGAAACCCAGTAGGCGTTAGTTTTTGACTATTTATATGTGGTCATGGTCCACGGATCGCACGTACGTAAGAGCCGTCTTTTCTGCATCCCGTCGACAGATTATTGCCCGAGAAAGCCGAAGGATTTCTCACGGGGATACGTGATCATCTGGGAGGTCATCCACACAGATCATCAGTTTTCAGTTGCTATGGATTCAGGTACGCTTCCGCTTCAGATCCAGTATATTCATTATAAATCTGACATGAATATTGTATCTAGATTATTTGCATGGTCTTAACTCTTACGTATTATTAATCTAGAAATAGCCCCAGCAATTTTTGGTAACATGGTTTACATGTTTTGTTTTGTAATCCCTACCGATTTCGTCAGGAACGCCCCTGCACAGTGCAGCCAAGGAGCGAAACAAGGATGCCGTCAAATTTCTAATAGAGAATGGAGTATTCCTGCCTCCCGACATTTTCGACCACAGGTTCAATCCGCCCCTCCACTACTGCAGCGGTCTCGAATGGGCATACAAGGTCAAGCGCCAGCAAGAGGAAGGCTTCTCAAGTGCCGAAACTTCTTGCAGCTCTGAGAACTCACTATGAGTCGAGCTGCCTCATTGCTTCATATGAAACTATGCCCTATCATTCGGCATGGGGCCGCGTGTGTGTTGGTTGTGACATGGTCATGGATGTCATATACACAATATGTACTCTACATCTCTCTGGATCCGATCCATATCCATGACTCTCTGCTTGCTAATAGCCAGGTATCATTGTGTTCTCCGTGATGCCTTAGATGTTGGCATTTTATTTGACAGCTTTGTTTTGTCTAATTGAATCAATAAGCAGCGATGTCGATCTCTGTATGAGGAAGTGAATTGGGGGTCTGGATTGTTGAATAGTGTTGTATTTTCTTGAGGCACAACTGAAGCCATTTGACCCGTTTTCATTCAAACCTTTTTGTGGCATGTATGCAGGTTAAATGGGACTTTCTTCGGTACCTTGCAGACACCGGCACATAACTATCTATCTATACACCCCCCATATACTTCAAAAAAACCTAATTATGGTTTTATACTAATTTAAACCATAATTAGTATAAAACCATAATAGGGGACATACATTTTTTGCTATGGGGTTATTTTGGGGCTATTTTGGGGGTTATTTGATCCCTCCTCATACATGTATACATATATATGTATATATAGAGAATAAATCATATGAGAATACAAATTTGGAAATTACCAGAAATAACCTCTGACTGGTCCAGTCAGTGAATGGATTAACATATCCCATTTATATCCAACAAGAGCTAGCAAGAAATATCCAAGTAAAGGTAATAGTTCTCAACTTCAAAGTTCTCGTGTTCTTGCGTGCTTTGTGAGTGTGAGAATTCTAGGGAAGACTGACTTAACCATTCTAATAGAGGAGAGTGAGCTAAGTGTTGCACGAGATTAGAGAAGTCAAGTGCCAATCAATCTGCCCATGGCAAAGCCTAACGGCCCCGAACCTCCATCTCTCATCTCCTTTGCATTGCATATGTTCTTATTGGATATCACAATGCAATCCGAGCCAAATACATCCTCAAAATTACCTGGTATTACCCGGATTGGCCCCTATACATTTCCGTTCCACGTGGCCGTGTTCGGATCGGATCTGGTCGGGTCGGGTAAATTTTGCCACTTCTACGTTTTTAGGGGTCTATATACTATGAGAATAATGTGTATCATAAGTCATATGAGGCATATGCTCTCTCACATAAAGCAACCAGGTACAAGTCCATGTAGGCTTGTAGTTGCTTTATGTGAGAGGGCATTGCCTCATGTAACATATGATACCCATTATTTTCATATACTATATAGCACCCACCATACAATAATACGCGACACGAGGACACGAAACGCTGATGTGATGGATCATGGAGTACGAAAGTAATAAAAGATGTAAAGTAGTAGTGGCCGAGACTCGTCCACCATCACATCACATCGCATCACATCGATTCCGACGGGCGTGGCTCCAGATGCGGCGGCTGGCGATAATGATGTTACCGTTCCCTCCTCATCTGCTTCTTCTTGAAACCAGAATTCTTATTCTGGTATCAAAAGGGACCGGGGGCCCGCCGGCCTGCCGGGCCGGCCCGCCGGGCCGGCCCGACCCGGGTTTTTTTCATGCAAAAATCCCTTCAAAGCTTAAAAGGGGCAAAAAAAAGCCGGCCCGGGCCCGGGCCGGCGGGCCAGCCTCCCCCCGGCCCGGCCCGGCCCGGGTTTTGAATGGGCCCGGCCGGGCCGTTTTGACACCTTGAGATCAATATCGTAATGGTAATCGAAAGTGTTCAAGGGGCGGAGTAACGTGTCCTCATTGTTTTATTTATCGTCTTCTCCCGCAATGAGAGCAATATCGTAATCGAAATCGAAATCGAAGGCAACGGCGTCTTGCCGCTTTCCGATGAGCAGAGTGAGGCGCCTTGTAAGGGGCAAAGTGGCCGGAAACACCGCCGACTCACGCGCCTCCCATGATGTCGTCCTCCTCGTCAACATGGCCTCCGTATGTATTATGTGTTATTTTCTTTTCCCCCTTTTCGCATAACCCTAATTCTTGAGATCTACGCAACGAAAATTCACTTCCTCTTATTATCTTCCAAAAGTTACAGATCGTTGATTTTTGTGTGTGCAGGAGATGTTTTTACAAGGCTTTGCTGAAGATGCATTTGTTAGGGCCCGCAGAAGATCCATTGGATACCATCATCTTTGTGAGGGTCCATTTCTCTTTATGTTCTCATTTTGTTGATTAACTCACAAAATTTCACAATTTTATCGATGTTGACTAAGTATTGGTTTAACAATTCTTTTTTTTTTAACTTTCAGAACTATTCACATTCCCATAGCGATAGGAATTGGTCCTCATCTACCTGTTCACTGATTCTTTTAGGAAATGTTTTTTTTTTTTCAGTTTGTCAGTGGCCGTGACTATTGCAATGTTAATTAATTTGCTATTTGCTAGCTCTCTCTGTATCCCCTTCGATTTTTTATTTCCACAAGGCAGGTTTATTCATATCTATATAGTTCTAACTCTAATGTAGAGACCCGCAAATTGGCATCACCAGAGAAACAACACTAATAGAGCAAACATCGGTTTCAAGTTCACCTACTTATTTATTTAAAAGCTCAGCGGCCCTATCAAAGGAAACCCTATTTGATCTAGTTTGTAAGCTTATGAATTTATGGAAGCGGTTTGGTTTCTAGGTCCATTGAGGAATTGGTGCTAACATGGGCTTATCTTGGGCTTGAGTCTAGGCTAGGGATCTGTTTTGAAATGTTGTTATCTGACTTAAAATTTAAAGATCTGCTTTGCGAGTTGAGCTTAGTTTGGGGATATATATGCTTGAATCTTGTTTGAGCTTAGTTTAGAGACACGTGTGTTAAGAATTGTGATACAAATATACGAGTTTGAATCTGGATTGGATTTAAGAGTTTGATTTATGTTAGAATTACTCTGGGTAAAGGAATTGGATCGCAGCCTTAGGACTTTGGTTATTTGGTTGTGTATGTTACAACTAGATAAGAGTTGTACTAGAATAGATTTTCTTGTATTAGAGTTATGTAAGGATAGGGATTCGCTGTACTAGAATAGATTTTCTTGTATTATAGTTATGTAAGGATAGGGATTCGCTGCACATTATCTGTTTTAAGAAGATAATGTTACTGTTGATTTTTTGAGTTTGCCTCAAGGTGGCCAATATGCCCGAAAGCCCACCAGCCGGCCTGGCCGGCATTGACCGGGCTGCTGACCAGCCCGGGCCCGCCGGTCGGGGTGGGCATTTAGCCCCTCCGCTCGCTGGGCCGGGCCGACCCGGCCCGATGCGCCAGCCTGCAGCAGGTAGGGGGTTTTGGCCTAATTTTGAGCAAAAATGACCAAATACCCCCCAAACAGCCATAAAACGGTCTAATGGGGGGGGGGTATTTTGGTCTTTTTAGACCAAAACCCCATAACAGCCATAAAACGGTCATATTCGAGGGTTATTTAGGTCTTTTGGCCTAAATAATTCCTATAAATACCCCCACCAATTCCTCTCAATTTCTTCACACCTCTAAACCTCTCTACTCTCAAGTTCTTCTCAAATCTCAAGCTCTTATTCTCAACTTACCGCGCTCTCAAGATCGGGCTTCTACCTCCCCGCATCT
Organism: Scilla litardierei; assembly: GCA_030789695.1. Lineage (NCBI taxonomy): Eukaryota > Viridiplantae > Streptophyta > Magnoliopsida > Asparagales > Asparagaceae > Scilla > Scilla litardierei. The sequence goes on along the minus strand of CM061138.1, from coordinate 426,542 downwards.
CAACTCTCAAGCCCCATCTGCTACCTTCTTGTGTCTCGGATCATCTGCTACTTCACTACTTCACTGTGGCTCAAGCCGATCTTTGCTCTAGTCTGTAATCAGGTTCCTTTTATTGTTAATTTTATTTATAACTTAGCATAATGGCCTGGTCGCCGCGGCGGCTGGCCGTGCCAAGAGGACGCGGCCGCCACGCCCTATGGGCGCATCCGGCCATGCCCTTTTGGGCATGGCCTGGCCGTGCACGAAGGCACGACCATGGATCATATCAAAAAATCGATTTTTAAACAAAAAATTGATTTTTACTCTTTTTTAGACATTCAGATCTAAATAAAAATTCGATTTTTACTGTGTTCGTGATCTAAAACATACAGATCTACTAGAAAAACAAGTTTTAGACCTAAAAATTTGATGATTTACCTCTAGATTCGACGAAGGAATTTAGACGACGGTTGATGAAGGATGCACTTTACGCTCCATGTTGAGAAGAATACGATCTTTTTAAAACCGAGCGTTGGATGAAATCCCTCATTGATCGTCGTCGGCTTTTCCTGCGAGCGTGATCGTGTTGATAACGTGTTGTGAAGGGAAAAGTAGAGTAATAGGTGTACGGGGTTAGGAGCCCCCTACCCTCTATATATAGTGTTCAATGGTAGGCCGGATACCCAATGGGCCTCATGCGCCTATTCATAACAATTCCTTCTAATTTTGATTTTTTTAAAGTATACTGGCCAACTTTTATGCATATTTTTATGGCTATTTATAAACAGTATGATAGATTCCAAAGCAAATCTAAAATTAAATAGCTAAAAACCGCGAATAAAAAGATAGTTTGGTTACAATAAAGGGGCAACCACCCCCCAAGACGCCGGTAAGCGTGGACGTCCGCACTCTCCTAATATCACTCGAAGAATCTCTCTCAATTATCAAAATAAGCATCAATTTCAACATCATGAAACTAGGGCCGGCTGGTGTAACGGCTTGTTTTCGTTACTACCCGTATTTTAGCATATACTTTCGAAAAACAGTTTAAAATAATAAGATCCTTCAAATACTCAAGTTTTTAAATACCATTATTAAATAGCTTTTTAGATTCACTAATTTCTTTTACTAACTATTGTTACTAATCACTTTTATTAATTACTAGTTATCTTTAGTAATTATATTTTTAACATTTACTAATTACCTTCATCCATTACAAATGATTTTTACAAATGACCTTTACTAATTAACGTTTACTAATTGCTTCTAATTAATTACCCTAATTAAATTGTCCCTAATCAAACCTTGATTAACTTAACCCTAATTAAGTTACTAATTAATTAACCCTATTGACTTCCACCGTTTGGGCAGCTGAGATCCGACATCCTTCATCAAATATTCCCCCACATATAGCTCTTCCCCCATCAAATTGCCTCCATGCACTATTCCTATATAAGCAAACACCATCAACACCAAGGGAGAACGTCTGCAAACCCTTCTTCCCTGCAATCCATCAACCCAAATCAGTCCCCAAAAACAAAATCAAACCCTCATTCAAACATTCAAAAAAGAGAACCCAAATTCTCCATCAGCTCTTCCCCAAACCAGAAGCAAATCAAACCCCAAAATTCGAAATCAACCTCAAACCGATTGTGAAATCAGAATCAAGAGTGGAGGAAAAACTCGAATCTGAAAACAACTTCAGATCCTCTCGATTTCAGATTCAACCCAAAGAAAACCCAAACCAACTCATCTTCCTCCCTCCTCTTCCTCCTCCCTCCTCTTCCTCCTCCCTCCCCCTTGGTCGGCCTCCTCCTCAACCCACGCGAGTGCGCCGGAAGCTTGCCGCCGGCCACCCAGCCCACGCGCGCGCCGCCCAGCCCCCTGCAGGCCGAAAACCGGCCTCCCGGCCAGGTCGCCGGACCTCCCCCTCCCCCGCCGTGCGTGACCCCCTCCCTCCTCGCGCGAAGGTGAGAGTCCCCGAGCTTTTCCCCCTTGCCCCCTTGCGTAACCTGCAGAACATTGAAAAAAAAAGAAATGAAAGAGCCGGATGAAAGAAAGAGTGAGGGAGAGAAAGTTGGAGAGAAGGAGAATTGAATGAATTAAGATGTTAAAGTGTGTGTGTCAGCCTTGTGTTAATAAATAAGGAGAGAGAGGGTAAAGGGGTTTGATATTATTATTGTGTAAGAGGGGTTTTTATAATGTGATAGTAGGTGTAGTGGGTGTACCTTCCTTTAATGTAATGTTAACATGCTAACAACCCTATCACTAACTAATATTAGCTTAGTTAATTAATTAATGGTTAATATTAGTTAGTTAAAAGTCAATTTGATTTCACCATGTTAGTATAATTAACTAATGTTAGGATAATAATACTAGTATAAAATAAGGCGTACCCTGTTAGTGTAACACAATATAGACACCACCCTAGCCAGAGAACCCAATAAAATTAGACAAACCCACTTTAAGGATTAACTTGATGTTTTGACTATCTCGCAATATATCTAATTCGGTGATTTGTTTAACCAAAACAGAGAACCATGAGTACCAATACGTAGTTCTCGTGAAGATGAACCCAATGACACCAAAATCGTCGAAATCAGGCAAGTGTACAATTTAATGAATTTTAGAAGTTGGATGTTCATTTGGTCTTTTACTTGTAAAGTTGCATAACTCAAAATCTACACGTGAAATGACGCGTGAAATTACTACCATGACATTCTTGACCAAAAATGTGATCCAACGTCATATAACTTGATATACCGTAGTTTAGAACAATAACAAGAAAAATTAGTTTTCTGTTAATATTCGTTAAACTCTCATGTTCACCCTTTTGATTAAATTATTGTGAATGCTGTTTCGACACTCTTGTAAACATGAAAAATGTTGTATAAAAGTAAATGATTATATTATTAAATTGATGTATGTCTTAGAATGATTATCAAGTGTGTGACATCGTGAAATCGTGCGCCTCAAAGGCGAAATCGTGACTTTCGTGATGTCGTATGGCTTGGCAAATTCGTGCTTGTAATTCGTGAACTAGGCTGGCTCGTGTTCCAGCACATTTTTGGGGTGGGGTTAGGGTTGAGCGGCTACTAGGCGTATGAAAGGGTACTCTCTTCAAGGGCACCACCCGTATGCGGTGGGTTAGCGCCAATCACGGTAAGCCCCTGTATGAAGAACGACTCATTCATCACGACCTAAAGGCGAGAACCCTATACATGATAGAAAGCATTGCATTGTAATTGTAATAATCATTGTCACTTGCTTGCTCATCAAGATTGTCATGTTTATAGGGCTTACCTTTAATTCGTTATAACTACCATGTCATAACTACTCATCTTACTTGTTCAAAACTGCTTAGAACTGCATGCTAGGAGTATTTTACTTTATTTCATTATTTTTAGTCAGCATGTTTAAACTTGTTGTCATTATCTCGTTTAATTCTTTAATGCCTCTTAAATTCAGTATAATTTTGTATATCTTGCCTTGGGTTCTAACATCTACTTGCAGATCCTTGCTGACATACATTCATGTTTTTGAATGTATGTCAGATCCCGAGCTATAGTGCCAGGTGGACTAGTTGAGATAGCTGAACCAGTGGGCCAAGAATTGTTGACTAGTGAATCTTCATTGTATTTCTTTCATTTGTTGTACGGGTCATAAGACCCAATCTCCTTTCCCCCATTGTTGTAATTCCATTGAGACGTTTGATATTGTAATAATGTTTTATTTATCTGTGTTGTTTTGAGTAATGCAAGCAAGAACATGCGGTTTTCACACAGACGCTTATTGTGTTAAGTGAAGGAGCAAAGAAAAGCAAAAGTACCTCCTACTGACTTGCACATGCGGACCCGTTCACGTTCTCGCTCCCAAGTCTAATAGGAAGCGGGAAAAACAAAGAGGAAAGCAAAATCACATTTATCATGATCGAGAAAAACACATGGGATCTAATTAGAAGGGAAATGGACCAATGGATGGTATGGGCTGTACAATGAACATAAGATAATTAGCTTCTGGTGGAGTTTCCCCTTTTAAGCTTTGAAGGGGTTTTTGCATGAAAAAACCCGGGCCGGGCCCCTTGAACACTTTTGCGAATGGTTGATGAACGGAAAAAACACATGGGATCGGGCTGAAAATTAGTGGATCAGAGTTTTAGAGGGTGGAGATCAAGATGAACAGTTCAGATCTTCCGAAAAAACAGGGGACATACACTTTTTGCTACGGGGTTATTTTGGGGGGTTATTTTTGGGGTTATTTGATCCCTCGTCATACATGTATACATGTATAAATGTGTGTGTTGTGTACTTATATATGACCTCCTTGTGAAAACAGTGCAAAAGGAGTTTTTTGATTTTTTTTTTAATGATCCAAATTATTGGATAAGTTATACATATGTTAATACAGATGGATGATTAAATAACTCTAGGGCTCACCAGTTATGTTTATTAGGGTATATTACTTTTTATGGATTAAATCATGGAATAAAAGTTTGAAAAAAATCTCGAAAAATAAAAACAAAAACTTTATAGCACGAGAGTAAATGTGAAATTTAACATGAAAACACAGGTATATATCAAGCAGGGGTGTTATTAGGTGAGTATATCATGATCGCCCATATGCGGTCTTTCCACTTTCGATGCAGTTGCAGCGGGCACCACTTTGAGGATGGACCCTCCCCCAGGTACCCTCTCCCTTTCGCTTTACATGTGTGTCTTCTTGTTAGGTTGTTTTTTAGTGAAGGTGGGCATCATGCATGCTACGCGGTTTCAAGTGAAGGCTTGCATCTTATTTTCTTTAAAGATTTTTTTTGAGAAAAGAGGTACATCTGGGGAAGGCAGGGGGAATGGGTGATGCCTGAAATGAAATCTAATTCCATTTGATTAATTGTTATTCTAATTCTATTCTCTCTCTTCATTCCCTCCCTTCCCTTCCCTTCCCCCTGCAACTAGTCTAGTGTGCCATGCTAACGGGGAACATGTCTGTTCATCAAATGCATCGGTTTTGCATAGGAAAAATACCACCTTCGGCTTCGGATTCGTTAAATCATGCCTGTGCCGTTCTGAACGGGAACTTCTCGTTATGGTCCCTCATCCTAACATTGCTCTTCTCCGTATCCTAATTAACATTAGATTCCTTTCATGGTTCCTCCTTTAAAAAAATTAGATGGTTACAATTAGTTTTCTATTATGAATCAACTACTGAGGGGAGAGCCATGAGGTCTATATTTATAGCCAAATGGGAGAATACAAGTGGGCTTATACAGATATGGGCCCAACCACTTGGGTTGGCCCAATAACTCACCAACCCAGTAAATACACATTCACAACACTCCCCCTTATCCAACCATGGTTGTGGACCCCGCTCATGAATACTTCAGGATTCTGAGCCTGTATGGGTCTCACATGGGTTGGATACTTCAGGATCCTGAGTTGGTGAGATTTGCCTCGTTAAAACCTTTGGCTATGGAAAACCCAGTGGGAAAAACCATAGCTAAGGAAAAAGAGTACAAACTCTGCCAAACTCCCCCTGATCTGTTAAGCTTTCAGATCTCTTAGGCGTCTCATTCCAATCCTATGTACAAGTTTTCTAAAGGTAGCAGTAGGAAGGGCTTTAGTGAACAAATCTGCTAAATTGTCACATGACTGCACTTGTCTGATGTCGATCTTGCCATCTCTCTGTAGCTCATGCGTCCAGAAGAACTTTGGTGAAATGTGTTTCGTTCTGTCGCCTTTGATGAAGCCACCTAGTAGCTGAGCTATGCAAGCAGCATTGTCCTCGAACATGGTAGTGGGCTCGAGGTCTCCAGTCTTCAGTCCGGTCGTAGACAAGATGTGGTGGATGACTGAGCATAGCCATACGCATTCTCTGCTTGCTTCATGGATGGCAATGATCTCCGAGTGATTGGATGAGGTTGCCGTCAAGGTTTGCTTGATGGATCTCCAGGAAATGGCTGTCCCTCCGTAGGTAAACACGTACCCAGTCTGTGATTTTGCTTTGTGGGGATCAGACAAGTACCTTGCATCAGCATAACCTGCAAGTGTAGAGGATGTTCCATTTTTGTAGAAGAGTCCCAAATCTGTAGACCCTTGGAGGTAGCGCAGAAGGTGCTTTACCCCGGTCCAGTGGCGCTGCGTAGGCGCTGCACTGTATCTGGCAAGCAAATTTACTGCGAACGCTATATCGGGACGCGTGCAGTTTGCCAGATATAGTAGTGCTCCGATGGCACTCAGATAGGGAACTTCCGGACCAAGTATATCCTCCCCCTCTTCCAGCGGCCGGAAGGGGTCTTTATGTTCATCCAGGGATCGTACTACCATAGGTGTACTTAATGGATGGCAATGGTCCATATGGAATCTTTGCAACATTTTCTTCGTATATGTGGTTTGGTGTAATAGGATTCCGTCTTTCTGATGTTCAATCTGTAAGCCAAGGCAGAATTTGGTTTTGCCTAGGTCTTTCATTTCGAATTCTTTTGTTAGGCTTACAGATATCTCAGTGATCTCTTCGGGAGATCCTATGAGATTCAGATCGTCTACGTAGACGGCTATTATCACGAATCCTTTTCCCTTTGTTCTTATGAAGATACAAGGGCAGACTTCATTGTTCGGGAATCCTTGTTGAACAAGGAACTCACTGAGTCTATTATACCACATTCTTCCTGATTGTTTGAGACCATACAATGATCTTTGTAGCTTAACAGAATAGACGTCCCGAGGTCTATCTTTCAGTTCAGCAGGCATTGAAAAGCCATCAGGAAGTTTCATGTAGATCTCCTTGTCGAGATTGCCGTATAGATACGCAGTCACAACATCCATTAGCTGCTTATCTAGGCCTTCCTTTGCTGTTAAGCTTATCAGGAATCTGAACGTGATGGCATCCATGACCGGGGAGTATGTTTCGTCATAGTCTATACCCGGTCTTTGGGAGAATCCATGTGCTACAAGTCTAGCTTTGTAGCGTGCGATCTCATTATTTTCGTTTCTTTTTCTGACGAATACCCATTTGTATCCCACAGGTTTGACACCGATAGGTGTCTGGACTATTTGCCCAAAGACTTTTCGTTTCTGAAGCGAGTCCAGCTCGGCTTCTATTGCCTGATTCCACTTTGGCCAATCATCTCTACGTTTGCATTCAGCAACGGAGTGTGGTTCATAATCATCATCGCTTCCGGCGACGTGAATGGCAATGTGAAACGCGAAGTCATCGTCGACGACTGTACTCTTTCTGTCCAATACCTCCCCTGTACGTACATAATTTAGTGATATTTCTGTTTCTCCTGGCAGTTCCTCTGCAGTGGATTCCGGGAGGGGAGAGGGTATGGACACGAGCTCGTTTCTCTGTGGGGGTATCGTCCCAAGGTCTCCGGATATTTTTCTTTTTCTTGGATTTTTATCCTTGGAGCATGGTGGTCTGCCTCTTTTCTGTTGAGGTGCAGCCACTTCTGCTGCAGGTGGATTGCATCCATCCTTCGGGATGTCAATCCTAGCTGGAGTATTCGCAGCAGGGATGTGTGATCTGACAATCTTCTGGTTGTCAGTGAACGAGTCCGGTAATCTATGGACTGTGTCCTGGATGTGTAAGATCTTCCGGATCTCATCATCACATTGTCTTGTTACCGGATCGTAGTGGGTCAAACTTTTTGTATCCCACGTCAACATTTGCTTTGCACTAGACTTTTCGATGTCTAGGCCCATTTTGGGGAAATACGTCTCATCAAAATTACAGTCTTCAAGGCGTGCCTTGAAGGCGTCCCCCGTTTGGGGTTCTATGTATCTTATAATGGAGGGTGAGTCAAACCCTACGTAGATACCTAGGCGACGTTGAGGGCCCATCTTGGTCCTCTGTGGTGGTGCAATGGGGATATAAACTGCGCAGCCGAAGATTCTCAAGTGAGAGATGTTCGGCGGCGTTCCATATGCGAGTTGCATTGGAGATAGACTCTGACCTCCTGAGGGTCTAATTTTTATTAGTGATGCAGCATGCAAAATTGCATGTCCCCATGCATCCACCGGCAACTGGGATTTCATCAGCAATGGTCGTGCGATCCATTGGAGTCTTTTAATTAGCGACTCAGCTAACCCATTTTGTGTGTGAACTGTAGGAAGATATATGCCCATAAGGCAATTTATCTTGATTATGCGTCTTGTTCATACCGTATATGGTACGTATTACTCTAAGTATAAAATCATTTGTATTAATATACTTAGAAATATCCATAGACTTATAGTTAGGTCCTTACATATCAAGATGAGATCTCGATTATGAGTAAGTAAGCGACCGAACAGAAACGTAAGTCTTAAACGGTTCGTGATCATAGATGTGTCGAGAACTGGATATCGACACATCGGATAGATCACTGTGTCTTCGTCTTGCCTTCGGGTAATGATGATCTCATAGTCATTAGACTTGGCGAAGCCGGAGACGAGACACAGGTGCTCATTAGAGAATGAGTTCACTGAACGACCAAGTTAGAGTTATTAAATGGTTAACTTTAATGATCTGTCTTTAGTAACTCTAGGGTGATGATAGGTTAGTTGATCCTTAAGACCTGAAGTCAACTGTATAAACCTGTGAACGGACGGTGTAGCTTAGACCCATGATCTAGCTTCGAGGACCAGTCCTGATGAAAGATCTTAGGTTGGGTTGCACCTGAAGCTCTCAAGGTGAGTAAGTGACTAAGATGGGATTCGTCACTTCCATTAAAGGGAAGTTAGTGTTATAGGCTCAGTACGGTCTTTATGTTAATCCTCGGCCGGGGTACGTTGCAAGTAGTACAACGTGTATAAAATAAAGACCGCCGTATACTGACCAATGTTGTCTAATAGGGTTGACAGTAAACCATACCCTAGGCCAACATCAAACACAGTCTTGACGAAGGGATTTTAGCTAACGGAATTCATCACTGACACAGCCAATGCAAACCCAATGATACTTTTGTCAAAGGGTCGATCACGTTATGATGACTCTGAAACAGGGACGACAGCTACTGCTCGTAGTGACCGTCGTCTAGGGGTTTCGAGCCCCAACCTGTAGTAAGGTCAGGCTGTAGGGTCTCACACCGAGTAGTACTCGTGTCTTAGTAATAGGAATATAGAATAGAGAGAAATGTCATTTGATGATATTCACAAGTTAAGTTGTGAAAGTTAGTCGCAATAGCAATAGGGACATAACGTTGCATTAGATGCTAACTTTAACTAAACGTGTTGTAAATTAGTTACGACGAATTTAGTAGGAACAAACTTGTTGGAAAGGGTTACCTGGATGACGGGATCGTCCCGGTCTAAACACAGGTTCAAACCGTGTCCAAATCGGAGCTCAAACGAGCCCAGAAACGCAGAAAGAGTTCAAGGGGAAGTGGGTTAGACCCACCGGGCCAAGAGGCCCATGTGCAAGGGCAAAACGGGCGCGGCCCGCTGCAGCAGCGGGCATGGCCCGCTGTGTGCAGCGGGCGGGCGCCCGCTGCATTAGCGGGCGTGGCCCGCTGCACAGCGGGCGTGGCCCGCTGCACAGCGGGCCAGCGCCCGCTGATGCAGCGGGCACGGCCCGCTGCACGCAGCGGGCGCCAGCCCGCTGCAGCAGCGGGCGCCCGCCCGCTGCTTGCAGCGGGCGGGTGACCCGCCCTTGCCCCCCCTTGGGCGGGCGCGCCCGCTAAGTCTAGCGGGCGCGCCCGCAACTTAAGTCAAATTAGGTTTTTTGAAAACCCAAATGACGGCTACGAATTTTGTGAGAATTGCTAAACTTTGAGCAATTGTTTGAGGGGTCAAACGAAGTCGAAATTCGTCACCGTCAGTTTCTACGCGTTCACCATTCCAAGCTTTTTTGATTGATAGCTTGTTTGGTGTCTGAAGTTTAGTATGTGAGGAGAATTAATTCGTTAAAGTTTGACTTTGTGAAAGGCTAACTTTAAAATTGAAATTAAGCCAAATGACTTAATTCAATTTTTCTCTTCATGTGGATTGTCCCACATTGCCCGCAACAAGAGGGTGAGTGCTCACTCCCTATATAAATAGGGGTGCACTCTCCTCGTTGAAAAACACACCAGTCAACGATCGGGTAGCTCCAAATTATTGAGCAAGCTCGGTCCGCGACTAAATCTCTCTCTCTACTTTCCTATTCTCTGGAGTAGTCCTAGCACGACTACGAAAGGGGTTTGGATCCGATCCGGACGTCTAAGACGCGGGTTTCTTCTCAAGTGAAACTTTCTACCGCGTGTGATCGGCTCGGAGGCGAAAGCGGCTCGGGCGGATCGGTGCGAGGGTGCGAGGCGGCTCAGGGAGATCGGGTCAACGCGGCTCGGCTACGAGGAGCTTCTCAAGACGGTGCGGTACATCTTGCCTGCTCCAGGGCCAAGATTCCGGGTATGTGGTTAAGCGTTTTTTAGCGTAATTTTTAATTAGTCGCTTAGTGTGGATCCTTCTTGGAGTGGTCAGACCCACTCCAAGTCGGCATAGATCGGGCTGGGTTCTGGCTCCCCAGAGCCTAGCTAAATTGTTTAGCTAGTCTAGAAATTTTGATTTCTGTTTTTCCGCTGCGATTTTGTGCCTCCGTGGTCCGTCCGACTTAGGACTGATACGGATCCGAGCTCTGGGGGTCCGCCAAAACCCCAACAGTGGTATCAGAGCCACGGTTATGCTATAGATCTACTATAGCGACCTTTTAAAATAGTTAAAAATGCTTAGCTTTCATGTACAAACTATTTTGCTTAATGTTAAATAGTTTTTAAAATTGTTTCGTGTTTTTAAAAAAAATTGTTTATGCAACACGAAAATTTTATTTACTTTATGCGATAAATTTTAAATAGGTATCCAACATTTAAATACTGTATAAAATTTTTTTTGAGATATGAAAAATTTTAAAGAGTGTTTAAAGTTTATGTAAACTTTAGAAAAATTTTATTTTTTGAAATTTAAGAATTTTTCTTTAGTTACATAAAGTTAGAGATCTTTTAAACTTTATTTGAAAGCTTCTAAAAGGTTTCTAAAAGTTTTTAAAAAGGATTTTAAATTGTTTTAAAATATGTAAGCATAGAAATAATTTTATTTCATGAGATGAAACATAAATTATTTTCTTTTTGTTACATATAGGTCTCTAAAATTATTTTGTGACATTTTAATTTTAGAAGTAAGGTTAAAATTTTAAAGGCCTATGTTTAAAATTATTAGATAATTTTGTACGACCTAGTTTTATGCGATAAAATTTTTATGAAGGCTTTAAAATTTTAATCTTTAATTTTAAGTGTTAAAATTTAGATTTGCATGTTTGTATTATATAGATAATTTTTAAACTTGCAAATACCTTTTATATGTCACTAAAAATGAAACTTTCTTTTATGCGGATAAAGTTAGTTGTTTCATTTCATGTTGTATAATGTATACACAAACCTTGTTAGGTTAGCCATTAAAACATGATAGTGACATGATATGTTTGATAAAACAAAACAACATCGAACCTAATACCTGATTAGGGTAGTCCTTTTGTTTTGTAAATCATTTCATTAAAACGTTCAATTAAATGATTTTCATAAAAAAGACTAAGTTGAATTGTTTTATTAAAATCCTAATTAGATTGGGGTAGTGAGTTGAACGTAAAACCTTATAGTTGATAAGGACTTAATAAAAGATGTTCAACCAATCTAAATTTTTTTTTTGAATTTTTAGGATCAACTAGTTGATAAGGATTAACTAGTTCTCTTAATTAAAAGCCATTTAGTTGTTTGGAAAACATAAGATTGATGACAACTCCTTCAATGGATCATGATGTCGGTCAATGTGCTTGGCTAAAGTTTTTGGACCAACCTAGCTAGACTGGGTAACAAGTGGTCCTGGCTTAGTCAATTCCCTGGCCGCGTCCGCTGAACCGCAAGGAGTCGATTCATGACTATGTAAGTCCATCGACTATACCTAAGTCAATACGATAATAATCTTGTTCAAGATAAATCGTAGCCCTCCTTGTTTTAGGAGTTGGCAACTGTAAGAAACATGTTCCGGTTGTTGAGCTACACTCAAGCCGTGACATGTCAATCTTATAGAAACCGATTTCTTGATTGACATCTTAACCTGACTGAAACCGTTGTCTCATCCCTCGAGCTTCGGCGTAAATCTAACCAAGAATGTAGTCTAAGACTTGACCCAAACCGGCGCGTCGTGCATACACCGAGCAAAGGGGCAAGTCAGGCTAGACACGAAAACAAGGGTCCGACTAGGCTAGCCATTGTGATCCGGTTGAGCACACTCATGATCACAAAAGACTAGGGGTAAAAATCGATAGGGAATCATAGTAAATATGATTGACGACGAGTTCGTCTACCGACTGCAGAGTCGGACAACTTGTTGAGATACACTCAAGGTTGTCAGACTCAGGGTAGTCGGATCCCTCTCTCACAAATATTATTTTATAATAAATTGTTTATTATTATGGCTTTAAATAAATTTAGTGGGAGAATATAGTTTTATTAAAACCATTAAAACTATACTACGAACATTTACTAACTATAGTATCTATAAAATACAGAATGGATTCGGGACTTAGATACATGGTTGAAAAGAACGTGCTGGATGGAACCAACTACAAAGACTGGCTTAGGAACATCAAATTGGTCCTTTCCCTAGCCGGAATAGGATACGTACTGTTCGAGGACGCTCCAGATAAGCCGGATGAAGATTCGACCCACGAGGAAAAGGAAGCCTACAAATTGTACCAGAGGGATGCAGAGAAGGCCAGGTGTCTTACTCTGGCTTCGATGACCAACGAGTTGCAGAGGAAGCATGAACATATGGATGTTCAAAGCATGCTCCTCAACGCACAAGAGTTGTATGGCAAGCGATCAAGAGCTGCCAAGTTCGAGGCCACTAGCAACCTCTGGGGCACCAAGATGGGGACGGAACCCGTACAAGATCATGTTATCAAAATGATCGGGTACGTGGAGGACGCCGCCCAGTTAGGATTTGTCCTGGACAATGAGATGTCCACGGACATTATCCTAAAGTCTTTGACTCCCGATTTCAAGCCTTTTATAACTGGCTTTATAATGAACAGCCTTGAGACGGATCTTCCGGGTCTCCTCAATATGCTCCGGCAGTTTGAGGAGATTCATAAGAAGCCGGCTGCACTGGTTGTTGGCTCTGCTACTTCCGACCAGCCGAAAGGCAAAGGAAAGAAGAGGCAGGTCCCACAACCTGCGAAGGCTAAGAATGGGAAGAAGAAGAACAAAGGGGCCCCGTCGAAATCTGAGTGCTTCCATTGCCACAAGATTGGCCACTGGAAGAGGAACTGCAAGATCTATCTTGCAGAGAAGAAGAAGGGGCATACTGATGCCTCTACCTCAGGTACAAATTAAAATTCAATTAAATGCAATTATTTCCATTCATATAAGTATGAGAAACTTATAGACATCTGTGTACTGTATACAGGTGGCTAATAAGAACTGGAGATTGGAGAAGTACGGAGATCGGTCGGCAATCAAAGCAACAGTTGCTGCTGGGACCGCTCAAAGACTTCTGGAGACAATGATCGTGATGGAGATGATATTTTTCTTATTTGAATAAAATGTATCATCTTTAAGGATCGAAAACAATGAATGAGTGCTTTGCACTCAAAGTTTATTTTTGATAAACAAATTAAGGTTCCTTTTATGAACCCGTTGTTTTGGAATGGATGTCTCGGTTGTTGCAATTGAAATTGAATTGGCTTAAAAATTCTGTGGATGTGGCTTTTCTGTGATGGTTGCGTATATTTTCGAATAATGGTGTTTAGCTTCGATAATATTGATTTTGAAGCTGACTAAATGTCTGAAGTCAATCAGTAGTTAAGTGTAGGTTCCAGGGGAGCGTATAAATTGTGTGCGATCACAATAATACGCATATCAAGATTAATTCTTGATTATCTGCATTTAGTTATTAAAAGAGTTAATACTAAATGTGATTAAAGGAATAAGTACAGTGTAGGACGTTTTGATTGAACGATTCAATGTCAAGATTCCTTAAAACGATCTTGACTTGACTCATTCGTCAAACCGAATCTGACACTTGTACATTCCATCTAAGGCACTTACCAAAAGGTTAATTTTTGCACATAAATCTAAATATGATTTAGTTATTATGTTGAAGAAATTTAACCAGGTAATTCTCAAAGTCAGTGGGAGCAAATTAATATACTTAGTTCCGTTTTTCGGACTAAGTAAAAAGGATTTTTCACTTTAATGAATCTTCTATATAAATCATTAAGTCAAAATTGTTTTGATTTAATCGTATATATATAGAGACTTAGGGTGTCAAATATGTACTTGACATATTGACAAAATAAAGTGGAGTGAGCTAGAACTGACTTACGAAAATGTTAGACCTCACATCTAAATCGTATAAGCTAACTGTTAGCTATACAAGGTTAGGAAAATTGATCCAGATCATTTTTCCAAAGGATCAACCCTGTGTGATCAAGAGATGTAATTTCAATCCATTAAAATTCGTTGTAGATACTTATTAGTAGAACCATTCTTAGGTTTGTCATATCAAATGTCAAAGTGACTGATATGCTATAACGGTATGAGATATCGAGATAAATAGCCTAAGTGCAAGTGGGAGATGTAGGAAGATATATACCCATAAGGCAATTTATCTTGATTATGCGTCTTGTTCATACCGTATATGGTACGTATTACTCTAAGTATAAAATCATTTGTATTAATATACTTAGAAATATCCATAGACTTATAGTTAGGTCCTTACATATCAAGATGAGATCTCGATTATGAGTAAGTAAGCGACCGAACAGAAACGTAAGTCTTAAACGGTTCGTGATCATAGATGTGTCGAGAACTGGATATCGACACATCGGATAGATCACTGTGTCTTCGTCTTGCCTTCGGGTAATGATGATCTCATAGTCATTAGACTTGGCGAAGCCGGAGACGAGACACAGGTGCTCATTAGAGAATGAGTTCACTGAACGACCAAGTTAGAGTTATTAAATGGTTAACTTTAATGATCTGTCTTTAGTAACTCTAGGGTGATGATAGGTTAGTTGATCCTTAAGACCTGAAGTCAACTGTATAAACCTGTGAACGGACGGTGTAGCTTAGACCCATGATCTAGCTTCGAGGACCAGTCCTGATGAAAGATCTTAGGTTGGGTTGCACCTGAAGCTCTCAAGGTGAGTAAGTGACTAAGATGGGATTCGTCACTTCCATTAAAGGGAAGTTAGTGTTATAGGCTCAGTACGGTCTTTATGTTAATCCTCGGCCGGGGTACGTTGCAAGTAGTACAACGTGTATAAAATAAAGACCGCCGTATACTGACCAATGTTGTCTAATAGGGTTGACAGTAAACCATACCCTAGGCCAACATCAAACACAGTCTTGACGAAGGGATTTTAGCTAACGGAATTCATCACTGACACAGCCAATGCAAACCCAATGATACTTTTGTCAAAGTGTCGATCACGTTATGATGACTCTGAAACAGGGACGACAGCTACTGCTCGTAGTGACCGTCGTCTAGGGGTTTCGAGCCCCAACCTGTAGTAAGGTCAGGCTGTAGGGTCTCACACCGAGTAGTACTCGTGTCTTAGTAATAGGAATATAGAATAGAGAGAAATGTCATTTGATGATATTCACAAGTTAAGTTGTGAAAGTTAGTCGCAATAGCAATAGGGACATAACGTTGCATTAGATGCTAACTTTAACTAAACGTGTTGTAAATTAGTTACGACGAATTTAGTAGGAACAAACTTGTTGGAAAGGGTTACCTGGATGACGGGATCGTCCCGGTCTAAACACAGGTTCAAACCGTGTCCAAATCGGAGCTCAAACGAGCCCAGAAACGCAGAAAGAGTTCAAGGGGAAGTGGGTTAGACCCACCGGGCCAAGAGGCCCATGTGCAAGGGCAAAACGGGCGCGGCCCGCTGCAGCAGCGGGCATGGCCCGCTGTGTGCAGCGGGCGGGCGCCCGCTGCATTAGCGGGCGTGGCCCGCTGCACAGCGGGCCAGCGCCCGCTGCACGCAGCGGGCACGGCCCGCTGCACGCAGCGGGCACGGCCTGCTGCAAGCGGGCGCGGCCCGCTGCTTGCAGCGGGCGCCCGCCCGCTGCTTGCAGCGGGCGGGTGACCCGCCCTTGCCCCCCCTTGGGCGGGCGCGCCCGCTAAGTCTAGCGGGCGCGCCCGCAACTTAAGTCAAATTAGGTTTTTTGAAAACCCAAATGACGGCTACGAATTTTGTGAGAATTGCTAAACTTTGAGCAATTGTTTGAGGGGTCAAACGAAGTCGAAATTCGTCACCGTCAGTTTCTACGCGTTCACCATTCCAAGCTTTTTTGATTGATAGCTTGTTTGGTGTCTGAAGTTTAGTATGTGAGGAGAATTAATTCGTTAAAGTTTGACTTTGTGAAAGGCTAACTTTAAAATTGAAATTAAGCCAAATGACTTAATTCAATTTTTCTCTTCATGTGGATTGTCCCACATTGCCCGCAACAAGAGGGTGAGTGCTCACTCCCTATATAAATAGGGGTGCACTCTCCTCGTTGAAAAACACACCAGTCAACGATCGGGTAGCTCCAAATTATTGAGCAAGCTCGGTCCGCGACTAAATCTCTCTCTCTACTTTCCTATTCTCTGGAGTAGTCCTAGCACGACTACGAAAGGGGTTTGGATCCGATCCGGACGTCTAAGACGCGGGTTTCTTCTCAAGTGAAACTTTCTACCGCGTGTGATCGGCTCGGAGGCGAAAGCGGCTCGGGCGGATCGGTGCGAGGGTGCGAGGCGGCTCAGGGAGATCGGGTCAACGCGGCTCGGCTACGAGGAGCTTCTCAAGACGGTGCGGTACATCTTGCCTGCTCCAGGGCCAAGATTCCGGGTATGTGGTTAAGCGTTTTTTAGCGTAATTTTTAATTAGTCGCTTAGTGTAGATCCTTCTTGGAGTGGTCAGACCCACTCCAAGTCGGCATAGATCGGGCTGGGTTCTGGCTCCCCAGAGCCTAGCTAAATTGTTTAGCTAGTCTAGAAATTTTGATTTCTGTTTTTCCGCTGCGATTTTGTGCCTCCGTGGTCCGTCCGACTTAGGACTGATACGGATCCGAGCTCTGGGGGTCCGCCAAAACCCCAACATGAACATGTGGCACCGGATGTTCAATTTCTATTCCCGTTGCCTGGCAATATTCTTGGAATGACTGAGAGGTAAATTCACCCGCATTATCCAGACGTATTTTCTTTATTTGGTTGTCTCGGAAATGCGCCCGCAACTTTATTATTTGTGCCAAAAGCTTTGGAAAAGCTAAGTTGCGGGTTGAAAGTAGACACACATACGAGTATTTCGAAGATGCATCAATCAGTACCATAAAGTACCGAAAAGGCCCGCTAGGGGGGTGGATAGGTCCACATATGTCTCCGTGTATTCTTTCAAGGAAGCTAGGAGCTCAATATCCACTTTAAGTGGTGATGGCCTTGTTATTAATTTACCCTTAAAGCAGGGTACACAAGGGAATTCTCCCTTCTGAAGAATCTTCTGGTTCTTCAGGTTATGCACATGGGATTGTGCTAGGATGCAGTGCATCATCACAGATCCGGGGTGGCCAAGTCTATCGTGCCAAAGTAAGAATTTGGCCGATGTCGGGCACTTCAGGTGCTCCGTCAGATTTGCTTCCTCTCTCCGAATTTTTGTATGGTAGAGGCCTGATGAGAGGCTCTCAAAACGTTCAAGAATGGTTTTAACTCCATTTTCTTGAGACGTTACATACAGTAATTCGTTTTCTTTGACATTTGCTGTTTCCAAGTGGAATCCGTTAAAACGGATATCTTTGAAACTTAGTAAGTTTCTCTTGGAATTCGGAGAGTAAAGTGCATCTTTTATTTTTATTTCTGTTCCATTGGGGAGCAACAAGGTTGCATTCCCAGAACCTTCAATTATGGCCGATGGCCCTGAAATTGTGTTTACAGGGCTCTTATACGGGATAATGCTATGAAAATAGCATTTGTGTTGAAGGATCGTATGTGTTGACGCACTGTCTACTAAGCAGTCATGAGAGCATTCCATCTTAAAAAATGAGTAAACATTTGCATTCAGAAAAGCTAAATTTTATTCAGCAGAATTGAAGATACATAAAAGCTCTCATGAAATAAAAATGTTCATACAATAGAAATGCTAAGATAAATGATAATAGGCTAATCAAGCAGATTATCTGACTCGGAGTCTTTTGCTGTAAATTTGACTGCATTATTCGCAGCCACCAGGTTTGATTCAGCATTCTTTTTCTTGCTTTGTTTATAAAGCTCCTGGAGATGCACTGGGGTCCTGCACACTCTAGACCAGTGGCCTGTCATGCCACAGCTGTGGCACTGGTCTTCCCAGTCCCTCTTGGGTGGGGGTGCATTGTTTTTCTTGTTATCATTCCTGCGCCAGGTGAACTTGCGCTTCCCTTCATTCTTGCGCTGCTGTGGCGGGCACTTGGCTCTTTTCTGTTGTCCCCCTTTCTGTGGTATTTCTTTTCTTTTATTGTCCCTCTTCTTTTTGAAGGAAGAGGTATGGTGAGCTTCTGGTAGGGGGGACAGTGCCGGGAGGGCGCATATTGTGAGTGGCGAGGAGAAGCTCTCTGTTTTGTTCGGCCATGAGAAGACATGACAGCAGCTCTGAATACTTGGTGAACTTACGTTCACGGTATTGCTGCATAAGTATCGCATCCTTTTCATGGAAAGACGTATACGTCTTTTCCAGCATGCGATCTTCTGAGACTTTTTCACCACACAACTTCAGGCGTGATGTGATGCTAAAAAGTGCTGAGTTGTACTCAGCAATGGACTTAAAGTACTGCAGTCTCAGGTTCTCCCACTCATATCTCGCCCTTGGGAGTATGACATCTCTCTGATGTTTATACATGTCCTCAAGGGCGGTCCATAGCTCAAGTGGATCTTCGACCGTAAGGTACTCAGCCTTTAAGGTCTTGTCCACATGGCGGCGAATATAGATGATGGCTTGCGCCTTCTCTATATCGCTAACATTTTCTTTTTCAGTCACAGCAGTGATGAGGGACTTTGCCCGCAGGTGAAACTTAACATCTAGCTGCCAGCTTAGATAGTTTCTGCCTGATGCATTCAGCACTTCAAAGTCAACGCTTGCAATTTTAGCCATTTATCTAGCAGAGCACAAACATGCATGAATTAATAATCAACCAGAAAAACATTTTCATGCGGAAGCAATATTTAATGAAAAGCTAAATGTGTGGATCGGCCAGTCCCACAAGAAAGAGTCCAAAAGTCCACAGTCCAAATTATACAAATTTGCAGCTTGAATTAAAATGAAAATACAACTTTGGAAACTCCGTGGGTCCCATTTAATATCTTCGTATTCAAGCGTAGCTTCCGACTCCATGGAAGTAGGTCTTCTTTCTTTGACATTTACATAAATTCCTCACTACAATTTCTCTCAAAAATAAAAGAAAAGTACGGGAAATAAAACTGTGGGACTAAACGGCCGATCCAAAAAACCACATTTAGCAATTCATGCAAGAATATTGTGCTCATAGACATTTTCATCCACAGACATCACAGGCAGTTTATTCATATGAGGATAAAGCAATATTTAATCGCTTAATAATTATTGGACCACTGGGCAACGTCATACACCCTTAGGTTAGGTAACTAACGGCAGAGCGGTCGCAGGATCTTCCTAATTATTAAGTTTTTAAATAAAATGTACAACCACGCAAATAATATCCACATAATTTTGCCAGAGATGTAAAGCATGTAAAAGAGATTACAATGCATAGGTTGTAAAGTAAATGGGTTTAATCAATCAAATTGATTAAGAGCCCAAAATTGACATTTTCTTTGTTAGAGGGAAAAGTCTCCCTCGTCATCCTAAAAAGTCCCCCAAAAAAATCCCCAAAACGCCCTTGTCTGCCACATATTCGTCCCGTAATTTACCGTGATTTTTCACGAATATTTTGCCTTTGAATCCCCATTTTAAATTAATTTTTAGGCGAATAGGTTGCCTTTTGAGGCACATTCATAGCCCTATTGCCTCCCCCCAAATTTTTTTTTGATGAAAATCTGTGGGCCTGAAGCCCACAGATCTGCTGTGGGCTTCAGGCCCACAGATCTGTTTTTTTTTTGGAAATCTGTGGGCCTGAAGCCCACAGATCTGCTGTGGGCTTCGGGCCCACAGATCTGAAATTTTTTTTTTTGTTGAATTCTGTGGGCCTGAAGCCCACAGATCTGCTGTGGGCTTCAGGCCCACAGCTCTGCCTTTTTTTTTTGAATTAGGGTTAGGGTTTACCCCGGGGGGGCGCCGCCGGGGGGCCGCCGCCCCCCGCAGAGGGGGGCGTGGCCAGGGGGCCGCCGCCCCCCGCTGCGGGGGGGAGCAGCGGGGGCCGCCGCCCCCTGCAGAGGGGGGCATGGCCGAGGGGGGGGCGCCGCCCCCCTCTGCGGGGGGGACGGCGGGGGCCGCCCCCCCTGCAGAGAGGGGGGCGGCCACGGGGGCCGCCGCCGCCCCCTGCAGGGGGGAGCGGCGGCGGCCGCCCCCCCTGCAGGGGAGGGCGGCGGCAGGGGCCGCCGCCGACCCCCCTACAGGGGGGGTGCGGCGGCTGCCGCCCCCCTAGGGGGGGACGGCGTGGCGGGCGGGCGGGGGGGGGGGGGGGGGTGGCGAGGCCGCCGGCGGGTCTAGATTTAGGGTTTGAAATAAAAATCCAGAAAAGCCTAAAAAATTTTGATTTGGGGAAGAAAAATCCGTCGTTTTCAAGGCGACGATGAATCCCCATGGCGATCTTGTGAGATCTAGGGGAGGGTTAATCATACGTATGATTAAAAACTTTGTTTTTAGAGTTTTTACCTCTATATCCGTCCTCCGGATATAGCGACGGTTGCTCGAAGCCCTTCGCGGATGACGACCCTTGATGGAGGAAGCCTTGCACCGCGCTCGTGGATCTCCCGTCTCGCCTTCGCCTTCGCCTTCGCAACGAACGGAAAAAATTTGTGGAAAAAAAAAATTTTAGAGGCTCGTGCTGATAACGTGTTATAAATCAACTACTGAGGGGAGAGCCCTCAGGTCTATATTTATAGCCAAAGGGGAGAATACAAGTGGGCTTATACAGATATGGGCCCAACCACTTGGGTTGGCCCAATAACTCACCAACCCAGTAAATACCCATTCACAACATTTTCGAGTTTATCAGAACTACTGTATTCTCGTATGGTCCCTCAAACATGTTCTCTTTCCCTTAGGATATGACTTTTTGTTTTGTTTTTCAAGTAGAATGTATGGATTCAAATCATACTAGTATCATAATAAATTAAAAACTTGTTAGTTGTTTTGAGTAATTCATAAAGTTAGCAAATAATTTATAAATTGTAACGAATAATTCTCTTACCCTACAAATATCATAATTTATAAATAATTTTTTATTAAATAGTCCATGAATAATTTACAAATTATATGAAAAAGTTTGAAATAATTCGCAAACTATTTGAAAAACTCGTGCACAATGCATGAAATATGTGAAAATTTCTCGAATTTTTCAAAAAATCGTGACTTCTTCGTTGATTTTTGAACAAGTTTGTGAATAAAAATATGTTAAATATTCATGATTTTCTAAAAAATTTGAGAATTATTCGCATATTATTTTGAAAAAAGGTAAAATTCATGAATTTTGAATAAGTCATGAGTAAAATTTTGATAATGATTTGTGATTTTTTGAAAAATTCGTTCATAATTTTTTGTAAAAAATTCATGAATTCATTAAAATAGTAGCGAATTATATTTGTTGAAAATGCAAGTTCATGAATGTGAGATTAGTTAGTTTTCCTCACTTTTCCCTCATTTTCATTCTGTCAATGTAAGGAAACCTAAAAGAAAAATTTTAATATTTATTTTTCACTCTTTTCCTTTATTTTATTTTTTTTAATACATTGGAAAGAATTTTAAAGCACGCATGTTGGGCTCGATCCCTTTCCTCCTAGGAGGGAGGGGAAGAGGATGACAATGGAACAAAAGAAATAATTCAAATTTTCTTTTCAAACAAACAATGAAAATTCATTTTCACTCTTAATCTCCTTCATTGTCTTTCCTTTTATCCTCAACCAAACACAGCCTAAAAGCTCTGTATCCGTATGCAATGGAGAGAGGGGGGGTGTTGGTGATGATGCAGGGGTTGTTGGTGTTGTTTTTCCCCAATCACACACCCACACACCCACACCCACACCCCCCCCCCCCCCCCCCCAAACAAAAAAAAAAAAAAAAAAAAAAAAACCCCAACCCATCCTTCATGTGTGTTTTTGGAGGCTGCGCAGATGCATACAACTGATTCTTGAGAAGCGATTCTTGAGAAGCTGAAGAATAAGATTGGCTATAGATGAAGGGAATTCGGGTACAAACTAAAGCGATTGGGACGAATAAAAGGAAATAATAGGAAAATGATGCAATAAAAACTAAAAGAGAAGTTTTTTAATTAAATAATAATAATAAGAGAGAGGATGAGGTTGTTGCTGAAGCAGGCGTAGGTTTTGGCGAAGTCGCACGTCTCGGGGCAGCCGGTGACGTCCGTTATCCTACGGAGTCGTGAGAAAGCGAATCACCTTTTTATTTTGTTTCATAACAACCTGTTTATTTATCCATCTCTCTATTCGTTATCTATTTCATTTTAGATAAAAGTTTAAAATCTAGGTAGATGCGGATTCATATGGTTCGTATCCTATCGGATTGCAAAGATGGCCATGCAATCCATATGAAAATTGAACGACACTATCAATACTTACTAATTATAGCACCATAAATTTTTTCTCAAAATACGAATTACAGTTTTATTTTAGATAATGTATTTAAAAAAACACATTTAATTGCCAAAATTCAAGTTCAAAATGTCTCCCAGTTGATTGAATCGATTAGAAAAAAACAAGACAGTGTCATGGTTAATGAAAATAAAATACGGGCAGACGAATCATCCAACGAGGATACATGCAACCAGTAGCTATATTGAGCTCCAGCAACCGATACACGAAATCTCATGTTTTTGAAACTTATCACCTGATACTTTTAATGCAAGTGATAATGGTGCTAAAAATTACTATCCAATAACAAGACAGAAACCGACTGTTTGAATAACAAATTATTTATCTGTATATTATTAGTTTTATATATATCTATCTATATCTATCACTCCATTTAAGTCCAGATCCAAATAAATCTTCTCTCAAGAGCCAACAACAGGTGGGGTGTAGATCTAATTAGAAGGGAAATGGAGCAATGGATGGTATGGGCTGTACAATGAACAGAAGAGCCGAAGCCAAAGGCTACAGCAGTAACGTCAGCCGTTTAATTTGCTTGCGTCTGTCATTTCTGCCTTCTGCTTAGGGCCTGTTCTTTTGCTGGAATAGAGAAAAATGGAATATGGGAAAGTTTGTATTCCAAGGAGAGAGAAAAAAAATCTTTTGCCGACGTGTCTCCATCTCAACCAGTCTTATCCCTTCATTCGCTTTGTTGTCTAGATTCTGTGTGTTGGGATTTCGTTTAGTCCCACGTCGGCCAAAGTGGGGGATCCGGTGGTTAATTTAGTGGAAATTTCATTGGTAAGAGGTCTTTTGTGGGAAAGCCAAGTGTTTAAAATCGTGCGGATGTTGGTGCGGGTCTAGAGCGAACAATATTTTACCAAAGTTGAGCCCAACGCCCAACGTGCTTTAAACCCGGAAATTAACACTATGTTCATACACCTGACAATCGAGGTGGGAGTTAGGTTGTTAAGGTAGGATTGAGAAAATACAGAGAGATAGATTGATGATAAATTTGATTTATGGACAAAATTAATTTTACTATATAGGTATTTGTAATTTATTACCAATCTTAGCTTTAAAAATTATTTTTATATTAATTATCATTATAAAAATTTGTAAAACGACGAACACTAGACGGTATCCTAGGCTTTTATTGGGCTACTAGCCCTCAAAACCAACAATTTTTTAGATGGGTTTTGTTGACGGATGAAAATGTCGAACATTGAGGTGGAGCTGATGTGGACGTCTCTACTCTCTAGTGACGTGGACCTTTGTCGGCTGAGAAATGGGACCCACGGTGGCTGGAACCCGGGTCGAGAAGAGTCAAGTCCAAGCTAATGAGAGAAAGTCAGACCTAACTATTGGTTGCTCCAAGCTGTTTGAGCTGCTCGCTAAGTCCTCTGCCAAGCTGTTTGCAGCACAGACAATCGTCAGTGGGTTGGATTTGGGTTCCGACACAAATCCCATCTGATGCTTAAGTCAGTATAGAACTTAAGGATGCTCGGGTCAGTGAAGACCGACTTAAAGGGTGGACTACTTGCTGCTGTCGCACTGAGCTTTAGAGGACGAAATATATAAAAGGAAAGTAAATGGGGCTGGGGCTAACACCGACCCCAGCACCGATTACCAAACAAGGACGCAACAGCTTTGCGTGTGCACAAGCAGCTTTCATTGTGCCTTCAACAGCTGTGGTTGATGTTCATTTTTTGCAAAATGATTTTCATACCATGCACAGTTTGCGTGTCATGGAAGACTGGTCCTATCCGCGCTCCCTTCATCTTCCTGTTCTGCTTGGTTGATCTCTAAATGTGATGGGTTGAGGGTCAAAAAGTAGAAGATCCAAATCTATAAAAACGTTTTTATTCATACCGCTTCCTCAAACCAAGTCATTTTAATAATCTGGTATCAATTCTCATATTTTCTCTCTGTGCAAAAGAAGAAATATAGTTTTTTTAATGTCCTACATCACACGAACTTCAAAAATCTTGAGATTTTCGTGGTGGGTCATTCATGAGACTGGTGAAACAAATATAACGATTTGAGGGCTTTGCAACCCGACCTAGTCATGCCCTTAAGGGCTTGTTCTTTTGAGTGGAAGTAGGGGAGGGAAAGTTGGGAAGAAAAGGAATTTTGGAGAGAGAGAAATGTGGTTTTGTGTTCTTTTGGGGGGGGGAGAAGTTGAGAGGAATTGGTAGGGGAAAAGTTATGTGTGTCCCAGTAAACTTTTTTGTGTTCTTTTGATGTTGGGAAAGTTGGGAATGAGAAATGAAATTGTGGTATGTGGTAGGGAGAGGTGAGAATAGGCTAATTTAACCCCCCTAATGGATATCAAATGAAACTTGAACATATCAAACAACACAAAACGAAGAGCATATAGGGTATGGCAGCCAGGACCAAGGGGAGAAAAAACATCAGATTCATAAGAATATCAACTGAAACATGCACATATCAACATGGCATGAACAATGAGCATATAGGGTCTGGCAGCCAGGAGCAAGGGGAGAAAAAAAATTCGGTTTCATATGGATATCAAAGTAAACTTGCACATATCAACTTTCACAGAGCAATGAGCATATAGGGTATGGAAGACAGGACCAAGGGGAGAAAAAAAATCAGATTTACATGGCTATCAACTTAAACTTGCACATATAAAACAGCACAAAGCGATGAGCAGATAGGGTATGGAAGACAGGACCAAGGGGAGAAAAAACATCAGATTCACATGGATATCAACTGAAACTTACACATATCACATTCATACCAAAAATAACAGTTTCATATCCAAATCAGTACAAGTTATCCGACAACACATTCATACATTCTTCGTGTTCACGACCAACAACATTAAAATGATTAGGCCTAATATAGAAAACAACAAACACTTAATGGTGTCAATATCTCCGATAATCCTATTCATTTTCTCCGTGTTTCTCTCAAGTTGTCCAACTACCGTACCCAACTGCCCCTCTAGATCGTAAACCCTGCTATCCGACAATGTGCTTGAAGAGCTATCCAAAATCTGCCCCCTTTCATTCGCATCCTTCAAAAGAAGTATAACGTTTCGCGACCAAGCATTGTGAGGGAGGTCCTTCCATTCGTAGAATCCGCAGTGTTCGACGCGAGACGAACAAGTCCAATATCTCCTCCCAGGGTCGCGCCGGGACCAACAAGTCTGCCTTGGGCACCTCAGGCCACAGTGGCAAAGCCGGTAGTCTGATGGATCACATTCCAACTCATCCCGCGGGTGTGATCGTTCTGACGGGTTAGAGCTTGCACTCATTAGACCCTGCACAATTACAGATTAGTAATGGAAATATGAAAGATACAAGGAACTGATGTGATAATTGTCAGTGAAAGACGTACCTATGATGGTATAAAAAGGATGACAATGGAGACGACGTCTTGGAGGAACAAGAACGAGAAAAAATTCTTTGCATACACAAAATATGACAAAACAACGTAATTGCAAAACCAACATAAATGCAGAAACCATAAAAGAGTCTATACAATTATAGAGTCTGAAAGACAGACACAATGGAAGCAAAAATTTCAGAGTCATATGGATTTTAATTCAAACTTGCACATATCACCCTGAAAAAACCATAAAAGAGTAGATACAAGTATAAGCCCTCAGAAATGTAGTTAATCATTTCCCAATTCCGGTTGCTGGCGGTTGCTCAATTTTTATATACCGTTTACATGCATGACCTTCACAAGCGAAAATTCTTATAATTGTATATACTTGAACATATCAAACAGCACAAAGCAAAGAGCAAATAGGGTATGGAAGCAAGGACCAATGGGAGAAAAAAAAATCAGTTTCATATGGAAATCAAAATAAACTTGCACATAATACAGATAATAAAAATGAGACATCCAGCCAACCTTCCAAGAAATTGGGAGTAGGATGACAAGCGGTCATATGTGAACACCCTTCATCATTGGGCATGAAGTAAACATAGCGAGCCTATATGGTATGGCTCACATAACAGGGAGCAGATAGGGGGTGGAAGCCAGGACCAAGGGGGGAAAAATTCAGATTCACATGGCTATCAACATAAACTTGCACATATCAACCAGCACAAAGCAATGAGCATATAGGGTATGGCAGCAAGGACCAAGGGGGGGAAAATCAGATTCACATGGCTATCAATTTAAACTTGCACATATCAAACAGCACAAATCATTGAGCATATAGGGTATGGAAGACAGGACCAAGGGGAGAAAAAAATTCATATTCACATGGATATCAACTTAAACTTGCACATATCAAACATCACAAGCAATGAGCATATAGGGTATGGAAGACAGGACCAAGGGGAGAAAAAAATTCATATTCACATGGATATCAATTTAAACTTGCACATATCAAACAGCACAAAGCAATGAGCAGATAGGGTATGGAAGACAGGACCAAGGGGAGAAAAAAATTCAGATTCACATGGATATCAACTTAAACTTGCACATATCAAACAGCATAAAGCAATGCGCATATAGGGTATGGAAGACAGGACCAAGGGGAGAAAAAAATTCAGATTCACATGGATATCAACTTAAACTTGCACATATCAAACAGCACAAAGCAATGAGCATATAGGGTATGGAAGACATGACAAAGGGGAGAAAAAAAATTCAGATTCACATGGATATCAATTTGAACTTGCACATATCAAACAGCACAAAGCAATGAGCATATAGGGTATGGAAGACAGGACCAAGGGGAGAAAAAAATTCATATTCACATGGATATCAATTTAAACTTGCACATATCAAACAGCACAAAGCAATGAGCAGATAGGGTATGGAAGACAGGACCAATGGGAGAAAAAAATTCAGATTCACATGGATATCAACTTAAACTTGCACATATCAAACAGCACAAAGCAATGAGCATATAGGTTATGGAAGACAGGACCAAGGGGAGAAAAAAAATTCAGATTCACAAGGATATCAACTTAAACTTGCACATATCAAACAGCACAAAGCAATGAGCATATAGGGTATGGAAGACAGGACCAAGGGGAGAAAAAAATTCAGATTCACATGGATATCAATTTGAACTTGCACATATCAAACAGCACAAAGCAATGAGCATATAGGGTATGGAAGACAGGACCAATGGGAGAAAAAAATTCATATTCACATGGAAATCAACTTAAACTTTCACATATCAACCAGCACAAATCAATGAGCATATAGGGTATGGCAGCAAGGACCAAGGGGGGAAAAATCAGATTCACATGGCTATCAATTTAAACTTGCACATATCAAACAGCACAAAGCAATGAGCAGATATGGTATGGAAGACAGGACCAAGGGGAGAAAAAAATTCAGTTTCACATGGATATCAACTTAAACTTGCACATGTCAACCAGCACAAAGCAATGAGCATATAGGGTATGGCAGCAAGGACGAAGGGGGGAAAAATCAAATTCACATGGCTATCAATTTAAACTTGCACATATCAAACAGCACAAAGCAATGAGCAGATATGGTATGGAAGACAGGACCAAGGGGAGAAAAAAATTCAGTTTCACATGGATATCAACTTAAACTTGCATATATCAACCAGCACAAAGCAATGAGCATATAGGGTATGGCAGCAAGGACCAAGGGGGGAAAATCAGATTCACATGGCTATCAATTTAAACTT
This sequence comes from Scilla litardierei, assembly GCA_030789695.1. Lineage (NCBI taxonomy): Eukaryota > Viridiplantae > Streptophyta > Magnoliopsida > Asparagales > Asparagaceae > Scilla > Scilla litardierei. The sequence continues at coordinate 398,165 of CM061138.1, read as the reverse complement.
GCACATATCAAACAACACAAAGCAATGAGCATAGAGGGTATGGAAGACAGGACCAAGGGGAGAAAAAAATTCATATTCACATGGATATCAACTTAAACTTGAACATATCAAACAGCACAACGCAATGAGCATATAGGGTATGGCAGACAGGACCAAGGGGAGAAAAAAAATTCAGCTTCACATGGATATCAAGTTGAACTTGCACATATCAAACAGCACAAAGCAATGAGCATATATAGGGGCTGGAAGACAGGACAAAGGGGAGAAAAAAATCAGCTTCACATGGATTCCAACTTAAACTTGCACATATCAAACAGCACAAAGCAAAGAGCATATATAGGGTATGGCAGACAAGACCAAGGGGAGAAAAAAAATCAGATTCACATGGCTATCAACTTAAACTTGCACATATCACCCTGAAAAACCCATAAAAGAGTATATACAAGTATAAGCCCTCAGAATTGTACTTAATCATTTCCCAATTCTGGTTGCCGGCGGTTGCTCAATTTTTATATACCGTTTACATGCATGACCGTCGCAATCAAAAATTCTTATAATTTTATAGACTTGAACATATCAAACAGCACAAAACAAAGAGCATATAGGGAATGGCAGCAAGGACCAATTGAAGAAAAAAATTCAGTTTCACATGGAAATCAAATTACACTTGCACATAATACAGATAATAAAATTGAGCCATCCAGCCAACCTTCCTAGAAATTGGGAGTAGGATGACAAGCGGTCATATGTGAACACCCTTCATCATTAGGCATGAAGTAAACATAGCGAGCCTATATGGTATTGCTCACATAACAGGGAGCAGATAGGGGGTGGAAGCCAGGATCAAGGGGGGAAAAAATTCAGATTCAGATGGAAACCAACATAAACTTGCACATATCAAACAGCACAAAGCAATGAGCATATATAGGGTATGGAAGACAGGACCAAGGGGGGAAAAATAAGCTTCACATGGATACCAACTTAAACTTGCACATATCAAACAGCACAAAGCAATGAGCATATATAGGGTATGGCAGACAGGACCAAGGGGAGAAAAAAAACAGCTTCACATGGATACCAACTTTAACTTGCACATATCAAACTGCACAAAGCAATGAGCATATATAGGGGCTGGAAGACAGGACCAAGGGGGAAAAATTTCAGATTCATATGTAAATCAACATAAACTTGCACATATCAAACAGCACAAACCAATGAGCATATAGGGTATGGCAGCAAGGACCAAGGGGAGAAAAAAAGTCAGATTCATATGGTACTTTATCAACATATCAACATGGCATCATATAGTACGTGGTCATACAGACATGGCATCATATAGTACGTGATCATACAGACATGGCATCATATAGTAGGGCACAAAACATCATGGCAATATATCGGACTTGGTCAAACAAACCCACACACCAAAAGTATTGTACCTTGTCAAACTACAGAAGCTACATAATACAAAAAGAACAATTGTCTTCGGCACCCACAAGGAACCCATTAGTTAATACTCTCATTCTCCCACCCTCCATCTTCGTAACCGTCATCTTCCTTCTTCTCAAGCTCCGCGATGATGAGCTTTATCTTCATATCCATGGCCGTTGGAGGCATCCCAAGAAACTTCCGACCCCTTGGCTCTACATCGGCGAGATGGTCGTACACCTTTGCCAACATCTCCAACGAATACTCGTTGTGGGAAAAAATACACGATCCCAAATCCTTCTGCCAAGAGTTCTTTAAAGCTTCAGCGACATGGTCAACGGCCATACCTACTTTGTCCACTGATGTAACCATTTTCTCCATAATGTCTTGAACATCATGAAGGCGTTGCCGACGGGTTGTCTTCTTCCCCACAGATGAAGGTGTACGAGGGGAAGGCCCCGGTGGAGTAGATACCCCCGATGAACCCGGTGGGATGTACGGGGGACCCTCAGCGGCCGTCGAATCATGCTCTTGCTGATAATTCGCTGCTTGATCCCCTTCACCATCCGGGTATGGCCCTCCAAAGTTTTGGAATATATCCTTCCTATGGTCCACTCTTGCCGCATCGTCTCCAACGATTTTCCGCAGGTTCGCAAGCCACGGAATGGGTTGATTCACATACTGAATCTTTTTAGGATTGGCCTGCACACACACATTGGCGCATTTAATTGTACGGTATGTAAAATACATATGAAGACGATGTCGACTTATGTATAAAATTGGAGTTCATACCGCCGCCCACGGGTCATAAGTTTCCGGCGCCATTGTAATCGTATGCGTATCATCACACCATCCTGCGCCACTAATGGCCAAGCAATCATTCACTTCGGCAAGACGAGTCCGGAGGGTTTTATAGTGGTTCTTGACATTTAGCCCGGTATATGTTGTTTGGAATAATGCATTGATGTGGGCCGCTGCGGAGTTGAAGGCAGTAAGTTTAAAGGACTTATCGCCTTTATTTCCTTCATCTACTTGCTCCGCAAGGTAAGGGATAAGTTCCAAATCGTGCTCCCACGGCCACACTTTGTTCACCGGGGACTTCGACTTTTTCCTTGGGCTTTCCACCGAAGGCTCCTCCGAATCATCGCGGCGACTCAACTTATGCGATAAGTCACTTCCCCTCCTCATCGAGTCATTCCCGCTGGGCGATGACGTCATGTGGATACCCATAGGGGGGACGGGGTAAAATAATGGGGGTTTCCCATTCCTTCCCCCATCTCCCCCCTGTAGCATATGCATGTATCCAGGGGGAGAAGGAATTTGCATTGGCATGCTATATTGCACGTGGTTTTGATAGGGCATACTCGACCCTCCACCTTGCATGCCTTGCGTTTGGTATTGGAAGTCTCCCACCCTACGCGCCATCGGTCGCAACAGCGTATTCTCACTCCAACTTTGGCTTGGATTTGACCGGTCATTCATACGACCTTGGTTCGGATTCCCAGACATGACTGCAATAATAGATATGAAAATATCAAAGGCGAAATGAAAATTTAATAGCTCAAATTTAAACTTCAATCGGTGACTTTATAGGAAAACGTTGTTGCATGCCATACCCATAAATAAGACATAATTACTGTATTGAGGCCACATACATACATGTCATACGCATTAAAAAAACATAAATTGTTGCATGCCATACCTATAAATACCTCATTATTAATGTATTGAGGCCACATACATACACGTCATACGCATAAATAAAACATAAAGTCTTAAGGGGTCCACATCCTTGCATGCCATATCCATAATTAAAACATAACAAACACCTCACATGCCATGTTCACTTGTGTTGCCATTATTATGAATTTTACAATAGTCAACCCACATATCCCATGCAATTAAATCTCTCCGCATTTTCCACTGGTCCCTTTGTTGGGTTTGTTCACGTAATGGCACCTGTTGTGACATATCCATAATCGAAGCATCTTGCTCATTGATAACATCACCGTCTTCCTCGATCCCAACACCATCATCTAGGAGATGAGGGTCATGCGGATCTTGTATCTGGATATAATTATGCAAAACCGTGCAAGCAAGGACTGTGTCAACCTGGCTTGGGAAGGGATAGTGGGGCTTGGATGTCAAGATCTTGAACTTGTTCTTCAGGATACCAAAGGTAGACTCGATCTTCGTCCTTAAGGAAGAATGGCGCAGGTTGAAAAGTTCTTTGCGATTTCGCGGAACTCGATTTGTATGGTCCTTCAAATGGTATCTAACGCCCCTGAACGGAGATATGAAACCCGGCATGGTAGTATAACCCACATCACACATGTAATATTTTCCTACACACAGAAACGCACACCAACTATTCCATCAAACGACCACTTTAATATTGGAATATATAAAGTAGGTTTCTGTGTGACTATTACCTTCATAAACTCGCAACCCGTGGGGGGTGGTAATGACAAGGCATCTTTAAGGACAGTAAAATCATTTGCGGATCCTTCCCACCCAGCCATGACGTATGTGAATCTTTAGTTTGGTGTCACAGCCACAAGGACATTTTGTGTCACCCCCTTACGACCTCTAAAACGGGGTGCGAGATGTGCTGGGAGCATGGCATCGATGTGTGTCCCATCGATGAGCCCTATGCAATCCTACATCGTATTAAAGCAGGCAAATGTTACATTTACATTCACGAAATGAAGTCTTAAGGGCCTTATACACGCATACACGTATACCTTGAAATATGGAAACCACTTTGGATTATTGGCAACCTCGGGAGGAGTCTCATTTGGCGCTTGCTTCATGAACATATCCCTCAAGGCACACACTGCTTGCATTACTTGGTTGAAGTAACGACTGACTGTAGACCCGGATCGGATGAAATCAATTTGCATGACTCTATTCTTTGACTTGTGACCTACGATATGAAGGAACATTGCCAACTGCTCCTCTATGGACACATGAACAGTGTCTTTGAGAATATTCCTATCCCTGATTAATGCTGCCAGGTTAATGAATGCAGATGTCCTCATTCGTAAGTAGTGCAAACAACTACTCTCACTCCCTAGAAGGATTCTACGCATATGCGATTTCCTATGCAGATCACGCATAACCGAAGGCTCCCTAGGGACTCGCGTACCCATAGCATCATCGTAGTATAGGAGAAATTGTATGACAGAAAAAACGACCGTCGCCGCGGCCGCGCAACATGTTTCAACAGCCACTATTTCATCATTGTGGTCCATCTAAACAAATGTAGGTTCATAAGGATATCATCTTACAAACACGATTATCAACACAGCAGAACACAGTGTGCAAACAAATGAGGAAAAATAATCAGTTTCATATGGATTTCAATTGAAATAAACACGTATAACCAAAGCAAAAACATTGAGCAGTAAGGGTATGTCAAACAGGCCCAAGGCCACAACAAAATATCAGATGCATATTGAAAGAAATTTGAATTATGGTCATATCAACAAGCAAAAAACAATGAGCATATAGGGTATGGGGTGTTCTTTTGCATTATTTTGAGAGGGAATCCCGAAATTTACACTGTTGTGCGCACTGTAGCGCGAGAAAGTTGGGGTAAAAAAACCAAGGTCGTTCGATTGTTTTTTCGTGAGAAAGCAATTCCCATTCCCCGCTGGCACACTTTTTCACCATATGGATATCAATGGGTGTTCTTTTGGGGTATCAGATTCATATGGATATCACATGAAACATGCACATATCACCATGCAAAGAAGACATTGAGCATACAGGGAAAGTCAGACAGAACCAAGGGGGGAGAAAATGTAACGGCCTGTTTTCTAGTCGCATTTTGATTGTTGTGTGCCTGTGTTTTACTTTGTCGATTCAGTCATTTTTCATCCGAGTGGTTATTCGTCCGCACGACGACGCGAGCGCATCGTCGTTTTCAGTTTACCGTAGCGTAATTCTTAAATCGTAATTATTTCTAAAAAAAGATTAAATTACTAATTAATTAATTACTAGTAAGTGTTTAGTTCACTAATTACTTTTAACTGAAAGTTAATTTATAATTAACTTATTATTCTAACGAAGTTATTTTTACTAAATTACTTTCACTAAATCACTTTTCCTATATTACCATTAACATCTATTTTAACCTAACTAACCCTACCTAGTTTAATTCTCACCAGAATATTGGTGAGATCCGACATGAGCTTTCAAGCCCTCTACCTCACAACCCCCCATTGATTAACCAATTCCCCCATCGGCAGCTATGAGGAAATCAATTTCCTCTTTCAATCAGTTTTTCCCAACCCCTACCAGCTATACATTCATTCCCTAACTCCCCCACATAATTTATTAAAATCAAGTATTATATATCACTGGCGTCTTCTCCCCTCAACTCATCCTCTTGTTTTACACAGACAACTCCCCAACTCCCCTCCCCATCTCATTTTAGCAGCACATCCACCGTTTCCCCCGGAGATCCGATGGCGCCTCCTACTCCAACAACACCCAGCACCAGCGATATCGCCGTGGCACCCCCTACTTGCTCGACAGCCCGACCATCAGCAACTCCAGCCACCAAGGCCTCCCCGACATTCCCCAAGCAGCGAAAGAACCCCATCCTCCTCATCTCCCAAAACCCATCTCCATCTTCTCCTTCCACCAAACAAACCATCAACCAAAAAAAAATCAACCAATTGGAACCCCAGTGTCACCCTCCCAATTCTTGCCCTCATCGCACGGAACTGCCGTTTTCAGGCCGCCACCCCCTCAATCCGCATCCCCAGGCTCCGGAACCGCCACGCGACCGCTCCGATCAGCCGCCCAAGCCTCGGATCCACGCCGCCTCCGCCACGAAGATCCCTCCGCTCCTTCCCCGCTGTACGACGCCACCGAGCCCAAGATCGCCGTCCCCTCTCAGATCCGCCACCGCCGTTCTCAAGCCCCGATCGCCTGCGCCCGCCTCCGATCTTTGCCTCGCCGCCGTCGAGAAGGACCTGCCACCACCGCCTCGCGCCTACAGACCCACGCCCCCGCCTGGATCCGATGCCCACCAGCCCCCGTGCCGTGATCCGTGCCACCGGAGATCAGAACCGCCGCCCCCACTTCTCCTCGCATCGCCGAAGCCCTAGGCCGCCGCCCCCCGCCTCCGATCCGCCGCCCCAACAGCCGGAGGCCGCCGTCGTGAACCCCTTGTGCCCTCCCGCCTTGCACCTTCCGCCATGATTCCCTGTAATCAAAAAAAAAAGAAAAGAAAGCAGGAGAGAACGAGAGACAGAGGGAGAGTATAGAGAAGGAAGGGGGGATTTAATATAAGTTTATTATTATTATTATTATTATTATTATTATTATTAGTTATTAGTTTACTTAGTTTAATAAAGTTAAAAGTTTTAGTTGTAAGTTATTAAGTTTGGTTTGGTTGTTATTATTAAGTTTTATAAGTATTTGTTATATTAATTATTACAAAGTTATAAGTTAATGTCAAAGTATTATAACTTATTAACTAAGTAAATTATTTGTGTAAAGTTATCTTGTTAGTAATTTATTTAAATAAGTTTTAATTTAAAGTTGTTAATTTATCTAGTAAGTTTAATAAGTTACTTAGCTATCACACTAGTTGAAGTTGCTAACAAATCTTCGTTATAGTGTTAGTTCACTTAAGAAAATAGTTAATGTTAGTGCGCTAGTTCAAATATTTTAACTGGTTGATAACCATTAACTGATGACTTCTTGTGCTTGCAGGTACCAATCCTCGCGCTTTAACTCCATCCTCGTCTTACTACGACGATCCCGATAGTGTAAGTCACAGTAAATTCTACCCTTAGAAATATAGATAGTGTACTCGTATGAACATAGGACTTGACATCTAGTCTCGGAACAGTTATTGACCTGAACAGATTATTGACATTGCTTGACAGAAAGATTGTAACTGGAAATGTGAGAATAGTACATGACTCGTAAAATTACAAGTACGGTAACCTACACAGACACTGGGTTTTGGGGTAACTTATAATTGCGGAAGTGCGGGAGCGACCAGTCCGATCTTCGTATTGAACAGTATTGAATAGTATCGATTTGTTGAACAGTATCGTTTTGATTGTAACCCGGGATATCAGGTGGACTCTTGGTTGCTCATTGTACTACCCGTTATAAGTCACAGACTAGGATAGGCACAATTACTCTCCCTATTGATATCGTCATGGTTATTGCTATTGTCATTGCTCGGTCACCTTTACTTTACTTGTCACCCTTGCATGCTTGACAGATGTACTTTACTTATCGCACTTGCATGCTTGTCTGTCCCTACTTTACTTTCCGCACTTGTTTACTATAGACTGCTCCATATTTGTGCACTCCTCTTTTTCTATCGCTAGAATTGTTGTGACTTACCTTCGGTTCCATTTATGGCACCGGCAGACGAAGACTTGATCGAGGAGACTGCCCCGGAGTTCGAGGAACCTACATTGACCTAGAGACGGCAGAGTTTTAGTTACCTTTCTGTTGGTGTGTGTGTTGTACAGTGTATTTCCTTTTCCGCATTTCCTTTCAGTACTTCCTTCTTGTATTTGTGAGAGAGAGTGCTGGTTGTTGTTGTACTTTAATTTGGACTGTAATAACGTCTGTACGCTGGTTTGAGTATTGTGATACATCTCTGAGTTGTGGCTATGCTGATTTCACTGGTAAACTGCGGAACCTGCGAATAAACCAAATAAGTAACGGGCCCCCTAGAGCGGGTCGTTACAGGTTTGGCGGCCCACGCAGGTCCGTGCAAAATACCTCGTGAACAGCACAGCAAAACCAGGATGTACCGTATACGATACTCGACTGAGCTGACATTTTTTCTTTAAATGCAGGTTTGACACTCGAAAGATGAACGGAAACACCTCAGAGAGCCCAATAGAGCTGACCTATCTGGACTTAATAAAAGCCATTAACAAAACCTAAATTTTGATAGGATTAATTAGTTATTAATAAATCTTTTATATCGGTGGCACTCGTATGAATGATAACCTTCCTTCAATGGACCATGATACCGGTCAATGTGCTTGGCTAAAGTCTGTGGATCGACCTGGCTAGACTGGGCATAAGTGATCCTAGCTTAGTCACTTCCCTGACCGTGTCCGCTGGACCGCAAGGACGTGAATCATGATTATGTAACGCCATCGATCTTCATCACTATCACCCTTCTTTTAGCTTGTTGACCTTTCGATTGACCTTCTTAGAATCTTTCTACGCTTGAACTCTGGCTACGGAGAGTAGCGTTCGAATTTTCGACCACCAGAAGTTCGAGTTCCACAACGGAAGCGACCACCACCATCTGCTCAGCAACGTCAACTACTCCCTCCTCAGCAGCAAGTGTACCAACAGACTCCACGACAGGCGCCCCAGAGACGCCAAGCTTATACCATGACAGTGGAAGAAGCCGAAGCTACGAGCCAAGTAATTACAGGTATGAGATTTTTCACTAAGCTACATACTCTAATATTTAGAAATCGTAAGCTTAGACTTGATTCTCATCACGATAGGTACCGTCTTAATAGCCGGTAAACCTGACCTCACACTGTTCGACTCAGGAGCTACACATTGCTTCTTGGCCAGTCGTTTCGTTCAAACAAATGCCATCACTGTTGAACCTCTGACTTCTCGTTGGAAGGTCGAGACCGCTGGCAGTTTCCTACCGGTAGCTAGCGGATGCCTCCAATGATCTGTTGTGATTTGTAAACGAGATCTCTTTACCGACTTCTTGGGATGGACTGGTTGAGATCATTTCATGCCACCATTGACTGTCGTCAAAGGAGGGTAGAATTCGAAATACCCAACCATCCTAAGTTTGAACTCCTCGGCGGAAGCAGATCGAAGGACGCTCAGAAGCATTCGAGGACGGTGCGATACCAATTAAGACGAACCAAACCGAGACGTACCAACTGATCCTTCTTGTCAGCTACTGTTTCTTCATCTTCTTGAACTCGTCTTCATCTTCTATCCAAGTTTGTTTTGACTTGGGACTAGCTTCGGTCGCAGCCCTCACCGTCGCCCTCGCTATTGCCGTGTGGTCGGGATATTGGGAACCCGCCGCTCTTGGTATTCTTGGGAGCTCCTTTTTCTGGTTCTTCCCCCTTGAGGTGCCCAACTCCGATTTCCTCTTAGGGCCGCTCCTTCGTGTTTGTGGGTTCGTGACTTTTTGGTCGTTAAATTGCTTAGGGCTGATGGTGATGGCAGTAGATATCGACCATTGGTGTTGGCATCTAGTATTATTGGCGACGATTATTGGCTTGCTTTTGGCCTTAGGTTTTGATTTTGGATGTCCGTATTGTGCTCGGATTTGGGAGACAGCTAGGATGTGGGCTTCTTGTTGGATGTTATGGAAACTGCTGGAAGAAGTGGTAGCAATGATCTTGACCCGTGAGAATTGGCCTTACATTTGCCTTTACGTATCAATCTGGATATTGACTTGTAATTTGGTAGCGTGGCAGATGAAGTCTTTTGTGTTCGGCTGGTTAAGTTGTAGCAGCGCGAATGCATTAGCTTTAGGCCTTACGTTTATGTATGCTATGGCGATGATTTGCTTGGCTAGGTACCAGTATTCATTAATGCCATGAGTGGTAATTTTAGACTTTGTGATCTTTATGTTATGTTGTTCAATAAGCTTGCTACTGACTTATCACCTCAGGTTCCGAGTTCGAACCTGATGTCATCATCGTAATAGCTCTCATTTACATGTAGTGCCATTATCTCATGTTTTGGCTACGTGATAAATCTGAAGTAACAATGGTGATGGTACCAAGTTTCGGAACTAGTTACGGAAACTATGGTGATGTTAATAGTATATATTCATACATAACATCTCTTGCTTTCTTGATGCTATGATGTCACATTATATTTCATGCTATTAACAATTTATTTTCTAAATCATTCGTCTAGTTTTTCATTTTATCATTTATTTGTTTGAGCTTCTTAATAACAGCAATTATTTTATTTTATAAAGTTTTAAGAAATTCCGAGGACGGAATTATTCTAAGGAGGGTAGGATGTAACGGCCTGTTTTCTAGTCGCATTTTGATTGTTGTGTGCCTGTGTTTTACTTTGTCGATTCAGTCATTTTTCATCCGAGTGGTTATTCGTCCGCACGACGACGCGAGCGCATCGTCGTTTTCAGTTTACCGTAGCGTAATTCTTAAATCGTAATTATTTCTAAAAAAGATTAAATTACTAATTAATTAATTACTAGTAAGTGTTTAGTTCACTAATTACTTTTAACTGAAAGTTAATTTATAATTAACTTATTATTCTAACGAAGTTATTTTTACTAAATTACTTTCACTAAATCACTTTTCCTATATTACCATTAACATCTATTTTAACCTAACTAACCCTACCTAGTTTAATTCTCACCAGAATATTGGTGAGATCCGACATGAGCTTTCAAGCCCTCTACCTCACAACCCCCCATTGATTAACCAATTCCCCCATCGGCAGCTATGAGGAAATCAATTTCCTCTTTCAATCAGTTTTTCCCAACCCCTACCAGCTATACATTCATTCCCTAACTCCCCCACATAATTTATTAAAATCAAGTATTATATATCACTGGCGTCTTCTCCCCTCAACTCATCCTCTTGTTTTACACAGACAACTCCCCAACTCCCCTCCCCATCTCATTTTAGCAGCACATCCACCGTTTCCCCCGGAGATCCGATGGCGCCTCCTACTCCAACAACACCCAGCACCAGCGATATCGCCGTGGCACCCCCTACTTGCTCGACAGCCCGACCATCAGCAACTCCAGCCACCAAGGCCTCCCCGACATTCCCCAAGCAGCGAAAGAACCCCATCCTCCTCATCTCCCAAAACCCATCTCCATCTTCTCCTTCCACCAAACAAACCATCAACCAAAAAAAAATCAACCAATTGGAACCCCAGTGTCACCCTCCCAATTCTTGCCCTCATCGCACGGAACTGCCGTTTTCAGGCCGCCACCCCCTCAATCCGCATCCCCAGGCTCCGGAACCGCCACGCGACCGCTCCGATCAGCCGCCCAAGCCTCGGATCCACGCCGCCTCCGCCACGAAGATCCCTCCGCTCCTTCCCCGCTGTACGACGCCACCGAGCCCAAGATCGCCGTCCCCTCTCAGATCCGCCACCGCCGTTCTCAAGCCCCGATCGCCTGCGCCCGCCTCCGATCTTTGCCTCGCCGCCGTCGAGAAGGACCTGCCACCACCGCCTCGCGCCTACAGACCCACGCCCCCGCCTGGATCCGATGCCCACCAGCCCCCGTGCCGTGATCCGTGCCACCGGAGATCAGAACCGCCGCCCCCACTTCTCCTCGCATCGCCGAAGCCCTAGGCCGCCGCCCCCGCCTCCGATCCGCCGCCCCAACAGCCGGAGGCCGCCGTCGTGAACCCCTTGTGCCCTCCCGCCTTGCACCTTCCGCCATGATTCCCTGTAATCAAAAAAAAAAAGAAAAGAAAGCAGGAGAGAACGAGAGACAGAGGGAGAGTATAGAGAAGGAAGGGGGGATTTAATATAAGTTTATTATTATTATTATTATTATTATTATTATTATTAGTTATTAGTTTACTTAGTTTAATAAAGTTAAAAGTTTTAGTTGTAAGTTATTAAGTTTGGTTTGGTTGTTATTATTAAGTTTTATAAGTATTTGTTATATTAATTATTACAAAGTTATAAGTTAATGTCAAAGTATTATAACTTATTAACTAAGTAAATTATTTGTGTAAAGTTATCTTGTTAGTAATTTATTTAAATAAGTTTTAATTTAAAGTTGTTAATTTATCTAGTAAGTTTAATAAGTTACTTAGCTATCACACTAGTTGAAGTTGCTAACAAATCTTCGTTATAGTGTTAGTTCACTTAAGAAAATAGTTAATGTTAGTGCGCTAGTTCAAATATTTTAACTGGTTGATAACCATTAACTGATGACTTCTTGTGCTTGCAGGTACCAATCCTCGCGCTTTAACTCCATCCTCGTCTTACTACGACGATCCCGATAGTGTAAGTCACAGTAAATTCTACCCTTAGAAATATAGATAGTGTACTCGTATGAACATAGGACTTGACATCTAGTCTCGGAACAGTTATTGACCTGAACAGATTATTGACATTGCTTGACAGAAAGATTGTAACTGGAAATGTGAGAATAGTACATGACTCGTAAAATTACAAGTACGGTAACCTACACAGACACTGGGTTTTGGGGTAACTTATAATTGCGGAAGTGCGGGAGCGACCAGTCCGATCTTCGTATTGAACAGTATTGAATAGTATCGATTTGTTGAACAGTATCGTTTTGATTGTAACCCGGGATATCAGGTGGACTCTTGGTTGCTCATTGTACTACCCGTTATAAGTCACAGACTAGGATAGGCACAATTACTCTCCCTATTGATATCGTCATGGTTATTGCTATTGTCATTGCTCGGTCACCTTTACTTTACTTGTCACCCTTGCATGCTTGACAGATGTACTTTACTTATCGCACTTGCATGCTTGTCTGTCCCTACTTTACTTTCCGCACTTGTTTACTATAGACTGCTCCATATTTGTGCACTCCTCTTTTTCTATCGCTAGAATTGTTGTGACTTACCTTCGGTTCCATTTATGGCACCGGCAGACGAAGACTTGATCGAGGAGACTGCCCCGGAGTTCGAGGAACCTACATTGACCTAGAGACGGCAGAGTTTTAGTTACCTTTCTGTTGGTGTGTGTGTTGTACAGTGTATTTCCTTTTCCGCATTTCCTTTCAGTACTTCCTTCTTGTATTTGTGAGAGAGAGTGCTGGTTGTTGTTGTACTTTAATTTGGACTGTAATAACGTCTGTACGCTGGTTTGAGTATTGTGATACATCTCTGAGTTGTGGCTATGCTGATTTCACTGGTAAACTGCGGAACCTGCGAATAAACCAAATAAGTAACGGGCCCCCTAGAGCGGGTCGTTACAGAAAATATCAGATTCATATGGAAATCAATTGAAACATGAACACATCAGCCTGCACACAAGATATGGAGCATATAGAGCCTGTCAGACAGACCCAAGGGCCTCAAAAAAAATCAGAATCATATGGGAATCATTTGAAACATTGACATATCACCATGCACAAGACAGTGAGCATATAGAGACTGTCAGGCAGACCCAAGGCCATGTAATCCTCTTTTGAAATCCCAAGAAAATGAGGCTATGTCAAAATACCGTTGTAACATTTTGACACAATATATTTAGGGGCCCTCAGACATTTGATGTATTTCATTTTCACGAAATCTAGGTGGCTTGGCGTGTGCTCCTTCATTCTATGCACCAAAACGCATTAAAATTTGATTTTTTATAGCTTGAAAATAAACATATCACCAAAACCAAAACAGGTACCATGTAGTTGATAATAACACACACCAAAACATATCACCAAAATTTGTTTATAGCTTGAAAATAAACATATCACCAAAACCAACACCCATTTTTATATTGAAGGAACCTTCACGCCAACCATTTTTTTACAATCATAGGGCTCGACGCACACAAAATATATCCATATCATTTCGTACACCATGTATCAACATCCAACAATGCCGTACCCATAGCATTAGTCCGTACATCGAATCGCAACAATCCACCGTGCCCTCAGAATAACCCACCAATATACTGTTTTTTGATGATTTCTTGTTATTTATCAAGCGTACCATATCAAGAACACACAGTATCATCCACATTTAGCATGTGTCAATTTAATTTCTTGGCTTTCATCATAGGGCAACTTCTCAAATGGGTCACCATCATAAAATTGGGTCAACTTGCTAGGATTGCATTGGGTTGATGACACATGAATGCACAAAATAATCGGATTACATTTTGCATATAGTGTGAAAACTTGCATACACTATGAAACTGAAATTATTGGAGCCATCATTGCTGTCTGACAGACCATATATGCTCATTGCTTTGTGCATGTTGATATGTGCAAGTTTTAATGGATATCCATATGAATCTGAATTTTTTTCTACCCTTGGTCCTGTTTGCCGTACCCGAAATGCTCATAACCCCCCCCAAATTTTTTTGCATGCATCATAGATATTAATCTCAGCTAATGGCAACCTAATTCATCACAGAAATTAGCCAAATAATCAGAGAATTTCTTGTAGGTATACCTCCCAATGGATCAATCAAAGCCGAGCAGACAAAACCCCCAGAACCTGGCAGATCGCAGTGGCAAGGGTAGGCAGGAGCTAGATCAAAGTCGGCAGCCCTAGAATCCACGGGAAGAAGAAACACAGCTCAGCACCAGCAGATCCATGGCGGCTAGGTCACCAGAGCGTAGATCATCCGCTTGCAACCCAACCAATCTCCATGGAGCTTGCCGAACCAGGAGCTAGGGTTTGAGAACGGAGCAACCGCGGCCAAACAGGAACGGAGAAAGCCCCGCTGCCCTCAGAGCACAAATCCAGGGTTTGAGGTAAGAGCAAGCGAGGCGAAAACGGAGCGAGGGGAGGTGAGAGTAGGCGCCGAGACCCACGCGAGGACGATCTCCGTCAGAAATCCCTTCGTTTCGAAGGGATTCGAGAATCGCGAAATGGAGCTGCCAGCGGGGTTTGGGAATTGCGTTCTCACGAGATAACAATCGAACGGCCAAGGGGTTTTTACCCCAACTTTCTCGCGCTACAGTGCGCAGCACAGTGTAAATATCGGGATTCCCTCTCAATTACCCCGAAAAGAACAAGCCCTAACCCATTCCCAAACGGCACCCAAAAGATTAGGAGAACGACTCTATACACCCTATCTTCGGTGTAGTGATTTGATCGTTCTCTAAAAATGGAAAAAAAAATGAGTGAAAGAGAGAGATAAATGTGAGACAATGATTGATTTTTCAATTCTTTTTTGGAAACATGTCCCCTCCAAGCACCGAGCATTCGGTGTTAATAGCAATTTCCAAGATTAGAGAATGGTTTAAGAGGCTCCTGGCATTGACACGACCGAGCCGTCCTTGGTCCCCGGACCCTGATCCGTTCCTTTATCCATCCATCACGTATTAAACGTTGACTTGACAATCAGTAATCCTACTTGCTATTTATTATTATTACTATTATTATTGTTGTTGTTAATCACGAGTCAGATTTTGCTCTGCTCTGTTATCTCGCACACAAGCACAATGAAGATGACTGATCCAAATAAATTGCACGACGTCGGCAGGACCTGGTCTCGCTCAAACAAACAAAAAGGAGATAAAAAAGCAACAGCACACCAAGCATCTTAAGACCTGAACAACTAACATGGGTGTGTTAATTGCAAAAACAAAAAGAAGAGAAACTAAAGAAACACTGATTTAGACAACACACAACAGCAAATGCGTAAATAGGAGTAAATGAAAAAGCTTTTGATAGAGATAGAGATTGAGTCATCTCTCTCTGACTTTTTCTCCCCTAATAACCGGAGAGATTACCGAACCACATCTCCTTTCTCCTTATCCATCCTGCCTGTGTACAGTGTACTGTACACAGCTCAAAGAACTAGGTTGGGTCAAACTTTTGAAGCACGCGTGTTCTGACACTTGCTCTTTTAATTGGTAGTTTGTTGGTCTTAATCCTAAATGCAAAAGTTACTTAATCAAATCGGGGAATTAACTATGGTAATTTTAGAGATGAAACTAAAGGCAGGGAGAGAGAGACGAGAGCAAAGACATACAATACAGCGGGCAAGGAATGGTAAGGTACGGGATGGATTCCCTAAACGGGGAGTGCAATTAATGCAGTGATGAATATACAGACATGGAACACCGAAATGCAAAATTGGAAATTAAAATCCATCAATCTCTGCCACGTCACAATCCCATCTGCATTCTTATCCGTCTTTTAAACATGTATCCATACATAGATATGTTGGCATGGTGTCCCACAGTTTTCTTATTCCGATTCGACCCTGTCCATTGCTTCTCTGGTCGCAAAAACTCGTATAATACTTGTATGTCTTGTGTATGCAAGCAGTTAAAGTTTACATCTTTTACTGTCGGATTTGTTTCGGTTCATGAGATTTGTAGGTTTTATTACACTGCTATGTTTTCTCTATCCCATTTTAGCCGTATGGCCGAATGAAAAGCATTCGGTAGCCAAGACATTGGTCAGAAATCAAGAATGTGCCTGGTTACAGCCTACAGGGAGGTTTTTTTTTACCTGATAGCCTACAGCAAGGGGCAAAGGCCCAAAGCTGGGGGAAACACCGACACGGGATTCCTGTCCCATCATCTGATAGTGTGCTGCGTGCAATATCATCTCCAGACTCCACTGGGGTGGGTGCTACTGCTATGTTGCGTACCTTATATATAATCAGTCTATACATATAGCAGGCTACAGGAAGAGCTGCACGGCCGCCGCGTAGAGCCCCACCCCTTCGTTTCAAATCACCTTTTAAATAAAAAATAGCCAAAAGAGGAGAGAGGTGTGTAATTCTAGAAGAGTGGCATTTAATTTTTTTTTTAAATAATAAGAATAATAATAAATAAAATTGAGAAGGGAGATGAGATTAGATGGCGACGAGGGTGGGGGAGAATCTTGAGCTGAGACTATAAAAGGAGGACTGAGGGCCTCTTCTCTTCCCACCCCCTCCTCCATCTATATCCCTTCTTTATAAGAAATATAAGAGAGGTCAGTCCTCCCCTCACTGGTAGTAATATTTTTTTTTTGTGTGTGATACATTACTTGTAGTAATATTTAGTACCAGCACACGATCGCTTTCTTCCCTTCATTTCTTTGTTATCTGTTCATCTTGCTATCCCTCTTGCTTCCCCTTGCTGCTGGAGCTACTCCAAATCTTCAGGTACAAAACCCCCATCTTCATATTCTATTCTCTCTCTCGCGAATTACATCGTCTTCCTTTCAAAGGTATTGAATGGACTGGACTGGACTGATGAATCAATAACAACATGATCTGATCTCAGCATCCCCGGACGCAGCCTTATAATTAACCCATCCCCTCCATCATAAATAAGGGAACCATTTCGAATCTTCTTCTTTTCATTTTTCTTCTGTTTTGTTTTAATCCCCAAAGTCCATATCTTTATTGTTGTTTTGTTTTAATCCCCAAGCCCAGATCTTTATTGCTGTTCCGAAAAGAAATCTGTTCCTGCTTTCAATCTTCTTCTTTTATGGGAAACGCTTGATCGATCCAAGGCCTTTCTCATCGTATACACACACTCTCTCTCTCTGAAGTTTTTTTCCCCGAAAAATTTCCTTTTATTTCCTACTCACTTCTATCTGCGATCAGAGGGGCAGTAATTATATATCTCATAAGAAAGAAGATCTATATGCATGATCCGTTTGTGAATTTGTGATTAATTGTTTTTATTTCTGCTGCAGCAGCTGCTAGGATGGCAGGAAACAACAGCAATGGGGATTTCAGTTTCACAAATGGCCCCAACCCCAATCCAAATCCAAATGTTAATAATGCGACCGTGGTATCTCGAAATGGTCTGCCACGCATCCAGACTCACGGCAGCAAGAACGGAATATGCCATGACGACAGCGTACCTCCGGTGAAGGCGCAGACCATCGACGAGCTTCACTCCCTTCAGAAGAAGAAGTCGGCGCCCACCACTCCCATCAAGGACCACGATGGATCCCAGCAGGCCCCCTCCTCTCCTTTCTCCTCCCTCACCGACGAAGAGCGTCAAAAGCTCCAGCTCCAATCCATCAGGTTTTTAATTTTTCTCCTACATGTTTTGTTCTGTTCTGTTTTGTTTTATGGTCTTTTTGTTTGAAAGAAACGGAGGATTCTTTCCAATTGTAATCTCTCTCTCTCTCTCTCAAGAAAGAAATCTCGCGGGTCCCTCTTCCTAAATGAGTAAATATATATTATAATAATATATGAACATGCAGAAAAGAAAAGGATTACCCCATCTGTTCTTAATTAGATCCGTTTTTGTTTTGTCCTCCCCTTTCCTACTTATTATTTATTTCAAAAATTTAAGGGACTTATCAAAATACACATAATTTAAGCTTTGTCTCTTTCTCTCTCTCTCTACCTTGTCCGTGGGGGTTGGCATTTTAATTAGCTTTGTTCCTCTAATCATACAAATAACCTTTCCTAATCCCTAACCATCGCAGCCTAATTTTCACCAGCAAGCTAATTGCCTTTATAAACTATACTAATCTAATGATTAATTATGAATGAATTATTATTATAGATATGTTTTGCGTTACGAAAAAGAAGAAGCCCACTTGACCGAGCCCATGGTCCATCTCTTTCGTATTTATTAAAATTAAAACTAAAGTCAAAATTAAAAAATTATTTTATTTCATTTCATGGATGGAAATGTGCCCGGACAAGCTGGGATCCCAAGCAAGATGCACGTGTTCTGAAAACGACCTCTTTACTTTTTTTTTATTAAATAAAAACTCAGTTAGGGTTGATTAGCCACTCCGATTACTTATCATCAACCCAATCTAATTAATTAAATTAAATTGCAGATGGTTCGCCTGGGCCGGATTAATTGAATTTTGAGAGAAATTAATGATGCCGGATTTATTCATGAACTAACATATCAACCTGGAAAATACCAATGGACCTGCATTGATTTTATTTATTTATTGCTTAGAAAATGCCTAAGGTTTACCTTGAAATTTAACATTCAGTTGATTAGATTTAAGTTGTAAATAGTTGTTGCAATTGATAAGTAAAATGATGGATACAGTGCGTCGCTGGCCTCGCTGACGAGGGAGAGAGGGCCAAAATTGGTAAAAGGAGATCCTGCAAAGAAATCGGAAACCCCCAAGGTTGCACACCACCACCAACACCACTACTTCACGCCCACCGTCAGCGTCAGCGACAGCTCCTTGAAGTTCACCCATGTCCTCTACAACCTCTCCCCTGCTGGTATTATCCTCTGCTCTACCCTCCCTCTCTCTTTTCTTAATTATTCCAACTAATGGTTGTGGTTTGCCTTGTCATGCTGAATTATATTTATTTTGCTGTCTCCCCCTCATTGCCATACTCTGATCGCAGAGCTGTATGAGCAAGCCATAAGGTATGAGCACGGATCCTTTATAACGTCAAGCGGTGCGTTGGCGACCCTTTCTGGTGCCAAGACCGGCCGCTCTCCTCGAGACAAACGTGTCGTCAATGACGAGACCACCGCGGATGAGCTTTGGTGGGGAAAGTATGTTCACTCCATCCGCCATCTGCTCTGTTGGTATCTTATGCTTCCTACCATCCCTGATTGATCCAAATATTTCTGCTTCTTTGTAGGGGCTCGCCCAACATTGAGATGGACGAACACACTTTCCTCGTTAACCGGGAGAGGGCCGTCGATTATCTCAACTCCTTGGACAAGGTAATTATTTATATTTAGCTTGCGCCCTCATTCATCCCCTATAACCAACCCCATATGCAATAATTTATTTGTGTCACATATTCTGCGAGGCATTGGTAGGGCATTAGATATGGCATTTCATTAGACTGATGCAACACGGCAAACTAATTTTGGGTGCGTCTTGAATCTGCAAGTGTTTTTGGTGAACCATGCGTGTCTCCTTTTCCAGGTGTTTGTCAACGATCAGTTCCTAAATTGGGACCCTGAGAATAGGATCAAAGTTCGTATCGTCTCCGCAAGAGCTTATCATTCCCTCTTTATGCACAACATGTAAGTATACAAGTTGTTACATGATACACGCAAGGAGTTGTCTCCTGGCCTTCGTTTCTCTCTGTTTTATCTTCTTCTGAGCCTTCCTAGGTGAAAGCCAGATAAGTCATCCTCTTGACGCTACCTTGCCTGATTGCTTATGCATGCTAGCAGCAGATTTTTGAGTAGTGCGTAGATGAGCAACGCATGTTCAAAAATAGCATGGATTAAGATGCTACTTAGAAAACCCCTTTTGCTTTGTTTTGCAAATACAATAACCCGATGGGTGTCAGGTGTATCCGGCCCACGCCCGAAGAACTGGAGGAATTCGGTACTCCTGACTTCACAATATACAATGCGGGGCAATTCCCATGTAACCGGTACACGCACTACATGACATCCTCCACCAGCATTGACCTTAACCTCTCCCGGAGAGAGATGGTCATCCTTGGCACCCAATATGCCGGGGAGATGAAGAAAGGTCTCTTCAGCGTGATGCATTACCTCATGCCTAAGAGGCAAATCCTCTCCTTGCATTCTGGCTGCAATATGGGCAAGGACGGTGATGTTGCCCTATTCTTTGGACTCTCAGGTAAAATAACGCTGTAATCCATCGCCGTCCCTCTGGTGTATCTGTCATGTATTGGAGGACCTCTTTGATGTGTCATTCTTGACATAGTTGTTCTGTTGCATGTTTCTTTTACTCGCAGGGACTGGTAAAACAACTCTGTCCACCGATCACAATAGGCTTCTCATTGGAGATGATGAGCACTGCTGGAGCGACAATGGTGTCTCAAATATCGAGGGTGGTTGTTATGCAAAGTGCGTTGATCTGTCAAGGGAGAAGGAACCTGATATCTGGAATGCTATAAAGTTTGGGACTGGTAATATTCTTCAATATTGCATTTCTGTTGATTTCTATCTCGTTCCCTGCAACATTATGGATTGATTAACTGATGATGGCTGCGATTACTTGGTGGCAGTACTCGAGAATGTGGTATTCGACGAGCACACTCGGGAAGTTGACTATTCAGATAATTCTGTCACAGGTATTGTTTTGCATACGAAAAAGCCGATATTCGAATGTTATCTTATGCTTGTTGCGAGGCCTTTGTGGTTGGATAATGAGAAGCATGTTTGTTGACTAATTCCATAGAGAACACACGGGCTTCCTACCCGATCGAGTACATACCCAATGCAAAGATACCATGTGTTGGTCCGCACCCGAAGAATGTCATCCTCCTGGCCTGCGATGCGTTTGGAGTTCTGCCTCCTGTGAGCAAGCTGAACCTCGCTCAGACCATGTACCATTTCATCAGCGGTTACACTGCTCTGGTCGCTGGCACCGAGGATGGCATAAAAGAGCCACAGGCAACGTTCTCAGCTTGTTTTGGTGCAGCGTTCATAATGCTTCATCCCACCAAATATGCTGCAATGCTGGCTGAGAAGATGCAGAAGTATGGCGCAACTGGTTGGCTCGTCAACACTGGTTGGTCGGGTGGAAGGTAATCGATCGGTCATAATTAAGTGTCTTCCTTGTATGTAACATGCAGATTAAGAGATAAATTACACGTCTAACTTGGAATCTTAACGTACCTTGTTGTTGTTGTTGTTATTGTATCAGGTATGGTGTCGGCAATCGCATCAAGCTCCCATACACCAGGAAGATCATAGACGCCATTCATTCTGGCAGCCTTCTCAATGCCAATTACAAAAGGACACAAGTATTTGGGCTGGAAATACCTACTGAAATTGACGGAGTCCCGTCCGAGATTCTCGATCCAGTGAACACCGTAAGTTTGCTGTCTCCTCTAAGTTTTAAGATTCCGTATGCATTTTTATGTCTCCAATTTTGCACGGCTGAGCTTATTAGCACATTTTGGATGGTTGTTGTCTGGGGAACAGTGGAAGGACAAGGCAGCGTACCAGGAGACTCTGCTGAAGCTTGCAGGGTTATTCGGGAAGAACTTTGAGGTGTTTGCGAGCTACAAGATTGGCAAGGATAGCAAGCTGACTGAGGAAATCCTTGCCGCTGGCCCCAACTTCTGAAATTGAAATGTCGGTGTATGGAGATCTGAGACATGCCGAGGATTGAGACGCGGCGGCGGCAGCAGCAGAAAGATAAATCTAAATAAATTAAATTGATGTGAATGATTAGCTGGTTGTTTAATGAAGTTATACCCGTCGAGCGAACTCAGTGGGCTTCTCTGAAACTTTCATCTCTGACTAGTTTTTTAAATTTTACTCCGCCGCGCCGTGTGAACTCGGTCCACTCGCTGATTATGATGTGATTTCTCACAATACACCAGATATTCATTTGCTGCGATTTACGCGAGTCTAAGCCGTCAGGCTTGGTAGGAAGTTGTGCGCCAGCAACCAGTGTGTATTGTGATCCGTGGAAAACTGATTTGATCAACGAAAGTAATCCATTGATATGGCGTATCAGGTATTGTTCAAGGTGTCCAACGGGTCATGGTGTCAAAACAGCCCGTTCGGGCCTAAGGCCGGGCCGGCCCAGCTTTTTTAAGCCTTATCGGGTTTTTTTATCCCACATGCTAAAACCCGGGCCGGTCAACGGCCCGTTGACCGGCCCTCGAGCCCGGGCCGGGCCGACGGACCGGCGGGCCGTTTTGACATCATGACCAACGGGAGGGGTCTAGAACCGGTAAGCATGGCCCGTGGCTCGGACCATGGCGGGCCCGGATCGGGCCTGTCTTTTATTAATTAATTAAAAACTTTAAAAGAAAAATATAAATCATAAAAAAATTCTATAAAATTCTATAAAAATGAAAAAAATATTTACACTTAATATATAATATTTAAGTTCATAGGGTCTCCTCATCTACAAATCATTTTATAGCCACCATCAATTTAAATTTTGACAAGGGATCAAAGTTCAAGGTATGCTTGATAATGTTTAGTATATTGTGTTCACTTGCTCGCTTAAAAAAGAACGGTAATTATTGTCCATTATGGATAACTATTCAGCCATGTATAGATTGTAACATATTATTCGATTCATATAAGTCAATTTGCAATTTTGATAAATGGAAACTTATTATTATGTTCATGTATGTGATGCGGTCATTAGATCCGTTTATGTCACCAACCGATTTTGTAAAAACAAATTTGAGCCGGGCCGGGCCCTTTGGCATCGGGCCGGGCTTCGCCCGCGGCCTGGTCAATGCCGCTGGGCTCGGACCGGCCGGGACGGGCTGCAGACTTTCGGGCTGTTTGGTCACCTTGAATTGTGTCCAACGAGTTACATGATGAATCATTGGTGCAAATTCATCAGAACCGAATCCTTGCAATAATGTCTGGAAGTTGAGTTATGTCGATATGCTGCCAAGAGGATGTCTAGTCGGCCGATAATTTCAGTTTCAGAGTAAAGGAGGCTAGTGGGAGTCAGGGTGGCAAAATGGCCCGGGGGCCCGCCGGCCCGGGCCCGGGAACCCATTCCCGGGCCGGGCTGCGGCCCGGGCCCGGGAACCCATTCCCGGGCCGGGCTGCGGCCTGGGCCCGGCCCCAGCGCCGGGCTGGGCCGAGGTGCCCGGCCCATGGGCCGGGCCGGGCCGGCCCGGGTTTTTTTGTCAAAAAATGCCTCAAAGAGGCTTAAATGGGGGTGGGGAAGCCCGGCCGGGCCGGGCCGGGGTTCTCCCCGGCCGGGCCGGGCCGGGGTTCTCCCCGGCCGGGCCGGGCCGGGGTTCTCCCCGGCCGGCCCGGCCCGGCCCGGATTTTGGATGGGCCCGGGCCCGGGCCGGCCCGGCCAGACCGTTTTTCCACCATGAAGTGGGAGGAACAGTGTGTACATGCTCAATCCCAACAACCGTTGTTTTGACAGGACATGAGGTAAGTTGAGGACATGAGGTAAGATTTGCATACCTCGTGGGTGGGATGTTGAGGAAATGAAGCTGTTTTGACAGGACATGAGGTAAGTCATGTCGACTTCTGATTGCAAAGCATCAAAGAGCGACTCAATAGTCTGGCATGCTAACCCCAGGTCATATATGCGAAAATGATACTAGCAGTTGCATTTTAATACATCTATATTTCATTTGACAGCAATTTTTGAATTCTATGGCTGTCTAGGACAAGGTGATATCATGTTGATGTATAAAGAGGTTGATAGAAGAATGGCTAGGATTTAATCTTAGTAAAAGAAGGGTTTAGATGGGTGTTTGGAAAAACCACCACTTTTTCCTTTGACTTTCAAACCCCCCACAATCACTACATTTGCGCAGAATACCACTCATTTCTACTTTTTTGCTTAAAAAACCATCTCATTTCACTTTTTACCCCCACACCATACACACACACCCACACTAATGCACTTCCCCCTTCATTGTCGTGCCCCCCACAATCATTACATTTGCGCAGAATACCGACCCTTTCCCTTTTTGCTAAAAAAAACCTACCATTTCATTTCCCCCCCCCCACTTTTTGGTCCGGATTAAATTTTTTTCGCCACACCCGAAAGCGCTCGCGCCGAAGCTCGATTTTTGTTCGTTTAGGTTTTGGAGGGGAAATAATTTTAGGGGAGAACAAAAATTTTGAGGGTATATCTTAAATGATCATGTCCGATGGTACGGGAGCACGGGTTATACGCCAAAGGCGCCGGAACCGTATCTAGATTTTTGTTCGTTTAAATTTTGGAGGGGGAATAATTTTTGGGGAGAACAAACATTTTGAGGGGATAAATTAAATGAACCATGCCCTAAGGGACAGATTATGTGCCGAAACTAGATTTTTGTTCGTTTAGATTTTGGAGGGGGAAATGATTTTTGGGGAAAACAAAGATTTTGAGATGATATCTTAAATAAACCGGGCACACCCACCCACACTTATGCGCTTCTCTCCTTCATTTTCGTGCCCCCCAAACAATCACTACATTTGCACAGAATACCGACCATTTCTCGTTTTGATAAAAAAAACTATCATTTCATTTTCCCCCACTTTTTGGCCCGGATTAATTTTTTTCCCCACACCCGAAGGCGCTCTCGCCGAAGCTCGATTTTTGTAGGGGAAAATATTTTTTGCCGAAACTAGATTTTTGGAGGGGAAAATATTTTTTGGGGA
The DNA here is from genome assembly GCA_030789695.1 of Scilla litardierei. Lineage (NCBI taxonomy): Eukaryota > Viridiplantae > Streptophyta > Magnoliopsida > Asparagales > Asparagaceae > Scilla > Scilla litardierei. The sequence goes on along the minus strand of CM061138.1, from coordinate 373,060 downwards.
GAACAAAGATTTTGAGAGGATATCTTAAATGAATCGTGCCCGAGGGCACGGATTATGACTAGTACATACATAAACATATAAGACAAGTGTTCCTATAGATAATTATTCAAGTAGTCACCTTAATACATATGTTGTGCCAATTAAATGGGTGATCTGACTTATTTACAAAAAATCATTCACCTTTAATGCACTTTTAATGTGTTTTTAACCATATGTCATGTGATACAAAATAAACGGGGTTTTTAACAATATACCAAATGATGTCACTTTATCAATGATCAAAAAGTTTCTAAATCACATGATTTTCCATGAAATCCTGTTGAATTATAAAGATCGTGTTGAAAGGAATATGTAACCCACAAAGTAGCTCGATTAAATTTTCGGCTAACTACTTAAATAATTATCTAGAGAGTCACCTTAAGAAAACTTGCTTGTGCATGATAATGGGTATGTGCACTGTCAGCACCCAAAACCCGAATTTTTTTGAAATTCTTTTCTCTAATTTGGTGTACACATTTTAATACCGCAAAGTTGTAAATACAAGAGAAGCTTAGGGGTATTTGACCATCGATCCACCGGTTACAAAAAGTTCTAGAGTGTTGTTAGTTGCACCACAAACTCTTTTGATTTCACCGCACTTTTATTTACAAATTTGACATTACGAGTGCTCTTATTTGTTACTTTTTTACCCTTGACATCTTCCTCGTTGCCGGGTCCCATCGCCGTAGCAGTGCTGCTCCACCGATGTCTAGACGATCTCCGCCCACGTCCCCATCGTCCATGTAAAACTTGCTTGAAGAGATGCACAGAAAGTCAGCCACGCACAAAGGCCCATTCGTTGATGGCAGCAAAACTTCGTGGCACAAGACCAATCCAATGAATTAGTTTCACATTTAAAAAATTTGCAGTAACTACTAAGTTAATTTGAAGAACCATTCATTTCAAAGATCAACCTCTTCAAAAGGAAGGTACCTTGACGTTCAAAATGAGAGGAGGATGGCTTTTGTTCTTCAGAAATTCATGGAAGCAAAGTGGCTGGTGCCGGACGAAAGGCGTTTGCAGTCAAGAGAATTCTAAGATGCTCTTGAGTGCTTAATTTCGAACAGGGATTTATTCCTGAAATTTCTCGAGGAACCAAATTCACTTTTCTCGAAGCATTTGAAGGAGCTTCATTCAACTCTTGCAACACCGCAACCAAAGAGGATTACCGTTTTAGAGCCTTCAAGAACATTGGGTTCGCATCCATTGATAGAGGCGGGGTTTAAATTGTGAATAAGATGGGGGTTTTAATAAAGACAAAAACATTAATGAGGTGAATTTAGAGGTGTGGTGAATTCATAAAAACTTGCGATGCAACTAACAGCACTCAAAGTTCTATTATTATGAAATTGTTGAGTTTGCAACGGTTAGATCGATGGTCAAATAGTAGTAGATTGACTTGATTTTTTGTATGATGATCATCCATGATATACTAAACAAATCCATTTTTTATAAAAATAAATAAAATGATGTATAAGTGGCTCAAGGCAGGAAATCTTCCCGCCCTGACAACACATACATTATTTTCATATATACATATATACATACTTTCATGTAAGAAAAGTCATCGGTGCAAAAAGAATGAGAAAACAGTTCTGTGGGGGTTTTCAACGATCCAAACGGTTGAATATGGTCTAGACATGTTAATACACATACACATCAAAAATGAAGACAAATCCCCCAATTTGCCTCTTGATCGGATCCGTACGAAATGTTTTATTGTTCTGAAACCGTTAAATTTATAACGGCTTAATTGAGGATCGAATCCATTTGGGTTCACCCGTTATTTTTTCTGAGATAAACAGATGAATGGATTAAACCATGAAAAAAATTTGAAAAAAATATGTCGAAAAATAAAAAAATTTCTCACGGTGATCCCGTACGATAATTTCGCATGGGATTACCGCCTACATACATAAATACATACATAATAATACGTATGAAGTTAAACCTCATATACGCCTCCAAAACTCCACCCTTCACCATTTTTAGATGATTGGAATTGTCATTTTGATCCACATATTCTAAAATCCCAATACATCGGATATCGGGTGAACTCAAGGGGTTCACACGTTCAACCATACATCGAAAATTTAACAGTTTTGCATGAATAAAACTTTTGCAACAGATGGATGAATGGAAAACCCCATTAGTTTCACCGGATATTTACTGTCGACGCACGTGCACAAAAAAATGAATAATGGATATCAGCTAACCAAAAGCGCGATACACATGCCCCTTTAATTTTTAAATTTTTTTGGAATTTGAAATCATTATGTGACGGACTGCACAGAGTCGATGCTAATGTCCTTGGACTTCGTCGTGATCAGGAACAGATTATGGATTATCTCTGTCGTATCCATGACAGCATGCCTCCTCAATCTGATACGTCAGCATCCTCAGAGGATCGTGAGGAATGGAATCAACGTATGGCAGAGTATGCGTTCAGTCAATCAAGCATCTGGAGTGCGGTTACGACGATGCGTGACGAGCTCAATGTGGTGAAGGGCATGGTTAAAAACATCGATAAGAAATTGGAAACACTCGTGCTCATGCCGAGAGATATCCATGCTCTTGACCCTCCAGCTCCCAGTGCATCACGTTCACCACCTCCTCCACCTCCAGCTTGATAGCATTCAGTATATGTTGTCTTGTATTTTGGTAGATTATGTGTATGGTATGGTGTCACATTTTGTTAAGGTATACGTATGTCACATTTTGTTAGGGTATACGTATGTCACATTTTGCTCTATGTGACTGATACTCATGGGTCACAATGTTTGATTTGATGGTGTCCCATTTTGTAACATCACTGGCTTATATGGAATTATGTGGTTTTGTTTGGTTATATCGTTTTGTTTGGTTGTTTCTCTTTGAATCTTTGTCTTATATGGAAGTAGGATGCATAATTACATGTCATATCTGATTCCATGAAACAATCCCAATTCATTCTGATGCATTGAAGTATCACTTATATAGTACATTGATGGATTGATTACAAATATAATTCACTTAATTTTGCCTATTATGAGCGTTGAGCAAATTTGTACCTATAAAAAAATTGATCACCGCGCACAACAGGCATAATTTTGCATGGTGTGCGCGTTGAGCAATTTTGTTAGAGGCTACCAATTTTGCTCAACGCCCACCACAACATGCAATTATTCTTGCGTACAACATCTGGCCGATATCAATCTGATGTAGATTCACGAACACTCTTCTGTATAATCACGAGCACTCCTCTGTAGACTCACATGGTCTCTTCTGTAGACTCACAGTCACTCTACTGTAGGCTCATCCTCATACATGGTCGGTCCAATTCGTCTATAAATGGCTTCCTTACCCACAAGCCATCATCAACCACTACACTACTTGATGATAATATTCTATCTGATTCTATCTGAGTCTACTTGTACAATATTTTTTCTTCAACATGCTATTTTGTTGTTCATCACTGCTGCGTCTTCAACACACAAAGATGGCCAATATACTAGCGGCAAGTGACGTAATGCAGAAATTTAAGACATCACATATAAATTGAAGATGTTCTTTGCTCCTTCATATGTTCTGTTCAACTTCATTGCAGACATCACTTCTTGATGATAATATATGTGATGTCTTCAATTTCTGCAGCACGTCACTAGCGGCAAGTGACGATGGTGCGCGCTGATGGAGTTGATCATAAATGGCATCGTGCTTGAGATGTTCAGAAGATGGTAACTGTTTTTCATAGTGGGAATCTATGTATCCATAGATAGTAACGTGCTTGAATTTCATACCAGTTGCAAAATGTGAAGTTGCAAAATGTTTAGTAGTTTCTACTTTGTTGTATTATGTACATTTGAATGCATAAATGTTGTAGTATGATGCAATACAGACCTTAATACAATATCATTAAGTTTGATACAATTGCAGCACATTACAAAATTGATTGATGCTAATTTGAATTACCCACAATTACTCAGCGCGCACAACCGACAAAAGATGTGACCGTTGTGCGCGCTGAGCAAAACTATATACAATTACCAACAATTACAAAGCGCACACAACCGGCAAAAGTTATTACCGGTGTGCGTGTGGAGCAAAACTGTTTACAATTACCCTCAATTACTCAGTGCGCACAACCGACAAGAGATGTAACTGTTGTGCGCGCTGAGCAAAACTGTTTACAATTACCAATAATTACTCAGCATACACAACCGGCAAAAGTAGAAACCGTTATGCGCGAGAAGAAAAACTGTTTACAAATACCCACAATTACTCATCGGGCATATATGTGGATCGGTGTGTGCGGTGAGCAACTTTGTTTTCCTAGACAAAAATTGCTCCCCGCGCACAACGGGAATAATTGTCGACAGTGTGTGCGGTGATCAATTTTGTTTTCACATAGAAATATTGCTCAACACGCACAACGTGCCATTAATTTTGTTGTCGTTGCCGTGGCCGCTAGTACAAATATTAGTCATCGAGCAATTTACTCATCACGCCCAACCGGCAAAAATATAACCAGTTGTGCACGATGAATAAAAAAGGTTATTTTGTAGTATTATTACTCAGTGCGCACAACAGGCAAAAACATTAGGATACCTTTGAGAAATATTACTCATCACGCATAACCGGCAAAAATATGACCGGTAGTGGGCCCTGAGTAATAAAGAATAAGTTGGTGAAATATTACTCTTACGGGGATTGAACAAATTTGTTATCCAATTTGTTATTCAAAATGTAAAGTTGCAAAATGTTTAGTTGTAGTTTCTACTTTGTTGTGTTATTTACATTTGAATGAATAAATATTGAGGTATGATGAAATATAGACTTTAATACAATGTCATTAAATTTGATACAATTGCAGCACATTACAAAGTTGAGAGATGCTAACTTAAATTACCCGCAATTACTCAGTGCACACAACCATCAAAGGATTTGACAGTTGTGCGCGCTGAGCAAAACTGTATACAATTACCCTCAATTACTCAGCGCGCACAACCGACAAGAGATGTGACAGTTGTGCGCGCTGAGCAAAACAGTCTACAATTACCAACAATAACTCAACGCGCACAAGTGGCAAAAGTTGTAACCGTTGTGCACGCAGACCAAAACTATATACAATTACCCACAATTACTCATCGCGCACAGCTACATGCCTCATTCTCTTCAGCTCTTCTGCTTCTTCTTCTTAAATTGTATCACATTAAATTTCTTGACAAGTTGCAGGATCTGCAGAAACATAGAAATTATAAGATATGAGACATGCTATACTTCAAATAATCGGCATCAGCAGAAAGAGTTGTCGAATGATAGGCATCCTTCTCATACGCTTATAATTAAAACTTAGGGTTTTAAGATTCAATTTGGACCCGCAGCCCTATGAATTCAAAGCCACAATGGCTGCATTTTAGACTAAAATATAGGATAAATCAGTTTTAAAGAGAACCAGTTTCTTCACATTTATACTAATATCTTCAGGACAGATGCGTGTAGTATATTTCTTCCAACATAATACAAAATTGTTACATATAGTATATAAAAATGTCAGTCTTCATATCAAAGCCTGGTTAACTCATCGGGCGAAGATTTTTCCTACAGAAAATATTGAGCAATGAAATTATAATAATTTATAATAGTATATAAAATAGGTAATATTGATCAAAGATACCTTATTTCTACCAGATGTACTCATACGACAAGTTCTCATGTCGTAACCTTTTTCTCCACAAACACTGCAAATTCTTTTTCTTGATTGACTTTGATCGTGTGATACTTGTATTCCTGACTGAATCCTTGACGTCACTCGTGGTCGACCTTTTGTTCTTGCTTTTGCAGGAGCATGAATAATGACATCATTTTGTCCCAATTCATGTATGGTAGGTGCATTGGACCCCACCTGAGTGCTTGGATCCTCAAAAGCAGTTTGTTCTTTATCATTCAAATTTTGATGCTCCAAAAAACTGTTTGACCACCCAAAGGCGACATCAAAAAGAAGTGGATCTCTTGTAACCGCATCCATTACTTTATCGAATGATGTACAAAGGCTCCAGGATTGAAGTGGAGTAATTTGATTTGGACGCACTCCATTGACTGTGCTAGTCGAAGAGGTCCCAAGACACGTGATGCTATGTCTTCCTTGTAGTGTCCACCGTGGTAAAATATATCTCTCAAGGGTGGCTTGCATATCAAACTTTTGCTTTATGATATATAAAATTTGCGTGCATAGCAAACCTTCAGTCTCAAACCTTGCACACATACACATGAACTTTCCTGTAGATATATTGCATTGAACAAAATGCAAGTAACTCTTTCCATCAATCCTCATAGATACGTTATATGTGGGCGTATCCCCTTCAATGCTCATCCTTTTATGCCGACAATATAATGTATTTTTGAAAATAGTTTGAAAAATAGAAAATAAGTTTCTAGTATAAACCTTTGCAGCATGAATCTCTAACTCATGCATGCCTCGAAATTCTAGTTTGTTCCTCAAACAAAAAGTATCTTCTCTCTCCTCTTTCTTTCGCTAAAATTGTACTGCTTTATCATATTGATCAATGAACTTGTACAATGGAGTCATAAAGTTTACGTAACCATCAAAATACAAGCTCATGCTTTCACTCCTTGGCTGGACGCCATGCCTACACACACAACAAGAATGAATACCATATGATTAGTTTATTTTGATCATATAATTTTACAACTATCTCTATCGTATTAAAATTTTCATACCTGCAAAGAAAGTATCCTTTAGGTACGCCTTAATCCAATGATGTGCTTTCTCATGCATCATATGTAACCACTTCCAAGCTTTCATTTCATTTTTTGTTTATCTGTGAATGGTTCCAGAAATTCTTTTTGGTACTTCTCCTTTAAGATCATCCAACAACTCTCTGCTTGTTCAACATTTTGACTTTTCTTAGACCAATTTATATGGTCTTCATCAAATTCAGGGTTATAAGAAGACCAGAATGAACGTAAATGCTCATCTTCATGAAGACTGATATGCCATATGCAACACCCGTGCTTTGTATTTGAAAAAGCTCTTTTGATTGCATTGCATATTGTTGGGTCTTGATCAATGATGATAGCTCCTGGTGTTTTACCCCCACATACATGTTAACCAATTTTCAAATAACCAAACAAATGTATCTTCCTTCTCCTCAGGAACAAGAGCACATCCAAATAAAATAGACTGTTTATGATGATTGACACATGTAATAGGTGCAAAGGCAACAAGAAACTATGTCTTATAAGTGACATCAAATACAACATCTCCAAACTGGATATATGATGTTCTCGCCCGTCCATCGGCCCAAAGTATACTCCTACAAACATTTTCATCATCATGTTCAATAGCATAATAGAGCTGAGAATCTGTAGCTTGCCTTGTAAGAAATTGTTAAATTACTCTAAAGCACTTCTTCCAGATATTGTTCTTTCTTTTACCCACAAATGATCAATGCATTGTTGCGTAGTAATATTGACATTACTACTAATCGTGGCATTTAGAATCCTTGCAATCTTTGACGGTCATACTCTACAACCACGAAACTGATCAACTAAATTCCTACATGTACATCCATATGCAATCTTTTATGTGACGTAATTGGATATTCGAAGGGGTTGTTATCAACTCATGATTATGAACATCATCAAAGGCTTTGATGCCCCATACTCCATTGATGTTTCTGTGAACTGTCATTCAAGCCATACAACCTTCTCTCATTTTTCTGTCGATTAAATTCCCTCCATATCTCCCTCTTATCAGTTAAGCTTTTAAACCCTTCTTTGTTGCACACATAAAGCCTCATATGATATTACCATCTTTTCTCTTTCCAGTAGATGACATTCGGATAGAAAAACCTTCTCTTTCTACAAATACATTATAAAAGTCACATGCCTCTTCTGATGTATGAAATTGCATTCCAATATATGGGATGGCTTTTTCAGTAACACTCTGACTATCCACTTCATCTACGTTGTTTGCATTGTCTTTTTCAGCTTCAATCTCATTTGGTATCTCCTGATCATGCACAAAGGGTTCACTCTCTTCCATTTTCTAAAATAGAAACAAATAAAAATCAGTAATTTTGACACATGACTACTAGATATGTCTATCCACGTAGCAGTAGATTATACATCAGCTTGTCAGTTGAAATCACACTACTATTACTAAGCATGTTAAAACCATACGTATAATAGCTAGGCTTTTTCAATCTGATCTAATTGTTACCATCATATTTGATGAAAAGATCAAATACATCAGAAAATTTAACATATCACCCGTTTTGCGCGATGAGTAATATTAGACGCTGAGATAATGTACTACATTCGCTTAATGATGTTCTGCTAGATGAGCGACTTCGGTGATTTTTGAGGGATGTCACATATTTCTCAACGCGCACAACGTGCTAAATTTGGCTAGATTTGTGCAGTGAGTAATTTCCAATTTTTGTCCGTTTTGCGCTGGAAATTACTCACCGCGCAAACCTAGCCAAATTTAGCCCGTTGTGCGCGTTGAGAATATGTGATGTCCCTCAAAAATTACTGAAGCCGCTCATCGAACACAACATAAAGCGAATATAGTACATTATCTTAGCGTCTAATATTACTCACCGCTTAAAATGGGCAAAAGGATATAGCATGTATGCTCTTTGTTAAGTTCATGTGTGCTTGAAATAGATATGGGCAAAATTAGGGATGGCCCTCCTTACATCGATGAAGGAGGAGAGGAATCAATGAGCTTGTGATGGCAGGAATTTGGGGTGAGATCATGCAAGGGCTATTAACATCGAAGCCCTAACGCAAAACAGGGGATCGCCTCCAGCTTCTGCGATCTGAAAGCGAGAGAGCAAACGATGTGACAGCGATCGTAATTTAGCTCAACTATGCGTTCTCCCAAGTTTTCAAGGGCGCGATCATAATTTAGTGAAAAATTCCAATTTTAACCACAGTCGCAAGATCTAATCAAACTGTCGGGAGTAAAACGAGCGCATGAATCGCGCTTGAGGTCAAGCTCATACGCATTTTGCCGATATGTTTATGTGTGTGTGTGTGTGTATCATATGACAACAGATGCATCCCCTTATATATCAAGACACAAAAAAGGGGGTGATACAACAAGTACATGCACATGTGGGCTTGTACCACCCCACTTTTTTGTGTCTTGTAGATGATGAGATGTCTCGCATGTCATATGATACCCGTTATTCATACACACACAAACACATCATATGAGAAGATGCCTCTCACACACGTCATATGAAGAGATGCCTCTCATGTCATATGATACCTGTTATTCTCTGCCTCCCATGTCATATGATACCAGTTATTCACACACACACCACACACACACACACTAATGGATATGTGCTGACATCGCAAGAAATTTTCTGCGTTGTTGACATGGAAAAACATTAATAAAATTTGAAATTTTTCAAAAGGTTGATATTCACATTCTAAAACCCCAAACCCGTAAATATGGGTGAACCCTAAGTGGTATATTATCTTTGATCCACCCGTTATAAAAAATTTTATTGTTTTGAAACTTTTGAATTTGCAAAGGCTAGATTGAGGGTCAAATAGTGTTGGATTCATTTGATTTTTGGTATGAAGATCTGACACTATATGTAAAGCTCATCCGAAAAAATGTTTTAAAAATAAAAAAAACCATGTTTATGTGTGCCGACGTGCATATCTATTCTATATTTGATGAAGAATTTGAATTTTGTCCTACTAGGACAAACATTTGTCCTAGGTGCACAACTTTGTCCTAGGTGGACAAATGACAAAAATTGGAATGAGTTTGCTTTTGGGGGGGAAACTTAAATTTGTGGGGGAAAACTTGAAATTTAAATTTGATGGGAAACTTGAAATTTGGGAGGGGGGATTCAGCCATTAAATGAACCGTGCCCTATGGGCACGGGGTAATGACTAGTGTACTTACATATGATGTATATATGCGGTCAACACAAAAAATTTGACAGCAAAAAAAAACCATTTTCTCCATTGATTTTTTTGAAACTTTTTTCGCGATTGTTGTACACAATTGTAAAATTCCAAAACCTCAAATATTGATGAATAAATTCCAAAACCCCAAATATTGATGAAGTATAGGAGATTTGACTCTCGATCCACTCATTACAAAAAGTTTTATTCTAAAACTGTTGATTTTGCAACACTTGGATAGAGTGTCAAATAATATTAGACTCACTTGATTTTCAGTATGTTGATCATACATCATGATCAACATGGATGATGTATAATGTATATAACACATCTTTAAAAAATTTAAAAAAATAAATGCAAATGGTGTATATATGCATCAGCGTAAGAAATCAACAACACATTTACATCTAAGGGTCTGTTCTTTTGCTGGAACAGGGAAGAATGAAATAGAGGAAAGTTTGTATTCCAATGAGAGAGAAAATGGAGTTTTGTGTTCTTTTGGGTGGAATAGAGCATGGAAAGTGGGGTTTGGAATAGAAAGTGGTGTCCACATTCTATTCTTGTGTTCTTTTGGGATTGAAAAGTTGGAATGAAAAAGTGGAAATGGGATGAGTTGGAGGGGAGAGATAGAGAGAGCTGAGAGAGTGGGGTCCACCATTCCTAAGAATTCCATTGTATTCCAAGCAAAAAGCTTGGAATACAAAAATGCTCATCATTACCAAATTGGAATAGCCACGTAGGATTCTATTCCATGCCCAAAATAACAACCGCTTGGAATACAAACTTGGAATAGAGTGAATAGTGCAGGAATAGTGTCCATATTCACATTCTCACCTCTATTCTTGGCAAAAGAAGCAGGAATAGTGTCCACATTCACATTCTCACCCCTATTCTTGGAAAAAGAACAGGCCCTCTCTCTCTCTCTCTCTCTCTCTCTCTCTCTCTCTCTCTGTGTGTGTATTAAACATCTGTAAGTGCATCATTGCTTGCTACTCAAGTCTCTCACCTGTAACCAAATAAAGTTTTTAATAGCCCAATAATAATTGATCAGCAAATCACAATATTTAAGCACTTGGTGCTTCAACTAGAAATACAACTTGTACTGCATAGAGAGTAGGATGAGCAATGGAAGCTTTAGAAAGCGTTTCAAAATCCGGTGTCCTATCAATAAATCTCACATCAAGGAGCCAGTCCACTAAACAACTGAAAAACGAGTGTTACTTTATAACTAGTTAACATGAGGAAATATTGTTATAAAACGGTAAACATCAGAAAGTAATCAGGTTGAGCAGTCTACCTCAAAACAGGCTAGATTACATCCTACTAGCATGTTGTCGGTATCAAGATTGTATTCTACTACCATAGCATGAGCGTGCCTACACGCACCACGGCAACACCCCGGACCTTACTCATCTGCATATATGCACGCCCCCTACATGTGTGCGCACCATCAACATGATAAAGTCTAGTCCCTCTCGCATACACAACCATTCTGAAATCTCCAACAAAATGTGAGCGTGAAAGTAGAGGCCTAATTTACATTAAGAACTCAAGTCTCAATACTGACCTCGCTTGCTATGACCCGCATCCTTTACCATTCTGAGAGTTCTCACGATACAGATGGCCCTCCAGCTGAGCTGACAGGGTGGAATAGTCCACCTTTCCCCAGCCAGCCCTGTTTTTTATTAAGCTGAACCATTCAATTTGCATTTTTCAGCTCAACAACCTTAACCCAAAAACGTCACAATTCCAAAGTATAATCCGAAAAGAACTAAGCAGCGCCTCCACACCAACATTTTTCACATTTAACCCTCAATCTGAGTCATGAAATTCTACAAAGTGAAACTTTTATATGACTTGAGCAACATGGACATAATAGTCACTTGGCATCATGCATACGGATGTCAGACATAAAGAACCGTTCATACATGATCATTATGGACTGCGATATATGCTGTGAAGGACACTTAAATTTGTGTATTTGTGCATTTCTAAAGCAATGCAAGAACACTGAAACGTAATTACATGTCTCATTGCTAGTAGTATATCAGGACTTCGAAATGCAAGTGTCTCATGTAGGACAATTTTATTATTTCATGTACATGACTTGTAGGTCAGCTCAAGAATAATATTGTCACTGTTGTGAACATCATCTTCTGGGGGAGATCACATGACTTTATTTATAGGAGATGCGAGAGTTCATACATGGATATGATACGATCCTTTGAATAGATTACAATCTTATCATCCCACTAGATAAGCTATTCATAACACTCCCCGTTATCATGTCATAAGTGTGAACTCTGCTCTTGAAGTATCAGGATTCTGAGCATTATATGAGTATCACAAGGGATGGATACTTCAGGATCATGAGTTAATGTGATTTGGCTCGTTAAAACATTTGGCTATGGAAAACCCTGTGGAAAAAAACCATAGCTAAGAAAAACGAGTACAAAATCCATCTAACTCCCATTGATCTGTACAAGCCCTTAGGCTTTCAGATCTCTTAGGCGCTTTTCATTACTCATGTTTACAACATTCTGAAAATATGTACAAATTTACAAATGTCACCATCATTAAGCAGGTGTTGAATCCAAAAACTCTGGAGAGGTGCTTTGCCTTGTCGCCTCTGATGTGGTCTCCTCGGAAGTGTAGTAAGCATGTGGCTGGGTCTTCAGACTATTTGGTCAACTCCAAAACGCCAGCCTTTTACTCAGTCGTCACTGGGATGTAATGTACCACTAGGCGCACCCAAACACACCCTTGACTTGTTTTCGGAATAGTGAGGATCTCGAAATGTTGAGTATCTCGAAATGACAGGATTATGTTGCTTTCATAGTTAGCTTTGCAGATCTACAGTAGATAGTCATCCCACTATAGGTACCCAGTTTATGACTTTTCGTTATGGGGATCAGACTTGTAACCTGCATCTGCATAAGCATGAAGGATAATTATTTATAATGTAAGTCCAAATCTATCGACCCTTAGAGAAAGCACAGAAGATACTTAACTCCAGTCCAGTGACACTTTTCAGGTGCATCAATGTATCTGGCTAGTGAATTTACTGCAACTGTGATATCGGGACGTGTGCAGTTAAACAGGAGTACTCTAATGGGGAAATCACACAAAAATACCCCAACGTTTGGGGCCGCTTTCATATTAATACCCTGAACTTTTAAGTCATACACAACAGTACCTTTTTGGTTTTTTGTTTAATTTGTACCCATTTTGCCCTTTACCCTATTCAGAAAAATAATACCCTAACGTTTGGGGTATCTTTCAAAAAAATACCCTTGTGATTTGGGTTTTAGTAGGATTTGGGTATTTTTTGAAAGATACCACAAACGTTAGGTTATTATTTTTCTGAATAGGGTAAAGGGCAAAATGGGTATAAATTAAACAAAAAACCAAAAAAGGTATTGTTGTGTATGACTTAAAAGTTCAGGGTATTAATATGAAAGAGGTCCCAAACGTTGGGGTATTTTTGTGTGATTTCCCCTACTCTAATTGCACTTAGATAAGGGACTTCAAGACCTAAAATATCATCCCCCTCTTCCAGCTAACAGAAGGGGTCTTATTTGTACATCATGTGAGTGTACTACCATAGGTGTACTTAATGGATGACATTGGTCCTTGTAATTTCTTCAAAACACTTTTAAGTGTATGAAGGTTAATGTAACATGATTTTATCTATTTAGATAAATCTGTGAGCCATGACTTATTTAATTTTGCCTAGGTCTTTCAAATCATGTTTGATAGTCAGGCTTGAACAGATATTTCGGTTCTCTTCAGGAGATCCGATGAGATTTAAGTTGTTTATAAGTGTTTTTTGCTTTTTATAAAGATGCAAAGACAACCATTAGTAGGAATTTTGCATTGTTAAGTGATTCACTTGGTTGTACAATATTTTATTATTTATTCAATAAAATAGACGTCCCAAAGTCTATTCAGACATTTTAAGGAACTAAGGAATATATCGTTATCAAGATATCCTTAGAGGTATGTTGTCACAACATCCAATAGCCCGCAGCCTAAAAACTTATTTTTTAAAATAAAGGCGTGTGTTTAAAAAGGCGTGTGGGCCGAAGCCCACTGCCGGTCTGTGGGCTTCGACCCACAGAATTTTTAATTGTTTTTAAAGTTTTGGCAGCGCAAACCCTCAGGGTTTTGCACCACCAGGGGGTAGGGGTGACGCAATCATTTTGGGGCGGTAGTAGGCATGGGGGTTGCGACGGCTTAGTGGCCGCAGCACCCACGGTGGTCAGACGGCCAGGTGGCCGACTTATCCCATTCTTTTTTTGGTTGGCGACGACCATGGGAGGCCGTCGCCACCAGGGGGGCTTGCCGCCCTCTCCCCTTGGGGTGGGCTGGCGGCCAGTAGCCGTTGGCTAGCGGCCACTGGCCGTTGCCCTCTGGCCGTCGCCCTTCACCAAAAATTGTTTTTTTGTTGTGTTTTTTATTTCGATCTTGTTCGATCTAGAGATCGTTATACATAGATATCATGATCATGATAAATAAATTTCTGGGTATTTCGATATACCTCAGATCAAAAAAGAAGACAAACATGTAGGGGGGTCGACGACCGCGCACGAGATATACCTCCAATCTCAGGAAGAACGTGCTGATAACGTGTTGTGAACATCATATTCTGGGGGAGACCCTAGAATTGTTTGTTGTTTGTTGTGTTTTTTATTTGGGGGAAACACCCAAAAATTGTTTTTTTCGTTTTATGTGTTTTTTATTTCAATCTTGTTCGATCTAGAGATCGTTATACATAGATATCATGATCATGATAAATAAATTTCTGGGTTTTTCGATATACCTCAGATCAAAAAAGAAGACGAACATATAGAGGGTGGTCGACGTCTGTGCACGAGATACACCTCCAATCTTGGGAAGAGCGTGCTGATAACGTGTTGTGAACATCATATTCTGGTGGAGACCCCAGGCCTTTATTTATAGAGAATGGAAGAGTTCATGAATAGGATACAATCCTTTGAATAGATTACAATCTTAACATCTCACTAGATAATATATTCATAAGCCACCTTTTTTTGTTCGTTCTACCTAATCTACCAATGCAGATTCATCCAATAATTATGGTTGAGTCAGTACACCATATATACTAGTTTGAGGAGAGTATTAAAAAAACTTTCCTTCTCTTAAATATGGCCAAGGCAATAACCTACTGATAATTGACAGTAAGTGGTTGTTATAAAAGAGGTGTCATTCTTTTCTTGGACACTTTTTTGCCATTTCTATTTCACCTCTCCAAGTTTTTTTACTATTTCACCTGTTTAGAGTGTGAACTGGACTTCAATATTCACACTCAATTTCATCTCTGCACATTTTTAATATTATTATTGTCTAGAGTATAAAAAGAACTCTAGGTATTCACACCTATGCTAGCAAAGTGAATGCCATAATTTCGACAGTGGTGGATATCAAGAAACATGAGACGGTGAGGTCCATTGTTGACCGTATAACCAAACATTGATTACTTAGAAGATTACATGTTACAACTCCATCAGAATGCACTAGCAAAACAATAAACACAACAGGCATATATGCTGAACAATTGCACAAAAACGACAATGGTCGACTACTTTTCATCGTCAGCACTGCTCGAAACTGACCCACTACCATCACACATTCTTAGTTCCTTTCAGCTTTGTCTTATAAGGTTATGATACGATTTGGATCGTATCAATGGAAAATCAGCGAAGAAAAGGAATAAAAATTGGGAAAGATGGGATTTTTATTGGATTTTTGAGAAGAAACAACTACTAATAGCAAGATAACTTGAGCCCTTTCGAGAGGAACTCGCTCTCCTAACTTTGATGAACGGAACAAAGTCTAAAACCCTCACAAAAGACACTTACGATGTTTCTCACGCAATAAGCATATCCCTCATGACGGCTAACCCTAGATATAAATAGAGAAAACCTGGGAATAAAATATCATAACAAAAGACTAATCTGCCCTTCGACGCCTCCGATAGTAAGTGACCCATCCACCTTGGGACCCGCGTGGACCCGTGCCCGCCACTGAGGGTGCGTCCGTATCAATACCCGCCCCTAAAAGAGCCACCTTGTCCTCAAGGTGGAAATCAGGGTACTGCTCCTGTATCACCTCATACTGCTCCCATGTCGCATCGCACTCTGGTAGCCCCTGCCAGTAAATGAGGACCTCCCGACACCGCCCCGGACCTCTCCGTACCGCCCGGACATCAACGGGCTCGAGCATCACTTCCATATCATCTGTGAGCGTAGGAGGAAGTGTGGAGGATGTAGCATGCTCGCCAATCGCCCGACGCAACTGGGAAACATGAAACACCGGATGTATCGCTGTCCCTGGCGGCAGCTTCAACCTGTAAGCCACCTCTCCAATCCGAGTCTCCACCTCAAAAGGCCCATAGTATCGGGCCGCAAGCTTCTCGTTCCTCCTGTGGGCCAAAGACCTCTGCCTGTAAGGTCGAAGCTTCAGGTAGACCCTGTCCCCCACCTGAAAAGTCACATCTCGTCGATGTCCGTCCGCCTTGGCCTTCATCACCTGCTGGGCTCGAGTCAGGTGCCTCCGCAGCTCCTCCAACATCCTATCCCTCTCCTCCATCTGCTCCTCCACCTGGGACACCGGTGTCGCCCGGTGCCCATAGTAAACCAAAGAAGGAGGGTCTCGTCCGTACAATATCCGGAAAGGTGTCGTCCCTGCCGCCGAGTGGAAGGATGTATTGTACCAATACTCCGCCCACGCCAACCATCTGGCCCACTGTCGGGGTGTCTCCGAAACAAAACATCTGAGGTAGGTCTCGACACTCCTGTTGACCACCTCAGTCTGACCGTCCGTCTGCGGATGGTAGGCGGTGCTCCGCTTCAGCACTGTACCCTGGACTCGAAACAACTCCTCCCAGAAGTGACTAGTGAAAACCTTGTCCCGGTCGGACACTATAGACTTCGGAAACCCGTGCAGCCGCACCACCTCTCGCACGAAAACCCCCGCTACCGAAACCGCTGTGTAAGGATACTTCAAGGGAATGAAGTGAGCATACTTACTCAGCCGGTCAACCACAACCAAGATCACGGTGAACCCCTCCGAACGCGGCAAGCCGTCTATGAAGTCCATGGACACCTCCTCCCACACCTGCTCGGGCAATGCCAAAGGCTGTAGCAGTCCTGCCGGGGCCATCGCCATGTACTTGTGACGTTGGCAGACGTCACAAGCCGCCACCAATCGCGCGATATCCTTCCGCATGCCCGTCCAGTATACCTCCCGAGCCATCCGCATATACGTCTGCTGCACGCCCGAATGCCCTCCGATCGCCGACCCATGGAACTCCTAGAAAAGAGTCGGAATCGATGCAGACCCCCGCGGAATCACCAACCTCCCCTGGTAGAGTAACCTTCCCCCTTCTACCGTGTAGCCTGGCACCCCGTCACCTCCTCCCTGTACGCTCTCCCTGATCTGCTGCAGCTCCGGATCTGCCTCCGCCTCCTGTGACAGCTGGTCCAAACCTCTCCACTCGGGTATCGACATCGCCTGCAGCTGGCTCCCCTCATCCCGCCGAGATAATGCATCCGCCGCCTTATTTTCCAGCCCCGGTCTGTACTCAATATCGAACCGAAATCCCACCAGCTTCGACAGTAACTTCTGGTGCTCCTCTGCCACCAATCTCTGCTCTAACAGATACTTCAATGCCCGCTGATCTGTCCTCACCACAAAAGTTCGTCCCAGCAGATATGGTCGCCATTTCTGAATGGAGAAGACTATAGCCATTAACTCCCTCTCGTACACTGACTTCAGCCTCTCCCTCGTGGTCAACACCTGGCTGAAGTATGCAATCGGCCGCCCCTCCTGCATCAGCACCGTCCCAAGACCATATCCTGAAGCATCCGTCTCTACTACAAATGGCTGGCTGAAGTCTGGCAGAGCAAGGACCGGCGCCGTCGACATCGCCGTCTTCAAGGCTTCGAAAGCCTTAGTCGCCTCTTCCCCCCACCGAAAACTGTCCTTCTTCAGCTGCTCCGTCAGTGGCCAGGCAATGGTGCTGTATCCCTTCACAAACTTGCGGTAATACCCTGTCAATCCCAAGAAACCCCGCAATGCCCGCAGTGTCTGTGGTAGAGGCCACTCTAACATCGCCACAATCTTTGCCCGGTCTGCCGCTACCCCGGCGCCTGAGACAATGTGCCACAAGTACTCGATCTGACTCCTCCCGAACGAGCACTTCTTCCGATTGGCGAATAACTGGTGCCCCTGCAACTCCCTGAAAACCACCTCCAGATGCCCCGTGTGCTCCTCCAGTGTGCGGCTATAGACCAAGATGTCGTCAAAGAACACAAGGATGAACCGTCGTAGGTACGGGCGGAACACCTTGTTCATCAAGGCCTGAAAGGTAGACTGGGCGTTCGTCAATCCAAACGGCATCACCAAGAACTCGTAGTGGCCCTCGTGTGTACGGAACGCCGTCTTCGGGATGTCCTTTGCTCGCATCCGGATCTGATGATACCCAGACTTTAGATCCACCTTCGAAAACACCCTCGCCCCATGCAGTTCGTCGAGCAACTCATCTATCACCGGAATAGGAAACTTGTCGGGCACAGTTTCCTTATTCAGGGCTCAGTAATCCACACAAAAACGCCAGCTCCCGTCCTTCTTCTTCACTAACAAAACTGGGCTCGAGAATGGGCTGATGCTGGGCTGGATCACTCCTGCTAGCAGCATCTCTCTGACCTGCCGCTCGATCTCATCCTTCTGCACGTGGGGATACCGGTAAGGCCGAACACTGACGGGGGGTGCGCCATCCCTCAGTACGATCGCATGCTCGTGGTCCCGGGGTGGAGGTAACCCCTGTGGCATCTCGAACACCTCTGCGAACTGCTCCAACACCGACTGCACCTCTGGGGGCCCCTCCTCGGGCTCGGGCTCCGCCTCTGTGGTCATCCCCCGAAACTCCACCAAGTACCCCTGCCCTGCCCGTCGAATATCCCGAGTCATGGCACTGAATGCTACCATGGCATAGCACAAGCTCGGGTCTCCCTGAAGCACCACCGTCCTCTCGCCATCCTTGAACTCCATCCTCAACCGTTTCCAGTTGGTCATCGTGGTCCCCAATGTCTTCAACCACTGGACTCCCAAGATGAAGTCGACCTTCCCCAACTCGAACGGTAAAAAATCCTGCACGATCTGTACCCCCTGACTGACTAGGCAAAGTCCTCGACATAGCCTCGTACTCTCCTCGCACCGTCCATCCCCCAACTGTACGGTGAACCTCCCACCGGACATCTGCAACCCCAGCAGCTCCACCACTCGCAGGGACACAAAATTGTGGGTGGCCCCACTATCAATCAAAACCGTAACTGCTGTCTCCCCGACCTGTCCCACCAACTTCATGGTGGAGTTCTGTGTGAACCCCATCACGGAGTTGAGGGACACCTGCGCTTGCTCCAGCTCCACCGGCTGCTCTACTGAGACAACCTCCTCCTCGGCCTCCTCTGGGTCGATGTACTCCTCCTCGTCCGGCTCGATAGTGATCTGCAGCAACCGGCTCGCACACCGATGGCCCGGGGTGAACTTCTCGTCGCAACGGAAGCACAACCCCCTGGCCCTCCTGTCCCGCATCTCAGCCTCGGTCATCCTCCGCCCTTGTCCCGCAGGACGTGATGCTCCTGTCTTCTCCCCCGCTCCGGCTGAGGCGGCCGGCGGTAGTCTCGGGACGGCGGCGGCTGTAGACGGGACCCTCTGCTGTGGTGCCCCCCAAGTTCCTCTGATCCTCCGCTCCTCCGCCTGCTTCTCCTCCGCCCGCAATGCCAGACGAATCACATGCTCCAGGTCCCTGGGACTCTGCATCCATAGCTTGGCTCGTATCGAGGGCTTCAGCCCTCGCATAAATGCCCCCAAGAATACGTCTTCCGACACCCCCTTCACCCTGCCTGCCAACACCTCGAACTTCCCCAGGAAGTCCAACACCGTCCCCTCCTGCCGTAGTCCAAGCAACTGCTCGTAGAAATTCGCCCCCGGTTTGGCCTGGAAACGGTCAAGTAGGAAAGCGGACAACTCCTCCCAAGTCCGAAAAGGGGCTCGGGACATCCTCCAGCGGTACCAACTCAGCGCCTGTCCCTCCAGATAGCAGATGATGTTCTCCAATACCTCCCGCTCTGAGATCCGCATCACCTGGAAATACCGCTCCGCTCGCACTATCCACCCGTCGGGGTCTGTCCCCTCAAAAATGGGCATCTTCAACTTCTCCATCCTCCTGTCGGGGTACATGGTCGGGTGTCCTCCTCCTTGAGCTACATGGCCTCCGTACTCTGTCCTGCCTCGGCCGTAGGCCTCTTCGGGAAACCCTCGTGGGCCCCCAAAATTTTCCGCGTACTCCTCCATAGGCCACCTCTGGCGCTCCTCTGCAGCCCCAAAAATCCCGCGGTAGCCTCTTGCGGGGCCCTGTTCGGTGCTCGGGGGGCCGAAAAACTGACCCGGGGGGTTTACTGGGCCCCCCCGGGCCCCACCATCACTAGCCGGGGCCCAGCCGGCCCCAGGGAAAGCCGCGAAGCCTCCCTGGGGTTCGGCGGGGCCCAGGTTTGGCCCTGGCGGGCCGCGCGACCCCTCCAGGGCTTCGCGCGAGCCCGCCCAGCCATCCTGGGCACCCGCGCGGGCTCAGGTGTGGGCCGTGAGGCCCCCCGAGCCCTCGCGGGGTCCTGGCGGCCCGCGTGGGGGGATTAGGGTTCCCCCCAGCCGCCGCCTTCCCTATCCTCTGGGAAGCCTCCATCTTGTCCGCCGCGTCCCCTCGTCTCCGCAAGAAACCCTAGGGGATCTCCTTCGCGCCGCCGCCGCTCCCGTTGCACTTCCTCCACCCACGACTCCTCCCAGAACCCTAGATCTTCCTTCTCCCTCGTGGTTTTGGTGCCCGGAGGTGCCCCGGAGGTATTCGCCATCAACTTTGGATCGTCCGCCTTAGTATGATGATTCTCCGCTGCAGACTCTTCCCCTCCGATCTCCACATGCTTCCCTTTTCCCTTAAGTTTTTGAAGAATTTTCAAGATCTGAACTTGAGTAGCGTCCGACTCCTCGTGCTTCTTCATCAAACGAGCCTCCATCTCCTTTTGGGAATTGGAAAGCATCTCAACCGTGACTTCCAAAGCCCCCACCTTTTTACTGACCTCTTCCCTGATCTCCTTTCGCAGCGCCTCCATCTCCGTCTTGAATCGAGTGCCTTCCGCCATTGGATCTATTGCTCTGATACCAATTTGATACGATTTGGATCGTATCAATGGAAAATCAGCGAAGAAAAGGAATAAAAATTGGGAAAGATGGGATTTTTATTGGATTTTTGAGAAGAAACAACTACTAATAGCAAGATAACTTGAGCCCTTTCGAGAGGAACTCGCTCTCCTAACTTTGATGAACGGAACAAAGTCTAAAACCCTCACAAAAGACACTTACGATGTTTCTCACACAATAAGCATATCCCTCATGACGGCTAACCCTAGATATAAATAGAGAAAACATACGAATAAAATATCATAACAAAAGACTAATCTGCCCTTCGACGCCTCCGATAGTAAGTGACCCATCCACCTTGGGACCCGCGTGGACCCGTGCCCGCCACTGAGGGTGCGTCCGTATCAGGTTATACTATCAACCTATCATTAAACATAATTAGATACATAACTAACACAGTTTAACTACAGATACACAGCTAACACAAAGGAAACATAGAGGTTTAATTGAATACAAAGGAAAAACAAGGAGGATTGTAGCCTAAGATGATAAAAAAGGAAAAAGGAGAACTAGTCCAGCAGTACTCAACTTAAGGTCTTAACCTACTACTACCAATCCTTGTACAGTCCCACATTGAAGAAAATACCTCTTAACTGAGGCTTAATTTTACTTGGCTTCTGCGCAGACTCATTGCATTGGCAACAATTGCTTTCGAAATATTAACTTAATTAGAATGAGTAAGAAATAGAATTAGACTCAACTTACCATGCATTATTGTGCAACTCCTATAATAATAGAAACCAAGGATGTCGGAACAGAATTCACACCCTAAAGCAACAGAACAAAATATATTGGCCTAGAGTCCCGCCAGGCTTTCTGCTATTTGAACTCCTGACGAAAGTATCATGTCTTCCATATGCAACTAAGATGTGCAAAATGAGAGAGGCATAATTAACATGTTTGGACATTTGACAGGATAAATTCTCCTAATCTACAAAATTTTCTACTTTATTGCATGTTTTGCAATAATTTGACAATTCCCTTGTCGTGCAACACTGTCCTCATTCTAGAAGTTTCACCGGAACATGGTACTTAGCTATCAGAGGCCTCCAGTTCATATAAGAGCCAGAAGGTAATTTTTAAAAAGATATTCAACATGGGTGAGTGTGTATGTACAATATTGTGAGTTTCATATTTACTGGATTATTGTAGCACTCTTCTCTGCCTCTTCATAAGCGTTGTATATGTTAAATCAGAGAGGGGAATCAGAGAGGGGATTTGGAAAGATTAGGAAGTAAAAGAAAATTTGGAAAGATTAGGAAGTAAATTGGACGATTTCCATTCTTCCAAACCTAGCTTACTTATATATACATGACAAGCTCACAACCACTCACACTCAGTCACTCTCCCAACCATTCATATAATACACTCTCAACCATTCACACAGTCACACTTATATAGCTCAACTCCTAACTATTAACATTATATCACTCACAACCACTCACACGTATGTCACTCATCCCCCAACTACTCATTTAATGCCCATCTTGTCACAGATGTAGTCCACGTTCTCTTTAACCAAAATCTAAGTATGCCGGTCAACTAATTTATCGATATGACATATTTTGTTTCTACAACTTTATTGTCATACTGTTGACTTATATTGTTGACTTATTATGTGACAGACAATCTCAATATATTTAATCCTACTAAGAAAGACCAAGTAGTTAGCGACGTGTGTGTGTGGGGGATTAAGGGAGGTGAGCATTCGGTGTAGGAAATTTCCTACACAGTCCATCAAAAAAATCGGATTCCACTTAATTTTTTTTAAAAAAATTTTGTTTAGGATTGGTGTACACATTCTAAAACCCCAAAACCCCCAAATATGTGTGAACCCTAGGGGTATTTGACCTTCGAACGGCCCGTTACAAAAAGTTCTATTGTTAAAAACGTTGAATTTGTAACAATCGGTTCGAGGGTAAAGTAGCATTGGATTCACTTGATTTTTGGTATGTACATCATCCATGATATGTATATCAAAATGAACGGGTGTTGATCATTGAAAAAAAGATTGGAAATTGAAGTTTTATTGGGATAGGAAATTTCATACACCGAATGCTCATATCCATTATTATATATATATTATAATAATGGGTATCATATGGCATATGAAGCAATGCTAATATACCAAGACACAAAAAGGTGTCAAGTACAAATACAAGCCCATGTGGGGCTTGTATCTGTCACCTTTTTGTGTCTTGTATATGAGGCATTTCTTCTTCTATCATCCCACTTTTTATGTCTTGGTATATAAGGAGATGCCTCACATGTCATATGATACCCATTATATATATAATGGCTATCATACTCCATATGAGAGCCTCTCTCATACGCCCTCTCACATAAAGCACCCAAGTACAAGCCCACATGGGCTTGTACTTGGTTATACTTGTGTGCTTTATGTGAGAGGGCGGTGCTTTATGTGAGAGGGCGTATAAAAGAGGCTCTCATATGGCGTATGATAGCCATTATTTTCATATTCATATATATATATATATATATATATATATATATATATTCCAAACTCTTGTCTTTGGCTAGCAGAGCTGGGCTCATTCGCTCCGTGATATATAACTTATCTTCATACTGGAGCCTTTCCTTCAAGCTACATCTCTCTGTCATTCGTATTATTGAGCAGCTCTGTGCTAATTTTCTTTGTTATAATAAGCTGCATGTTTGGAGTTGATCTAGTATCTGCAAGCCCAAACGTTAAGGGGGGCTTGGACTCCGTAGACTTACTGATATTAACAAAGCTACAGGGGTTCGTCTTTTCTGGAGATTTATTCACTCTGATTCTCTATGGACCAAGTTTATGAGAAGCACATACAATCTGAATGGTACTGATCTTCCTTCATCACAAGCTCATTCAGGTACCTGGAAATTTATCTTGGCATCTAAGCAATTAACATCTCCCTTTTATGAAGATAATAATGATCCTCTGTCCTCATCCCTTCAATGGACACCTTCTCCTAAATTTTCACTTACATCAGCTTGGAAAGTTATTCGCCCAGTGTCTCATGTTGTCCTTTATCATGATGTGGTTTGGTTCCCTAAATGCTGCCCTAAAATGTCTACCTATCTTCTTAGGGCATTGAACGATAAGTTGCTGACTTTTGACAATCTGATTAAGCGTAACATTTCAGTAGCTAATATCCTTGTGTCCTATGTCAGCACCCTGCGGAATCTATTAAACATCTTTTTTTATTGTCCCTTCACATTATACCTTTGGGAGTTATGTAGACTAAAGCTGGGTCTCCCCCTGGGCTTATCAGAATTCTTTTGGAAGAGGTTACTCGTATTCATGACCACTTCAGGATCAAGACAAAAATCTCTGGAATAGCCCGCCTGGCTATCTGCTCAGTGGTTTAGCATACATGGCATGAATGGAATAGAAGGGTATTCAACACTGGCAAGCATAAAGTTCTCATTTTCATGGATATTTATGAAGATATTCGCGTCCTCAGTGCCTCCATCAGCTGGAAGGCATGCAAAACTTCTGTATTGCCCTGGAAAATTGGTCCTAAAGTGTTTTGATTTTTATTTATGTCTCAGTAGCTTAAATTCTTGTCTAGGATTGGCTAGTAGGGGATGACGACGCTTGTGTCCTCTCTCCCCTCTATGTCCAAGTTTAGATTAGATGTCTATGTGTTACTGAGGTGTATATTGTACATTATCTCATTATCTGTTAGTTCATGAAATTTTATTATCCTTCAATATATATAATGGGTATCATATGGTATGGGAGTGAATGCCTCATATATAAGACACAAAAAGGTGGCAAGTACAAGCCCCACATGGGCTTGTATTTGTTGTACTTGCCACCTTTTTGTGTCTTGGTATCCATATGATACACATTATTCTCATATATATAGAGCAAAAAATGTACCTAAGAACGTGTGCAGGTATTGTTACCTGCGAACACCCCCTCTCCGGTGGTTTTAAAGTATTTTTTTGAATTTTTTGCAGTAGCTAGTTCTACATTTTCGGTAGCCCCACAAAATTTCAAGTCAAACAAACACCATTTGGGCATCGAAACATCCATCACAAAAAGTTGCGCAAAACAGTCCAGAATTCTGGAATTTTTTTGCACCTTTTTGTGATGGATGTTTCGATGCCCAAATGGTGTTTGTTTGACTTGAAATTTTGTGGGGGGGCTACCTAACCTGTAGAACTAGCTACTGCAAAGAATACTTTAAAACCCCCGGAGGGGGGTGTGCGCAAGTATGTTACCCGCACACGTTCTCAGGCACATTTGCCTCATATATGTGTGTGTGTGTGTGTGTGTGTGTGAATTAATGGGTATCATACGCCATATGAGAGGGTGTCTCATATGCCCTCCCACATAAAGGGTGTCAAGTACAACAAGTACAAGCCCATGTACTCGTCTCATGTGGGCTTGTACTTGCCCCTTT
Organism: Scilla litardierei; assembly: GCA_030789695.1. Taxonomy (NCBI): domain Eukaryota; kingdom Viridiplantae; phylum Streptophyta; class Magnoliopsida; order Asparagales; family Asparagaceae; genus Scilla; species Scilla litardierei. Next base: position 347,393 of record CM061138.1, on the reverse strand, counting down.
TATGTTGGAGGGCATATGAGACACCCTCTCATATGGCGTATGACACCCATTATTTATATATATATGAGGAATATGGATATGTGCTGACAGCGCAGGAATTGTTTCTTGCGCTGTCAGCGATTTCGGGCACTTAAAACATTTTAAAAAAAATTTGCAGTGTGTTCTACTACTTGTTAACTAGCTCCCCACCAAATTTCAAGCCGATCCAACACCGTTTGAGCCTCCGTTCATCCATTTCCAAAACGTTGCGCTGACAGTAAGGAATTCTGGAGCGGTTTTTTTAAAATGGATGAACTGAGACTCAAACGATGTTGGATCGGCTTGAAATTGGTGGGAAGCTAGTTAACAAGTGGTAGAACACACTGCAAAAAAATTTAAAAAATATTTTAAGTGCCCGAAATCGCTGATAGCGCAGGAAAAAATTCCTGCGCTGTCAGCACATATCCATATTCATCTATATATATAGTAAAAGGGATCTAGGGTGCCTCCTTAGATTCAATCTAAGGATGCGCCCCCATTTTCCCCCATCTCCCACAATTGTTTAGAATTTTTTTGATGTGCTTGTTCTTCAGCTCATGGATGATCAACATACCATATTTCAAGGCATTCCAACACCTTTTGTGCCATCATCTACCCCTTGCAACTTCATGGGTTTTTCAACGCATTTTCAGACCATTGAAGTTGCAAGGGATAGATGAGGGCACAAACAGTATTGGAATGCCTTGAAATATGGTATGTTGATGATCATCCATGAGGTGAACAAGCCCATAGAAAAAAATTCAAAAAAAAATTGTGGGAGATGGGGGAAAATGGGAACGCCTCCTTAGATTCAATCTAAGGAGGCACCCTAGATCCCTTTTACCCATATATATATAGGGTAATGTGTTCCTAGGGAGACTCATTAGATTAAATCTAAGGAGTATCCCCCATTTTCTCCAATCTCCCACAATTTTTTTGGCTTTTATTTTTCATAGGATTGTTGGTCACATCATGGATGATCAACATACCAAAAATCAAGTCGTTCCAATACTTTAAAAGCCCACATTTGCAACTTTATGGGGGTTTCAGCATGTTTTCAGACCGTTGAAGTTGCAAGGGATAGATGCGGGCTTTTAAAATATTGGAACGACTTGATTTTTGATATGTTGATCATCCATGATGTGACCAACAATCCTATGAAAAATAAAATCCAAAAAAAATTGTGGGAGATGGGAGAAAATGGGGGCGACTCCTTAGATTTAATCTAAGAAGTCCCCCTAGGAACACTTTACCCATATATATATAACAAAAAATGTACCTAAGAAAATGCGCAGGTAGAATTACCTGCGCACACCCCCCGCTGTTTGGCATTTCTAAGTATTTTTTTTTTGAATTTTTTTGCAGTAGGTAGATATACTCGTTATGAAGCTCCCCACAAAATTCAGGTCAATCCAACACCGCTTGAGCCTCCGTTCATCGATTTCAAAAACGTTGCGCAAAACTGTCCAGAATTTGGACAATTTTGCGCAACGTTTTTCAAATCGATGAACGGAGGCTCAAACGGTGTTGGATTGACCTGAATTTTGTGGGGAGCTTCATAACAAGTATATCTACCTACTGCAAAAAAATTCAAAAAAAATACTTGGAAATGTCGAACAGCGGGGGTGTTCGCTGGTATCTCTGCCTGCGCACGTGCGCAGGCACATTTGCTCCATATATATATATATATATATATATTATAAAAGAGGGATGTTATCAAGAGAAATTGGATAAGAGATATTGGACATGAGAAATTGGATAAGAGATATCTATATTATAAAAGATGGATGTTATCAAGAGAAATTGGATTAGAGATATTGGACAAGATAAATTGGATAAGAGATATCTATATTATAAAAGAGGGATGTTATCAAGATAAATTGAATAAGAGATATTGGACAATAGAAATTGGATAAGAGTGATGTTATCAAGAGAAATTGGATAAGAGATATCTATATTACAAACGAGAGATGTTATCAAGAGAAATTGGATAAGAGATATTGGACAAGAGAAATTGGATAAGGGATATCTATTATATAAAAGACGGATGTTATCAAGAGAAATTGATAAGAGAATTTGGACATGAGAAATTGGATAAGAGAATTTGGATATCTATTATATAAAACAGGGAAATTGAATAAGAGAAAATATAAGAGATGAGATTTTGAGAGATAAAAGAGGTGTGGAATTTTGCACATACAACCCCGGTTTTTGTATTTTTGCCTATGGACCCTCCACACACACACACACCCACACTTTTTATTCTCACCCCTACCGGTCATTTTTTTTCCAGTTCTATGAAGATTTTGAATCTTATCCTACTAGGACAAAGCTTTGTCCTACGTGGCAAGTTTGTCCTTGGTGGTAATGACAATTTTGGGGGGACTTAAATTTTGGGGGAAAACTTAAAATTGGGGGGGAAACTTGAAATTATGTGGGAAAACTTGAAATTTGGGGGAACTTGAAATTTGTGGGGGAGAAAAACTCAGCCATTAAATAAACCGTGCTCTATGGGCACGAGTAATGACTAGTCTATATTATAAAAGAGGGATGTTATCAAGAGAAATTGGACAAGAGATATTGGACAAGAGAAATGGGATAAGAGATATCTATATTATAAAAGAGGGATGTTATCAAGAGAAATTGGACAAGAGATATTGGACAAGAGAAATTGGATAAGAGATATCTATATTATAAAAGAGGGATGTTATCAAGAGAAATTGGATAAGAGATATCTATATTATAAAAGAGGGATGTTATCAAGAGAAATTGGACAAGAGATATTGGACAAGAGAAATGGGATAAGAGATATCTATATTATAAAAGAGGGATGTTATCAAGAGAAATTGGACAAGAGATATTGGACAAGAGAAATGGGATAAGAGATATCTATATTATAAAAGAGGGATGTTATCAAGAGAAATTGGACAAGAGATATTGGACAAGAGAAATTGGATAAGAGATATCTATATTATAAAAGAGGGATGTTATCAAGAGAAATTGGACAAGAGATATTGGACAAGAGAAATTGGATAAGAGATATCTATATTATAAAAGAGGGATGTTATCAAGAGAAATTGGACAAGAGAAATTGGACAAGAGAAATTGGATAAGAGATATCTATATTATAAAAGAGGGATGTTATCAAGAGATATTGGACAAGAGATATTGGATAAGAGATATCTATATTATAAAAGAGGGATGTTATCAAGAGAACACACGCTTAATTGATATCGCTCAACTAAGAGGACACACGCTTAATTGATATAATTTCTTTCCAATCCTGTTTTAATGGTAGTTTACAGTAAACGTTGGGCGGAAACATACAGATAGCAACACAATTCCCTAAGGTTAGATTTTCTTTGATATGGTGGTATAGGAAAGATAACAAGCTACCTTTCTGAATGCCAAAAATAATGATCTCCCATTTGAAAAAAAATGTCTTAATTGGAGGAATAAAAATGCATTTGGGAGATGATTATCATGTCACCATTTCACCCATGCACTGGCTGTCCTCCTCGATTTCACACTCGGGAGACGACCTTCGCCGTGCCCTATGGGCACGGGTTATGACTAGTATATATATATATATATATATATATCCTTATTACAATTAAGGAGGTTTTTGAATTTGTCACATGTGGCAATATCACATCGCCACATGGGACAACCTCCTTAAACCTAAAACCAAAAAAACCCAAAACCCCACCCAACCCCCCAACACACACCCAAACCCAAAACACCCAAAATCACACCCCCAATAAAAAAACCAAAAAACCCCAAGACAATAAACACACTCGAACCCACTCTTCTTCTCATTTTCACCCATTTTTGCACTCATCGAAACACCCGTGTGGGTCCCATGTCCTGATTGTGTGGGTTGATTTTTGGGGTGTCCGTGCACTTCGTGCATGGGTTATTTCTAGTATATATATATATCAACAATGTTATTGCAATACAACCAAATTGATGTTGTGTTATGAGTCCTAACTCGGAGAAGATCTATTAAATCCATAATTATTCACAGATAGTGTTGGTAATGTCTATGTACTCTAATTCTGTATTAGACTGAGAAACAACTAGTTGTTTATTGCTATTCCAAGATATCAAATTATCCTTACGAAAATACAGTAGCTATTTGTTGATTGCCAATCAAAAGATGAACCAACACCTCTGCATCTGAAAAGGTCGTAATTCTACAATACCCAAAAATAAAGAATTGGAGTCAGCTTTCCAATACATTTTCCAGTATTTGGAGACAAACACCACAGCATCCCAATACTTTATCTATGGATCAAATATGAATTGGCTCAATACATTCACGGAACAATAATATTAGGACGTGCCATAATAAATTAGTTTAATTTCCCGATCAATATTATATGTCGTCCTAAATCATGCAATGGCTCTCCCCCAGATTTGGTACAAATTTAAACCTTTGATCCATTGGTGAGGAAATCCGCTTACATTCTAACATTCCCATCTCTAGCAACACATTCAAACCATATTTTTATTGAGATAAATAGATATATGTCTTCGAGCATCTGATCTCTAACTCAAGAAAGTATCGGAGTGGTTCAATATCCTTCTTCTGAAATTTATTCAATTTGACACCGTTTAAGACCAAATCGTCCTATAGAATCGGTAAAGCATTCAAACCAACTTCTTGGTACCTTCTACAGGTTGTATAATGACCTCTTCAATTTACACACCTTTCCTAACTCCTCTAAGCAACAAAACCCGATGGTTGATCCATATATACCTCTACACATTCTTGACATCTAACGATGCAATAACCCGCGATGAGTAGCTGCTAAAGAGATCAACAAGCATGACCTTCAATCGAGCAAGGAAACAATCAAGATTCAACTTTACAATATACGCCGAGTTGCAATCAACCACCTTCTTACCTGATGGAGTAGATATACGATTCCATTCCACGTTTTATTAAACTTCTGTGCATTTATTTATCTAACATTCCATTACGCCAATCAGGATACGATAAAACCTCTGAAATAGATTTAAGAATTTGGTAAGAATCAAGCAGAGAGAAAAGCTATGAACTATAGAGAAAGATGTGCATAAGATACAATGTTGTGAAGAAAATGAGATGTTCAAGAACGAGAAGCTAAGCTTTTATATAAGCAATTGAATATCCAAATCAGAAAACTCACATTCACTAGTAAAAATTTCAAGTATAGAAACTGACAAGGAAAACATCACATGATCTGAAAGTGAGGAGACAAATGCACTAGGAACTGAGACATGATTAGGGAGCTGATTTCGGTCGTTTTCTATCAATGATATACCTGTGTAACCTCAGATTTTTGTGATGATAACACATAAATTAAAAATTATCAATGTCATGGTTTAATGGTTAGTGAAGTAAAATATATTTGAAACTTACAGAATTTGACATCAGCTGACAAAAGATTATTTGGTTGTAGAACAGTAGCATTTATAACATTTATGTGTACCAAAGTACCTTAAATATATTTTTTTGAGATCATAAATCAAGTTTAAAATCATTAGTAACATAATCATGAACAAAGCAAATACATCTAAAAATCTTAAGTGGTAAGGGAGACAAATTAGCCTCAAGAAACTTCGGCTAGTAAGGAATTTGACCATTATGTACAGATGAAGCCAAACGATTAATAAGATAACACGCATTTAAGGTAGCATCAGCCATAAAAATTTTAAAACATTCATGTGTAACAGATATATACATGTAATTTCTAGTAAATATTTGTTTTTGCATTTTGACACCTTATTTTTGTAATAGGGCGTGGACATAAGAAGACTAATGAATAGTTCCAAATTTTGACATAAATGCTAGAATTTAATTACAAAAATACTCCATTACTTATCGCTTCGTAAAATGTTTACAAAAGTCTAAACTGATTCTTACCTTCTAAAAATTACAAACACTTTAGATTTGTTTTTCATTAAATAAATACATGTTCAACATGAGAAATCATCCAAAATATGACAAAAAATCTAAAGTAACTTTAGACTTGACATGACAAGATCCACATGCATTTGAATGAACTAACTCAAAAGGTTTCTTATCAAAATTATTAGCACGTGACTAGTAAGATACTCGGTGGTATTTTTCCAACTGACAAAAAACTCACACTCTAGATTAAATTAACTTTTAAACTCTGTATGCAAAAGTTTCAAATTTGGAAGACCTAAAATGACCCAATCTGCATTTTGTAATTAAGGAAGAAGTAATGTTAGGGCAACCACTGATCCAGCCTTAGTATCTAATGATAAAGACCTCCAATCTTACCCATATGGCAACCATACTCTTCGTTCCAATCTTCTGTAATATACAACGATTAGGAAAGAATATTATGGATTAATCTACAAACGTATCAACTAGCTAATAGAAAGCATATTAAATGAAAATTTAGGTAAATGCAGAACAGCTATTGAAGGTGAGAAAAATGTGATATTAAGAACGCCAACACCTGCAACAACAGATGTGAAACCATAAGCTAATATCACCATCTGTCTACATGTAAATGGATAAAAGAAATTAATATATATGATTCCCTAATTATATGATCAGAGTCCCCTGCATCTATTACCCAAAACCGAAAATTTAATGTAGAAGTGCATGTAGATGTGTTGTTTAATCTGGCTAAAGTCACAGTGGTAAGAGACGAATGCAATTGCGCTTCACAAAATAGCTGAAACATTTTGTACTGGCTCTACTCGTCATCACCTATTTAAATATTCTTTGATTAATAATAGTCTTCTTAGAATATCATGTATGTATGCAGTGCTTTCTCAAAATCCTCTCCTAGTGAACCATAAAACACGGACCAAAAAACTTCATGTGACCAAATCTCTTGCAATAGTTATAAATTAACTTCTTGACCAAAGGTCTTACTGTTGATATACTTCTACACCCTGAATCTGCCCCTGTCACAAATATTAATACATACACCACTTCTATCTCATTTGATGGCTCCTCCTTACTCATCCAAATATCCACATATGACTTCAAAGCCATGTTATATGGCTAAAACTGATTTCTTTCCCAAACTCTATCTTTGGATCTCATCTAATCTCTAAAAAATTTACTGAAAGATGTGAAAAGTTACTGGTAAAGAGAGTCGAGTGTTACTTTTTATGATCTGAAAGCGTGATGCAGCATATTCCAAGTGTAGATTTCTCAAGAATGCCAAGACTTACACCTGTCCTTTTGTTCCGTCATTTTCTTCTTACTTATCGTGATAATATTTACCGTGATTGTAAATAATGAAATTTAACTTCTCATGTAGCTTGTGAAAGTCAACGTAATACTAAGACATCAATTTTTCTCATTGCTAGCATTTTCAAAACAATTATGATGCATCATAAGCTTTAAAGAGATTATTCTTTTCCAAGTATAAAGTCTCTAACAGCATCCAAATTTCTTTAATAGCCTTTTGTTTAATCATAAGATCTTGAATCACATGTTCCATGAAATTCAACAACTGACTCGTTATATGAGTATCCTCTTGCTTCTAATCAGTTGCATCATCTGATAGAAGATCATCGGTTAAATTATTTATCTTTCCTCTGCCTTCAAAATAGGTCTCCATCAAGCACATCTACTACTTATTTTTATAATTGATCCAGTTAAGCTTTTTATCTGTAATCTTCATGAATATTAGTTCTAAAATCATATATGATTTAAACTCAGCCTTTGAATCCGCCATATATGCACCTCTCAACTTCCAAAGATAGTCACTAAAATTAAACATCAACACTAAACTTAATACAAAATATTAACCAAACAGCAGACGTCAAACAAATATCATACGCCAAATAATTATACCAAATCCCCGAACATCATTTAAATAGTTCTAATACAAAGAGGTAAAGTAATTTTTTATATACATATGTAATATTATAACTATATTACTTGGTTATATAATTGGGGTAAATGTCTAAAGTTTTCAAACCCATCAAGCAATAACTAGGGAGAATGGAAGAAGCTTCAAATGTGATCAGAATAGTCAAATTTGATCTTCAATGACAAGATTGAGGTCAGTTAAGCCTTCACACGGCAACCACGTCTTTAACTGCAATGACTCTTATACCATGTTAGAATTAGGGAGGAAATTCGAAAAGATCAGGAAGTAGGATGGGATTTGGAAAGATTAGGAAGTAAATTGCATGGATTTCATTCTCCCAACATTGGCTTATTTATAAATACATGATAAGATTCCTACTACGTACTTATATCACGCCCTTAACCACTCATTTTATACATTCTCCAAACCATTCATACTTATATTATTCATCGCTTAACTCCTCGTTTAATACATCTTTAAAATATACATAGCATGACAAAAGGAATATCGTAAGATATGAAAGAAAAAGGCTTGTAGGAACTTGAAGTAAAATCAAAGACCATAACACTCTCACACTTTTGTTCATGTTCTTGTTCTTCCTTGTGGATATTTGCACATTCTTTCCATGCTTTTCTTTCTTTTATACATTGATACACTAAGCCATTTCCCAGTTACGGGACATTGGTGTCTTGTCGTGTTATTGTGCTCAACATTATTTAATTTTGACCAAATGGAGTGACCTCCTAACATTGCGTTCTAGTCAAATATATGTTCATTTGGTGGTAGTATGTTTGCTTTACTATGCAGCAGACAAGTTCCTTCATACAAAGGGAATTAAGTATCTTTGCTTTTTTCCTATAGTTTCTATGACTGTTGAGATCTGTCCAATGAGCACTTACGCTCCCTTTGTTTTTTCTTATTCCATTCATGTGTGCTTGCGTGCACTAGGCTTGCTGAGTTGCTGGAGACAAGGACTTACGCATTGTCATCGATCATCATTTGCACTATCACACAAAAAGTCGGGATGGTGTGATAAGGTAGGAGTCATTGTCAAAAAGTCTATATGGAAAAGAAAAGCAAGTTTTTTCGAATAGCAGCAAGGCAGCCAAATTTTGGCTCATTATCTTCCTTACTGATTGTCCCCTCAAATGGGAACTCCAACAGTTTGTTCAAGGCATGTCCGGACCTAGCTTTTCATGGTATATCAACCTTGCCACTAAACCAGTGTTCGTTTTGTATGTGTCCAGCATAAAGCTAGTAATGGGTCTTGTAGTGGAACATAGGGAACCAAGCCAAGGACAAAAATGTACAAATGACGCACCATCAGAATATTACGCTAAAAGGAGACAGTGCAACTGGACAATATGTAGATCTCCCTTCTATTCATACAACCAGAAAGGAGTGCACACATAATACAATGAAAAGATTTGCAATAGGAATTCATTGATATTTTTGAGAAAAGGGGACAAATAGAAATGCATTCATGTCTAAAAGGGGGCCAAATGAACGGGTAATAATTATATACACAAGATTGCATTAACTTTCAAGGGCTGACCCTAGCCATGAGGTAAACAGGATGCTGATCCAATAGCACCATATATATTAATGAAACATGCCTTCTTGATATCAATATTGAGTGACCAAGCAGATCCAGGACTTCATGGTAATTCTATAAAATTCACTTTAGCTTTTTGTTCGTTTTTCCTAACAGAGGTGGGTCCTTTCTTCCCTTCAATATGGAAGAGTTCCAACCATGATTATCGTGGCACGCTGCCAACTTATGACCTTCCTAACACATGTCAATTGCCTTACCAACTCTATTCAAGTTCCTCTTGTATTTTAGATATGTTAGTAGAAAAATGAAATTTTGGACTGTAACCAAGCGGACCAAGGCCAAGAAGACATGAGTCTTTTATGAATTCTCTATTAGCCAGCTCAATGGTTCGTCATGCAAGGGGCACTGTCGGACTAGAACTCTTCGGGAACATGTAGCAGTAATTGGAAAGGCAAGGGAGTATGACATGAAAAGGAGGAAGATATCAGGGCAAGAAAAAGGAGATATGAATCGAGACTTGTTTTTGGTTAACAAGCAGAAGCTAATATCACTGAGAAGGTTTATTACAACACTGGCTAATATCCAACTGTTACCATGATATTTTACTTCACACATCTCCCTGGAGCTTCTAGTGTTCTATTCCCAGAGATGTTTAAATGGGGATTTGATGGGCTACTTTGAGATGATGAGCGTTAAGGATAATTGTGAAATCTTAAGAAGCCAACTGTTGGTATTAAAATCAAATGCATAATGCTTGACGAGGAGCAATCCATATATAAATTTATTCAATATTTTATGGCGGTGTTCAAATTACAAACAAGTCTGCGAGCACAATTTATAAAATTCATATCCAGAGCATCACCAAAACAGAGAATGGAGAGAATATTGTATTGTCAAGTAGTGCGATCATGGCTCGGTAATACTGCTAAATTTCACAAAGGCAGTCGTCTTGTAAGTTTCTCTGACATAGAAAGTGCATGCACATAACATAACATAGTAAACAAAAGTGATTGAGGAAGATAAAAGAACCTAATTTTAATAAGCTGATTGACTTTATCAGGCAATAGCAGAGGAAGAGGCAGCATCATCGTCTTTGTGCTTGATCATGCCGGAATCAACAAGAATAGGGATCTCCGCAGCAAGCCATGGGGCCAGCCCCAAGCAAAGGGCATGTGCAATCCCAAAACGAGGGCAGTTCTTGGCCCAAAGGGGTTTAAAATGAACGGTCAAACAGATCTTGCCGCCACGATACATCTGTATGCAGTTCATATTATAAATTTGAGAACTGAAAATTTGACAGAATTGAAGCAGAAGAAGGAAAAAAAATTTGATACCTTGTGAGTCTTTCCGTCGAGCTGAGGGAGCTCGATCTCCGGGGCGGTGGCGGGGTATGTGACGGGGATGTCGAACTGGAGGTTGAATTCGTAACGCCGGAGGTTGTGGACGTACCAGCAGGTGCCGGTCCAACGGGTCCCCTCCGGATTGGCCGACGAGATACGGAACCAGTCGTTGTCGTTGGATTTGTTCATCGATGTGTAGGCGATCAGTGATCGGTATTCCTCCTTCAGCCTCTGAGTCCATAAGGCGCCGTCTCTAGGGCCGGCGCGGGTCGACAGCAGCGGGATCTGAGTCAACGTCGATTTGGTACTCGGATCCCAACCCTCCATCTCTTCTCCAGAGTCTCCTTATCTCCTCCGCCTCTCCTCTTCGGCGTCGGCGTCGGCACGACAACAGCGTTTCGCCTCTTGTCTTGTTTCTTTATTGGTTTTAGGTTTTACGGCAGAATACAAGTAGTATGATACACAAGTAAATAAATCATGTATTTATCTTATCATATTACACTTATATTCTGCGATGGTCGGATCCGCTTCGCGTAGCTACGACGCAACGCAATCGAACCGTCGAGTGCGAGAATCCGATTCGCCAACGGCTTTTACCTGGCAACGACTATATACCTCAGGGATAGTAATAATGGCCTGACCCAACTAGCCCGATCCGGCCCAACCCGGTTTTGACACATCCCGACCTGTCCCGACCCGATTTTGACCCGTCCCGCAGACGGGTCGGGACAAGCTTAGGCTTTGTATGCAGCCCGCCCCGGTAAATTATAGAAGTTCTAAAAAACATTACTATTTTGATGCGGACCATGCGGTCAGTCCATAACCCATAACTCATACTATGTTCCACTGTTCTCCTAATTGAGTCAATTCTCAATTTCAAATTACCAAATATATCACAATTCTCCCAATTTTGAAATAAAAATTTTGTTTTGGATTCATAGGGATGATAGTAATGACCTGACCCGACCGGCCCGACCCGGCCCGACCCGGTTTTGTAAGAAGTTACCCGCCCCCCGAGACCCGACCGGCCCGACCCGGTTTTGTAAGAAGTTACCCGCCCCGGCCCGAGACCCGCCCTGCCTCGACCCGTAGACGGGACGGGGCAAGATTGGATAGTTAAATACCCGCCTCGCCCCGCAATATTGGCATTCCTAATATACCCTGTGATTTGATTCTCATTTTTTTTCCCAGAAAAGTATATAACTGGTGTTTATACCAAGACACTAATGTAGAAATGTGGTACCTGATCAGGTGTCAAGACACAAAAATGTTAAAAGTACAAGTCACACATGGATTTGTACTTTCTGTGCGGTCCGCCTATTTGTGGCTTACATCTGATCTAGATCAGGTGCCATCTGATTTACATGATTCCCTTATATCAATTCTGTTTAATACTCCATCTCTTACCCGTTTAAAAAATTAAAAAAAAAAGAGTGATGTTAGTTGCACCTCGGACTCTTATGCCATAATTTTATTTATAAGTTTGTCATTATCTAAATGCATAAACAAAATTACTATTTTATCCATTGGTTATATGTTTTCCCACACAAAAAATAGAAAGAAAAAAAAACCACACTGTAACTTGAGGTGACGCTTGCCTTCGGTGAAGGAGATCCTCGCATTGGCCATTATTCTGGCTTCGGTGTCCACACCACCTTCATCAACAAGGGAGAGAAAGCCCACTACGTCAAGTTCAACTGGAAGCCCACCTGCGGCGTGAAGTACTTGATGGACGATGAGGCGGTCATCGTCGGTGTCAAGAACCACAACCATGCCACCCAACATCTCTACGACTCGATTGCGGTGGGTAATTACCCAGAGTGGAATAGCAGACTTGAAAGAATAATGGGAATTGCTATTTGCAGCCTTTCCTGTGCAGCTTAGGTGGAAGGCGAAGAAGGCCTCCTTCCGGGGGGGCCTAGCCCTCCTTTTTTATAGTCTCGTGAGCTTGCTACTGCCTTTTGGCTTGGGTAGGGGGCCCGCACGAAAGAAGAAAATAGGAACTTTTTGAATCTCCGGTGGAAATTGATTTTGCTAACGAAGCGCCTTTCAATAAGCTATTAAAATGGGGAAAGGGTCTTGTAGATCAAACAATACTAAGCAAGTCTGAAATAATTGAATACAGCTCGGCTTTTTGACGCAGCTATGGAAATAGCTGCTTTGTCCCCAGTTTCTGAGACTCCGCAATAAAAGTGGCTATGGATCAGACAATCCTGGGTTTGCGTCAAAAATCTCTGATGGGTATTGTAGATCAGACAATACTAAGCAAGTCCTAACTAATTGACCCATTTGCTGAGTTCACAGACCACTTATTTACAAATTTGCCATTAAAAATATTTTGTTGAGTTCACAGACCACTTATTTACAAGTTTGCCCTACTCCTCCCCCCTCTCCCTTCGCGTCTCCGTCCCCCTTCTCCCCCGCCACCGCTGAGGACCCCATTGCCGCCCCTGCCTCCCTTCACCAGTGGAGAAGCGGACTGCTGCCACTGCTCTATTCTTTGGCTTCCTCGGCGCTGCCGTTGGATGATGCCGAGGTCTTCGGCAAGAAGGAAGAGGTGTAGCTTTTGGCTTCTCAACATCAAAGGGAACTGGCAACCAAGAAAACGAACAAAAAAGGAAGGAAATTTATGGTTTCTTGTTGAAAACAACCAGAGTTTTTTTCCGATTAATCGATCAATTACCTTATGAAAATGGAAGGTAACGTCATCGACTTCAATCACGACATCGCTGGGCAATCCAGTTGTACAAAACCAAGCTCGTGTCTCGTAACATTGCTTCTCGTCTGCCATTCCCCCCCATCTTTGATCAGTACCTTCAACAACTCATGAACTATCAGCAATTTCGATCGATTGCTCATCTACTGTAGCTCCAGCTGAGCGAAATAAATGAGCATTTTTTATTAGTGATGATTCCAAACGAGCATGGACACAGAGCATGTGTGTAGTGCATGGGCGACGAGGGGGGTCCTTTGCGGCGGTGAAGAAAGGGGACGGCGATGCGAGGGGGGGTGGGAGGGGGAGGCCTAGGGCAAACTTGTAAATAAGTGGTTTGTGAACGTAGCAAAATATTTTTAATGGCAAACTTGTAAATAAGTGGCCTTGAACTCAGGAAAAGGGTCTGTGCAAATAGCAATTCCCAAGAATATTACTGAACATTAAACAAACATAAATAAAAATAAAGAACTCACCGGGTCTGATTGTGGGATACACCTCCTCTGTGATTAATACCCAAAAGAGGGAATGTGAATGGGAATCATAGTTGACTGCTTTTGTAAGAGTCTCAACAGAGAGGAGTCAATTGAGAATGTAACGTCCCGCTTCCCAGGATACCTGGAAAGTACGAATCAGTCCTAGGTTTTTCCAGAGTAGCAAGTGTTACGACGGTAGAAAAGAAAGAAATATAATAGAGCCCGCAGGCCACTACGTACTGCTGGGGTAGTACTTGTAATGTTCCCACATACTTCACACAGAACACACCACATCATAGTGAAATTCACAGAAACCAGCCAACAGCCACAGAAGGAACAGAGGACAAATCAGGAGCATTATCTTCTATGATACAATCATAATCATGTACGTCTCTATGTCCAATATATATACAACACCACAACTCTCCCAAAATAAAACCCAAAAGTACATGGTCTCTCGCCTCTCATCGTGTATCCCAAGGTACAATCCCTCTCTTTCTCTTCACACCCGTCTCCTCCTCCTAGTCCAACTCCTGCTCCAAGCCACCCGAAAAGCCACAGGATGGGACACGTCACAGCGTGACCCAATAGGAAACCCAACTCGGGCAGAAAGTAAATATTAATTTAGAATGTTGTTTTTAGTCACAAAACAGTACATGGCACGAAAAGAACCATAGTTATAGTAGACAATGGAAAGAACAATAAAAACACACATTGAAGATCTTTGGAAACCTGGGCATATCGTTAGATATGAAGAACTAGACTCCACCACAAGGTGGGGCGATAAGGAGCACCCGCCAGTGGTACACGAGCACTGTTTCCTTAGCGGGGCCTTTCACTCCACCCATTCCCCCGCATCGGGGTGCAAGTGATGAAAACTCTATAATGTCACCACTCATCGCACTCGAAATTGAGCAAGGTACGACAATCACCATAAGTACCCGAAACTAAGCAAGGTACATCACATCATAACACATAGTCCAGCCCTCATACCCTACTAGTACCCAGTTCTCCCCCAACCCCTTTCTAGGGTGCTCACCTGCCATATGGCAGACCGAGACATCACTATTCTTTATTAGCATTTAAGTTAAGTAACCGAGCATACAACATTAAGGAAATTGTATTAAACTATATTAAGGTAACATGGTGACATAAAGGTGACATTAAAGAAACAATAATGCTAGCATATTAAAATTGCATTTAAATTAAGAGACTAATATGCAACATGAACATAACTTCATTCTCCATGCAACATATACCATTCTCCATTAACATTTACCATTCTCCAAAACATAAACATAACTTCATTGAGGATATTCTTGCAACATGAATCATTTTCCATGAAACATCATTAACCATCATCCATGCAACATTTAGATACAAGCTTAAGCAATTCTACATCAAGAATATAACATTAAAAGCTACTAACTTTAACTTAAATACAAGCTTAAAAGCTGCCAACATTAAAATTTTACATTGAGAATACCACATTTGATACAAGCTTATGTCTACATTAAAAGGCTACTAACTTTAACCAAAGTTACACAAAAAGGCAACCAACTTTAACTTAAGAATGCAATCTTTTAGAATTACACAAAAGTTTATTTCCAACAACTATCTTTAACCAAGGATGCATGGAAATATATCAAGATGATATCAAAGATGCTAACTTTAGTTTAAGAGAGCTATGAAAGATGTCACCTTTTGCACAAATGAGACACATTAATTAATAAAGTGGCTTGCTTTCACTTTGATCTCCACTAAAAATGCCAACTTTCTAACTATTTAGTGTTGCAAATACAACAAGAAGTCTAAATTTGTATTTAGTGCACACGTAGGGGATCCTACCTTGATCCAAGTGGAATGAAGTGTTCTCCTCTTTCTCCTTCCTCTTTCTCTTCTCCTCCGTTCTTTACCTCTACCTCTTTTCCTTCGATTTTCCTTCTCTTTCTCTTTTTTGTGTTTTTTTTGTTTATGTGTGTAATTCGGCCCTAATGGAAGAGGAGAAAGAGAAAATGAAAAATACAAATAAAAAAAGAAAAATAATGTAGAAGAAGAATGTAGAAGAAGAAAGAAATAATTAAATAAAAGATCTCTTCTAAAAATCCCCTCATTTACAAGTTTGCCATGGCACAAGGATCCTTATTAAATACCCTTCAACTTGGTGTTGTAATTACAAAGATGCCATTACACAAGGTCTCTTCATAATTGCCCTCCATCTTTGTGTTAGACTTACAAGGATGCCATTACATAATGCTTCTTAATAAAAGCCCTCTAACTTGGTGTATAATTACACGGTTGCCACTTGTATGAAATGGAAATGAAATTACACATACTCTTGGGTGCTTAATTACCTCTCATGACATCCCAATATAAATCACAAGTGACCCCATCCCTTTCTACGCTTAACCAATATTCATATGCATACTACATAGTGTGTCTCCCTTAGGGGCATTACAGAGAACTGAGGTGTTGGCCGTCGACGACCATGAGCAAGCTGAGCATTTGAACGAAGTAGCCGTTGGGGAAGGATGCGAGAACTTAAAGGAGGAAGCAGAGCCATTGGATCATTCTACGGAAGCGCATCTATCGTCGGAAGGGTTATAATCTCAACCGTTCGGTCCTTAAGTGAAACAATCCTAACCGTTCACAGACAACGGTTAGAGCTGCACAGTGATTCCTAACAGTTTGAAGAGCGCTTCGCCCATAACCTTCAACTATCACAGTTTCATGCCGTATTGAGACCTATACGTGTATCCTACCATATATGTGGCATATTCATATTTATGGTTGTGTATGTATGCATGGGATCGTGGTGTGTGCGATGTGTGGTGATATATGGTTGTACATTATAGTAAGGTGTAGCCTATGGATATTTAATTGTGTTGGTGTATATCTATGGATATTTAATTGTGTTGATGTATATCAAGTAGTACATGTTGGTGTGCCTTAGTATATGGCCTGTAGACAAATGTGTGTGGATAGTGTGTATGTGTGTATATGTTGTGCGTCCTATGTTTGTATGCATGCACTAGTGTGTATATCTATCACAACCCGCTTCCCATTATACTTGGGAGCGAGGAGGCGAGCAGGTCCGCATGTGCTTAAAGCAAAGAAGAAGTACTTTTTTCTATTTCTTCTTTAACTTAAGCACAATAAGCGTTGTTTAGCAAAGCAAGTCCCTGCACGCGAATTTCACAGAATCGGCATAAATAGTCATCACACTTTTAATTCCAGCGTTTTTAAAACAAAGTACACAAAGTAATTAAGGCCTAGCATGGTCGTACAATTTGCTGAAAGTAAACACACCTGAAAAGCAACAAGTACAACTAATAAAACTGAAATAAAAACAGCACGCTCTAGTCTTCAGCAGGGAGGATCTCAGCGTCCTCGTAACTCTGATCAGTGGGGTCCACCTCTAAGACAGGATCCTCAAAAACATGGTCCTCGATGTACTCTGTCTCTGAACCTAACATATATTTCATAAATTCATTTGAAATATACGCCAGCGATTGCTCGGCAAGATTTTTAAAGTAATGGAATAAGGAATTAACTTGGGAAAGAAACAAAAGAGTGTTAGTACACATTTATGCGTAAACGAAAGCGTAAATTAAAATATGAGCATGCTGAAAGTTGACATATGATTTGCATTTCAATAAGGTAAAAGTGGTTGCAAGTTGAGTATTTTCATTTTTCTGTGTTAGTGACTAAGTCCATGTCCGGGTAATATAATGTTCTTGATGCACCCTATCATCAGGGGTTTAC
Source organism: Scilla litardierei (assembly GCA_030789695.1). Taxonomy (NCBI): domain Eukaryota; kingdom Viridiplantae; phylum Streptophyta; class Magnoliopsida; order Asparagales; family Asparagaceae; genus Scilla; species Scilla litardierei. The sequence continues at coordinate 329,673 of CM061138.1, read as the reverse complement.
CGTGACGCTTCTTGCCATCCCTAACCTGGAAAATAGCCAAGATGTTTGCCTCCATTAGTGTGGTATGGAGGTAGCCGTAAGGTGGTTAAGCTACATATATGAACCCTGCTACGATGGACCAACCCCACCCAAAGTGTACTGTTTAGTTATTGACTAATCTTCATCCTATCTGTATTCGATGGTTTTACATATGTGCCTCGGTGGCCCAACATCACATATTATTAAGGGTGACACATATAATGGTATGAACAAGAAATGAAGCATTTTATGGGTGTTTTAACATAGCAGAAGCAGGTTTCACGAATAAGTTTACATGGTGACGTGATGAGTTACAACATCAAATGTTACCAAAAGTTGACACAATAATTTATATTATAAGAGAATCATTTTCAGAGGTTACATGTAATTTTTCTAGATTTTTAAACCAATAATACGAATTTATTGGGATTTAAAAAACAGTAATGTCATTTATTGGAAATTAGAAAATACGATCTCTAAACTTGTAAAATTGATATCTTCCAATCTAAACGTTGGATTTTTATGTTCTTGCTATCCAAATTTTCCTCTCGACGAGTAATTTCAGATTTCGTAGGGTTCAGTATATCGTTTACGTGAAAATCATTAGAAACGATTTATTTTGACGTTTAGCAATAAATACGGATAGCTTTAAAAATTCATAGAAAATAGGGTAATTGTCTGATTGGAGCGATCTTAGTATCCATGTGATCGTATGAAAGGTGCGAATATTTCTGCGTCATTAGATTTTTCATATTAACCTAAATGTGATTTAGCAATAAAAAAATATTATCGCTTTCTTTTATATATATATATATATATATATATATATATATATATAGGGCAATCTTCCATTGCGAAAAAATGGTGCGAAAGCCCGTGCGAAAACATTTTTTTTATTTTTTTGAAATTTTTTTTTCAAAAATTCTTTTTTTGATGTTTAATCCATACAATTATATACCCCAGGGAAAATAATGGGTGAACCCGTTGGGGATTAGAGCACCCATCCACCCGTTACAAATTTAACGGTCTCAAAACGTGCGAATTTGATGAAATGCCTTGATCGAAGGCCAAATGACATTATTTCTCAACCATTATTTTTTGAGGGGGGTATAACAACATATAATGAGGGTGGAAAAAAGAATTTTTGAAAAAAAAAATTTCAAAAAAAAGATAAAAACATTTTCGCACCGTGCGAAATGTTCTCACATGAAGATTTTCCTATATATATATATATATATATATATATATATATATATATATATATATATATATATATATATATATATATATATATATATATATATATATATATATATATATATATATATATATATATATACTGTTTACACTATATAACCTAATGTGTGTTTTATAAAACAAGTGCGTGTATAAAAAAATACTTACCCTCGTGGTTCTTGTAGGTGACGCTGCCTTGGGCTTACCGCGGGAGAGTTGAGCGGCATAGGGAAGGGAGAGAGAGCGTAAGCTGGGTTCAGCTGCTTTGAAAATGAGTGGAGGATTGGGGAGGGTTTAGGTGTTTAAATAGGATTAATTAACCACAATTAATTAGACATTAAAGATGGTGGGGGTGCTATTGACTAAGTTAGCAAAATTTAAAACATGTTAAGCAAGAATTTGAAACATGAATGGGGTGGTTGCCGACAGATTGGGTAAAGGGAAGTATATTAAAATAGTTAACATGGTAATTAGGTAGGTAAAAACGTAATTAGCAAAAACAGGTATAATAATAATATACGGAAATTACTATTTTGCCCTTGAAAATAAACATGTCCGAAAAATTACGAAAGAAATACCACAGGTTCGTATCGTCACCAGCATCATGAAAATGAAGTCCATTTTCAGATTTGGGCGATGAAAAAAACAGAAAAAAAATAATTTACTTATTTTGAACTCGATTGAAATCGTCTTTGTTACGGAAATATGCGTATAACGAAAACAGGCCGTTACAATATCCCTAAATGGATATGGGTGTGCATATTTTTGTGTGTATATGGTTGTATGGGAAAGTGTAGAGTGTAACTATATGGCAATGGTTGTGTAATATGATTGTCTTTGCGTATGTCTTAGCTGTATAGACACATATGTATGGGGTTATTTGGTTGACTATATAATGCACTGAAATTAATATACAAAAACAATTAAAGAAAGATGACTATAGTTTCTGTAAATATATTTATACACCTCAAGTATATGAAAAGAAACCCCCAGGGTAATAAAGAAACAAAAACCTAGATATCAAAAAGATACATGTAAGAAAAAATATTTCTTTAGAAAATCAAGAGCGAAGAAACCCTACTTGGATAAAGAAAAACATGTTAGAAAGTTTGAACCAAAAAGAACATACAAGAATAAATTAACCGGCTATGCCTGCAGACAAGATGATCATTTAAGCACTACATGTCCCTCTAGGATAAATAAACATGACAAAAATAGTACACTAATTGAATGTAAGAGAATATATACTTATGGTAGATGAATACTTGTCAGATTCAGAATCCATTTATAGTATCGTAAGTATAGAACACAAAGATAAAAATAACACGGACACTGACAGTGAGGACGAAGATAGCCTCATTGCACAGTTCTCAGGACAATTAGATCTCTTATACACTTTAGTTGACATAGCATTAGTAGACATAGCCTGTGAACATGAATGGATACATTGTAAAGGATCAGATAATATTTCATGTATACATTGTAATAAGTTTCCTAGCATAAAAAACAGATACCAATGTAAGACATGCTACAAAGAAATATGTATAAATGCATAACCCAGTATGGTATAACCCCTCCACAACAACAACAAGAGGTTACAAACAAAATCGATAAGAACAAACTAACCATTATAGAAAAAAGGTTAGAAGTAATGGAACTACAACTACAAAATCTAGAGCTTCAATTAACTCGGCTACAAATTAGAGATACACCAGCCCAACCTGATCCTGACCCATCAATAGAATGTAGAAACTCAAGATCTAGATTAATCATTAAGCAAGACCATGCAAATAATAATCTAGAAGTATAACATGCGGAATCTTAAATCATTGACCTACTCGGATTTAGTGGAAGCGTACCTGAGTCCATCGCTAATAATCTGAAAGATCCTGACGATAGCACAGCGGACGATCTTCCAGGATAGCACGAATCAACCGTTTGGAGAATCCCTTTAGACTTCTCCCGGTTTCTCTCCTAGCGACGGGACGTAGAAAAGACGGCTCAACTTTGTTCGTGTATTCCGGGGACCATGACCGCTAATATTTATAGGCTAGCCTCCATAGCCTAGGGTTTCCAACTCGGCCCATCAACGAGTTGAAGCCCAATAGTCTCCACACATAAAGGTCCCACAACCTGTTTAACTCATTTAGCCCATTTAATTAATTAAAACCATATCACTAATATATTGGGCTTAATATGACAGCGTAGCACTTATATAATTATTCACCGCATATTAGCCCAACGTTGGATTAAGATCCAACTTGTTGGATAAGTTCCAACAATCTCCCACTTGGGCTATATGCTTAAACTTTATAATTATATTTCATAGTGCATACAACCAAATAAGATCTTGACTTACTGTCATTTCTTTAATGAGTTAAGAACAATCCGGTCCATCAATTATATTAGCAAGGGATCAAAGAGATCTTCGCCGCAGCAATTCCAGCTCGACCCATCAGTGGTCACCGTGCTAATACAAAAGAATGACATGGATTATGAAGTGGATGTGTAGCGTGGAAATTACATGTAATGTGATCTAACATGTATATTTCCAACTGATCCTCCTTAACCTTAGTGAGATTATAAACAAAACAAAATCGGAGTGAAGCCGAACTGACACCAAAAACTTTATTTCTGATCAGAAAATAACCTCAAGCTTAAGCTGGAGACTTAATTTTGTCTATCATATGAGCACCCAAAAGAACAAGCTCCCACAAAACTGAATGTTCTTAATGAAATGACATCCATATGAGTAGCTAGCTCATAAAACCTTTTGGATGACATTTCCTTATTATAACGGATCCGTAATTACATGGTTTGTTCCGATGTGCTCATTAGACAATTATACACTCCTATTAATCAACAATCTAGGAACTTGATCTCTGAATATCTAAACTTTGTCGAGTTCCTGTTGTTGCTTAAATATAAAACTGCAGACTTCATTGTCACTAAATAAACTGTGTGGTGTCTCAACACCATCCCTAATTTGCAGCATAGTGACAAAATATGCAGATATATTTCATGATTTGGATGTCACATAATATGATATGAAATCTAAAGCCATGTTAGAAGAGACTATATAAAGGGACCATTTAGATCTCTTCTAGTAGATGGCACCTAACATAGATTTTCATACATTCTTTGCATCCAATAAATGATCAGAGTCAGTATACCAAAATGATCTCAAACTCTTTTGACTACTGATCCTTGAACATGTAACCCTTTTGTTCTCCATAAATATCGTAAGACACATTTGGCTGCTGTCAAATGGTCAACTCCTGAACTTAACAATCTGCCCAACACACCTGTAATATATGCAATAACCAAATGCATATAAAACTGAGCATACTTTAAACTCCCTATTGGTGAGATATAGGAAATCTTCTGAAGATTATTCTCAGGGCAATTATTGAGACTAAACTTGTCTCCCACAGAACTTAGCATTCATTACCACATAGATATTATATAAATTACATGCTCCCACAGAACTTAGATAACATCATTAAATATCATCTCAAAACCGAACGAGGTGATCACTTAATGAAATTTAATGTATCAGTAACGATATTGAAATGCTCTACTAATGCCATTATAAACCTTATAGAGTCTTTCATGAAAAGCCCAATAGAAAGTCTCTTTACACATTAATGCATTCTTTTCCGTATAAAGTCTTTGAGTGATACGCTTTAAATATTTTCTTAATACCCTTTTGAATTCCCTTTTGATTGTAAAAGACTATTTACAATCAATAGGTTTCAAAACCTTATGGCAATGAGAAAAGATTTTAAGTATCATTAAAAGACTTTCTTAATTAATGAATTAATCCATTTTAGAGATGTAGAACTTTTATGACTTGATGTAAGTCGAACTTCCATCATCCTAATGTCAACAGGGAGTTTGTCATCTCTTCAATGGATTTCCTGAATGGCAATTAGTGCTTTGAGAGTGCTAGAGTTTGTCCTTATGAACAATTTCCCAAGTAGGAGTAAATGCAACATTATCTTGAATTTATTGTGTCTTGAACAATGTCAGGAATACCATCCCGAACAATGCCAACAACACCTGTGTGGATATAATCCTCTTCAAGAGTAATGTCACCAACTAAATTTCCCCCCTCAAACTCAGCATCCTCAAATAGGTGTGCATTTCCTAATTCGTTAATTAACTTAATAGTGGGATTATGTAAAATCATACAAAAATAATATCAACTTTAAAACTATTCAACAAAATTAGAAAATCATTAGCATTATGTCCTATTACTTTATTAGGCTTATAAAGCCTTACTTTAGTTGGACATATCCAAACATGCAATTGATTTATTTGTTGAAACTTTATTAAGGATATAAGCTGCAATCAAAATATAACTGACTTTTAAACTGTTAATTCTTTCATTACAACACATGTACTTAAACTGCAGGAATCTTAAAAATAAAGCAACATTTCCAAATAAATGAAGATTATAATGATCTTTTAAAGAACTAGAATAAACTAATTTTGAATTAAGTGACAACCAACTTTTCCATTCAAAATTGAACACTTATAACCAAATTTGTTCAAAATAGAAATGGAAATCCAAATTCCGTTAAAAACGGTACATAATATTCTCATAAAATTCAAATACAATCTAGCATTTAAAAGAAATAATCTAAATTTAATTTGCTTCTACTTGAACCATCTTGTCATTGCCCATATCGATGTATCTTTCACCATCATTTGGCTCTTGGCATCTTAGGCAATCCTGCATAGACACAATGATGTGAATGGTTATACCAAATCTTTCCATCACGTGCCTATAAGTACCAAAGGTTGCATGAAAAGATATTAACTTAGAATCAAACCGAATTAAAGAAACATACCCTTTTTAGCACACCAAGCGTAATAATTTGAGCAATTCTTCTTTACATGCCCTTCAGCTCCACAGAAGAAACAACCATGACCTTCTGAACTTTTCAGTTCCATTTGTTGTTTCTTTTGAGAAGCTGTATCTGCAGCTTCAGTATCCTTCTTCCTTTTGTTGAAGGTGGATGGCAAAAGAGGGCTTTCTGTCATTTCTTGCTCAAGCCTTTCATCTTCCTTTACACAGTTTGAGATGAGCTCATCCAGAGACCAAGTCTCATCCTTCAGATTGTAGCTCATCTTAAACTGGTCAAACTGAGATGGAAGAGATTCATAACAAAATGCACTAGCAGAGCCTCAGAGAGGTCTAGCTCAAGTGCTTTCAACCTTGAAGCAATATCAGACATCTTCATTATATGCTCTCTGATGTTTCCTTTACCTTCATATTTCATTGAAGATAGGTTTGTCAAGAGTGTATTAATTTCACCCTTTTCATTCTTGACAAACTTCTTTTCAAGCTCAATAAGGAACCATTTAGATGTGGAAATTTTCTCTGAAAGAGAACCCCTGAGATATTCTGGAATGGCATTCTTTATAAGCATTAGGCTCATGCGATTTGATCTCTTCCACTCCTCCATCTCCCTCTGTTCAACAGAGGTACTCTCATCAGTGAGTGGTGGAGGACAATGAGTCCTTAATGCCAGATCAAGATCCATGACTCCGAGGATTATCAAAAGATTCTCCTTCCATGCCTTGAAGTTAGTGCCATTAAGGACTGGAATTGATTTTAGGTTGGCAGAAAAATTTTCAGGAATATTAGCTGAAAAGAGAACAAGAAAACAATTTATAACATGTTCATATGAGTATTAAATACAACAATAAATTCAAATGAATGCTATTTTCCCATCTCAAGACATCCCCCACTAGTCCAATATTTATCTTTGGATAATCTATTGACTAGTCACTGACATCTTGTTGTAGCAATCAGACGATGACAATAATAACATGCCAAAAATAAAACTTCCTTTGTGCCGAATTAAATTTGCATGCATTGAACTCACTAATCATCACATTGTCTATTGCCACAGGTGCGCATGAAATGGTAGAGAACGGTAATCTTCCTTTGGGCCGATTTAGCATTCTTACGCAAATCACGGGCACATTAGATTCTTTTTATATTCATGAAATGAAATAATGCAAATCAACAGAGCCCACTTTGGCGAGGTGATGATCGCACGAAATCATTTCAAAAAATATATACCTTTGCAGAATTTGAATCTAAGTCGCAATTTAATACATGAATATACTTTAAGTGGAGATATTCAAGTCCACTTTTCTTCAAAATCAAATTTAAGGCAACCAAAATTTTCATACAAAAGTATGTATTCAACTTGTTATATTTCGAGATTAGAACTGATCTTCACAAGAAAACCCACTTTGGTGAGTTGATGATATAATCATTCTATATTCGAAATATATAATTTATTGTGCCAAAAATTTAAATTGAAACTAAACCAAATTTAACAAAAAATGATTACACCAAGTGGAAATATATATAAGAACCTTTTATTCCACTTTTCTAATCATTTATATTGAGTTAAATAAAATCCATAACTTCAACACAAATTTTCTTCTTCAGAAAGGGGTATATATGTATACTAATGTGTATATGAACATACATTGTAAAGTTATATATATAAATATACACCCTATCCCATTTTAGATATAACTTTAAATGTGTCAAAATTCCTTAAGGCCATTTGCTTGATGGTTAGTGCACAAAAAATTCTTTAAGGCCTTTTAAACTGATTCTTGAGGAGAAATATGTGTTAACCCCTTTATTTGCTCCTGAAGAAAACACTTGAATTTTGTGTTTTAATTTAAATCTAATTTTAGGCAAACTGAATTTTCATACCAACGTATGAAGTCAACTTGTTATATACCGAAGTATATATATATATGGTTTTAAGCCTTAAACTTAGAATTTAAATTTATTTTGCACATTTAACACAAAATTTTATCTTTGAGGAGGAATATATAAAAGTCTTATTTCCTCCTTCAATCCAAATTAAATTCAATTTTGGACAACCAATCATACGGTAGTATGTATTTTACCGTTTATGTTACGAAATAATAATAATTTAACAGTAATGCCCACTTTGGTGGGATCCCGTAATAATTAAAATTATTTTGAAACATATAATCTAATGTGCCCAAAAGTTGAATTCAAATGAAACTGAACTTAAATGTAAATATACAGGAAAGCCTTTTATTTACTCTTTCGATCCGTTTAAAATTCATCCAGGCAACTGATCATATTCTAATCTGTTTACATTCCGAAATAATAACAATTTTAATAGTAGAACCCACTTTGGTTGAATTTTACAAAAAATTGGAATTATTTCAAAAAAAATGTATATATGACTGAATTTTGCCTAAAGAATTAAAATTGGAATGAACTTAAATTTAACACACAAAATTGGGTCTACAGGAAATATATATACACAACCATTTATTTCCTCCCTTTTAATGAATTTAAATTCAAGATTTTTTAGGCACCAAATTTACATACAAAGTATGTCCGTAACTTTTTATATATCGAAATAAGAGTAATCGCCACGATAAAGCCCACTTTGGTGGGGATTTGATTTAATTACAATCATTATATATATATATATATATATATATATATATATATATATATATATATCTATATATATGTCCACTTATTTCCTCTTTCATTAGTGTTAAAATAAATCCAAAACAACCCTAAATTTGTGTCCAAATGACCCAAAAATTGGGTCCAAAATTAGCCATGTGCCCAAAAAAAACTGTTTTGCAATAAGCCCAAAAGAAGGCTAAAAACTGTTTTGCAATAATAGGCCCAAAAACACCCAAACAAGGCCCAAAACAGGCCCAGCCCAATCCTCCCCAAAAAAGTCCTTTTTTTAGGGTTAGGGTTTTCTGATTGGGGGGCGACGGCCGCCGCCGCCGCCCCCATCTTTGCTGTCAGGTGCCGGCAGGGGGGCGGCGCCCGTTTCTCCGGCGGGGGGGGGGGGGGGGGGGGGTGCGGCTGGGCGCCGCGCCCCCTCAAGGTGCGACGGGGGCGGCAGGGATGCCGCCCCCTTGCAGATCCACGGCAGGCACCTGATGGGGCCTGCTCTATTCAGTCGGGGGGCGGCTGGGCCACCGCCCCCCCTGCGATCCCAACGGGGGCGGCGGAGGCCGCCCCCTCTGATGCTGAGGGGGGCGGCTTCCACCGCTCCCTCTGATTCCGATGGGGGCGGCGGAAGCCGCCCCCTCCGACGCTTACGGGGGCGGCTTCGGCCGCCCCCGCTGATCTCGACGGGGGCGGCGGAAGCCGCCCCCCTTTGTCACCGACGGGGGCGGATTCCGCCGCCCCCTTTGATCTCGACGGGGGCGGCGGAAGCCGCCGCCCTCGTCGCCGACGGGGGCGGATTCCGCCGCCCCCTCCTTTCCCCTTTTGCGATTCATCCTACAGGGGCGGCTTTGCCGCCCCTTTCTTGTTCTGTGTCGACGCCGACGTGGCCGGCGCCGATCTTCCGATGGGGGCGGCCCTGCCGCCCCTCTTTTGCTGTGTCGGGCGGCGGCCGACGGGCCGCCCCCGATCTAGGGTTTGATAAAAAAACATTTTTTTAAAAAACAGGAAAAATCAATCAAAAAACCCCAATTTTCATAGATCTGAAACGTATAACTGATAAAAATCTAATTTATCAGATTCGAAACTTAAGACAGATTAAAAATCTGATTTTTTTAATCAGATCTACTACGAGCAGTCAAAAAATTTAAGATCCAAGCATGGTGGCTCTGATACCACTTGTAGAAACTCAAGATCTAGATTAATCATTAAGCAAGACCATGCAAATAATAATCTAGATGTGTAACATGCGGAATCTTAAATCATTGACCTACTCGGATTTAGCGGAAGCGTACCTGAGTCCATCGCTAATAATCTGAAAGATCCTGACGATAGCACAGCGGACGATCTTCCAGAATAGCACGAATCAACTGTTTGGAGAATCCCTTTAGACTTCTCCCGGTTTCTCTCCTAACGACGGGACATAGAAAAGACGGCTCAACTTTGTTCGTGTATTCCGGGGACCATGACCGCTAATATTTATAGGCTAGCCTCCATAGCCCTAGGGTTTCCAACTCGGCCCATCAACGAGTTGAAGCCCAATAGTCTCTACACATAAAGGCCCCACAACCTGTTTAACTCATTTAGCCCATTTAATTAATTAAAACCAGATCACTAATATATTGGGTTTAATATGACAGCATAGCACTTATATAATTATTCACCGCATATTAGCCCAACGTTGGATTAAGATCCAACTTGTTGGATAAGTTCCAACATAGAACTCTTTAACGAAATTACAACCGTTACTCCTGTCCAATGTAATAAAGGGACAGACCTCAGAAGTATAATAGTTCTAGTCAGAATTACATGCAGAAAATTCGAAATCATATGCACTGCATTAATAGACACTGGGTGTACTGCAAATTACTTAAAAACCTCATTAGTACCAGAAGAAGTTATTACACCCTCTAAAACGGTCCTCATAGCTCAACAAATGGATGGAACTCGGAGTAGATGTAATACAGTTCTCCTTCCCAGAGAAACACGTATTAGTTTTAAAGATAATTGTTTAGACTTTCCTCCACCATATAAGATATACCCCATCTACGTTCGACCATTAAATCTAGATTATGATTGTATTCTCGGATTAGACTTCTTCCTAGCCGTTAAAGGTGTCCTCATGATCTCTTCTGAGTTTATTCAAATCTTCAAACAAACCGTTCACTCCCCATTCAAACCTTCCTCACTGAACCCTTTTTTCCTCCCTCAGAGTTTCCCCGGAAGCGTTGTGACCCTTAGATAAAATTACACCTGATAAAATTACACCTAAGCTACCTAAGGCAAACCCTCAGAATCCCTCACCTCCAGTTTCTATACCGCTACCATTAGAAACACAAAAAAAACGTAAAATTGATAATCCTACCGAAACATGTAATTGCCCAGTAAAAGGTTCATTCAAAAAATAAAAGTTTAATAGACTTAATAGATGACAATGAATGGATAGAAACTGAACTATAAAACAATGAACTTCCATGCACAGAAAGCTTCGAAGACATTGATTTAGGAGACTATTATGAAAACATACTAATTGTTAATGATAAAATAGAAGAATATCCTATTAGTTTTATTAACATAACAAAAATATACAATTTAATTTCCCAGACTACCCAAGAAGAGTTAGATCAATTAATAAGCAAGCTAGAGAAAGAAGAAATAATTGGTGAAAACCCGATAAAATTCTGGGAAAAAGACAAGACTTACTGTAGATTAGATATCAAAAACCCTGAATATCGAATAAAAACAGCCCATATAGAAGCAACAAATAAAGACCTAGAAGACTTCCAAATGCATATTAAAGAACTCTTAAAATTAGGAGTAATTCAAAAATCAGAATCACCTCATAGGTCAGCAGCGTTTATAATCAGAAATCATGTAGAACAAATAAGAGGAAAAAGTAGAATTGTAATAAACAATAAACGTCTAAATGACAATACAATTGACGATGCATACACAATTCCATATAAATCACAGTTAATAAATGGAATACAAAATAGCAAAATATTTAGTAAATTCGACTGTAAGTTAGGATTTTGGCAAGTCAAAATGCATCCAAAAAGTACACCATGGACAACATTTACATGCCCCTTAGGACACTTTGAATGGCTAGTAATGCCATTTGGATTAAAAAACGCACCCGCTATTTTTCAGAGAAAAATGGATACCATCTTCTTACAACATAGAAAATTTGTCCTTGTATATGTAGACGATGTCCTAGTATTTTCTAAAAATAAGCAAGAATATAGAGGTCACTTATAGATAGTTTTATCTGAATTTCTTAGACATGGACTAGTAATTAGTAAAAAGAAAATCCATTTGTTTAAAGAAAAAAATTGAATTCTTATGAGCAATTTTAGGACAAGAAACAATACAACTACAACCACATATAAGTCAAAAAATATTAGAATTCGAAGAAATAAGAGACTTAAAAACATTACAAAAATTCTTAGGACTATTAAATTACGCAAGGCCTTTTATCAAAAACATAGGAAGAATTTTAGGTCCTTTATACGCCAAAACTACTCCAACAGAGAAGATAAAAAACTAGTAGAAACGGCTAAACAATTAGTAAAAAACCTTCCCCCATTAACGCTACCATTAGATACAGATTATCTAATTATAGAAACAGATGGAAGTGCACTTGGTTGGGGAGCAGTGCTACTTAGCAAACCCAATAAATATAGTCCAAAAACATCAGACAAAATCTGTAGATATGCCAGTGGAAAATTTAAAGAAAAAGGAAACATCTCTAGTATAGACGCAGAATTACTAGCCATAATATATGCGTTTAATAATTTTAGATTATTTATTCTAAATAAACCAGAGTTTCTAGTAAGAACAGATTGTGAAGCAATAGTAAAATTTTATAACAAAATGCAAGAAAAAAGATCTAGCACGAGAAGATGGCTAAATTTCTTAGATAGAATAGTGGACCATGGTCTTCACGTTACATTTGAGCATATTAAAGGAAAAGACAATAATATAGCAGATATGTTATCTAGACTCCTAATAAAACCTTCTTGAAATACAGGAAACTATGAGACCAATCAGACCGCCAGATCAGAACCAGAAAAGGCTATACATACCACCGAGTATCTGGTTTGATAGCACAGAACTGCAAATATTCAGAGGTAGTAATCTAGTCTTTAAGCTCCTAGATAGTACAATGGGAAATTAAGTTCAGAACAATTATGTATAATAGACAATTTACGGTTCGCTGCTAACAAAGAACAAAAAGATAGGAAGTATCTGATAGCATGCCTTAACGCCCTCTGTCATGAATTTACTAGAGGAAGTTTTAAGAATTACAAATTTTACTTAGTATCAAAGGGTAAAATCTCGAGAATATACCACACATGGGGCCAAGTAATAGAACAAATAACCGACTTTCCTACTTCAGTTTTTAAAGGTTTTAATAATCTTCAAGAAGCTTTAGATACTGCTAGGGGCCTATTCAGACCAAACGTTTTTATAGCTTCATCCCTTAGAAATTATCAAGAACCTTTGAATTATTCAGTTCTTCATGATCCTGATCCGTATCATCCTGTTCTTTGTACACACTGCGAAGCAATGGCTACAACAGTTCGTAGATTAAAGGAGAAAATTCAGAATCTAGAGTATACCCTAGAAGCTCTAAAAAGACTAACTTTGAGCTTGAACAAAGACTTTTTCAGAAGAATACTCAGAATGTCTCAAGCAAAGAAAAGAGTCATGCTCTCTCTACAGCATCAGAGCAGTTAGTAACTCCGAATACTAAAGATAAAAACTTCGGAGCTAGCCCGTCGACACAGCAGACGGTAAAGGCGAGACAAGTCCTGTTATGGGTGAGTGTCACGCCCCGCTTCCCATTGTACTTGGGGGCGAGGACGCGACGAAGGTCCGCATGTGCTTAAAACAAGGAGGAGGTACTTTTTCTTTTCTCTCCTCCTTAGTTTAAGCACATTACGCGTCTGTGTGATAACATCATGCAGGTTCTTGCATGCGACTCAAACAACACAGATAATATTTTATTACAATCTCAAATCTCAAAATGTTTTACAACAATGAAAGAAGCAAAAGTGAAAGGGTCTAAAACCCATACAGATATTGAAAGAGATAACAATGTACAAAAATGATGCGAAGGTACATCACTCCTCAGCGAAGGAACTTAGCGGCAAGGCACTCCTTATCAACCTGCTTAATCTCTAAGCATACTCCTCTGCAAACCTGTCTAATACCTGACGTATATTTCACAAGACAAGAAATATATGTCAGCGAGGGTCGCTCGGCAAGATTTAAAGAGGATAAAAAGAAACTTGACCCTCGGCAAGGTTTTCGAAATCATTAACAAAGCAAGGTAAGTGGCAAGATATGATTTCAATAGCTAAAACATGGCAACATAAGGAAAATATAAGCAAGTCAAACGTAGTGTACCAGTAGCAGCATGACAAGTGTATTGTGTACAGCAAATAACGTGGCAAGTGTAGTGTGTACAGCAAATAGCGTTACAAGTGTAGTGCGTACAGCAAATCGCATCGCAATTTAGACAAGATATCTGATATATATGAATTTTAAATGCATTAATAATTTAAGAAAAAGTGACTGCAACAATTTAACAAATAACAATTTATAGAAACGGAAGCGGACAATCCTAGCATGCAGTTCTAGACAGTTGCAAGTTTAAGGTTAAGATTTCTCCGAGTTCAATAGCATTTCAATTTCAAGATGACCAAGTTAGCGTTTCAAGTTTTTCATGTCAAGTGTTAGCATTCTAATCTAGGGTTCACGCCTGTAGGTCGTGATGAGAAGGTCTTCCTCTCACGGGGGCTTACCGTGATTGACGCTAACCCACCGCGTGCGGGTGGTGCTCTTGAGGAGAGTACCTTTCATACGCCTAGTGGCCGCTCAACCCTAACCCCACCCAAAAGTTTGACGGAACATGAGCCAGCCTAATCGATTACACGAGTTCACAAATGCTAAACCACCATATACTGGAACACGAGCCAGACTAGTCATCATGTGACCCTACTGGAACACGAGCCAGACTAGTCACAAATGACCGACGGGAGTAGCCAATCCATAAGCACGATTTCACAATTTCAAGGTATTCTGTACCATCAAGGTGTTCCATTCAATCCAATATGTCCGATGCAGTTTATTATGAGCATGTAGGTAGTATGATACATAAGTAAAGCAATGCTTGGTTTGACAATTTGATGTAACTGTAATATTTTAAAACAAGGAAAAGTACACTTGCATATCAGAGTAGCTCAGGTCAAAGCAATTAAAAGCGACGGTTTCAAGATACGTAAAAAGTGCACTTGCCTGATTAGCCAATTTTGGGTGTCCGAAGATCATGATGAAAGACGAATCCTATTCGCGAGGTTGGATCTATAATAACAAGTTAAATGTTATTACTAAATAAAGTGCTATTATAAATAACTGTATAGTTTACTGTCTACACCCTGTACTGTTACGCATCAATCAAATAATTTTACACCCATATAATCCTATAAATTGACTGCCTATGTAAACAGGGGTACTAAGAGATTTACGGTTCCCAATAATACAAAAAAAACGATACCTCAACCTCTGGTCACATATAATATTAGCTAATATAATAATATGTCAATTAAATCAAATCACCTACCCTTGATTGACGGCTTCACCCTCCATTCTTTATCTTCCTCCTCTTCTACTCTTTGCAGCAGGATCCGAGAGGGGGATCTCGGCTAGGTGGCTGGAGGAAGGCGATCATCGGCGGGTCTGGGATGAGTCGTCGGGGACTTGGGGGAAGACATAGGGAGGTGATCGGAGGGGAGAACGGGGTTGGGGCGCTGGGTTTTGGCGGAGCTCGGGTGAGCGGATAAAAGATGGGCGGGGCTCGAAAGCGCGATCGGCGAGGGAACTGGCGGCGTGTAGCGGGGATTTGTCGGTGGCGGTGAAGTCCGCGATGGGCCGGGTGGCGTCTGTGAGGTGGCGGTAGTGCAGTAGGTGGGCCTGTCAGAAATAGCGGAGGCGAACGGCGTTGGGGCTGATCGGAGAGAGGTGGACGGTGAGGGGGTCGCTGGACGGTGGAGGGGAGGCTCGGGGTCAGGGGAGACTCGTGCGGGGGTTTGCGGCTGCCGGAGTTAGGGAGGTGAAGGCAGAGATGCGAGGTGCTGGTTGTGGGCGAGTAGGAGAGCAAGGGTGCGAAGTGCGGCGCTGGAGGACGGGTCTGTCGAGGGTGATGGCTCGCAGGTGAGGTGATCGGAGAGGGAACATGCGGAGGGCGCTGTTGGTGGAGTTGGGGAAGAGGACGTCGGGTTTGGCGCTGGGGCTATTTCATGGCGGCGAGCGAGGTTGGCGGCGAGGTTGGTCGGAGGTGGGAGCTATGGTAGTGGGTTTCAAGGCGAGGGGTCGGTGTTGGGGTCGAAGGCGTGGAGGTCTGGGCGTTCACCAACGAAAGGGCGGCTCGAGGGCGTGCGAGGAGAAGAAAGTGGGTTCTGCACGTAGGGAGGTCGAGCGTGATGTTATGGCAGTCGAGGGCCTCGGCGGTGAGGGTTGCTCGGGGAAGGAGGCAAACAGATGGCGGGCTCGTGCGGTGTGTGGGCTTCGGCTGCCGTCGGGGGTGTCGTCGTGCAATGGCGGGGACATGATCGGAGCAGGGGAGGAAAGCAGCTGGGGATGAGGGCGAATGTCACGGGCTTGGGCGACGGCTACCATGAGGACTGTGCGGCGGTCTGGGCTTGGGAGAGGGTGTTTCTGCGGGTGGCGACTTCGGCGTCGTGCAGATGAGGGAGGAGGGCGGCTTGCGGCGTGACTTTGGGGAGGTGGCCGGATTTGGTTCGGTGTTTTCGAAGAAGAGGAGTAGGAGAAATAGAGAACGAAAGCTGATGGGTTTGTGAAGAAGGGGCTGAGAGAATAGCTACTGTTTTTTATAAGAAGAAGGGTAATGAGGAGAGGCTCCTAGGTTGCATAGGGTTTTGCTTGGGTTTCTTCTTTATAAACTGGGCGCATTTTGAAGACGGCCTGGGTTATTTTTTTGAAGGTAAAAAGAAAACAACGTGTGCGTGTGTTGTGCAGTAATGGGGAGAGAGGGGAAGGTGCTGATCTTGTGCGATATTTGCGACTTGGGTTCTGCACGAAATCGTGGGAGAGGGTTAAGGGAATCACGTGTGAAAGTGGGAACATGGGTTAATGATGGAAAAGCTGGACTTGAGGGGGTAACCGCATGAAGTGGGGGATTTAACGTTAGGATATTTAGCTTTGGTCGAAATATTAGAGTTTGTTAGATTTGTTTATAATTATAACTGATCTAGAAGGATCGATTCAGTTAAGATTATCTTATCTAATAGGATAAGATTTGGTTTACTGATCGCTCCAAAATGTAACCCAAGAGCACAACCAAAAACTTGATCGGCCCCGGATACACGTCCCGGAGAACGATTGTAGTGTTACCGCAAGCGCACGGCAAAGTGGCGAGCGGGTATCGAACACGAGGAGGTGGTGTTGGCTCCAATCTATCCTAGGTTGGTTTGACTACGAATGTTTTATTGGTGGAGATGACTATGGTATGATGTAATGGAAATGGTGGTGGATGTCGGTGTCGGTGATAAAGAATTCGGTCAAATATCGATTCAAATACAATATAATAAAAGTGTCTAGGGCTAGGGAATTCCCACTATGGATCGTCATACATCATTGTAAATAGTGAATCTCAATATTACTAAACTTGCGTTGAGGTGAACTAGTCGTAACTGAATAGAGAACCAAGCTCACTCTCTCTCGCTATTGCCGGTCTATAGCGAACCTAGGATAGGGCCCAATCTCTTGCAAACCCTAGCCTAAGCCACTAGCATTAGGATCGACATCATCGTTCAATCGCTCCTCGAGCCCACTCTCGTGCAAACTCGGGCCGCGACCTAGGTTGTGATAGTTCGTATTCGTCCAATCTCTTGCAAACGAATATGGGTATAGATTTATAATAAAAATCCTAGCTTTGGTCCAATATCTTACAAACCAAGTCTAGAGAATCTCGATTATAAACCTAAATCGAATATCTAGGCCTTCCCATCGATTAGAATCCAATCTCTTGCAAACCCTAGATCGATGGAAATCCCTAGCTATATGGAAATCCCTAGCTATCCGTAATAAATCAATCACAACTTAACCTCCTAGCAATTCTAGCAATTTAGAAATTCATTCATCACAAATCTGAAATTAGATTCATAGGGTTCATCCCCATGCCCTAGAACAACAAATCTACTCTAGCATAGCAATAATGATATGAGAATCAATAAAAATCATTGTTTGCATACAAAAAGATAGAAAAACAAAGATTCAAATAATAAGAACAAAATACTTAGCTTGATGAAGATCTTCAATCCAAAATACAAGCTTTTTGATCCAAGAGGGGGCCTAGGGCATGGCCTAACCTCTAAATTAATCACTAATAAAACATGTGGGAACCTAAGAAAACATAATGGGATCCCCATCTAATGGTGGCTACAAAACCCTTAAATACTCCCCCAAAACCCTAGCAAGAAACCCTAGAAAACCCCTCAAATTCGTGCCCAAAAACAGCCCAAACCGCAACTTAAAATCTGGGCCCGTCGCCGACTCGGCCGAGTGGAAATTCCAGCACTGCAGCATCAACTCGCAGAAATTCTCCAGATTTCATCCGACCTCCAATTTGCGCGTTCTTGGTGGCGTTGGAATCTTCATGAAGTCTACTATCCATAAAAAATATGAGAAAAATACTTTGCTTGCTGGAATGATAGCAGATTTCAAAATAGTGGGAGGTTGTCTGAAAATCTGGGCGCTGCATGTCCTCGGCATCACTCGGCCGAGTTGACTTCTCTACTCGGTCGAGTGGGCTTCTCTACTCGGCCGAGTGACAGACCCTGTAGAATTCCAGTAAGTCAGTGATCTTGGGGGCCTGTCTTCGGAGGTGACTCGGTCGAGTGGCTTTACTCACTCGGCCGAGGGGCATTCGGTACTCGGCCGAGTCAGAACCGTCAAAAGCCTGTACATTTCCAGTAAGTCGGCCTCTTTTGATGGTGGATTTCTCATGCCACTCGGGCGATGCGATCTTCTTACTCGGCCGAGTGGGATATCATCCCTCGGCCGAGTGCACGCCCAATTCCTTCCGTTGGAGTGTGTCCGGTCTGGTCGGCCGAGTGGTCTTCTTGCTCGGCCGAGTGGCTGCTCCACTCGGCCGAGTGGCATGCTGTAGATGCCCAATCTTCTCCGTTTCTCCTCCTCGTCGCTCCTACGAAGTTTCTTCTTCTTCCACCCGTCTCCCATCGCCGAATATCCCTCAAAAGTGCCTTGGGTGACGCTCCAGAGTGGGTGCAAGTCCCTTAAGCTCATTTTTGCTCCCGATCGCTCCATATTTCCTGAAATCTGACAAAAACAATAAATAGTGAAAAGTAACGCAATATCGTCGAACACTCGTGAAAATCGCAATATGAGCAATCGAAATGGCGTGAAAACATGCAGAAAAAAGGTGTAAAATATGGAGTGATCATTTACTAAATTGATTGGAATAAATAAATCCAGTTTCATAACATTGAGTAATATTTACTCGGTCAAGATATCCTGATTAGGAAGAACAACTCTGATGATATTTGACTCGAAGGGTCGGCCTAATCGAGAATTGGTTTGGGGAGATTGTTTTGATTAAGACATAGGACTTATTACGATCACGATCTGATGTATGAAATTGATGATGTTAAGATTATCTATGATTGGGATGATCTGACGAGATGTTTAGATCGGGATCAGATTGGATAATCGATTCGGTTAAGGTATTCTCTTGATTGGTAAGATCAGTTTGGCTAGGACAATTAGACGATCACGATATTAAAATTATTAGAATTTGGTCTGTTAGGATTTTATTCGTATAAAAGATACGATTTGTTAAGATATTAGGAATGTTGGTTCGATCAAATTTTGATTATAAAGGAGCAAGTTTAAGATTTAGTAAGATCATTTAAGATTCAATCGCTTTTGATTTGGAAATCGATCCGATTAAGATCGACATCGATAAGATGTTTAGATTTGGTTTGAATGATTCGTCAATATATTTGATTTTGGAAAATTGAATTGATTAACCCGATTAAGATTGGGTTAGGGAAGTTCGATGTGATCAACTTATTATTACGATATAGAGTTGGTACATATTGTTGTTTAAGATATTCAGAGTTAAGATTTGGAGATCAGATAGAATCAATTGTTAGGATTCGTTAGGTCACTTGGGTTAAGATTTGATCGATTTATGAAACGTATTAAGATTTGGATTAGAAAATTGATATACGTTAAGATATTTAGATCTGGTCTAGTTTTGATTAAGATGAGATTTGATGAATCATCTGATCAGGATAATCGGATCATTATGATCCCACCTCTACAATCAACATCAACCAACTTAAAGGAGATATTATCGCGGTCGCTAAGTTGCGTTCTCGAACTATGAAAATACCAACTCAAATAACTAATCGAATACATACGAGATACGTATATACGGAAACAGGCCGTTACATCCTACCCACCTTATAAAAATTCCGTCCTCGGAATTTAATAAAGCTAACGGGAGATGTAATGACCGATAGAATCAAATGAGCTTTAAGATAAGCAAGGATGTGGAGGATTCAAACGGGTAACATGAAGTATAAAGATGACATAGACGTCACGACGGAAAATCGAGTGACTCAATGATAAGAGATAGGGTATGATATTGTAGACATGACTAGGTAAATCATTGTGGGTTTACTACGAGGGTATCCTATAGTTGTCGACATAAGAATATAATGTCGAAAACGGGTTACCGAATCAATTGGAAATGCTAAGACTAGGTTTTTCTAATGAACAAGGATGTGATATAGAATTCGAAGAGAGGTGTTTTTTGAGAATCAAGATTGTAATCTTTTCTAGGTTGTTTGTGTTAAGTTTTTTATTTGTCTATTGTGGCACAACGGCTCTGGTGAAATGGTAAACAGTATGTTAAGTGCAATGTTGAACGTGGTGGAATGTTAAACATTATGTTATGAAAAATGTTGAACGTGTTTGTTCAACATTTGGTTCTTCATCACCTGTTCTTATCATCAAAGATTTCTTATTATAGCTAAAGGGCTTGCAGTTATGCATTTGGTGCTATTGGAGATTCTCTCTTATCTTTTGAACAGATGCAGATCTTCGTTCTTCGGTCCACTATTGGTTTAAGGATTTTGCAGATCCCGTCGGTTATAGATGTTGTAACCGAGTGTTGAGTTGTTGAGATTGTTCTGGTTGGCTTCATGATCTCTTGGATGCGGAAGTTTCTCTTGGATTGGTTGAGAAAAATCTCAGCGGTTTTTTACATGTGCTCCTGCTATTGTTAACAGTTTAACTATCTTGAAGAGGGTCTCTAAAAACTGCAGCAAGGTGACGGGGAGGATTGCTGCGGCTGCTGTGATAGCGTTAATCGTCTTTGGTGAAAGGGGATCTAAAAAGCTCCGGGAGGAGGCTCACATCTACATTGTAGAGGATCAAGGGAGTTGATCTTGGTGAGTACTGCAAGGGGATCTTGCTCGCAAGGGGAGCTTGCGCAAATTACTCCAAGGAGTTGATTGCGATCAACTCGTGTAGCATGTATTGAGGGGGAGTGTTTTTCCTCTAATATCTTTCAGATTTGATGTCTGTATTCTACATACTATATAATGGAGTAATTTGATTTTCTAGGCGGGGCCCCGCAGATGTAGGTGTGCGCACCGAACTGCGTTACCAACGACCTTGTGTTATGATGTGTTGCTTGATATTATTTCTATGTGCCCTATAATTAGGATTGCGTACTATTTTCAGTTGGTATCAGAGCAGGTCATCCGCATTCTTTGCTAGTCAAAGAGGGTGTGATTCTGCTGTCTTAGTACGTCAATCATGAACACGAAGGAAGGAGCTTCCGTGACTCGGCCCCCGCTTCTTACTGGCACCAATTATACATATTGGAAGTCACGGATGCGCGCGTTTATCAAATCTCTTGATGAGAAGGCATGGGTGGCCACTGTTGAAGGCTGGACTCCTCCTACAGTTGACGACAAGAAGGGAAATGAATCTCTCAAGTTTGTCCAAGATTGGAGTATTGAAGAAGAACACGCGGCTCTGGGAAATTCTAAAGCCTTGAATGCAATTTTCACTGCTGTTGATGAAGAACAGTTCAAGTTGATCTCTACCTGCGAAATTGCTAAAGAAGCATGGGATATCCTTCAAAACATACATGAAGGGACAAGCACTGTAAGAGCCTCTAAACTTCAAATTTTGGCTTCTCAGTTTGAAAACCTTAGGATGAATGATGACGAATCTGTGGCTGAATTCAATGGAAGACTTCGTGACATAGCTAATCAAGCTTTTCAATTAGGAAAGAAGTACACCCAAAAGAAATTAGTTGAGAAAACCCTTAGATCTCTTCCTGAAAAATTTTCGGCCAAAATAGCTGCTATAGAAGAAGTTAGGAATACTTCTAATATGAGATTGGATGAATTGATGGGATCTCTTCAAACTTTTGCGATGAACTTGAAGCAAAATAAAAGGGAGAAAGGAGTGGCTTTAAAAGTGGAAACTGCTGATACTTCACATGAAGGAGAGGGTACTGAGATTGAAGATGACATAGCTCTTCTAACCAAGAACTTTAGTAAAATGATGAGGAAAATAGGAAATAGAGGTCAGAATTTCAGAAACATTAACAAAGAAGCTCGTACAAATCTTTCTTCTGCAGTTAGAGGCAACAATCGACCCATATAGAAGTTTGATACAAAGGGTAAAGGCAAGGGAATTCAATGCAGAGAATGTGAAGGTTTTGGACACATACATGCAGAATGTGCTAACACCATAAAGAAACAAAAAGGAAAATCTCTAGCAAGCTCTTGGAGTGATGATGAGTCTGAAGAATATACTGGTGACAAGGAAATTATCAGCAACTATGTTGCTTTTATGACCATCATGGGTGATCAGTGTACTGATGACATAACTAGCAATGTTGGACATAGTGTGGGTTCTGTTTGCACCATGTTGAAAGAAAAAGATAAGAATGTCAAGAAAAATGTTATAACATTTAGTGCAACATCTGACAGTGATTCTATATCTGATACGGGTGATGAAAAGGAAGTTGACGAAGTTGATATTCGGTCCGCATATCAAACCATGTTTGTTAATTGGTTAAAGATATGCGAGATTAACAAACTCTTGAAGTATGAGAACATTAAACTAAAAGGTGAAAGAGAAGAGGTTGTAACTCAACTTGACAAGATCAAGCAAGACGTCAGAAATCTGGAAGGCCAACTCAGGAGAACACTTCTTAGAGCTGAAAAGGCTGAAAGTGTTCTTAACAAATGGAACACTGGCAAAACCAAACTTGATGATATTCTAAGCATGGGGAAAGTCTCCGGAGATCGTACGGGAGTAGGGTTCAATAGAGGAGGTTATCTTCAGATAAGCAAGGAAGTTCATTGTCAACCTGTCAGAAATCAGATGAGTAACAAACAGTCCAAGCAAGGGAGTCAAAAAGGTAAACATAAAAAGAGCACTACTATCAGACCCTTGATTTGTAATTACTGTCAATGCAGAGGTCACACTGAGAGCAGGTGTTTCAGAAGGATGAGACATCAACATGAAGGAAGGAACGAGGGACATTCAGATAAAAGGATCATTAAGAGATGGATAAGAAAGACAAGAGTTCACAGCCTAGTTGCTTACACGTCTATGAGTGCTTTTTCGGAAAACACATGGTACTTCGACATCGGCTGTTCTCGGCATATGACAGGAAACCTGGGCCTCTTATCTGAATACACTACAGGAAATAAAGGTCACGTCACTTTTGGTGACGGCCAGAGAAGCAAAGTCATTGGGAAGGGAGAGCTGAAGATGACTGAGTCCATTACTTTGAAGGATGTCATGCATGTCCAGGACTTAAAGGCTAACTTGATTAGTATAAGCCAATTGTGTGATCAAGGACTGTTTGTTCAGTTTACTAAGGATAAGTGTGTTGTGCTAAACAAAGCTGGGATCAACATTCTTACTGGAAAACGATCGACTGACAATTGTTATCTTTTGCAGGAAGCAAATAGATGTCTCACAGCCAGTGTTGAAGTTACCGAACAATGGCACCAAAAACTTGGTCATGTGAACTACAAGACCTTAATTGAAATTATCAAAGTTGGAGCCGTTCGTGGAATACCTGTTCTTTCCAAGAAAATTGAAGGGGTCTGTGGTTCTTGTCAGCTAGGAAAACAGAAGAGAACCAATCATAAACAACTTCATATCATCACCACCTCAAAGAATATGGAGTTGCTGCACATGGACCTGATAGGACCCACAACGGAAGTCAGCATGGGAGGTAAGAAATATATTTTTGTCTGTGTTGATGACTTTTCTCGTTTCACGTGGGTGGATTTTCTCAAAGAAAAGTCAGATGCATTCAATGCCTTCAAAAAGCTTTGCATTCACCTTCAGACTGAGAGGGGAGCTACTATTGGAAAGATTACTCGTATTCGCAGTGATCATGGTAAGGAGTTCGAAAACCACTTGTTTGCTGACTTCTGTGAGGCAGAGGGAATACGACATGAGTTTTCTGCACCAAAGACTCCTCAACAGAATGGTATTGTTGAGAGGAAGAATCGGACTCTACAGGAGATGGCTCGCGTGATGTTAAATGCCAGAAGGATCAGTACAAAATGGTGGGCCGAAGCAATAAATACTGCCTGCTACACCATAAATAGAGTATATCTGAGACCCAGAACGGATAAAACTCCCTACGAGATCTGGAGAGGTAGGAAACCTAATGTCTCTTATTTTCATGTTTTTGGTAGCAAATGTTACATCTTGCAGGATCGGACTTCTAAAGGAAAATTCGATGCTAAGAGTGATGAAGGGACATTTCTCGGATATTCTACTACGAGTCGTGCTTTCCGTGTACTAAATCATCGTACTGATGTCTTGATGGAGTCCATCAATGTCGTCGTTGATGACTTCGAGCAAGGTGGTGTGGGGGCTGGGCCGCAAGAAGAGATTAATGATGAAGATGAAAATGTTGAACAAAATGTTGAACAAAATGTTACAACATTTGATTCAACATTTGATAATACTAGTCAGAATGGTGTTGCTCATGGAACGGCTTCTGCTGAAGAATCGCTATCTGATGAGAATGAAGCTCATCCCTCACGTGGAATAACTAAAGTTATCCGAAATCATCCTCCAGAGCTCGTCATTGGGAATGTTGAAGATGGTCTTCGCACCAGAGGCACCAGTCAGGTAAATTATCGTGATCTTGCTGGTTATACTTGTTTTTTTGTCTAGTCTTGAACCCAAGAATGTTAAAGAGGCATTGCTGGATGAGTTCTGGGTGATGGCTATGCAAGAGGAGCTGAATCAATTTCAGCGTAATGACGTGTGGAGTCTTGTTGAGAGACCGAAAGGGGTGAACGTTATAGGCACCAAGTGGATTTTCAAGAATAAAACTGACGAAAGAGGAAATGTCACACGTAACAAAGCTCGACTGGTTGCTCAGGGATACACACAAATTGAAGGAGTTGATTTTGAT
Organism: Scilla litardierei; assembly: GCA_030789695.1. Lineage (NCBI taxonomy): Eukaryota > Viridiplantae > Streptophyta > Magnoliopsida > Asparagales > Asparagaceae > Scilla > Scilla litardierei. Next base: position 304,393 of record CM061138.1, on the reverse strand, counting down.
GAAACCTTTGCTCCGGTGGCTCGTTTGGAATATATTAGGCTTCTTCTTGCTGTCGCATGCAGTTTTAACTTCAAGCTTCATCAAATGGACGTGAAAAGCGCCTTCCTGAATGGGATTTTAAATGAGGAAGTTTATGTCGAGCAGCCTAAGGGATTTGAAGATCCTTTCTTACCTGGTCATGTTTATCGGCTGAAGAAAGCTCTTTATGGTCTCAAGCAAGCTCCCAGAGCTTGGTATGAGCGTCTGACTAGATATCTTCTTAAAAAGGGGTATGAACGAGGTGGAGCTGACAAGACACTGTTTGTTCAGAGAACCAGATCTGCTATCATTATTGCTCAGATTTATGTTGATGACATAGTGTTTGGTTCTACGTCTTCTCAGCTAGTAAGTGAGTTTATAGACCTTATGCAAAAAGAATTTGAAATGAGTATGGTTGGTGAGTTACATATGTTTCTTGGTCTCCAAGTTAAACAGACTAGTGATGGGCTGTTCATATCACAGAGTAAATATGCTAAGAATCTAGTCAAAAGATTCGGTCTTGAGAAAGCTCGTCAAGTTCGCACTCCTATGGGTTCTACAGAGAAGATGGTGGAAAACAGGTAGAGGTTACCTTGTACAGGAGCATGATATGTAACTTGTTGTACTTGACAGCAAGTAGACCTGATATCTGTTTCAGTGTTGGAGTGTGTGCTCGTTATCAGGCATGTCCTAAGGAATCACACATCACGGCTGTTAAACGTATAATCAGATACATAAGTGGAACAGCTGACTATGGGATCTGGTACTCCAAAGATACTAATACTCTCTTATCAGGATATAGTGATGCAGACTGGGCAGGTAATGCTGATGACAGGAAGAGTACCACCGGAGGATGTTTTTATGTTGGAAATAACTTAGTTTCTTGGTATAGTAAAAATCAAAATTCGATTTCGTTGTCAACAGCTGAAGCAGAATACATTGCAGCAGGTAGTTGTTGTACTCAACTCTTGTGGATGAAACAAATGTTGATAGACTATGGTGTTGATCAAGATATTTTGACTGTTCTATGTGATAATCAAAGTGCGATAAACATTTCAAAGAATCTTGTTCAACATTCAAGGACTAAACACATTGACATTCGGCATCATTTCATCCGTGAGCTAGTTGAAAAGAAGATTCTCATTTTGGAGTATATCGATACTACCAGTCAGTTGGCTGATATTTTTACTAAACCCTTGGATTCTAACAGATTTGAGGAGTTACGACAAGCTCTTGGGCTGTGTCGTATCTGAATGTTGAACTCATTGTTGCACATAATGTTAAACATAATGTCAAACATTATGTTGCAACTCTTAAAAGTGCTCTGGATTCTTTTGTCTTTTCTGTCTGAGCGTTATTACCTCTGCATTTATTTCCCTTTATTGGTTTTCGGAGCTCTCTTCACCTCCTTAGAATTCTTCAAGAAGTTTTTCGTTAAGGAGGGTCCGTGCATATCTAGGGTTCTTGGTTCTTGATTCATTGTCCAAGAAATCCTTGCTGTTTCTGCGATGGGCCGATCTCAAAATGAAAGATCCTCTACGAATCCTCGTCGGTCTGCTCGCCAAGCTACATCATCTCTCCAGAATCCTCCATCTTCTGCTTTCTCTCCTTTCAAACGGAAAGGTGGTGTTCCACGATCTTCTAGGGTCTCGTCCGCTGGAATCTTGTCCTCTTCATCATCTTCAGTGTCTTCTGACCACATGCATTCTGGAGCTGCCTTGAATTTGGCTATGGTACCTTTTCCCCAATCTCTGTTGATTCTTGCTATCGTGTTTCCTCTCAAATGCCGTTCTCCGAAGAAGATGAATCATTTCCTCCTCCTGTCACCGTGGAAGATTGGTTTTGGTGTCTTCGACGAACTGATCGCAAGTTGGACATTTCTTGGATGGATCTATCCAATACTCGTTTTGGTACTGTACATCTTAAAGATCTGGAAGGGATTTTGCTAAGTGTGAGGGTGCCCTTCGATGATCTAATTGTTCTGAAATCTTGGAATCCCTCTGAGCCATCTGTTAAACTTTCTGAAATTATTGTTTTGGATGACTCTCACTCAGTGTCCTCGTCAGCTGTTGATGATGGTCTGAAGAATGGTGAAGGGTCTTCATACCAAGACACTTCTGATACGGCAAATGCTGGTGTTTCGGATACTCATGCTGCTGTTCATAATGTGTGTTTCTCTATGAATGAGAGTGCTAATAAGTTGGGTTCTGAAAATGAGACGGTTGAGGTTGATAAACAACTTTCCACTAATGCATCTTCAGCTGATGTTGATCCTGCCTCAGTTCTGAATTCCTCCGCACCTGCAGAAGAGAGTTCTGATCCTCCTGAACAGGTCATCTCTTTGGGTGAAAATGTTTCACCTTCGCCTAATGTTGAATCTTATGTCAGATCTGATGATTGTGCTCATAAAGAAGCTCCCAAGGTGTCTGTTGATCCCAGTGTGGATCCTTTTGTTATTCTTCCTCGCAAGACTAGATCGGGGTCTCTCAAGCGCAAAGTATCTTCCACATCCTGCAGGGTCTCTCCATCTAAGTCTCCAAAGTTATCAAAAGGGTCAGGTTCCTTCTCTCCCTCTGATGGTCTTGCCTCTGAAGCTATTTCTATTCAATTTTTTGATAAGTCTTGCAAGGATAGATGTGTAGTTTACTCTGATAGATCCATTTTTGGAGAAAAGTATATTGCAGTCTCATCTTTCAAACATACACACTTTCTAGCTTTTCTCAAAGATATTGACTTGTTTCAAGCTGCCAGTTGTTTTAAGACCTATTATCCGGTTATGGTACGAGAGTTTTATTGCAACCTATTCAAATCTACAGCTGATTCTTCTTCTAAATGGGGCTTTAAAACTTTTGTTCGTGGGAAAATTGTTCCATTCTCCCCTGATATCATAAACAATCTGCTCAAATGGCCGTGTGGTCAATGTCTTCCTCCTTACGGTGCTTCTGTTGGTGTCGACTTTGACTTATTCATTCAGACTGTCACTGGTGGGCAGTTTTCATGTTGGCCTAAATCCGTTTCTTTCCCTTCATCTGCTCTGACAGCTAAGTTCTATATGCTATATCGCATTGCTACTCGTAACTGGTTGCCTACTTCCAACATGTCTATTGTTACGAAGTCTATGTGCAAATTGCTGTTTGCTGCTGGGACTAAGAAGTCTTTCAACTTGGGTCGCCTTATCTTCGATTCCATCCTATCTTTATCAGAATCTTCAGCTCCTCATACTGCCCTGCCGCATGCGTCCCTAATTTCTATGATTCTCTTCTCTCATGGAATTGTTCCAGCAACTTCTGAGCTTCCAGTATCCTGTGACTTGATAAGCTTCACAACCAAGTCTATTGCCAGCAAAATTGATGACCTGACTGTCCTTCCTTCTGTGTCCTCTATGCCGTCCTCTCCTTCTCCATCTGTTTCTAAATCAGCTAAGAAAAGGCCTTCTCCTCCTCAAGCTTCTGTCCAAGATCTCCAGGATGACATGTTGGTGTTTCAGAGAGCTGTCAAGGCTGTTGATGATCAGCTCGTTATGCTTGAGAGTCAGAGGGTTCTTCTTCAAGCTCAGAGGATTTTTCTTCAAGACAGGATTGCTGAACTTCAAGCCAAGGTGTCTCCTTCTGATGAGGTTTGATCTTTGGCTTTTTCTGTCACAAAGGGGGAGTAGTATAGGCATGTTCTGTATATGAATGGTTGTTCTGAACATGTGGGTGATCTAAATGTCTTGACTTGGGGGCTGTTTTTGGTCTTCTGACTGGTATGTCTTCTATCTGACTGTATGGCTTCCTTTCAAAAGCATTTCTTCTGCTTGTCTCTTTTCTTTGATGATATCGGATCACTTTCTGTTTGATTGTGCCACTAAAAGCCAAAGGGGGAGATTGTTAAGTTTTTTATTTGTCTATTGTGGCACAACGGCTCTGGTGAAATGTTAAACAGTATGTTAAGTGCAATGTTGAACGTGGTGGAATGTTAAACATTATGTTATGAAAAATGTTGAACGTGTTTGTTCAACATTTGGTTCTTCATCACCTGTTCTTATCATCAAAGATTTCTTATTATAGCTAAAGGGCTTGCAGTTATGCATTTGGTGCTATTGGAGAATCTCTCTTATCTTTTGAACGGATGCAGATCTTCGTTCTTCGGTCCACTATTGGTTTAAGGATTTTGCAGATCCCGTCGGTTATAGATGTTGTAACCGAGTGTTGAGTTGTTGAGATTGTTCTGGTTGGCTTCATGATCTCTTGGATGCGGAAGTTTCTCTTGGATTGGTTGAGAAAAATCTCAGCGGTTTTTTACCTGTGCTCCTGCTGTTGTTAACAATTTAACTATCTTGAAGAGGGTCTCTAAAAACTGCAGCAAGGTGACGGGGAGGATTGTTGCGGCTGCTGTGATAGCGTTGATCGTCTTTGGTGAAAGGGGATCTAAAAAGCTCCGGGAGGAGGCTCACATCTACATTGTAGAGGATCAAGGGAGTTGATCTTGGTGAGTACTGCAAGGGGATCTTGCTCGCAAGGGGAGCTTGCGCAAATTACTCCAAGGAGTTGATTGCGATCAACTCGTGTAGCATGTATTGAGGGGGAGTTTTTTTCCTCTAATATCTTTCAGATTTGATGTCTGTATTCTACATACTATATAATGGAGTAATTTGATTTTCTAGGCGGGGCCCCGCAGATGTAGGTGTGCGCACCGAACTGCGTTACCAACGACCTTGTGTTATGATGTGTTGCTTGATATTATTTCTATGTGCCCTATAATTAGGATTGCGTACTATTTTCAGTTTGGAATATTTTGCATAGCACGACCTGCGTGGGCCACCACTAAAACCTGTCACGCCCCGCTTCCCATTGTACTTGGGGGCGAGGACGCGACGAATGTCCGCATGTGCTTAAAACAAGAAGGAGGTACTTTTTCTTTTCTCTCCTCCTTTGTTTAAGCACATTACGCGTCTGTGTGATAACATCCTGCAGGTTCTTTTATGCGACTCAAACAACACAGATAATATTTTATTACAATCTCAAATCTCAAAATGTTTTACAACAATGAAAGAAGCAAAAGTGAAAGGGTCTAAAATCCATACAGATATTGAAAGAGATAACAATGTACAAAAATGATGCGAAGGTACATTACTCCTCAGTGAAGGAACTTAGCGGCAAGGCACTCCTGATCAACCTGCTTAATCTCTAAGCATACTCCTCTGCAAACCTGTCTAATACCTGACGTATATTTCACAAGACAAGAAATATACGTCAGCGAGGGTCGCTCGGCAAGATTTAAAGAGGATAAAAAGAAACTTGACCCTCGGCAAGGTTTTCGAAATCATTAACAAAGCAAGGTAAGTGGCAAGATATGATTTCAATAGCTAAAACATGGCATCATAAGGAAAATATAAGCAAGTCAAACGTAGTGTACCAGTAGCAGCATGACAAGTGTATTGTGTACAGCAAATAACGTGGCAAGTGTAGTGTGTACAGCAAATAGCGTGACAAGTGTAGTGCATACATCAAATAGCATCGCAGTTTAGACAAGATATCTGATATATATGAATTTTAAATGCATTAATAATTTAAGAAAAAGTGGCTGCAGCAATTTAACAAATAACAATTTATAGAAACGGAAGCGGACAATCCTAGCATGCAGTTCTAGACGGTTGCAAGTTTAAGGTTAAGATTTCTCTGAGTTCAATAGCATTTCAATTTCAAGATGACCAAGTTAGCGTTTCAAGTTTTTCATGTCAAGTGTTAGCATTCTAATCTAGGGTTCACACCTGTAGGTCGTGATGAGAAGGTCGTTCCTCTCACGGGGCTTACCGTGATTGACGCTAACCCACCGCGTGCAGGTGGCGCCTTGAGGAGAGTACCTTTCATACGCCTAGTGGCCGCTCAACCCTAACCCCACCCAAAAGTTTGCCGGAACACGAGCCAGCCTAATCGATTACACGAGTTCACAAATGCTAAACCGCCATATACTGGAACACGAGCCAGACTAGTCATCATGTGACCCTACTAGAACACGAGCCAGACTAGTCACATATGACCGACGGGAGTAGCCAATCCATAAGCACGTTTTCACAATTTCAAGGTATTCTGTACCATCAAGTTGTTCCATTCAATCCAATATGTTCGATGCAGTTTATTATCAGCATGTAGGTAGTATGATACATAAGTAAAACAATGCTTGGTTTGGTAATTTGATGTAACTGTAATATTTTAAAATAAGGAAAAGTACACTTGCATATCAGAGTAGCTCAGGTCAAAGCAATTAAAAGTGATGGTTTCAAGATACGTAAAAAGTGCACTTGCCTGATTAGCCAATTTTGGGTGTCCAAAGATCATGATGAAAGACGAATCATATTCGCGAGGTTGGATATATAATAACAAGTTAAATGTTATAACTAAATAAAGTGCTATTATAAATAACTGTATAGTTTACTGTCTACGCTCTGTACTGTTACACATCAATCAAATAATTTTACACCCATATCTATATTACAATTGAGGGCAGATTTTGAATTTGTCCTATGTGGCCATGTCACATCAAGTTTTGGAGGGAAATTTTTGGGTTAAAGAAAAATTTGTTGGGAATACACAAAAGCATTGAAATTAGAAATAGCCTTTTAATATTAGTTATGAAGAAAATGTTGTGCATACACACAATCTCATCTTGGGAATGAACGCGAGCTGTGAAAGAATGAACGCGGGAGATGCTGCCAACTCATTGATCAGCGTTGCAAAACCCTGTAAAATTTCGATATCATCTGCTGATATTTCAGGGGAAACTAATAATTATTGATGTTTGTTTAAAATTAGTGGGCCCAAGATTTTTAAATGAACAGTATCCCAAGGGCACTGGTTATATGTATATGAAGCCATCGTCGAAGGCGCCAGCTAAATTTTTTAACGCTAATTTGTTGTTCCGCGCCTAAGGCACCCGCGCCGAAATTGTTGTTTTACATCGAATGAGTTGTTCTGCACCGAAGGCATCCACGTCGAATTTGGTGTTCTGTGTCGAAGGCGCATGCGCTGAATTTGTTGTTCCGCGCTAAAGGCGCCTGCGCCATTTTTAACGCTGATTTGTTGTTCCGCGCCTAAGGCACCCGCGTCGAAATTATTGTTTTACGTCGAATTTGTTGCTCTGCGCCAAAAGCACCCACATCGAATTTGGTGTTCTGTGTCGAATGCGCATGCTTTGAATTTGTTGTTCCGCGTTGAAGGCGCCTGTATCGCTAAATATTGTAAACTAATTTGTTTTTCTTTTAAATTTTGGCTTTGAAAAAAAAATTTCGGGGAACAAAGATTTCGCATGGGAAAATCTTAAATGAACCGTGCCCCCGGGCACGGGTTATGACTAGTAATCCTATAAACTGACTGCCTATGTAAACAGGGGTACTAAGAGATTTACGGTTCCCAATAATACAAAAAAACGATACCTCAACCTCTGGTCACATATAATATTAGCTAATATAATAATATGTCAATTAAATCAAATCACCTACCCTTGATTGACGGCTTCACCCTCCATTCTTTATCTTCCTCCTCTTCTACTCTTTGCAGCAGGATCCGAGAGGGGGATCTCGGCTAGGTGGCTGGAGGAAGGCGATCGGCGGCGGGTCTGGGATGAGTCGTCGGGGACTTGGGGGAAGACATGGGCAGGTGATCGGAGGGGAGAACGGGGTTGGGGCGTTGGGTTTTGGCGGAGCTTGAGTGAGCGGATAGAAGATGGGCGGGGCTCGGAAGCGCGATCGGTGAGGGAACTGGCGGCGTGTTGCGGGGATTTGTCGGTGGCGGTGAAGTCCAGGGTGGGCCGGGTGGCGTCTGTGAGGTGGCGGCAGGGCAGTAGGTTCGGAAATGGCGGAGGCGAACGACATTGGGGCTGATCGGAGAGAGGTGGACGGTGAGGTGGTCGCTGGACGGTGGAGGGGAGGCTCGGGGTCAGGGGAGACTCGTGCGGGGGTTTGAGGCTGCCGGAGTTGGGGAGGTGAAGGCGGAGATGCGAGGTGCTGGTTGTGAGCGAGTATGAGAGCAAGGGTACGACGTGCGACGCTGGAGGACGGGTCTGTCGAGGGTGATGGCTCGCAGGCGAGGTGATCGGAGAGGGAACAGGCAGAGGGCGCTGTTGGTGGAGTTGGGGAAGAGGACGACGGGTTTGGCGCTGGGGCTATTTGATGGCGGCGGGCGAGGTTGGCGGTGAGGTTGGTCGGAGGTGGGAGCTATGGTAGTGGGTTTCAAGGCGAGGGGTCGGTGTTGGGGTCGAAGGCGTGGAGGTCTGGGCGTTCACCGACGAAAGGGCGGCTCGAGGGCGTGCGAGGAGAAGAAAGTGGGTTCTGCACGTAGGGAGGTCGAGCGTGATGTTATGGCAGTTGAGGGCCTCGGCGGTGAGGGTTGCTCGGGGAAGGAGGCAAAGAGATGGCGGGCTCGTGCGGTGTGTGGGCTTCGGCTGCCGTCGGGGGTGTCACCGTGCAATGGCGGGGACATGATCGGAGCAGGGGAGGAAAGCAGCTGGGGATGAGGGCGAAGGTCACGGGCTTGGGCGACGGCTACCACGAGGACTGTGCAGCAGTCTGGGCTTGGGAGAGGGTGTTTCTGCGGGTGGCGACTTCGGCGTCGTGCAGATGAGGGAGGAGGGCGGCTTGCGGCGTGACTTTGGGGAGGTGGCCGGATTTGGTTCGGTGTTTTCGAAGAAGAGGAGTAGGAGAAATAGAGAACGAAAGCTGATGGGTTTGTGAGGAAGGGGCTGAGAGAATATCTACTGTTTTTTAATAAGAAGAAGGGTAATGAGGAGAGGCTCCTAGGTTGCACAGGGTTTTGCTTGGGTTTCTTCTTTATAAACTGGGCGCATTTTGAAGACGGCCTGGGTTATTTTTTTGAAGGTAAAAAGAAAACAACGTGTGCGTGTGTTGTGCAGTAATGGGGAGAGAGGGGAAGGTGCTGATCTTGTGCGATATTTGCGACTTGGGTTCTGCACTAAATCGTGGGAGAGGGTTAAGGGAATCACGTGTGAAAGTGGGAACATGGGTTAATGATGGAAAAGCTGGACTTGAGGGGGTAACCGCATGAAGTGGGGGATTTAACGTTTGGATATTTAGATTTGGTCGAAATATCAGAGTTTGTTAGATTTGTTTATAATTATAACTGATCTAGAAGGATCGATTCAGTTAAGATTATCTTATCTAATAGGATAAGATTTGGTTTACCAAATTGATCGGAATAAATAAATCCAGTTCCATAACATTGAGTAATATTTACTCGGTCAATATATCCTGATTAGGAAGAACAACTCTGATGATATTTGACTCGAAGGGTCGGCCTAATCGAGAATTGGTTAGGGGAGATTGTTTTGATTAAGACATATGACTTATTACGATCACGATCTGATTTAGGAAATTGATGATGTTAAGATTAGCTATGATTGGGATGATCTGACGAGATGTTTAGATCAGGATCAGATTGGATAATCGATTCGGTTAAGGTATTCTCTTGATTGGTAAGATCAGTTTGGCTAGGACAATTAGACGATCACGATATTAAAATTATTAGAATTTGGTCTGTTAGGATTTTATTCGTATAAAAGATACGATTTGTTAAGATATTAGGAATGTTGGTTCGATCAAATTTTGATTATAAAGGAGCAAGTTTAAGATTTAGTAAGATCATTTAAGATTCGATCGCTCTTGATTTGGAAATTGATCCGATTAAGATCGACATCGATAAGATGTTTAGATTTGGTTTGAATGATTCGTCAATATATTTGATTTTGGAAAATTGAATTGATTAACCCGATTAAGATTGGGTTAGGGAAGTTCGATGTGATCAACTTATTATTACGATATAGAGTTGGTACATATTGTTGTTTAAGATATTCAGAGTTAAGATTTGGAGATTAGATAGAATCAATTGTTAGGATTCGTTAGGTCACTTGGGTTAAGATTTGATCGATTTATGAAACGTATTAAGATTTGGATTAGAAAATCGATATACGTTAAGATATTTAGATCTGGTCTAGTTTTGATTAAGATGAGATTTGAGGAATCATCTGATCTGGATAATCGGATCCCACCTCTACAATCAACATCAACCAACTTAAAGGAGATATTATCGCGGTCGCTAAGTTGCGTTCTCGAACTATGAAAATACCAAATAAACTCGTACATTAATACTCAAATAAATCACTATACTAATCGAATACATACGAGATACGTATATACGGAAACAGGCCGTTACAGTGAGGCTTTCCCAAAAAGCCTATTAAGCCAATGTAGAGGCCAGTCTACATCTAGTTCCTCTCTACCGGTAGAGGGTAAAGACTCATCAAATTCGGTTATGCCTGTGGCTTTGCCCAAAAGTCAATTAGAACAGAGTATGCAGAAAAAATTAGAAGAGCTAATTGAAGAAATGGTGAAAAATAAAATCCTCCCACTTATTGCACCATTCTCAGATAATTCAGAACCCAGTAGCCCACCAGGGCCTTCGTCGTTAGACTCAGACACATTGAAAGGCCTAGAAACAACAGAATAAAGAAGATGCAGCAGCAGTACAGTTATTTTCTCCAGCCGGCCAGACAATGTGTACTACAAAGCAACGTTATCAGCCAGCCAAAAGAATCAGCTTTACAGGTCATAAAAGAATCAAATTTTCGGAAAGTGCTATCAAACAGTTGTCAAACAAGATTTGCCACTTTTCTTCCAGACAAAGACTTCGCAGGCCACCTTTTGCTAAAAGAAATGCCACGTCTCAAGATTCGCCACTTTTCTTCCAGACGAAGACTCCTCAGGCCACCTTTTGCTAAAAGAAATGCCACGTCTCAACGCCAGAAAATTCCAGCCTACCTTTTCAGATTTCAAAACGATTCAAGTCTGCAAAGTCACTATGCAGATTTCAAACAAACTTGAATCCGTCAGAAGGAAAGGCTATAAATAAGAGGCACCTCAGTCGAGCAGAGATCATCGGAAAAAAGAGGAGAGGAGAGCAAAAAATAAAACATCAGTGTGAGAAAAGAGGGTCAGTTTGTAAAAATCAATCCTATAGTCAGCTTACATTTCAGCGTTGGAGGTCTCGACCTCTTTGTAACTTCCTTTTTTCTTCTTAGTTCCTTGTAAGGGAATTTACCGAAAGGGAAAAACCCTAGTAGTAGAGATGGTTAATTTTCCCAAATAAATCAGTTTGTTTTAATTCCTGTACATCCTTGTCCATTTGCTTACTGATTAATTGAATCATGTGACCGCTCTGCCATTGAACAATGGTGCATGACGTTGCCTCGAGGTTCAATTAACCTCTAAGCAAAAATATTGTTTATGGAATTATTTTCTTTAAAGCCTGTTACCAAGACCTATGTGCATGCTTTCTTCATACTAAGTGATGCCAAACATCATTATTTTGTTTTCCATGTGAAAACATATAGGGAATAGGCAAAGTAAGCCTCCGTTTAAGCGTCAAACAGCCGTTAGGAGCATTTAAAGCCCGGTCCTAATGCCTAGAGGGAGGCAATCAAAATACACCTGGCACCATCTTAGATGGTAAGCTAGAGGTCTGAAAAGTCTGAAGCGTGTAGGATAACGACAAAAAAAGAGGCTGAAAATGGGAAAATGATCTCTCTGTGAAAGGGTAAAGTACCTAGTAGGGATAGTACATCACTAAAAACAACCCAAAACACAACAAAAAAAAACACACACATATATATAGTTGGATATCTATTTAGATGGAGTAATGTGCAATGTGTATTATAAGTGTGCATCTATGGTATTGTATTGATATTGGATTGTATGGAGTTTGTGATAGTGTATATGTATGTACATGCTTGTGTAGGAGGGGTGTGTAGGGTGAGCCATGCTAGTGTGAAAGGGGTTAGTGTCTTGGATGGGGGCTTGTGTGAAAAGTGTTAAGGTTCGTGGCAAACTTGTAAATACCTAGAAGAGGAAGGGTTATGTGGTGAGGGCATTTTAGTAAATTCATTTGAGTCATGCTTAATGATGAGGGTCCTAGATATTTTCTTAGAAGAGATTTCTAGAGAATGAGAGACATCTCCCTTAAATAATACCATTAGCTAATACTATGCATATCTTTTTGAATAAGCCACAATATGAAAAATGCAAGATGTGGTCTTCTTGAGGCTTGGAGATAGAGGGATGTAGGAGACATAGAGAATAAGCATGAGAGTTGGGAAAGCTTCCATATTGAGGTAGGAAAACCTCCCCTAATGGTATATTATGTTAGTCTTAGCTTAATTGAACTATCATCTTGTTATGAAGTGGTTGAAATTTAGTTCAGTTTCCATTGCTTGCTGTTTTTAATAAAGACATGAGAAAATTCTGAGAAAATTTTGTTTTTAATAATCAGCTTAGTGCTAGATTTTACACCCTCTCACTAAGCTGACTATATCCCCTACTGTAGATATCCAAATTTTGCACACTTCGACATTTTGAGCATCTACACTTCAAGATCTACAATTTTTATGTTCAATGAAAAATCAGAATCTGGCTGGAATATGTTGAAATTTATTGAAGAATCGGTGTCATATTTTCTGAATCTGAACAGATCTGCTATGTTTTACGGTACAGGTCACTGTAATTAGCATATACATCCTGAATTTTTGATATTTGATATTTGAAACCAAAACTTGTATATCTACAACTTTCATTTATTAAGTTTTGTCAAATTCACAAAGGAAATGTATGATATCTGTATGTGTTTATGGCTGTCAGCACTTTTCCAGCAAGCAGTAGTGCTTAAGAAGTGTTTTGAATCATGTATGAATGTTAATCTTGCTTCCATTATCACTAATTATTGTCATTACTTGAAGGATAGCTTAATTATGCCCATGGAAATTGAATTTACTGATATGACAATGACCATGTTTAGGTTGCCTACCAAGTGTTTGTGAAAATGCCTCAATGAAACAAAAGTTGATAAACATGAGAAATGAGCTTGTATACACTTGTATCATGAACCACGTTATCAATTGGTGATGTTGGGGACATGGAAGGCACGACTTCACATGTCATGAGTAATGAACTGAAATGGCTATGATGAATGGCATGACACTTAGGTGCATGACCCATGTTCATATGAATAAGAAATGCTGAAACGTGAAGCCATGCAACATGAATCCTGCATTACTAAATATGATGATAAAATGAAATTCTTGAATGTCCCAGTTCTCTCTAAGGAGGGTGAGCTGCTAAAACAGGGGGTTGGGGAAAATTTGAGTAAGTTGTGGATGTAAGGCCTGGACTATGAAGGTGGTGAGGAGAGGATGTGATATGTGATGATTATTCTCACTCGCCTTTATATGGAGTGATGGTTACTTGGCGCTTATGATGATCTGGTTTGGATGTGGAGAGGTGCATGCGGAGATCCTCACTTTCGCTACCGTCCAGGGAGGAGGCGGAGAGGCACGGTGTTCAGTGCCCATGTCCATTGCACCGTGTGCTATACGCACCCCAATCTTGGGGGTGGGGCTCGTGAGGTAGACCCCCTGACGGGGCGGGGTGAGAGGCCCGGCGTACAGTGCCCGTGTCCACTGCGTCGAGTGCAGTTTTCCACCCTAATCCATGGGGTGATATCCAGGTTCTTATATCTTACAGTTTACCCAGATTTCCAATAAGATAATAAATTACATGTTATTTGTTCTACTTGCAGTGTTTCCTCTTCCCTCTACTTTTATTGTTGTGACACCGTGGTATAATACTCTTCCAGACTAGGTTTCCTTGTGGCACTTGGATTGCTTGTAGTCTCTATACTTGTCCCTTTTTACCTTGAAGTTATGGTATCCTATGAAGCCTTACTTGTTGTTTCTTGTCATCCTGTATTTATTTCTCGTTGTAATCCTATAGTTGTGGTTGCCTTTGTTGTTCCTTTTCTTATATATTATTTATAGCACTAACTCTCTTTTACAGTAGCTCACTCTTTAACGGCAGGTACGTCTCCATTTTATATGAATTTACTTCATACAGTGGGATGCCTTCCCGTTATGCTATGTCACATAGTCTCCATGATCTTACCTTAGTTTGTAACCACAGTAATTAAGCATATAATAACATAATTTGCCATTAGTGTTGGGATTTCCTACTGGGGCACGCATTGACGTGCTCCTCCCCATTTTTCAGGTAGCAGGGGCAGCTTGATGCTGGTGACTTGAAGTTGGGTTCCATGGGTAGTACTTGGAGTGAGCTGTAGCTCTGTGTTGTGTTTTGGTTTCTCTTTGGGAGGTCGAGAGTGGCAGTGTATATATGATGATGTACCTGGACTACGTTTATGAATGAATGTCGATGTATATATAATGTTGATATTGTTCTTTGTTATTTATGAGGTTGTCTTGATTTTTTATTGATTTTATAGTGGAGCAATACGTGTGCTATCCCAGCACATGCGCAGTGGACCTGCTATTTCTCTGCATCTCTCTATTATGCGAAGTTGAAGTTTGGAAGACGATGTTCAAAACAATATTATAAACTACATCCTGGTGTGCTTTGTAGCCGATGTGGGACTAAATGAGCAATAAGGGAAGTTGGGCCTTGGAGCAAGAAGAGCAAGAATTGTCCCACATCGGTCAGTTTATGAATAATTGGGTGCTTTAAATAGGTTTCTTTGGAAGCACCAGCCAAAACGAGTTGTCCGCAGGCGCAACCGAGGACCATGTGCCCAGAGAGGCTGGGTAATATTGTAGGCCGCAGGAAGCACGCTATGAAATATTTTTCGGAAACAGGTCGGACCAAGACTTTGTAGTAAAATTCCGATTCCAATCTGATTATAAATCAGGTGCTACTTTTTGCTCCGGATTCGATTCTAAATCCGACTTGTCCGAATATTCGGAATCGGATTTGGGTCCGGAATCAGGGTCGGAAACGGAACCAGGTTTTTTTGCCCAGCCCTACCGGCGAGTATGTTTCTTCATAGTTAATATCCGGCCTTTGGGAAAATTCATATGCTACAAGTCGTGCTTTGTAGCATGCGATCTCATTATTTTCATTTCTTTTTCTGACAAATATCTATTTATATCCCATAGGTTTGACACCATTTGGGGCCTGGATTACTAGTCTAAATATTTTGTGCTTCTTAAGTGAGTCCAGCTCTGCTTCTATTGCCTCATTCCACTTTGGCCAATCATTTCTTCGTTTGCATTCAGCAACGAAATGTGGATCATTATCATCGTCGCTTTTATCGACGTGAATGGCAATATGAAACGTGAAGTCATTATTGACGATTGTGCTTTTTCTGGCCAATACCTCCTGTAACGGTCTGTTTTCATCAACACATTTAATTACGAATTTAGCCTATTTTCAAAAAAATTTAAACTATTTTGGTTTGTCAGGAGTTTTACGATTACAAAATTTTCTTAGTATCAGACTAGTTATGAAGTATTTTAGTAAGTTCGAGTTTCATCAAAAACCTCTAAACAATTTTGATAAAAATTCATGTTCAAATTATTTCTGTTTTGGCTTAATGAATTAATTTTCTATACAAACAACATCAAAACATTTTCAAACTTTTACAGTAACATTCTATGATCATTTAGGGCTTTTCACAGTAATTTCGTAATTTTCTGAAGTCAAATCAATAGAGAACCCGCAAACCCGCTTCCTAAATGTTTTGGCCCAAAACTCATATTTTCGTAGCTCAAACCCCAAAATGGATCTCGTATTTGCGATCCTCGCGACGATACGATCCCGTGGGTATGTTTTCGTAATTTTTCGAACACGTTTACTAGTAGGGGCAAAATCATAATTTCGTTACAATTTTACTATTATCTTAGCTAAATTACTATAACCTAATTACTAAATTACACTAACCAAATCAATTTTTACCATAACTACCTACCCTAACCATGACTAACACATGGAGAGGAAACGTTCACATTTTTCTAACCCTAGTCCACACTAACACCTAATCACTACCTAACATCATTAAACCCCTTTGACTAAGTGATTTTTAATTAATAATTAACCATTATTTAATCTCCCTCTAATCATCTCTCTTCTTCACTTCAGCAGCTCCCCATACCGATCTCTCTCTAAAATCTCTCCCGTTTGTTTGCACCAGGCCCTGAACTCTCTCACTCCCATTCGAAACTTGCACACACGCAAGCCCGAACCTCTCTTCCCCGTTCTCTCTTTCTCAGGCTCACAAACACAAGCACACGCACACAGTCACTCTCATCTCTCTCGTTCTCCCTCTCCCTCCCTCTCTCTCTCTCTCTCTCTCTCTCTCTCTCTCTCTCTCTCTCTCTCTCCATTCGAAAAGCCCCCAAGCCCAGTTCTCCCGACGGCCTTGACTGCCGCCCTCCGCCAACCACCCCCCGAGTCGACGGCGAACCCAGCAGCAAACCCCCCGCCTTCGACCCTGCTCCGCCTCTCCTCGTCGCCCGACGTCACCCATGCAGCACCCTCCGTCTGAGACCTTCGACACCCACGCCTCGCTTTGCTCCACCACCCAGGCAACCCCGACGAACGCCGCTCCGACGACCCGAGCTCCGTCGCTCCCGCCGTTCGAGCTCTCCACCGAAACGCCCACCGCCAGAAACCTGCACGAACGCCACCGCCCCTCCGCTCTCTCCCTCGTCGACCTCCGACGTACAGCCGTCCTGTAAGAACCCACACACCCCGCTTCACCGCTGCCGCGTCACCCCTGCTAGCTGTCGCCCACTAGCCGCCTTAGTCGCTGCCGGCGATTACGTGAACGAAGACCCTGCCGCTTCGTTCATTGTAAGGAGGTGAGATACAGTGAGAACGTGTTTTAATACGTTATTAAAAACGTATTTTCGTATTTATACGTATTTACGCGTATTTTGGTAAATATTATATGTGTTTTATAGTAAATAATTGATATCAAATAATATAGAGACCAGAAAATTATAAGACCAGACCCAGAAAATCAGAAATGACATTCCGGACCCAATGGCGTTGGTCT
Organism: Scilla litardierei; assembly: GCA_030789695.1. Taxonomy (NCBI): domain Eukaryota; kingdom Viridiplantae; phylum Streptophyta; class Magnoliopsida; order Asparagales; family Asparagaceae; genus Scilla; species Scilla litardierei. The sequence goes on along the minus strand of CM061138.1, from coordinate 287,489 downwards.
TATCTCAATCGGATGCTTAGTTTGTCCAGGATAAATTTTTAACCCTAAAAGTTAAATACGTGATTTTCGTCCAAAAATCCATAACTTGTTATTTCCACATACATTGATACGTGAGAAAAATATATGTTATAGTACTCTTCGAGACGGTCATTTTGACAGCTCACTTGAACCATTTTGATATGGATTGTACCCAGAAGAAATTATTGAATAAATACGTTACTAATTGAAAAATAGTTTTAAAATTGTTTTTGATTTTTTAAAAATTATAAAAATTAACAGGAGATTCTGAAAAATATTTCCTCTTGCAATAAAATTATTTTCACAATATCTTGCCTATAGAAAAATTTAGAACACTTTTCGGCACCGTTTTAATCGGTTATGAAAATCAAAACGATCAGGTTAATAAATAGAAATGGTGTATTCTTTAACCAATTGTTTCTTGTGTTCACAGGTATCAATTCTCGTGCACCAGCACTACATCCAGTCCCGGCTCACTACCACCACCTCGAGGTCAGTAAGCCACTTTAATTCTAATCGTAGAAACTAAGTAAGTGTATAAGTACGAACTTATGATTCTTAACTTGGGGGTAAATTGTGTGCTAACGAAACTACCACCATTAAACCAGCAATTTTTGTATTCCATGTTTGTTGGACTTGTATTTATCCCCAAATTTCTTAACATCCACTTTGTTTTACTTTCTGGTAAGAAAGTCAACCAGTGGTCCTGGTTTAACTATCATCGTAAACAAGGAATTGATAACAGCATGTGATGTGTCTTGTGGAATATCTCGTAGAATGACCTGTAGAACAACTTGTGGAATATCTCGTGGAATATCTCGTGAAATGACCTGTGGAATAACTTGTGGAATATCTCGTGAAATGTTTAAAGGAATATCTCGTAAGAAACATGAAATCAACACACATGACATTGGGGTTTGGGGTAACTCATTGTAGAGAATGTGTGGGAGCTATGTGATTCGGGTTGAATATTGCGTATTTAACCCCCTAATTAGTCCTATGATGTGCCTATATAATACTTAATTGCTCTCTAATATGTGCGTATTTTGTACACCATTATTTATTAGAGAAATCACATTATTTGTGCACAAAACACGAATTCTATTGAGTATTTCTGCATTTTTATATTTTTCCTAGTATCGTCTCGATCTCACGATTCCAACGACTATTTATTTGTTAATTGCGATAAAATGAACCGTTCGACATCGTGACGACTACGCGGCGATATCTGATTCGAATTCACTGTCCAAGAGCGAGTGAATATCAAAACTGATTTTTGTGGGAATTTGCTTACTATAATTTGAAAGAAGTTGGCAGGCAACGAATTTTAATACCTAGTCTCCAAAGGTATGTTTAAAGATACACAACGCTTCCATTGTGCGTCACCGTTTCGTTTGGTTTATGGAAAAAATTGCCATCTCCCTGTTGAATTAGAGCATAAATCTTTTTGGGCAATTAAAACACTTAATTTGCTTGATGACTCATCAAATGTTTCTCGTAAATTGCAGATCATGGAGCTTGATGAGATACGACGTGAGGCATATGAAAATGCAAAGCTCGCAAAAGAAAGGATGAAAGCTGTGCACGACAAGATGATCCTTCGAAAGGAATTCAAAAGTGGAGACAAGGTTCTGTTGTACAATTCAAGACTCCATATATTTCCAGGAAAGCTGCGCTCAAAATGGACGGGACCATACTTTGTCAAAGAAGTCTTCTCATATGGAGCGGTGGTCTTAGTGAATGAGAAGGATGGCCATGAATTCAAAGTCAATGGACAACGTCTGAAACATTTTCAAGAGCTTTGGGCCAGAGAGGATACCACCATTGACCTCACAGATCCACCTTCGGGTGGTAACTAATCAGGTGTGTTCTTTCCATGATTCCCTCTCCTTAACATTGAGGACAATGCTTAACTTAAGTTGGGGGGAGGGTATAAACTACAATGGATTTTTATTTTTATTTTATTTTTTTTCATTTTAGTAGTTCCCTTTTCAAAAATTTTTTTTTTTTAAAAAAAAAACGGGGTTGAGTCAAGAATTATCACCAATTCTTATTACACCTAGAAATGAACCTCATGTGATGACAATTCTCGAAGTCTATTCACCACTATTCACATATGATTTATTTTCATCCACCGCTATTGTTAAATATTTCATTCTCATTCGATATGAATGCTAGTACTCATGGTGAATCTCTTTTGATATATCTCTATGGTAGGATTGAATGACGACTTAATGAAACTTGAAATTATGAATTAGCAAGTCGTATGTTTTCAATGGAACACACCATCACAAAATGACTGGAGCAATACTTTTTATCTCATATTCAGTGCTATTTGCATGCTTTGTGTAATGTTGGGTGAAAGTCTACACTGTCTTTTGAAATGATTAGGATAACCCATTCTTGTGAAAGAATAAAGAAAAGGAAGCTATCTTGCCAAGTTATTTATGTACGCACAAAAGAAAGAATGAAATTAGATGAATGAAGAAAAATGAATGGACGAATAAATGTTTCATTAAAGAAATAACTTGGTTGGCTCGATTAGTACAGTCCGAGGGGTCCTTCTTGGCCTAATGCCCTATTATCGTCTGATTTGGGAGCCATTGACTGGAACCTCAATCATTTGATGGAGCGATCCAAGTTATACATTTTTTCTGCAAATGTTGCTTGATGCGCGTTACGCAGAACCAATAAAATGAGAAAAGAAAAGAAAGAAAAAGTGTGCATCATTAGCAAGGCAAGAGAACTTCCAAAACTTAAAGATAGCACAAGATATGGTGTGATTTCCTATGAATGAAAATTGACGTGTGTATGTCTTGATGCCAATCTATTTTTGCTTGCTTTGCATGATACATCTACGCTCCAAGTTATATACTTTGATTGAAAGGTGTGAGCCATTGATTTTGCATACCATTCGCTATGAATTAATGTAAAGTGAAGTTAAGTTGACTTAATGACCATTGTAGAGATACTTGCTTTTCATTGTAAACCCATGAGTACCATTATATAATGAGCATGAAATCTTGGCATTAGTGTGTGGACACTTTCTTTCGTCTTTGTAGTATGGTGATGAATGATTTGAGACCTGATAAGGCGATCTAGGTGTATACTTGATATCGTATTTCGCTCATTTTGCTAGAGACTAGCAAAGCGCTAGTTGGGGAGTGTGATTCGGGTTGAATATTGCGTATTTAACCCCCTAATTAGTCCTATGATGTGCCTATATAATACTTAATTGCTCTCTAATATGTGCGTATTTTGTACACCATTATTTATTAGAGAAATCACATTATTTGTGCACAAAACACGAATTCTATTGAGTATTTCTGCATTTTTATATTTTTCCTAGTATCGTCTCGATCTCACGATTCCAACGACTATTTATTTGTATTTTTCTGAGATCTGTGCTAATTACTGTGTATTTTTGAATGCAGAATACTATTTAAAAGGAGAAATACGCATCCAAATACGCAAATACGGGTGTCAGCCAATCAATGGCCGCCACGTGGCAAGATCCCCGCCGTCCCGCCTTTATCCTACGGTCGCAGTGATGTATAATTGCGATAAAATGACGACCGTTCGATCACGATCGAACGGTCGACATCGTGATTTCCTCATCGCAGCGGAGCGCGCGTTACCGGCCACGTGGCGTGCATCCAGGCGATGACCGCGCGAACGACCGGTCGAGATGAGCTCCAGACGAACGACTACGCGGCGATATCAAGACCGAGCGATCAAGATCGGACGGCCTAAATCCAAGCTGATTCGAATTCGAATTCGAATTCACTGCCGAGCGACGCGGCCCGATGATATCCGTGTGGAGTTTTGAGGGTTCCAAGAGCGAGTGAATTATCGATCCTACGGTCGATCAAAACTGATTTTTGTGGGAATTTGCTTACTAGACGTGCCCTATGGCTACACTATGACCGGAGTCACTCTCTCTCGTCTCGTCTCGTCTCGTTTTAAAAGTATGTTGTGGTTGACGCCCGGGATTGGCCCCCAGTGGCAACGGAGGCGACTCATGGTTGCATATCATACTTTCCTACATGAGTCACATCACATAGTTTAGGGCGTCTTATTCAGTACTTTGCATGTTTTAATTGCTTACAGTTCATGCCTTCTAGTTTTACCATTGCTATCACCATGATTGCTCTTATACGTTACTTTTTGTACTCTCCAACTTGAGTCACGTAATTTAGTGTAAAAGCCTTTTTGTTGATGGCACACATATAAATGATAAGCTTCCTTCAATGGACCATGATCCGGTCAATGTACTTAGCTAAGTTTGTTGGATCACCCTAGCTAGACTGGGGGTAAGTGATCCTGGCTCAGTCACTTCCCTGGCTGTGTCCGTTGGACCGCAAGGACGCGAATCATGATTATGTAACGCCATCGATCTTCATCACTATCACCTTTTCTTTAGCTAATACAGTCAACTTTACTTTACACGTTCCATGCACGTTACTTACTACACTTGTGCAGTCACAGTACTTTACTTGTCGTACCTTTAGCTACAGCGGTAGCATGTTTCACTTGCTTAGCCTACTTTACACTTGCTTTACCACAGTACATTTGTTCCCCTTTCTGGTTCGGTTTACTTTTACTACTCAGTTGTGTACAGTTGTTGCTCAGTACTTTACTTTTCACTCTGGTTTGCTCGTACATAGTTACTTTTTGTCATACTTGTGCACTACTTCTGTTCTATATTTAGAATTATTGTGACTTACCTTCGGTTCCATTTATGGCACCGACAGCCGACGACCAGATCACAGAAGAGGCCCCTGAGTTTTGAGGAGCCAGAGTTCGACCTGGAGACTGCAGAGTTTTAGCTGCTTGTGTTGGTGTGTGTGCTATGTATTTCCTTTCCGCATTTCTTTTCTGTATTTCCTTTATGTATTTGGTAAGAGAGTATTGTTTGTTGTTGTACTTTAAATTATGGACTGTAATAATGTACGCTGGTTTGAGTGTTATTGTACATCTCTGCATCGTGGCTATATTGATTTCACTTGTTAACTGCAGGACCTGCGCAAATATCAAATAAGTAACGGGCCCCCGGGAGCGGGTCGTTACACCTCCCATGTACGTACATAGTTTAATGATATTTCAGTTTCTCTCGATTTTTCCTCTTCAGGAGATTCCGGAAGGGGTGAGGGTATGGACATGAGCTCCTTTTTCTGTGGTGGTATTGTCACAAATCTTATAGGAGTTTTTCTTTTTCTTCGGTTTTTGTCATTGGAACTGAGAGGTCTTCCTCTTTTCAATTAAGGAACAATCACTTCTGCTGCTGGTGGATTGCATCCATTCTCAGGGATGTCAATCCTAGCTGTAGTATTAGTAGCAGGGATGTGTGATTTGATAATCTTCTGGTTATCAGTAAATGAATCCGGTAACTGATAAACTTTGTTCTGAATGTGGAAGATCTTCTGGATCTCATCTTCACATTGCTTATTTCTCGGATCATAGTGGGTTAATGTTTTTTATCATACGATATAATTTGTGAAGCTCCAGATTTTGTAGGCTAATTTGGGGAATGTTATCTCATCAAATTCACAATCTTCATGATGTGCCTTGAAAGCGTCCCCCCGTTTGGGGTTCTAGGTATCTTATAATTGAGGGTGAGTCAAACCCTAATAGATCCCTAGATGACGTTGAGGACCCATTTTAGTCATCAACGGTGGTGCTATGAGGATATTGACTGCACAACCAGAAATTCTCAAGTGAGAGATATTTGGTGGTGATCCGTATGCAAGTTGCATCAGAGAATAACTTTGATATCCAGAGGGTTGAGTCTTAATAAAGAAGCATCATGCAATATTGCATGTTCCCATGCAGTCACTGGCAATTGGGATTTCATTAAAAATGGACGTGCAATCCATTGGAGTCTTTTTATCGATGACTCTGACAACCCATTTTGGGTATGAACATGCGGTACGAAATGTTCAATTTCTATCCCAGTTGCTAGGCAATATTTTTGAAATGACTGGGAAGTAAATTCCCCAGCGTTATTTAGACAAATTTTCTTTATTTGATTGTCTTAAAAATGCGCCTGCAATTTTATTATTTGTGCTAATAGCTTTGGAAAATCTAAATTGCGGGTCGATAGTAGACACACACACGACCATTTTAAGGATGCATCAATCAGTACCATAAAGTACCGAAAAGGCACACTAGGGGGTGGATTGGTCCACATATATCTCCTTGTATTCTTTCGAGGAAGTTTGGAGATTCATTGTCCACTTTTAGTGGAGATGACCTTGTAATCAATATTCTCTTGTAACAAGGGAGGCAAGTGAATTCACCCTTTCGAAGAATCTTCTGGTTCTTCAAATCATGCCCATAGGATTGGGATATGATGTGATGCATCATTACCGATCTAGGGTGGCCAATTCTATCATGCCAAAGTAGATGATATCGGGCACTTCAGGTGCTCCGTCAAATTTGCTTTCTCTTTTCGAAACTTTGTATGATAGAGGCCTGATGAGAGGGTCTCAAATCGCTCAAGTATGTATTTGACTCCTTTTTCTAGAGACATTATATACAAATATTCTTTATTATTTATGCTTGCAGTTTCTAAGTGAAATCTGTTTAGACGGATGTCCTTGAAACTCAATATGTTTCCTTTTGAATTCGGAGAGAATAATGCATCCTTTATTTTTATTTGTGTACAATTTGGGAGCAACAAAGTTGCATTCTTTGATCCTTCAATGATATTTGATGGTCCTAATATTGTATTTACCAGGCTATCATATGATATAATGCTACGAAAATAGCAGTTATATTGAAGGATTGTATGAGTCGAGGCAGTGTCTACTAGGTAGAGAGCAGTCCATCTATTAAAAGATGAACTATATAAGCACATTTTAAAAAACTACTTTATTCAATAGCACTCTACATAGTTATGAAAAACATAAAAAGCTCTTAATGACAATGTTTTTCACTAAGATAAAATCAACTAATCGAACTAGTCATCTTTCTCGAACTCAGCAGCTGTGAACTGCACTGGAGCTTGGGAGTAGTTGGTCACCAGATTTGTCTCAGCTTTTTTCTTCAATCTCTCTTTGTACAAATCTTGTAGGTGTCGTGGAGTTCTACACACTTTGGACCAGTGTCCTTTTGTGCCACAACTATGGCACTGGTCTTCCCAATCCTTCTTTGGTGGGGGTGCTTGATTTCTTTTGTTATCATTTCTTTGCCCTGTAAACTTCCACCTCCCTTTATTTTTGTTCTGGTGGACTTGTCCTCTGGCCTTTTTATTTGGTCACCCCTTCTGGAATTTTTCTTTTCTTTTAGTATTATTATTCTTCTTAGAAGAAAATGCATTGTGAGCTTCTAGGAGGGGGCGTGCCAGGGGATGCATGTTATGAGTGGCAAAGCTCTCTATTCTGTTCAGCCATTAACAAGTATGCCAGCAGCTAAGGATACTTAGTGAACTTTTGTTCACGGTATTACTGCATTAGTATCGCATCTTTTTCATGAAAAGACATATAAGTCTTTTCTAGCATGCGATCCTCTGAGACTTCTTCACCACACAACTTCAGGCATGAGGTGATGCTCAACAGAACTGAGTTGTACTCATCTATGGAATTAAAGTCCTGCAGTCTCAGATTCTCCCACTCATAACGGGCCATTGTGAGTATAACATCTTTCTGATGTTTATATCTGTCCTCAAGGGCAGTCCACAGCTCTAGTGGATCTTCGATCGTAAGGTATGCAGCCTTTAAAGTCTTGTCCACATGACGACGAATATATATGATAGATTTCGATTTTTCAATGTCTGTCGCAGAGCTATCTTTTGTAATTGTAGCTATAAGGGATTGAGCTCGCAGGTAGAATTTGACATCCAACTGCCAGCTTAGATAGTTCTTTCCTGATGTTCCTAGAATTTTGAAATCGACGCTTGTGATTTTTGCCATTTATCTAGAAAAGCACAATTTTGCATGAATTAATAATACTTGGATAATTATGTCATGCAAAGGCAATTTTAAATGAATAAGCTAATTGCGTGGATCGGCCAGTCACCTCATAAAAAATAATGTCCCAAAGTCCAAATATACAGTCCATTTTTACATAAAAGAAAAAGAAAAATACAATTTTGAAAAACCACGTGGGTCCCATTAAATTATTCTTCTTCAGGGATGGCCTCTGCCTCCATAGAATTGGCCATCGGTCTTGGCCATTACATATTATTACTCACTACAATTTCTCTCAAAAAAAGAAGAGTGCGGGAAAAATAAAATGTGGGACTTAAAAAGGCCAATACAAAACCACAATATAGCCATTCATGTAAAATTTGTGCTCAGAAACATGTTTATCACATATAACAGACATAACAGATTCACATGATAAATATGATTTAAATATTTTGTGCTTAATAATTACTTGGACCACGGGTCGATGTCATCCACCGTTAGGTTAAGGTAACTAATGACAGCGCGGTCATAGGATCTTCATAATTATTTAGCTAATGCTTGCAGAAATAAGCATAAAAATTATCACAGTATGTATGACAGATAGTTTGTGATATAAAGCATATTAATATGATCCTAAAACAGGCATCATTAATGAATAATATGCTGGAAATAAATTATGTGCATATGGATCTAATTTAGAGAAAAAAATAAAAACTGAATTATGCCATCATGTAATTTATTTGTAAGGAAAAAATTTCCTGTTTTATTCCCCTTCTATTCCATTTATTTCCCCATTTATTCCCCCATCTCCCCCATTTTTTCTTAATTTTCCTTTTATTCTTCTCCTCCTTTTCTTTTATGTCGGCCCATGAATCCCATTTTCTTTTTTGTTAGGGCTGCGGCCCGCAACGGTGCATCGGGCGCCAGCCGTAAGGGATTTTTTGTTTTCTTTTTGGGCCAAAGGCCCATAGGGGCGGGGGAGCGACAGGCTGCAGCCGTCGCTCCCCATGATGGGAAGATTGGGGGACGATTTTAATTGGTGCCGGCGGCGGCACACCGACACAAAGCGGCGACGGGTTGCCGCTGGCAAGGGGGCCGCCAGCTAATGGGTTAGGTTTTTTTTTGTTTTTTGTTTTTTTGTTTTAGCCGCTGCCATTGGCAGCGGCGTACTGCCGCGATACGACAGCAGTAGAGGGGTGTTGCTGCCTTTGGCGGCGATGCACCACCGCTGGGGCGGCGGTGGGGTTAAAGGAAATTTTTTGTGTTTTGACTAAAACCCTAGGTAAGGGTTTTACCGTCACCGTTGGCGGCGGCGTGCCACTGTCGCTAGGGCAGCGACGTGGCAATACGAGGGTCTAGGGGGATGCTGGCGGCGAGGGTGCCGCCAACCGGTCGTAATAATATGTTTTTTGTTTTTAGGGTTCCGGGTGTGGGGGCCAGCGGCCGATTGGCTGTCGCCTAGGGGTTGGCAGCCAGAGGCCGTTGCCCGCTCCCCTTGGTTGGGCTAATAGCCGTCGCCCTCCCCTAGATTTAGAATTTTTTGTGTGTTCGATCTTAGGTATTCTATACCATATATATCACGATCATGATAAAAAATTGCAAAGTTTTAGGTATACCTCAAAATCGAAGAAGAAGACAAACATGTGGGATGGTCGACGTCCACGAGCTAGCAATCCACTGGCTCTTTTAGAGCTTTCGCAACGTCCGGGCCTTCAATCTCAGGAAGTGTGTGCTGAAAACGTGTTGTGAATGTGTCCTCTGGGGGGAGACCCCATGCCCTTGTTTATAGAGGATATGAAGAGTTAATATAATGGTAGGATACAATGTTTGAATAGAATACAAACTCCTTACCGCTCAAGATAATGTATTCATAACAAAAGACAAATTGAGAATACACGAGGGAGGGGTGAAATAAGAACTGTGGTGTATTCATAAACATATGCAGTGCAATTATTTGGCACTCTAAATAAAACCCTGCTTGTTTATTTAAAAGGAAAAAAAATTGTATAAGCTATATTTCTATTTTAAAATATGTTTCTAGAAATTGCCGGTGCACTTGGTGCATGTGGACTCAAGGAAAAACCAACACATGGGAGACATGGCACGTGCGCAAAGGGAAATGAGAGGGAAGTAAAGGTGTAAGTGGGTAGCGCCCATGGGCAAAAATGTAAAAAACAGAGGCCTAAGTGCATCATAACCGGGGGAGGGGGGCAAAGTGCAAAAAGGTAGGTGGCAAACATGTAAATAGTAGAGAGATGGAGGGGTTTCTTTGGTTTCATGAAAAGAAGATGGCAATCATGCAGTTAATGGAAGGTGAGCTTTTCTTTGGTTGCCCCAAACGAACACCCTAATCCGGACTCAACCCCCCACCCAATCCCTATCGGGGCCCACCTTGATGGTGTGGACAAACAATGCCCACATCTCTACCCACCCTTTTGTCCCAGTGGGATTTCCCCACGGATTTAACCGTACATATGGTGCACGTGAACCTAAGAAAAAATCCACACACCAGAGGCATTACCCGCATACAGACGAAAATGATAGGGAAGTGTGGGTGGGTGGGTAGCGTCTGGAGGTAAAAGGGAGAAAAGCAAGGGCGTAAGTGCAAAAAACACGAGGGACCAATGTGGAAAAAAAGCCCGATGGCAAGGCTATAAATGGGAGAAAGAGGTAGGGGTTTTGAGTGTTATGAAAAAGGAAGGGTAATGATGCAAATAATTGAAAGTGTGCTTTTCATAGGGTGCTCCAAAAAACACCCATGAGTACACATAAGCCCCTACCCAACCTCAAATAGGCCAAACCATGGCCACATCTATACCCACCCTTTTGTTCTAGATGAAATGGCTGGCCCGTTGAGAAATACCCCCATTTGTATAACGGGTATCGAAAATTTTAAGTCCATCAAATTTTCAGTACTTTCTACTTTTACAACACGAATATCTGAACCGACCTACAACTAATAATAAAAAATGTTGTACGGAATCCCAAATCGCACAATATTTGTGTACTCAACAATTTGATCCATGTAAAGGGAATTGATTATGTAGATGATATGCCAGTAGCGGGGGCCTGGCTGAGCTGGCCAGACCCCGACGACAATGCATACTCCTTCAATGGCACAGCTTATCGAGGACGGCCTCACGAGGTCAACTCCTTTAGCAACTCGGCTTCATGAAGAGCCCTGTCATTTAGAAAATTAAACATGCGGGTTCCATGTATGTAGCTCTTGTGCATGTAAAAGTGTATATCTTAGGCTTACATGTAATAAATTATTGTTTTTCTCACCGTCATGAGCCAGGTGCAAATTGTCTATACATGTAACACAAATAAATACATTCTGACAAACAATTAAGTAAAAAAATTAAGAATAAAATGGAGAATGATGACAACGTTTGCAAAGGTTGATTAACAAAACACTGCTTTCTTCAAGCAAGGCAAAAAAAGGTTATTGATAAAACAATGATTGCTTTAATCAAGCACAAAATCGGTGCTGACCAACAGCTTCTTAAATTAAGATCAACTACTATCTAACTATTGTCTATACAAACTCAGCATGTATGATATCCACAACATTAACCTGTAGTATCAGCCCGTGATATGAGGGAAGTTTGATGCCTGAGAAAGAATATGACACAATGTCATCTTGTCGGTGGAGGAGCTGCAGCAGACTCAAGTGATTGCTTCAGCGACAAGAAATCCACAACCATTAGTGATCCCACCCCGGCATTGCATGTAAAGAGTCGGTTGGATGCAGAAGAAAATAGAACTGTAACACATAAGGCATAGATATATGCTTAGATTATGCAAAACAGCAAATTGGCAATCAGATCAACACATAGTCAACCAACATAATCCGCCCTCTTGAAGAATACGGTAAATTGGCACGACACATAAGATAAAAGAGTAATTAATCAACTTTCAATTAACTGGTAAAGCACCCCGGCCTCGCTCCATTAGCATGCAACATGCCTAAGAAAAGAAGTTGGCAGTTTATGTTCATGTATAAGAAGTGCAGACAGAATCGAGAGAAGAAGAAAGCCCATCTTCAATCAGAATTCTTCCTATATCAAATTCTCATCATCATTTATCTTCATTTAGATATTTTAATGTCCCCGGGAATTTGGATGTTTGCTCTTTGGTCATATGAGTCTTTAAATTTCATGACCACAAAAGCAGCATTCTATGTTCCGGCTAGGTCCAATTGTTTTTAGCCGAGCAAGACTCCAGCAAGTCAAAGAGAATGACATCAAGAAGACAACAGACAAAAAACATAGGGTGCTCTTTCCGGGGAGAAGGGTTCTCAACTTGTTGGTCGTGCTCCACAGCCGACCTGTCTGATAGGAAAGAATAGGAAGACAATATTGATGAAGGCAAAAAACTGGCAAATACCAAGATCAAGATGAAGTCTGCACACTCTACAGTGTGAGAAAAAGATAAGTAAAAAAAATTGAGAGATCCCAAAACTTACGACCACATCAGGTAAATATGCACTAAAAAGTGCAGCAAAGAATTTACAAACGTCAAGACTCAAGAAACTAGACTCACTGACCTCATGATGCGGGTTGACAATATCAAGATCTCAAAAGGTTTTCAGCACTATAAAAATTTAAGTGTATAATTATGAAGGGAAAATAAGGATGCACCAAAAAAGTACCCGTCTAATTGGAGGAATGTTGCTCAGACTGTAGTTCTTATCTTAGGGAATTAACAACTTCAAGGTTCTGTGAGACTTGCCACCCTCTAGGATAAGAAAGATGCCTAGCTTCAAGGTGGAGATGCCAATTCATAATCTTTGAGCAATCATGGGGTAAGCCTTCCATTTGAGATTCATCTTCAACAACTTGTTCAATAAATGTTGTCTCCTGTATATAATTAGACAATTAGATTGCGTTCTACAATTGCACGATGAGAGAAGGGAGACGACATACTCCACAGAAATGATAATGAGAACACCCAATCATAATACAGATGTATTTCACTGAAAGGTCTCACCCATGGGCCACTAGTTTTACCACATACAGATAATTCGGACAACCTAGCGCCAGTAAGGAAAAAATGATGCAAAACGGGTTCTCCATTTTTTTTTCTTATTCTAATTAATTCGCTGGACATGGTTTTTCACAAGATATAAAATTACCCCTATAATCACACTATAGTTTGGACAACACGATGTAATGTTTGAGTAATCATGGGGTAATCCTTCCATTTGAGATTCATCTTCAACAAATTTTCAATAAATGTTGTCTCCTGTATATGATTAAACAGTTAGATTGCATTCTACAATTGCATGATGAGATAAGAAAAGTGAAGACGTACACCTCGGAAATGATAATATGAAGACCCATTCATTGTAAAGAAGTTATTTTATCAAATGTCTTAGCCACGGGCCACTACTTTTATCACATACATATAATTCGGACAACCTACTGCCAGCTAGAAAAATAAATGATGCAAATGGGGTTTCCCCCTTTTTTTCTTATTCTAATTCATTTGCTGGACATAGTTTTTCACAAGAGATGAAATTTCCAACTATATTTTGGACAACGGGATGCAATGTTCATTCTTTATCTTTTATATAATTTACATACATATACTGAATTCAGGCGCTGGAATGGTAGTGAAGAATGAAAGAGGTAATGCAAGATGGAGGTAAAATTTCCATTCATGACAGAAGGCACGTCTGATGAATTGAGAAGATGCTATTAAGAGACCCCTTTGATACATGGATTTTATTGAGCCCGCTTTGATATATGGATGTTGTCACAAGTAAAGGCCCAAAAGATCAGTCCCATGTCAAGTATGCGCTAGGAAGGTGTCCTAGTATATAACAGTTCCCATCAACAAAAAAATACTCAGAATTAAACATAGTGATCAATTGTGAGGAAAGAAACATTCTAAATTCCCACAATGAGGCATGCTCGGGCAAGAGTGGCCAAGGGCAGCATCCTGGGAAGTCCCAACTTGGAGGCATTACAGGATGTAATTCTTCGTGATTCCATGGAACATACTAGAGTTTTTCTTGGGATGTGCAACTGTGCTATACATGTTGTACGTACGAAAAGCTTGATTTCCGCGACGAGGAAAGAAAGCAAAAGCAATTAAAGAGGCCAGTGCTGGTCAAGTTGGTAATTTTTCTTACATTTTCCCAAAACGTGTGCATGATTTGGATGGAATAGCTGTTACTGGTTTTGCTATAGGCCATATATTTGGACCTTTATGTTATGTCATTTTCATTTATAAAATATTTCCCTTATTGTTATTATTATATTGCTTGCATATGTCTTTATAATAATGTTTGAATAGCTGTTTTATGTTATTCTAAGCATCCCTAGTCATTCATCGTTAAATGTTTAATAATGAATTAAGACTAGTATGAGTTTGGTTAATAATTATTAGATAATTATATGTATGGTGATACAAATCAAACTTAAAGGTACTTGTTGGAGAACAGATACTGGATAGACTCGCTATGAGACTATTACATGGATTAGTGTCATAAATGATCTCATAATAGTTATGTCATAGAATTCTTAGACCTGAGATCATCACAGTTTCCTACATAAGGAACATCACGTTTTGACATAACCAAACATTATCTTTAATCAGATAATCATAAATGTTATGATTGAACGTGATGTGAATTATGTAGAGGAAAGTGAATGAACAAGATTGAATTTATCCCTCTCCTATGAGAGAGATATCTAATGGGCCCCTTGATAAGTAGGACTGAGAAATGCATGGCCGTGCTCAAATGAATGTCATTTGATTTTATCAGTCTACTTAGAAAGCGAGAAATTAAATGATTGAACAATATAAGTATGACACAGCCCATGACTTATGTTCAAATCAGATATTGTGTGACAAAAGGATTATGACATGTTCTATTGGTTAGGTTACTATCGGACTAATGATAGTCATATTAATTGGGTAGTCATAATGTCTTGCTAAAGGCCAATTATGACTCGTGGGCTTTTAATGGGATTAGGCCCACTGCCAATTTAATATGAGCCTATTGGGTCGCACACAAAGAACGTAATAGATAGGATAGGGTTTAAACGTGATTTCGAATTTGATTTGAAATTCGTAATAAGGCGAAATATCTTAACCGTCAGATATTGTATCTTGTTAAGATATTATCCCTAAGATATCGCCGCATAACTGAAATACGTTAATGGGTTAACATGGGATTCTTACCCCTAAGATATCGTCGCGTAATTGAAACACGTTAAGGGGTTAACGTGGGATTCTATACAAGATATAGAAAGAGGATTTTCAGTTTTTTACGTTTTTTCAATCTATCTCCTCCGTTTTTGAGAAAAACAAAGAGCGAGAGAAACCCTAGTTGCGGATACGGAGCTAGCACCCTCGCAATTCCTGTTCGTAACGTTCGCGTGTGGATACCGATTGAGGGTGGTCGTTCGTAGAGCAGCACTTGTAGTCCGACACATTCAGATCGTCACAAAGGTTAGTAATCTATTCGAATCAATTAGAAACGCATAGATCTTGGTAGGTTTCTATTTTCAGTTGCGTATAAACTAGTTATGCATGATAGAAACCCTAACAATAGCAGATGAAGAATGATGCCAAGTGTGCAAGTCTTTTAACATCCAATTCATAGATTTCAGTGTAGCAATAATCACCTTGAGGTTTTAAGTCCAGTTTCTCATCCATGAAGACAACACCCAGAACATTTGCTGCATTTGACATTCAAGTAAAAACAAGAAATACGATGAAGGCCATCCATAGATGTGATGTTAGCATTAACCTGAGGGTTGTATACAAAAAAAAACCCATGTCCACCATGTATGTGTAATGGCCTTCATGGCCCAATAAACTCAAACCTAACCCAGGAGTCTTAAAATCGACCAGTTGTTGTTGGGATTTCTTATGATATTTTCTCTCAAGGTCATGTGTTTCAATTGAGTAATATATAGGCAGATCATGGGTTTACATTAAGGAATATCTGGGCAGTTATTTAGAGGCGTATAGAATAGATGTCGTATATATGGATAGAATTTATCTCCTATATTCATTAAGAAATACATTCTATTCATCGGAGCCCAAAAAATCCATTTCTTTCGTTCTATGTCACACAGATCAAAACCCATACTCTTTTTCTATTGGTATCAAAGCCATCATCTTCTTCAATCATCGGTTAAGCCCGAAATCACCCTCTCGCTCTCCAGCCACACCAGAACTTTGGTGAGTTTCTGACGCCGAGCGCCCACATCCCCGAGCCTTCTCGTCTTCCCATTTCTCCCCCACAAATGCTTTTCCCATCTCCAACATGTCATCGGAGCTGAACCGACTCCGAACTGCAACCCAATGGACACGAAACCCCCCTATCCTCCACCTTTCCGTCTATGCCCCAAGCATTCTCCGCATCAATATTAACTCCGATCCCATCTCCAAGCATCGTTTCCCAGCCCCTGACATCATGCTTCCCAATTTCAACGATAGCCGTCTCTGTCTCTCTTGATCCAACGAAAGAGCCCAAGGAAGCAGCTGAGAGTAGAGTTACACGACAGCATGGGATACCTCGTGTGGCAGCGTGTGAAGGAGCTTAAAAAAGAAGCCGAATTAAGCAAGGAAAAGGCAGAACCAAGCGACCACATGGACCATTGACGCGGTCGCGTGCGAGCTTGTGTGAAATTCAAGCTTCTGGAACTATTTGGGCAATGTTTAGCAGCTAAACGGTCATGTGGATTTTCACGCGATCGCGTCGCTACAGTGCCCCAAAATGGGTTACTGAAGTATTTTTGAACCAAAAGCCGTGCCGTCACGTGGAATTCGATGCGACCGCGTCAACAATAACCCCAAGCCAAAATTGGCCATGTTTTCACCCAGATTTATGTGGTCGCGTGACACAGCCACACGACCCGTCGACCCAATAACCCCAAGGCCAAAATTCATCTTATTTTCACCCAGAATCACGTGGTCGCGTCACATTTCCGATGCGACCGCAGAGCCCCAAGCTCCTATAAGCCAAATTGAGTTTCAGATCGACGCGGTCGGCCATATTCTGACGCGACTGTGTCGACCGATCGCGTCGAAGCCCAATATATTCCAAAACCCCACACGTGGTCGAGCTTTGCGCGATTTTCCTTGCCGTTTCGACTTCTCCTCCAAATCTCCTCGTATCCGAGCACACAACCCCTCAAAACTCCTCAACTTCCTCCCAAATCGCCTCCTCCACCCTCCACAGCCTCAATTCCCTCTCCTCCGTTACCTTCCACCGCCTTCCACCGTCACCACCACCAAACCCTAACCCTAGCAGGCCATTTGTGGGGTTTTCTTGGAGATTTTCAACGACACAGCCGTTCATGCAGCTTGGGACTTTGATTTGAAGCTTGGAGCAACACCACTACGCAAGGATCGTCACTACATTTGGGTAACTTCGCTCATCGTCTCAATTTTCATTATTTGCCACATATTTCGATCTCTCGCTGTTTTTCGATAAATTGCTTGGGGAGTTGTCGATTGCATATTACTGGTTGTTGCCCACATCATCGTGCATTCACTTTCACAATCTTCACCATGACTCCATGCATGAACCGTACAAAACGTCCTGTGTCACCCCCACGACAATCACGGTTGAGGGCCACACGGGCACGTACATCAAACAAGCCCTCTACTTCAGCACAACCCCCAACACCCCCACCCATTGCACCTCCCCAGATTGACATGATGTGGATAGTATTCAAGGATGAACACCGGCACGATTATTTCCAAACCATCTCTCAACGAGCCATTATCCCTACGAAATTCCCAAAGTGTTCCCGCTTTGGATTCTCTTGGGCTCGTTGCTGGTGTTCAGACCTTATTTCCTAACACAGGGTGGGATGATTTCTCGCATGTGAGGCTCATACGTCCAAGAAACTCACCATAGAGTTTCTTAGCTCCATTAGGCACAGACACCCAGGGTTTTCAGGCTGATGAACAAGGATTATTCCATATCCTATGACACATTGAACACACTTTTCCGTTGGCCTGACACCATATTACGGGACTACCTTAGCCATAGCAGCCCGTTCCCTGACGAATTCTATCCCATTACCTTTTGGAAACAAATTACTGGACTCTCCTTCCCTACTACCAGGGTGAAGGTTTCATCTATCATACACCCTTGCTTTCGCCTTGCACACCGCATCATCACAAACACTCTTTTCTATAGGGAGGAGACAGGCCAGGTCTCGCGACATGAGCTCCTATTTCTATGTGCTATGACCCAACCACACATTGTACATAAGAACGACAACACATCACCACACATACTATTTCATGCCGGTTCATGGTTATTCCATCTCTCTCCAGATTCAGAAGAACTACCCAAGGTCCTTGGCCCCATATACCTTGATATCTCCGTCCTGACGAACATGCACATGATTAAACGCATTGCAGGCGAGAGATTCCTTTGGCTACATGGGCCTTTGCATACCCCGTACACTATTTTGCCCAACCCTGAGCGCTTTCGCATTGATGGAGCCGTGCAATGGGCATTTCCCCCTGACCCAGCTTCTGCCCGTTGCACAGGCCTAGCCCATCCCATTCAGGATCCCGTTATTCTTGTTGCTGCACTTGGAGGCTCACTACCACCACCTCCACCCCATCCACCCCCACCGGGTACCACACATGAGCCCCGTCAGGCTGGCGATGGTTCTGACCCTTCTGGTCCCCATCTCCCTATTCTAGAGGAGCGTATTCGACTTTTGGAGGAGAGTGTTCGTGAGCTTAGGTCCTCCATGGACGACGTTAGGACCACACTTTATAGCATGCACTCGATGTTCAACACCGTCTATGGTTGGCATGTTGCCCATGGCCATTACCCAACGCCAAACCCTGTCATTCCTCACACCACCACCTGACGGTGGCTCCTCTTGATCCCCCCATTTACCATAGCCCTTGCTCCCCATTTCCATATCATTCTCAAGGCATACTTTTATTCTATCTTTGGGGAGACTCACCACCATCTCTTCCCCCACACATTATCCCTCACGGTTTCACATTTCATTTCGCATTGAGGATAATGCTCAGCTCTAGCTTGGGGGAGGAGCATTTCATGCACCACATTTTTGGTCTTTCCACCTCTTTTGCTTTATTTTCTCTTATTTTCATTCTCTTATTTCCTCTTTTTCATGCACCATACTTTTTTTATTTTTCAACAAAAACAAAACAAAACAAAACAAAATCATGCATTTGCAGCCCATGCACCCTCGCATCTTCATGCATGCATTTGTACATATATATTTTAAGAATTCCCCAAGATCGAGACTTTATATGCATGAATTTCTTGGTCGATTGATTTTCAAGTTTTATGTTCTTATGCTCGATTCCTTGATATCGATTAAGATATATGGTTAGGATGAGTTTTTTGGTTTCAGATCTCATTTAATATGCCCATTATGCTCATGCTCATAGTCCCCATGATAGGAGTACTCGAAAACGACCTAGGTCGAATTTTTCTTGGGAATTCATCTTTTGCATGGATTGTGGAAGCATTAGTTAAGGATAATGACTGATAGTCTTAGAGAACCTGGATAACGACATGCCCATCTAATACCGAGGAGAGTTATTGCTTAACCTATTCATGCTTTAAAAATGTATACGTGTATAGAAAAAGAATAAAATATGCATCGTTCTTCCAGCTATGTAGAGTTGACGGATCCTCGTGCCTCAGGAAGTATTGGCGACTTGTGCCGAAAGGTTTAGCTTAGAGGAATGCATATGAATAAGGATTATAGTTGGTTTGAGCTAGTAAGTCCGAGGGATCCTTCTTGGCCCAATGCCCTAAGGTCGATCGACCCAACACTCATTACACACACCAACTGAAATCCCAAAAAAGGGAAAAGAAAAAAGGAGATATAAATAAAAGCATGAATAAAGCTAGCAATTTCACGAATCAATGAAGATAGCGTGTTGTGAGAGCCATCTCCTTGATAAACTCATATATCGTTATGCGATATTAATTCTTCCTCCGACCCATCGCATAATTTCGATCCTTTGACTTAGGAATGGGATATAGGAAATATTATAGGAATTGAGCATGATCATGATTAGGTATATTATATGTTGATTTGTGCTAGAAACAAATCCTTACATTATATTTTGATTGATGGAGGGGAGTTGGCATGTTTATAATTTCCATAAATCTAAAACTTTCATTCGCCTATGTATATATGCTCGATGTTTTGGAATTATTAATACCTTGCCATCATTTATGTGCTTGCTTGCATATCTCCAATCCTTACTCTTTTATGTTTTCCTTGAGGACAAGGAAGAGTTTAGCTTGGGGGATTTTGATAAGCACTCGTCTTACATATTTTTATGCATTATTCACGTGCATCTCATACCACTTCGTCGCTTATTCCATGTCATTTCACCACTTTTTATTTTTTTTTACTCTTGGGTCTCTTGTGCTTATTCCTGGTGCCAACAAGGAGCTTTTGGGACCCTAGATCGAGGCAAAGGTGTTGAAATGAAACAAGAAGCGAACAGGAGCCAAATTGCCATGGAGAATGAAGAGGAAGCGATGACCCACATGGCCGCGTGGCATGCATCAAGCGACTACGTCGCCAAAGGCCCCAATGAAGAGCTGAGAAAGGAGACTGACGCGGTCGCGTGTGTTACACGACGCGGTTGTGTCGCAATGAAGCCAAAGGGAGAAGAAAAGGCATCTACGCGGTCGCGTGAGCTGTACGACGCGACCGCGTTGCACAAAGTAGCAGAAGGCCCCAAACGGGCGCGTACGCCACCGTTTGTGAATGATTTATGAAGGGGCCAAAATGCAGATCGACACGGTCGCGTGGATTTCCACACGATCGAGTCGATGATGAGAATAAATGAAACGGAACAGTGATTTCGAGCACTGTAACAATGCGGCCGCGTCGTATTTGATGCGACCACGTCACCTAGGGGTTTCTGGGTCGTTTTGGGCATCGCCAAGCGGAAGTTTTGGGATTTTTTAGGATTTTCTTGTAGTATTTAACCATTTCATCTTCCTCCTTGAAGAGGGCGTTTTTGCAGAACTTTTTAAGGAATTTCAGGGTACTTTCATGTATAAGCCATCTTATTTTCTTGGTTGCTACAGTCTTTATTTTTTTTGTTCTTGGAAATTTTGACTTTAGATTTAAATCTAATTTTAGTTCTCTTGCTCTCTTTTGATTGTGGATTAATTAGATAGTTATTTCCATCTCTTTTCCATTATCATAATGCATCATCTGTTGAATCTAAACATGTTTTCATTGATGGATTGTGAGTAGTCTTCCATCTAGAGCCATGGGTTGAACCCGATTGAATTTTGCTATGGATTGATGTAGTTGCAATAGCTATTGAATGATTGATGGTTAGGAGTATGTTAGGATGATTATTATTGGTGCAAATCGATCTCCACCTTCGTGGATTAATAGGTTAGTTGCTAGCAGAAACTAGTGCTAATATATGGTCTTCAATCTCTACACCAATCTCTACTATCCATGTCGCCAACGGAAGTCGGACGTGGATTAGAGCCCTCCTAGCGTTGATCCGAATTCTATCCACGAAAGTGGCATGAAGGAGGATTGGGGACGTTTGTCGAGCATATTGCACCAACCGCATATCGATGATTAACGGAAGTTGGCTTGGGCATGTGGTAGTAATCCTATCATAGCATCACAGAAGTGGGGGTTAAGTAAATACATTGGTATGACAACCTCACCCAATCGCATGAATTCAATAACCAATCAACCCAATTCAATCCTAGCTTAATTTCAATAGTATGGATACCATACTCTACAGCTTTCTCATTATCGATATTATCCTTTAGCATTCACACTTTCTCATCACAATCGACTCGCATAGCTATTAACTATGGATCAAACCGATACTTAAACTTTGCCACCTAGTGGACGACCCGTAAGTACACAACTACACAGTGTGCTTGCGGTATAAATATTGAACACTCATGGGCAAGCAACAGCTTTGGAAAACCCCTGTGGGAAAAACCATAGACTAGGAAAAAGTACAATTCCCCTTTAACTCCCCTTGATCAGTGCAAGCCCTTAAGCTTTCAGATCTCTTAGGCGTCTCATATCAATCTTTTGTACAAACTTCTTGAAAGTGGCTGTATGAAGTGACTTAGTGAACATGACCGCCAGTTTTTCACTAGATTGTACTTGTTTGATGTCGATCTCGACATTCTTTTGCAAGTCATGTGTCCAGAAGAATTTTGGAGAAATGTGCTTTGTCTTGTCGCCTTTGATGTAACCTCCTCGTAGCTGGGCAATATAGGCGGCATTGTCTTCAAACATAGTGGTAGCCTCAAGATCACCAGTCTTCGAACCAGTCGTCACCAGGATGTTATGCACAATTGAGCGTAACCAAACACATTCTCAGCTAGCTTCATGGATGACAAGAATTTCTAAATGATTGGATGAGGTTGTCATGGTCTGCTTGACAGATTTCCAGGAGATTGTCACCCCACAGTAGGTAAACACGTACACTGTTTGTGACTTCTCATTATGGGGATCGGACCTGTGACCTGCATCTGCTTAGCCAACAAGTGTGGAGGATGATTCTTTCTTATAAACCAAGCCCAAATCCGTTGACTCTTGGAGATAGGCAGAAAATGCTTAATCCCGGTCCAGTGGCACTTTATGGGCACTACACTGTATTTGGCTAGCAAATTTACTGCAAATATTATATCAGGATACATGCAGTTATCCAAATAAAGAAGTGCTCCAATTGCACTCAGATAAAGGACTTTTGGACAAAGAATATCCTCCACCTCTTCCAACGGATGGAAAAGATCTTTATGTACATCCAAAGAGTATACTACCATATGTGTATTTAATGGATGACATTGGTTCATGTGAAATCTTTGTAGTAATTTCTTTGTATATATGGTTGATGTAACAGGATTCAATCTTTCAGATGTTTAATCTGTAAGTCAAGAAAGAATTTTGTTTTGCAAAGGTCATTCATTTCAAATTCTTTTGTCAGGCTTGCAGATATCTCAGTGATCTCTTCAGGAGATCCAATGAGATTCAAATCATCTACATAGACTGTAATTATTATGAATCATGTTTCCTTTGCTCTTATAAATATGCAAAGGCAGACTTCATTATTGTAATTATTATGAATCATGTTTCCTTTACTCTTATAAATATGGTATCTTTGTTATACAAGGAATTCGCTGAGTCTGTTATACTACATTCTTCCTGATTGTTTAAGACCATATAATGATTTTTATAGCTTAACAGAATAGACGTCCCGAGGTCTATCTTTTAAAGTTGCAAGCAGTTGAAAGCAATCAAGAAGTTTCATATATCTCTTTATCGAAATTTCCATGTAAATATGCAGTCACAACATCCATTAGCTGCATATCTAATCCTTCCTTTGCTGTTAAGCTTATTAAATATCGAAAAGTAATCACATCCATTACCGGTGAGTATGTTTCTTCATAGTGTACCCGGTCTTTGGAAAAATTCATGTGCTACAAGCCGTGCTTTATAGCGTGTGATCTCATTATTTTCATTTCTTTTTCTAACAAATATCCATTTGTATCTCACAGGTTTGACACCATTTGGTGTCTAGACTACTGGTCTAAATATTTTGTGTTTCTTAAGCGAGTCCAGCTCTGCTTCTATTGTCTCATTCCACTTTAGCCAATCATTTCTTCGTTTGCATTCAGCAACGAAATTTGGATCATTATCGTCGCTTTTAGCAGACGTGAATGGCAATATGAAACGCGAAGTCATTATTGACGATTGTGCTTTTTCTGTCCAACACCACCAATGTACGTACATAGTTTAATGATTTTCCTGGTTTTTCTGTCCAGCACCTCTCATGTACGTACATATTTTAATGATAATCCTTCCTTTGCCTGTTAGTAACCCAACGCCAATATGTATGTATAAACACCTTCATTAAATGACCACATCTCTCTCCTCCCCCTTTCTATTTTGTTTCCGAAAAAATGTCTTGTTTCCAGAAAAAGAAAAGGAAGAAAAAGAAAAGGCAGAAAGAAAAGAAAGAAGAAGAGAACGAAAAAAGGAGGAAGAAAGAAACCAGAAAAAGAAAGAAGAAGAAGATCAAGAAAGAGGAAAGTGAAGAATAAGAATAGAAATCATACCTGTACCGCTCGTTCTCGTCCTACAACGAGCCGTAACCCCTCAACCTCCGTTCCTCTCCAAGACAAGTAGGTTCCCTCTATACTATTTTGATTAGAAAAGAAAAAAGGGGGTTTGAATGCTAAATCGAAAGAAAATTTATTCATTTAAAATTTGAATACGAAAGTATCAAGTGTATTTTACTATTGATCTCGTAGTTGACTGGAAAAACATAGTTTTTTTTGTTTGACCCAGTATTTGCTAGAAATACACCATATTCTGTTGAATGTACATTGTATTCCTGATGTATATACCTATATTTCCCATTTGACCTTGTATTTACTGAAAATACACCGTATTCCACTGATATACACTGTATTTGTACCGTATATACCATATATTTCACTTATTTGACATTGTACATGCTAGATATACATAAAAAAACTGCTGTTTGACAACGTATTCTGCTATATACACATCATATTTTCCCTGTTTGACCATGTATTACGCTGGAAAACATAGTATTCTGATGTAAGACCATGTACCCTGTGGTATGCACCATGTGTTTCACTATTTGATCCTGTATAATGCTACAAATACACTATATTTCACCAGTTGGCCTAGTACCATGCTGCCTATACAATGCATTTCACTATTTGACCCTCTATCATGTTGTACATGCATCGTATTCCACTATTTGACACTAGTCAATGATGTTCGGCATTATAATGTATGGTACAAGTATTGTGATGGACATAAATAACACCAGTTTGAAAGATAATATATGCTACATCTAACCTATAAAATATGACACGTTGAAACAAAACAAAAATATAAGATAGTGACATAATATGCGGAGTATGTCGAAACTCATTGTCATAGGGGGTGCAGGAGCGACGATGGTTCCCTTAGGAATGTCAATATTGCGGGTCAGGACGGGTATTTAACTACACAAACTTGTCCCGACCCGTCTACGGGCCGGGGTGGGGCGGGTCTCAGGCCGGGACGGAGCGGGTAATTTCTTGCCTAAACCAGGTCGGGCCGGGTCGGGCCGATCCGGTCATTACCGTCATCCCTATGAATCCCAAATAAAAGTTTTATTTGGGAATTAGGAGAATTGTGATTTATTTGGTAATTTGAAATGGGGAATTGGCCCAATTGGGAGAACAGTGGAACATAGTATGAGTTATGTGTTATGGGCTGACCCATGATCCGCATTAAAATAGTAAGGGTTTTTAGAACCTCTATAGTTTACTGGGGCGGGCCGGGTTGCATACAAAGCCCAAGCTTGCCCCGACCCGTCTGCGGGCCGGGTCGGGACCGGTCAAAACCGGGTCGGGTCAGGTCATTACTGCCATCCCTAGGTTCCCTGATGACCGTACCCAAGTCATGAGTATGGAAAGGTATTAATGGATATACCCACTAGAGTAGTCCGGATGGCAACTGTGAGAAAGTCTACGATCCACGATTTGCAGTCCTGACCTAGAATCGTAGTCCGAACATATACAGTATTGCACCGTGGAAAAAGATTATTGATCCATATTGATTGTTGTTCAGGACATACAGAACATCCAAATTGCATATCGTACCATGAGCTGCACGATTAGACTAGGATCACTATGCTACACTTGTACTATATGTTAGTGACATCGTGATATACTTGACATTACAGTTTAGAGACATAAGGCTAAGATCAACATGCTACACTTGATACCTTAGGTTAGTAACATTGTAAAGGCCCATTGGGCCTGTGGACTTTATCCCCCCTCATTAAAAACCCCTACCACTTACTCTCTCTCTCTCCCCCCTCATTTTCTCTCCCCCGATTCTCTCTATCTCGCGATTTATTCGACGAAAAGGGCAGCGGCGAAAAAAAAAAGAAATTCCCGCCGCCTCTTCTCTCTCTCTCGTGCGCCTTCCCTCCTCTTTCCTTCAGCTCGAAGGAAACCGAGGCTCCCTCTCCTTGCTCCACCTCACGGGGAACGTGGCGTGGCTTTGCGATTTCCTCATGCCCTAATTTTTTTGGGGTTTGACATGTCCACACCTCGATTCGAAGCTGATTACCTTCGTAGCGAAGCCACAGCTCTCCTACGAGCTACTCAGGTCTTCTCTTCCCTTATTTAAGCTCGGATAGGGCTGTGGTCTTGGATTTTTGCACGCAGAAATATTTTCAGAATCAAAAATTTAGGTTTTCCTCTTGATCTGATTTCGGTTTGAGCTATAGGGTTGGTTTTCTCTCTGATTTCACCATTAGTCCACGATTTGAGGTAAAATCACTCTGATTCTCTAAAATTTGAATTTTAAAATGTGGATTTTGTTCCTCTAGTTCATGCGATGATGAATCTGAGCACCGGGCGTGGCGGCGAACCTCGCCGCAGCCCTATTGACCCTCAAAATAGTTTATGTTAGACTTTTCCCCTTGACTGAGATGTGTAGAACCTGGTCCCATTTGCCTACGGGCTGTTTTGGGTGTTTTTCCCTTCACTGGATTTATCCGGCTATCTCTTTTCGCTGCAGAAATATTCTGGGATCATATTGTAACTGAAAATAGTCTCCATGACCAGAAATATGTTTATGATTCTAGGGATTTTTCCCTTATCATATCTATTGGGACTCTTTAGAATTGAATAACAACTTTTACTACATTTGATGCTTGGTAAATGATGTATGTTGGCTTAGAAATTTCCATATGATTGAATATGAGGGCTTGGCCTCAAAGGCCGTTGGAAAGTACGGGAAACCTTACCTGAAGGATCTAAGTTTACTGCCCCTAGGATCATAAAACGCTGCCTGAAGGATCATATAAAGCCATTAATAAATGGTTAAGTCCCGAAAACGATCAATGATGAAACTTTATCTGAGATCACCAGATTGTCCCTCCCCCCATTTGACCATCTCCCCATAAATTCTAGGAGTATGACAATGGACGTTGCCTTTACTTGCAGGTTAGCTCCTACTTCTATTTATATTCAAGGTTCAGTCTATGTAGCATATTAGAATATCATGTTATTAATTGTCACATCTATGCTTAAATATCTAATTTCTGCACTTTTAAATCATGTTAAATGTTATGATGTTTCTTCATCATTAATTCCTATGGAGTTAATTAGTAGCCCATGACATTGGACTAGTTGGTATATTAGGTGTACTATGGAAATAATGATTTGAAATTCAGTGGACTATTTATATGTTTAGGATGAATGAGAATGTGATTGGAATGAGAATGTCATAGCACACTAATATACGAATTGAGTTTAATGTGGCTTTATAATATAATTCGCCTCGAAAAATCATGCTTAAAACATTGTGTAGAATAACACTTGGACTATATCATTGAGGCACTGAGAGATGTACATTATTATACACTTGGCATTTCAGACTCACGGGTTTTGGGGAAAATCATATTAGAGAGAGTGCGGAAGCAACTGGAGCCACGCTCCTATTGCCTTGACCGCATCAGGTAGTTCCGACCTGGGTCACATCATTAAATCAAGATCTGACCCCTATTGTACCGTCGGACTTAATTACTGAGTTCTACACTGTTGACTCATGGCCCCTACCGTCCCTGCTTTGGGCCTGGCCCAGGTGAGCACCCCTGTGTACCGAGGTGGACTCCTTGGTTATTTCTGTACTCTCCAATATGATTTACGGCCTAGGTTTGGCATATAATAATGGAACTATGATATTGTCACCTTTAAATTATTAACTGAGCTGCATGTTTGTCTTAAATGTCAATGCAATATTAACTAGTCTGTTATTGTTCTCAGTTACTGCTTCCTAGTTAGTGTTTTTCCATGTTCACATATTTAAATTTCAGAATTTTTAGAATCATTGTGATTTACTGGTGGGCCTGCATTATTGTTGTACCACCAGGTGTTGATCCAGAGATAGAGAAGACACCAGAGTTTGTGGACCCAGCTGACTTTTGATTAGAGGTAGAATATGTATTTTTGTGATCGTGGCAAATGTACTTTTGTTATGCATGCTTATAGCATGATGTATAGCCTTTTGTAAAGCGTGCTTTTGGCATGATGTACATCATTTTGTAAACTCGTTCATATATATAAAGAGTGCTGTTAGTTGCACCGCAAGCTCTTATTAATTCACCGCACCTTTAAATCCACCGCATTTAGATATATAAATGAAAATTTTTATTAAGCATTTTGATACATCTTTTGTGTCTAGATTGGTTTCACTGGTTAACTGCAGGACATGCTATCCTTTACAAAACATGATGTGACCCCGGATTGCGGGGCGTGACAAACATCGTGCTACACTTGACACTATAGTTTAGAGACATTATGCTACATCATACTATACTTGATACCATAGTTTAGAGACATTAATTGATTTCACCATTTGATGTAGTTTATGATGCACACAGTTTATCACCATACTTGTCATTCTGCTACACAAATTAATCGTCCATTTATTTCATGTCTTTTACTTCTATATATTTTAAAAAAGGTTTAGGTTATTTTTTGAAACCTACCAAGTTCATCTCGTTGATGATATTCCTTTTATTAGATACCGATCAAGTTTGGAGAGCGGTATTTTAAGGCTAACCCTCTTGAGCAAATTGACAGAGGACATGCATTTCCAAAGGTTTAGCCTTAGCTAGACACGTTTTCTTCTTCTTAGTAGCTACCAATAATGTATGTATCATAGTTTGTACCTGTCATAAAGCCTCTTTTTAAGCAAATACTATTTTTATATATTTAGTTGTAATAAATGTACGCCTATTTGTTCGAGAGATTTTAAATGGGGACTGAGATGTAATAAATTTTAGATTAATCTTTATTGCTTTTTAAGAAGTAAATATGGAGAACATGTGTGATATTTTTCAATGACGCTAGGTGTACTTTAATCAAGAGAAAAAGCAAAAAAATCACATATTTCTATCTTGATTTAAGCATATTACGGGCCTTCCATTTTTTCTCTCCAATATAGTGGAAAGTGGGCATGACATTATGTTACATTGAAATAATATTTTTCAATGGAATAGATACGGTGACAAAAACATTTCAATTTCATCGATATTTCACAAGTGATAATGTTAACTTAATTTGAACCAAGATGGAAAACCCTTGTGATTTTGGATCCAATCATATTTAAATATTTAACCATATACCCATCTACTTGCTTTTTCAATGCAGGACTAACACCAGCATTTACCTTCTTGTCTCTTAACCCTTCTTAACACATAAGTTTGTAAAATGGATTCAAGCCACAATGTCAAAAATCTCCATCTTGGCTTCCAGATGGGAAGCAACCAACTTGAAAGTTAGTAACTTTAGAAGATCAAATGTTATAAAACATTGTTATGTCACATGTTAAAGAATATCTGATGTGCCCCTTCACATACAGCAAAATATCTCATGTACCTGGCTTGCCAAAAGATAGTGAAGATGGTCTCATAGCACATATGTGTGTATCTCATCGAAGGCTAGGCACTACTGTTTGAAACTTGTTTTATAAGTCATGTATACCTTCCTCAACCATCATCATGTGGGCAAACTGCACCGCGAATAGCTTTAGCACCAACGAGAATATAAAAGTGCTAACCACCTGCTCTATAGTACGACTTTATATTGTGGCAGTGGTCCATCGTAATATGAACTGCATCATCACACTATAGCGACCACTTTATGCTTGATTTTTTGCTCGAAAATCTTCATCATAGGCTCTGACACCACTTGTTGTGTGAAAGGCATATTACCGTTATGGATATTTGGTTAATAATCATGCAACCCAATTTGACCCAAAAAGAAACACGAGTAAGGATCAAGTTTTATTTAGTTAAAATTTAATTAGAATTTAGGTAGGATTTTATGTGTTTTTATTTTTCTTTACATGTTATAATTTTAGTTCATTTTATCTGCTATTTTTAATTTGATATTTGGGTCTAGTCCCACATTGGTTAATTATAATTTGTTTCAAGTTGTCAATGAATAAAATGATTTTTTAGAGATTAAACCCCCCAAATATAAAGCAAAATCAATTTTGACAAGAAATCAAATTCATTGGCAAGACGCCTCCGAACCCTAATTCCTTTTTTGTTCTTTCTCACATTTTCATCAATTTCCCAAAATTTCTCCTTTACTCTACATCATTTTGGTATTAGAGCCGAAATTCCTAATTTTATCAATTTCTTCTAGAGTAGATTCGAAAAAATCCACCCAAAACCCTAGCCGCCATATTCCACAAATTTCTAGGATTTTCAATCCCTCCAAATTTTGAATTTTCTGCTTAACAATTGAAAAATCGAAAAATCAAAGGTTATTGGTCGCCTCCTACCTCTTACCTTAATCCTAACCATAGACCACCGCTGCCGTTCTCCACACCCCATGACCACTCTGTCCTCCCCCTATCAAATGACACAACGGCCATCACCGCCATCCTGAACCCAAGATCCAACCACCGTTGCCCCAACAATTTCCCCGACAAACGAAGAAATCGACATTGTCTCTGATGTCTGTAATCCCCGTCAACCTATCCAAAAGATTCGTCATATCAGGGTGAACCCGTAGCACCTAACCCTGTTGAGAATCACCATGAAATTGGCCAAAAAAATTGATCATCGTCAGTTTGTTGCAGTACCGGCTCTGATAAGCTAAACCCAACAACGAGCCGAGCCAACACTATTTATCAGCTCAGCCTGAGTTAACAGAGCTGACTTCGGCCAACATTCTTCATTGGCTTAGCTCGATCCGACCAAACTACAACCGAGCCCACATTGT
The DNA here is from genome assembly GCA_030789695.1 of Scilla litardierei. Classification (NCBI taxonomy): domain Eukaryota; kingdom Viridiplantae; phylum Streptophyta; class Magnoliopsida; order Asparagales; family Asparagaceae; genus Scilla; species Scilla litardierei. The sequence continues at coordinate 256,736 of CM061138.1, read as the reverse complement.
TCATCAGCTCAGCTTGAGCTAGCCGAGCTGAGCCGGGTTGCGAAGTTGACTCTAGCAAACTCCGAGCTTAATAAGATGGCTTAGCTACCTGTGAACAAGTCATTAGCTACCGTGTTGTAGTGCCGTTTGATCATTTTGAGGCAATTTCAAAGACATTTTTGAGCTATTTTTCATGCATGTTCGGCTATTTCGACAAATGCAAAGCTATTTGGAGCTAGATTTCAGATCCATTTGAGAGAGCTGCAAGCCAAATCGAACCATCTACATCTTTTGAGAAATTTAAGCCAATTTGAGCCATTTTTTCCAGATTAAAGCAATTTTATGGGGTACTATGATGACCATTACTATATGTTATTCTTTCTGACAAATTATAACTAAGAGATATTCAGATAGGTCCCGCTATTTTATGGATTCGACGATTGGTATAGATATGATGATTAGGAGCACTATTTGAAAGATTTCTGTTTATGTTTTAATTTGTCAAAAGAAAAGAAATACATCTATACATATCGTAAGTTAAGTGAAGAATTACAATATTAATATAACCTATTTCATGTTCCTTTTATATGTTGGTGAGTGTTCAAGATCGATTGTCAATGTTGGTATCTTTCCAAGCGCCGAACAATCTACCAATTGTCCCAACAAGTTTCAAGTGCAAAACCTAAGAAGGATCCACTGAAAGAATTACTTGAAAGCAATAATAAATTTCTTCAAATACTGGAACTATTAAAGAAGCAAAAGCTCGGTCCCAAGTTTGAGTCCACAATAGAGCATGTGCATGAGTCTGCGATCGAGCCCGAGCCCGAGCCCGAGCCCGAGCCCGAGATAAAGTTTGAGTTTAAGCTTGAGCTTGAGCCAGATCCTAAGTATAACATTGATACAGAGATTGAGCGTGAGCTGGTATTGGAGACTAAGATTAAGCCTGAGCCCAAGTTAGAACCTCATCGTGATCCTGATCCAATACCACAATCTGTGAGTTAGAACATTAGCGTGAGTCATCTTTTGATCCTACTTCAGAACTGTAGATAAAGACACTCATTAAGCTAATTGAGCACATTAACCTCAACAGATTTTACACACCTTATCTTTATCGGACTTGGTACATTCTCATGACAAAGTTCATTTACAAGTTTCATTTTAAGTCACTTCAAAATTTGAGAACGCATCTTCAGGATCTACATGTGACTGTTAATTTCTGTCCGGTTATGCTTTTTCTATCATCATTTACCAGGTGGTGAATTTTTTGAAGTCATGTAGAATGATAGGAATTTTATTTAGTTAAAATTTAATTAGAATGTTAATTAGGATTTTAGTTGTTTTAATTTCAATTTATATGTTAGGAGTTTCGTTGATTTTATTTGCTATTTTTAGTTTATTATTTGGTTTAAGTCCCACATTGGTTGGGAGATGATTTGTTTCAAGTTGTAAGCCCATAAAAGGCTCCAAATTTATTTTATTTTTCAATCGATGAATAAAATGAATTGTTTTGAAAGATTAAACATTCAAACCTTTGAAAGGTCAATTTTGAAAAGAAATCAAATTCCTTGTTGAGAGGCTTTGGAACCCTAATTCCCCAATTTTGTTCCTCTCCAAATTTTCTTCAGTTTTACAAAATTTCTCCTTTGTTCTACATCAAAACCCCAACTTGGAGTCTTGGATCTGATCATATTGTACCATATATCAGTCACCTTTCATTTCCAACATGGGACTAAATTCCATCTTTTTGCCTTCTTGTCTCTTTACCCACCTTCACATAGGTGTTTGTAAACCAGATTCGACCCAAATTCAACAATACATTTATAGGCGACTTAAGGTAATCCAGAGAAGATACCTAAAACATCATTTGGAATGTCTGTTCTTGCTTTTTCTAATTCCAGCACAGAAGACTTTCCTATTCTTATCTACTATCTCATAACCCTGAAGTCTTTATGCAGCAAGCTCATAAAAATATCAATTGGCAACCATATGCCTGTCATATTGAAGGGTTACCATCCCAAATATGTGACACTCTATTTCTCATAGGCTCTCCGAGACAAATCCTTCCAAGGGATACTGATGAGTGTTTATTTGTAATATTTTTCTCGTACTTTTTCCCCACGTTTCACGCCATTTCACCACGTCTTCCACGCCGTTTCCCCACCTTTTGTTCCTTTTACGTCTTTGGGTTTCTCTGGTGTGTTTTAGGTGAATTCGTGGATTTTTGGAGCAGAAGAGCGGGAATATGGGCTTGGGAGCAATCGACGGTGCGAAACGATACAAATCAATGAAGGATGGAGTGTTGGTGAGCAACAGCAGCATCCCACACGACCGTGTGAGATGTCTCACACGGTCGTGTGAGAAGAACACGGCCTAGAGCTTTAGAAGAGACCCCACGGCCGTTTGGATGGCCGTGTGCTCTGTTCTGTCGAAGGAGTAAATTGCCACGACCCGGTCGTGTGAATCCACTCTTTGTTCTTTCTTATCTTTGTTTGACCAGGTGCACATAGAGTACGAAATGATGATGTCTGACGATGATGCACTTTCACTTCTTGCTGAGAAGATGGATGCATTGGAAGAATAACTTTAACAGCTGGGCGTCAAGGGCATTAAGTCGCTCCACCATTCATACCACCACCTCAGAAATCCAGATTGGAGACCATGATGGAAGCTTTCATTGAAGATCAAGATCGGAAGAACTACTACTTCAAGACTTCTCTCCGACAGCTTAGTGACCAGCGTTCACAGGTTGCACAGCAGATCAGCCAGCTTAGCCATGAAATGAGCCTGATTGCCGCATCTCAATACCATTCACACACGCAGTCAAAGCAGTATTTTAGAGCCCCTGTCATGGAGGAGGAATCACGAAGTGAAGGGCAGTTAGGAGAGTCACCCACCATACCAGCGGAAGGTAACCAATCTGAACCGAACGTTTTATAGTCTCTTATGGATTACCTCTCCCATGCAGGTATCGCCGCCGACAATGTACATGCTAACTGGAATGGAGAAATATTGCACCTACATTTTGATGATGAAAAGGAGAGAAGTTATGCGAAGGTGAAGATGAGATTACAGTTCCCGTAGACCCCGAGCATCGCTTCCCTTCTGAGGCACTACCCCATCCCGAGGCATACTAGAGCGACGAGCTGACTGCAGAGCATGAACCTATAGTCGAGGAGGATGTGCACATGAGCACACACATGACGATCTATCTCATAGAGCCAGACGCACACCCAACTCCATATCTTCTGTTGCAGCCACCATCCATCAATTCTGAGGCGGAGCGTCTACCTGAGCTCACAAGCATCATAAGGGGAGAATTTTTAAACTTTCAAAACTCCATTTTGAATCTCAAATTTCATTTCCAAATTATATAGATTCAGATACTATTGACACGACGTACTTCTCACAGGGCACAAGTCACATTCCATTGAGGTACGCCGGGTCGTGTCAACACCTGACGAGGATAGCAAAGGAAGGAACGTGGAAATGATCACACCATCTTCAAGGAACATCACAATGTTCTCAGGAAGTATCTGTCATTCAATTTCAAAGTTTTCAATTCATTTTGACAATCCTCTCTGGGACACTTATATCTTGGGAAAGAATTTTCCCATTTGGGCTGATGCCCCTTGTCTCTTGCAAGACTTAGGTGGTTGTCCTCAAGAAGTGCTTGGAGGAGCGTTGCTAAAGCCCGATGGGTTTCGTGGCACGACGTTGGTAGAGCCACGAAAAGAGCAGCTGCCTGCTCCAATCCACATCCTGAATCCACCATTTGAAATAGGTGTACTCGATCCAGCAGTGTAGAAAATTTTACATTTTTCTAGGATTTTAATAAACTCACTTCCTTTTTAGTGAGAGGCGTATTAATTTTGAGTCTTTCTTAAGTTTTAAAAAAATTCTTCGTCTTTGAATAAATCACTCTTCCCTTGATTGGCATGCCCTAAATCATATAAAACCCTAGAACCCAAGGCTTAAATTTTGTTGGTTTTTAAAAATCTTTATTTTTAAAAAAATTGAACTTAAATTTTGATGGATTTTAAAACCCATATATCAATGATTTGATCCTCTCTTTTGTTGGGGTTTGTGTGCTGCGGGATACGCCACACGACCGTGTGGAGTAATCCACACGGCGGTGTGGAAGATTGGGAGACTGAGGAGAAGCAGCAAGGGAGCTTTTTCAGCTGTGAGCATGAGGATCACACGACCGAGTGGTGGAAGCCACGCGGTCGTTTGACAATGTGGGGAATGCTTCAATTCAAGTGGCCAACAGCCAAACGGCCGTTTGGCTTCATCAACGTGACCGCGTTGTGGGGGCAATTCTCTAGATTTTAAAGCCCAAATTTGAACCCTGATACGGTCCTTTGGAATTTTTCAAGCGATCGCGTCATATGATCCTTCGAATGGCCAATAAACTCTCTTCACACGGTCGTTTGGAATTCCAAGCGACCTGTGCACCTATCCTCGCCAAGCCACCAATCTTTAGCCCTTAGAGACGACACGACCGTGTCAACCGGTCGTGTCGACTCCTCTATATAAAGCCGAGATCGAGCCCGCTTCAGTACCTCGACACCGCTTCGATTCTTCAAACCTCGTCTCTCCAAAATCCCTTCATCCTCCCGCGATTCTCAACCCATCTCTGCCAAAATTCCGATCGAGCTTCCACCTTCCCCCTCTCCACCACCAACATCAAAATCCCCCAAGCCTGTTCCCTCTCTAACACCCTCCACTACCCAAACCAATTCACCTCCTAAAGCCCTAACTCATTCCGCTTTGGGAAACTCGGCAACAATCGACAACTAGGGCAACAATTGAAAAATTCTGCAACTTGGGGGAGTTCATCAAGGGGCAACGGCATTCTCTTGCAGCGTCAATTGCGGCAATACTTGGGTAAACCTATTCTCTACTCTTCACTTTCCAGTTTCTACCCTAAATTGCCACACACTCAACGGTTGGTTGTGGTTGTTGCTGCACTTGTGTGGTTACCGTGCATTGCCTTCACATCACACACATTCTCCATACCTCCAAGCGTGAAGCGTCCACTATCACCATCCCCAGATTTCCAATTGGGATGGTCCACGAGTCAACTGAGATCAGATAGACCTTCCACATCTAAACAACCACCACGACCTGCTGTACCCACACCCCAGATCGATGCTCTGGGATCACATTCCCTACCGAGACCCATCGAGATCATTACGCCATCCTATCTCGGCGAGCCATATTACCCACGAAATTCACGAGCATTCCCGCTCTCAAGACTTTAGGGGCCACCAATGGTGTACGTCGACTATTCTCTAACCTAGAATGGGACGATTTCCTAGCCTTTAGAGACCCCAGCTACGAGAGACTCACTCTTGAGTTTCTCAGCTCCCTAAAATCCGTGGGCTCAGGATTAGAGTTCAGGGTCATGGACACTGACTACACCATTTCTTTTGACGCCCTGAACACTATCTTTCACTGGCCTACCGCCACGGTAGACGACTCCATTGACACATCTAGCGCCTACCCTGATGCATTCAATGCATCCCACTTCTAGGATGAGATCACTAGGGCAGGATCCTTCCCTCGCACTGCGGCAAAGGTATCCTCTATTATTCACCCATCATTACGCTTTGCCCATCGCATTCTCACGAGCACACTTTTCTGCAGGGAGGAGACGAGCACAGTCTCACGACCTGAGATCCTATTTTTGTGGTGCATGACACAGCCTCGTGTTATACGAGCCACCGACGGCTTTTTCCATGTAGATTATTCCACGCTGGCTCATCGTTGGCCCACAGGCTCATGCACATCACCACGTCCACTTCTGGTAAAATCTATTGTGGCTGCCTCGTTACACTTATCGCTTCCCACCCACATGTCTCCCTAGACATCGATGATAGCATACCGTCAGTTCCTGGCCCCACTTCTCTTGACCTCTCAATTCTTGCACACATGTATATGATCAAATTAAACCTGAGAGATCAATATGTATAGCTATATAGGCCAGAGAGCACTCCATACACCATCCCGCCAAACCCTGCTCGCACACAGATTCATGGGCTTACGCATTGGGCATTTGACCCCGATCATATCTTTCCACCTGCTGCACAGACCGAGCCACAGCCCCGACCTATCCCCACAGATCCCTCTACCTCCACTGCACATGCCACTGCCACACCTGAGGCCACAGAGGAGCCCCCACACTCACCCCCTCCTCTCACCACGGAGGAGTGACTCCACATCATAGAGGAGAGTGTTTGGGAGTTGTGGTCCTTTAGGGACACCACGACATCCATAGCATACACTCCATGGTATATGACATATTATAGGCGTGTCGACATTGGCTTCCTCCCCGGCACCCGTCCCCGACCACTCCCACATATCCCACCACCCACCTCACCGCCACCTCCACCCCCTGATGGCGGCACCTTCTGATCACCACTCATTCTCCCCCATGTACACATTGCCTTCACCTCCCCATTACATCCATGGCACATCATCACATTAGCTTGGGGGAGACCATATCCTATCTCTTCCCACCCCCTTGCACACTACCCTTCAGATTATCACTTCACATTTTCGCACTGAGGACACTGCTCATTTACAGCTTGGGGGGAGTGTTTCACGCTTCACTTTTTGTTTTTGTTTTTCCTTTTTCCACCTCCATCTCCACATTTCATCCATATGTATATATATGCGTGTTTCTTTCCTTTTGCATTTCCTTTCACGCATCACATTTTCTTTCTATTTGTGTTTTAAAAAAAATCAAAACCCAAAAATACTTGCATCGCATCCTGCATCCTGCATCTTCCATGCATCATATGTAAATATACGTTTGAGAATTTTCTGAAATCAAGCTTTATGTGTGGTTTGATTAAGATATGCTTTTAGCTTCGAATTCCACTTAATATGTGTGTCATAACTATTCTTATAGCCTCTAGGATAGAAGTACTTGAAACCGACCTAGGTTGAATTTTCCTTAGGAGTCTACCTTATGCATGGAGCAATGAATTGATAGTTGAGGGTAATGTTTTATAACCATTCGAGACTTGGATAGCGATGTATCATCTAGTACTAAGGATTGATGGCTTGACCTACTCATGCCTTCAAGAAAAAAATATATTTTTGCTTATGTTTGTCTATAAAAAATAATTGAATAAAATAAATGCACCATTCTCCCAGCGACACTGAGTAGCCGGATCCCCATGCCTCAGGAAGCATCGGGGCCTTGCGTCGAAAGCTTTAGCTTGGGGGAGTGCATATGAATAAGGGTTATATTGGTTTGAGCTAGTAGGTCTGAGGGGTCCTTCTTGGCCTGATGCCCTAAGATCGTCTGACCAGGGAGTCATCGACCCAACGCTCCTTACACAAACCAAATGTAATCCTAAAAATGAAAAAAATGAAAAAATAAAATGAAAAAATGAAAAAAAAATTGAAGATGAAATGAGTGAAAGCATGAAAAGAGAAAGCAAATTCATGAATTAAGGAACGTTGATGTGTCGTGAGAACCACTTTCTCAATGGACCAATAACACATTATCCTAGACTTATCCTTTCATTGACCCTCGCATAACCTCGACACCTTTGCTTTCGACCTAAGGGCGGGTTAGAGGAAATATCCTAGGACTTGGGCGTAATCATGACTTCAGCATATTATCTGATGATTTGGATTAGATGCGACATCCTAGGATTATACCCTAATCAACGGAGAGGAATTGGGGTATTTTATTTCTATGGATTCGAAATCTATATTCGTCCACGTATTTATTCTCGATTTCCTGAAATTCTCAAAACTCATGCCATCACTTGCATGCTTAATTGCATACCTCACTCTTTACTCCTTTTTCGTCTTCCTCGAGGACGCAGAAGAGTTTAGCTTGGGGGATTTTGATGAGTGTTTATTTGTTATATTTTTCTTGTACTTTTGCCCCACGTTTCACGCCATTTCACCATGTTTTCACGTCGTTTTCCCCACTTTTTTCTCCTTTTACGTCTTTGGGTTTCGCTGGTGTGCTTCAGGTGAATTCATGGATTTTTGGAGCAAAAAAGCGAGAATATGAGCTTGGGAGCAATCGACGGTGCGATATGATACAAATCAATGAATGATGGAGTGTTGGTGAGCAGCAGCAGCATCCCACACGACCGTGTGTGACAGACCGTGTGAGATGTCTCACACAGTCGTGTGAGAAGAACACGATCTAGAGCTTAGAAGAGACCCTACACGGCCATTTGGATGGTCGTATGGTCCGTTTTGCCGAAGGAGCAAAGTTGCCACAACATGGTCGTGTGAATCCTCACACGACCATGTCATCCCAATCAAGACGAAGGCTGCAACAACGACCGGCAGTTTCAAAATCCTAAACGACGTCAGACAAGACTTCTGAAGAGTTGGCAGAGGGCGTAACTTCATCAATACGACACAGCCACATGGATTTCTCCACGCGGCCGTTTCGGGTTGGGTCTGCCGCCTACCCAATAGGGGTTTTGGCCAGTATTTAAACTTCGGGGGCACCGCCGACGAGAGGGATCGACCTCCACCTTTGTATTCTTCCCCTTTTTGAGGGGTTTTTCTTAGTTTTTAGGAGTAGGATAGATTAGATTAGGTTTTAGCTTGGTTTCTCCTTCGTGGTGTGCTTCTAATGTGGATCTTGTAATTCCGACGTTCTGGAAGCTATCTCCTTGTTTTCTTGCTTTATTATTTGTTTTTTACGATTTCTTTTTGCCCTCATTGTTTATCTATATATTCCTATGTGTGGTGAGTAGATTTTGATATGGAGCGATGATGTATCCCTATTTGTGGATTAATCATGTGTTGATGAGATTTGGTTAATTGTTGGGTGATTTGTGATTAGAGATATGCTACGGAAGTTGGGGCTAATCTAGAGTTTCAATCTCTATATCAATTTATACTATCAGCGTGGCTGACGGGAGTTAGGCATCGATTAGAGCCCTCTTAGCATAGACCCAACTCCTAATCTACGGAAGTGGCGTGGAGGAGGGTTGAGGATATTCGTCGAACGTAATGCACGTAATGTGTATCGATGTGTAACGGAAGTTGATATCAATACGGTTTAGGTAATCCTATCATGCACCACGGAAGTGGGGGTATGGATAACATAAGGGAATATTCTATCAGGCACCATGGAAGTGGGGGGAAGGGATAACATAAGGGGATATCCTATCATGCACCACCGAAGTGTGGGTAGGAGAATACCATTAGGTTAGACGACGTCTCTCTGTCCCATGAGTTCAACAACCGATTAACCTAAGTCAATTTGTGTCCAATCCACAATTGTGTGACACCTAGCCCTAGATTCCTTTTTATTCTATGTGTTTCTCCCTATTATATACATATCCCACACGTAGCTAACCATGGCCTAGAATTGAGCTAGTATTCAATTACCCAACCTCCCTGCGGACGACCCGTTAGCGCTACGACGACAGCCGTGTGTTTGCGGTTTATAAGTGTAAAACTCTTAACATGTACAAATCTCAAAACTAGACTACTAGGCACTTTAACCCTGAGTACTACTGCCATACCAAAAGGGAGAGAGCAAATGAAAGAAGCAAGGACATCTTAGTTGAACATATTGGCTTTCATCATGATGGTTTCCCATAGATGCTCATGTATTTCCATATGCAGTGTATACGCACGCAGTACAATTTCCAGGTGGGGGATTCATTATGCATTATGTTACATGTATTTCAGCATCTACAAGGCATGCTTTGCATTTTGGTAGAATTTTAGTGCTTGCATCAAAAACTATCTCAACCGTAACTGTAAAACTTTATTTTTTAAAGATCATCTCTTTGTGCAAACAATAAATGTCTTCCAGTTAAATCAACTCTAAAGATGATCAAGTTGATAAAAAGACTTTATTCTAGACCCAAGACTCAGAGGGACACCCATCAGAAAAGAAGTAGCGTGGCCTTGTAGTAACTTGAAGTTTTTAAAATTTTATCAGTCACTTGTCCAAGCGAAGAAAATGGGTCCTCCCGTGAAGGTCTGCAAGTGGGTAAAGAGTTATGTTCATAATGCATCTTTCCGGACTAACAATGAAGTCTGTGCCCTTTTACTCTAATGTTCACCACAAAGATCAGAAGCTTTTATTACCACAACGATGCCTAACATTTTTCTGTTCTTCAACATCGCCATCAACAACATCGCCATCAACTGAAAACATTCTTAGCACCATTTTTGTTGGGGTTTTTCGCATATTCTGTCCCTTAATTCTTCGTATGTTGAGTTTAATCCCTCAAATCTTAAGCCGTAACCTAAATAGTCCCCACATCCTATATTCTGTTAAATTGTTAGATTAATTAACGATTAAATAACAATTAGTGTTAATTAACTAAGAATTAAGCCCTAATGGGGGAGGGAGGCGGGGAGACGCATGGGAGGTGGTGGTGGGAGGGGGAGGAGTGGGGGATGAGGGGACGGCGGTTAGGAGGGGTATGGGGTGGCGGGGGAGGGGGCGGCTCCTCCCCATTCTCTCCTCACCTCCCCGCCACCGCTCTCCCCCTCATCCCCCCTCCTACCCGCCGCCGATCTCCCCCCTCATCCCCCCTTTCGCCATCGATCTCCCCCCTCTTCCTCGTCCCCCTCCTCCCTGTTGCCGATCTCCCCCCTCATCCCCCTCCCCACCGCCGATCCCCCCCTCCTCCCTGCCGACGATTCCCCTCCTCTTCTCCTCCCCCTCATCCCCTCCTCCATGCCGCCGATCTTCCCCCCTCCCCCTCCTTCCCGCCGCCGATCCCCCCTCCTCCACCCTTCATCCCCCTCATCCCATCTCCTCACCGCCGCTGCCACTCCTCCTCCCCCTCATCACCGTCGCTACAACCGTGAACAGGCTGGACACGTCAGCACTAACAGCCATGTCAGCACTAACGGAGTTTTTTAACAGAAAATTAGAGTGAGGGGCTATTTTAGTTATAGTTAATGATTTGAGAGATTAAACTCAAAATACGAAGAATTGGGGGACAGATACCAAAATATGCAAGATTTAAGGGATGAATATGCGAAAACCCCTTTTTGTTATAGCTTACTGATTGTTTGTTACTGTTTACATATCAATTACAAAAAACAAAGACATGTTTTCCCTCATATGTCTTTCAATTTTGCTGTAAGAAAACATGCAGCTTGGTTTCGCAAGTATTTCATTGATTAACTTACTTGCCTTCTATGACCATTCTCCATAACTTCAAATCAGAATGCTTAAAAGTTACTTATAGGGTATCATACATCTCATCTTTCTTGTAAATAGGTATCATGCTACCATGGTCATGCATCACTCCTTTTATTTCTAAAATTGCTGTTTCTTGCAACATGATAGAAGTAAACATTATCTCAAGTTCTTCATAATTCTTAATTTGATTGCAAATCCATTTCCCTTCAATGACTAAATCATTCTCCAGCCATTTCAACTGCTGATTTAGCTATTTTTTCTGTGTGCATGTTGTCATGTTGATGATCATATTATGTTTAACAGTCCCAACATGTTATTGTATTTTTAATAAAAAAATTTATGTATTTTTGATCCAAACTATTTTAAATAAATTATTTAAAAAAATTATGATTAAGAAGTGATACATATATATAATCAAATCCTCTCATCACATCGGAAACATAACCCATTTAGTCTAATTTTCTGCATCTCTGCATCATTCATCTTCCTAAATTGTCCTCTTGATTGTGGCTCGTTGCTCGATGTGCTTCTCCTTGTTGGCCTGATCTACCCCTGCAGATGCATGTTTTCCTCCTATCGCCGGCTGGCTGTGAAAAGAGAAGTCGTCCCCAGTCCCTCTAGACCTCTCCTCCATAAGACGATCCTCTACCAACTGTACTAGGTCCATCGTCTCCATCAATTCATGAGGTCTTTGTATGCGAAGCTCGGCACGTATGCTGGGCTTTAACCCCTTCACAAGGCTCCCCTCCAGTGTCTCCTCTAGGGCCCCTCGCACTCGGCCTAATAGCTCCTCGAACTTCTCTATATACTTCTTTACCGTCCCCTCTTACTTAAGCGACATTAACTGCTGATGTAGATTTCCCCCGAGTGTCCTGAAATTTATACACTAAGCAGTCCTTGTGTTCGTCTCACGAGATGAAGGTCTGCATATGCTCCCTTCACTGAAACCAAGAAAGTGCCTTCTACTCGAAGCATCTGCTTGTTGCCTCCAATTTGTCATCCTCTGACAGGTGCATCACCGTGAAAGAAAAATCTCGCAGCATTGTAGATCCAATCATATAGTCATCTTCCTCAAATTGCGGCATCTTGGGCTTACAGATCTTTCCATCGACTCCAATGTTCCCTTGGCCCATGCCTCCTCCAGCATGTCTATATTGATGGGTATGATAAGCGTCATACCTGAAGTCCCTGGGACATCCGTAGCCCCTCGTAAAATCATCGTCGCCACCGTCATTTCTCCCCAGTCCACATCGCCCCAGGGCATGTTCTCACCGCCCTCATCATAAGCTATGTCATCGTTGTAGTCACCAGAGAACTCATCGTAGACTGGAAGTGGACATTGTCGCCTCTCCGTCGCATATCCAGGGTCGTGGGGCTCCCGAAAGTCATCATCCCACTCTAGGGGTAATTCTAAGGGCCACCGATGTCTTGGTGTGTTGCTTGGGGTCACCGGAACCCTCGTCACTCCCCCTGGATGTCAGCATGGGCATTGGCACCCTACAGGAACACTGCAGGGGCTGGCCGCCCCTGCCAATGCCCTGCATGAGCTGTCTGCTACTACATGAGGTCTGCAAGGGCTGGGCGCCCCTGCTCTTAGCTCGCAGGGGCCGGGCACCCCTGCAGATTGACTGCAGTGGGCCTCGAGGTTGACGACGTGGGTCCCTACCCCTTCAGTCGTCTTCTGTGTCTTCCGCGAAGTAGTAATCGGCGACTTCAAGACATTCTTCGACGAAATCTTCCTCCTTTTCTTTTTTCTTCTCCAAAACTTTCGCCTTTTACCCAAGATTTGGGTTCTCGTCCAAATCTGAATTTTTCACCTTGGAATCTCGTGATTATTGGATTAGGATTTGCATGAGATTATCAAACTTTGAACCAAGCAAATCCATCTTCGCATCCATTGCCATGTATCTTTCCTCGACTGATGTTCTAAGTTTCTCCACGGATTTCTTCAATTTTTTGGTATCCTCTTCGAATTTTTCATCTAAAGCTTTGAACTTGTCCTTTGGTCTTGTCGCCGTCATGGATCGCAGAGGCTCTGATATCAAATTGATAGGACTCGAAGGAAAGTTTCAGATTTTTATTAGTAAATACTGAAAATAAAAGATAGTTTGGCCACGTCAAAGAGGTGGACCACTCTCCCAAGTCGCCAATTCTATAGGACGACCGCACTCTCCCGAAAATAGAGGGAATTCTCAACTTCTCAAAAATTTCGCTCAAAATACGCCTAAGAATCCCTATCCCACATAGCCCCTATAAATAATAAACTGAAAACTGAAAAGTACAAATAAACCCCTAAAACTGAAAATAACGGAAAAGCCCTAGAAATTCAAAAATTACGAAACACCCATAATGGGCCAAAACTACGGAACTATCACATGCCTTTTGTCATCCAACCAGGAACCACGTTTAAAAAATAAAATGAAACAAATTGATGGTATCAGTAGAAGAAACTATGTTGTTATCCATGTCAGCAGACCTTTTCTATCAACTGTAGCAGAATCGAAATTATCAGCATTGACTATTTTATATGTTAAACATAATATTTGTAGCCTGACAAAGAATGCACTCTTCCATAAAACAAACTTCTCACCATGAATTTGATTGAGTTTGGTCAATTCTTCCTTAGGATTGCATAAGTCGTACATAAATACTAATGTATATGATGACAGTTTATTTTGTCTGCCTCAAATAAACAAAACACGCTGATGGGTTTGAGTTAGCTGACTTTATGCAGGTGCTATAAGGTTAGAGGTATGTTTGTTTCTCGGGTCTTGGTTTTTTTATTACCCAAAATTTAAACCGCATTTTGTCTTGATTTGGCAGAAGCCCACTCATTAGTTTCATCACTAAAGAAAAGTAAATATGTCCGCTAGATACTAAATTACTAATATATAATAGCAAAATAAAATGTGGCATACCTGAAATCCCTCCTTCACAGTGTCCAGTTGCCTGATGGCATCCAAAGACGAACGCCGCCACCTCTTCGGGTCCCAAAGTATGGTGCTGTTAAATGCAAAGCCTGACATATCAACATGAAACCTTCTAAGTCTTTTACTCTTTTCATTTGTATGCCAGCCTATCACTTGATCTCCATTGCATACTGGACCTTCAAGTGTCGCCTTGTTTTTGCCTTGTGCAAGCATGGCAACAGGCCAAGTGCCAAAACTCCTGCAAATGAATAGTATGTTAAACATTCAAGAAGGACACATACATACATACATACATATACATATACATACATACATCTTGCAAGAATAATAATACTACTACTATGTAGAAATTCTTGAGGGTAAAAAATCAAATGATAACATCCCTCTGAGGACAGAGAGGACAATGTTTGTTTTAACTGATGAATTGAGGGTATCACATTGATGCAGAACATAGAAACAACTAGTTTTAGCCGTCCTAGCATAAATAAAAAACATTGGGCGGGAGAAAAGGGAGATGATAGGGAGAATTAAAAGCAATAAGAGCATTCCTAGCAAACCAAATTAAAACTTAGTTAATGTAAATTTTCTTTTATCTTCATCCAGAGAATCTAAAGAGATGATGGAATTACATCAGTTAAATATTTCTCAGATTGGCATGGCAAAATACTCCAAATAAATAGTTCCCAATTAATAAACAACATCACTTGAATCCGGATAAAGAACAAAAGCATCCTGAAAAAGAGACATGGTACATGGCCTCAAGCAAAAACAATTTGTTTATGTAGGGTATTATAGGATCTTAACAACTTTGGCATCTGAAAAAGGACTTGACGCTTCAATTCATGCTTAACTGACAACCTGCAGATTTCTGTTGGTAGTGGTCGGGGGTTTGGACATTGTGTTTACTGGTTAAGAGAAGAGAATGCCACAGTGTTATGACTGAATGAGGCCACTCAAAAGTCAAATGTGTAAACGCATAATTTTGGTACAGACCTTATTTGATCTAAAACCTTAAGTTGATGGGTTGATAAGAATTTCTAGGGTTTGAGTAATAAAGATATGATATTTATTAAAATAAAGAGGAAAACAAGAATAATTGGCATCTTTCAAGAGGAGGACAGCTCTCCCAAACCACCAATTCGATAGGATGGCATCACTCTCCACAATCTAGGGTTCTAATCAATCACCTAGAGGTTTCTCTCACAAAATTCAGCATCCACCTTAATCTCTCTAAGCCCCGACTAATATAATAATCAGATTTTTTTCAAAATTATTGAAACATCCGGAGACTCCAAAATTACAAAATGCTACTGAACGAACCCCCCTGAAATTACAGATTTACCACTGCATGCAATCTCATCATTACTCCGTCCCCAAAACATATTGTTCTCAAGGCGGTGTCATGAAAGTCATGGTTATACTATTATAAGTGGAGATACGCATCTCCTCCTGGCTCATTCTCCACCACTTCATCATTCATGTCATCTACCATCAACAACTGAAGTGTGCGGTCTCAACACCGTTGCCATGAGGTGAATTTCTCATCACAACGGAAGCACAATCACTTAAACCGTTTGTCTCACGCATCAGCCTTTATCATCTTCTTGAATTGTCCACTCGGTAGTGTCTCGTTGCTCTCCATTGTGCTGGACAGATTTCTTTCTGGCGATGCCTTCTGCCCCCCGTCAGTACATGGCTGCGAAAAGTGTATCCACTCCAGACCTCCTTGGCATGTCGCTCGGCTATGAGTCGATCCTAGATCATCCGGGCCAGCTCCATCGTATCCATCAGCCCTCTCAGTTTCAGTATGCGGAGCTCGGCTCAGATGTCTGACCCGAGCCCCTTCATGAAACTTTCCTCCAATGTCTCCCTTGGTATTCCCCTCACTCGGTCTGGGAACGACTCAAATTTCTCTATATACTCTCTAACGGTGCCCTCTTGCCTGAGTGCAAGGAGCTGTAAGTTTCCTCCCTCGGTGACTCGAAAACGGTCTACCAAATAGTCCTTTAGCTCCTTCCATAAACACATCGGTCGTATCTACTCCCTCGTCTCTACTCCCTCTACTGAAACAAGATAGCGCCTTTCCTTCAAAGCATATACCAGCGGGATCCAATTTCTCCTCCTCAATTAAACGAGTCACTGCAAAAACATCTTTTTGTCCGATAAATCCATCCATAAGTATCATCACCAACAAACAGCGACATCTTCAGCTTCTTAATCTTACCATCAACATCAAGATCCCATTGTTTGGCTTTCCCTCTGGGCTGCTCGTAGTGGTAATGGCTGGTGGATGTGTTGTCATGTCTTTGCGGGTCGCAAATTCCTCCAATGAGGATCCACCAACTTTGACGTGGCTTCCTCAATCGGCATCGCCCCAATCAGAGTTTCCATCGTCCTCCTCCACATCTTCATGGTAATCTTCAACCTCCACATCTTCATGGTAATCTTCAAACCCTCGTAGTCCGGAACATGTCAATGCCTCTCTCTAGTAAACCAATGGCCATGGGGCCGGCCCTGGATGTCCTCCAAGTCAACACTGGACCCCCGATGGCCACCCTGGGTTGCCTGTGTCATGGCGGGTCGCTCGGGGGCCGCGAGGCCCCTGGCAACCCAACTGAGGATCACCGGTGCCTTGGCGGAACACCTGATGGACGTGCAGCCCTGCTGGGGCTTGCCCACCCATAGAGGGGACTCCCTGGGACCGCGGGGTACCTGGCGCTCCATCCGGGGCCTTCAGCCCCTCGCCTGACGCCGTTGAGGTTCGCTACCTTCTGCTTCTTCTTTCTATGGGCCATGGGGTCCTAGATCCACTCCGACGGGTATTTTTCTTCTAAGATGGTGACTTTCCCTTTGTCATCTACCAAAAATCTCCCCCTTCGCCTCCGATCTTTTTCGTACAAGGGTTTATCTTCCGTCAAGTCGTTGACTTGTGATTTTCCTTTCGCCAAAGTTCATGCCTCTTGTCCTAGATCTGAACAGTTGTCTTCGTTGTTGCTTAGATATGGTTTTGTCGTCTCTTTCTCTGGCGGTAGACGATGATTAATGGCCAAAATCTTCTCCATTAGGGCATTCAATGATGCCTGCAACCCGGACTCCATTGAGGCCATTGACGATCTCATTTCATTCATCAATTTCTTCCATCCTTCCACTTTGCCATCGAAGTTTCACTCTTTTCGTTGCCATCGTCATTATTGCCAAGATCGAACGCTCCGATACCAATTTGAAATGAATTTCTAAGGTTATTAAAATAACGAGGAAAACAAGGATAATTGGCCTCTTTCGTGCGGAGGAACACTCTCCCAAACCATCAATTCGAGAGGATGGCCGCACTCTCCACAATTTAGGGTTTTAATCAATCACCTAGTGGTTTCTCTCACAAAATTCAGCATCCCCTTAATCTCTCTAAGCCCCACACAAATAAAATAATCAAATTTTCCAAAATTTACAGAAACGCCCGTGGACCCCAAAATTACAAAAATGCCACTGAGTCATCGAAATTACAAATTTTCCACTGTATGAGGTCTCATCATGGGTAGATGACCTTTTCTGGTCCAGAAGCTTAAGTTGATAGGTAGAGACCCCACTTTTGATACACACACACAAAATAATAATGTATATGTGCTAACAACGTACGAAAATTTCATGCACTATCAACCATATACCTTGTTTTTTAAATTTTTTTAAATTTTTTTTGGAATTGATCTACACATCATGGATGCTCACAATACCAAAAATCAAGTTAATCCCCATCATATTTTACCTTCGATCATACCGTTACAAATTCAAAGACTTCAAAACAATAGAATTTTTTGTAACGAGTAGATCAAGGGTCAAATTCCTTTGTAGTTCACCCATATTTGGGGTTTTAGTTTTAGTATGTGAATAACAACTCTAAATCATCAACATTTAAAATGAAAATAAAAACCATTGAATGTGTGCTGTCATTGTAGGAAATTTCATGTGTGTATAGAAATGAAAGATAGGATTTTGAGAAAGATTAAGAAGTGTTAGTTGATTTCTACTTTCCTTAGAATCTCTTATTATAGTACCATATTGGTAACTTTACATAAAACCTCTTAATCCCTTTTACATAAAACATCCTAACATAATATATATTACATCTTAACACTCACCCTTATGCTGGAGCATATATATCATTCATGCCCAGCTTATCACAAATGTAATCTGCTTTCTCTTTTCCTACAAGCATGTTAAGCATATGCCATCTAATTTATTGATTTAACATGCTTCATTTCTATGACATTCTTGTCATCTTGTTGTCTCATTATATGAAAATCAATCTAGATGTGTTTCTCCTCTCGTTAGCGATGTAATATTGTATCCTTGTTATCGCAATACAAAATCATAAGTGTATGTGTCATGAATCCTAACTCAAAAAACAAATGTTAAATTCATGACAACTCACAAGTGTGGTTGGCCATGACTATATACTTTGATTCTATACTAGATTGAGAAATGACTAGTTATTTCTTGTTTTTTCAAAATATCAAATTGCATCTCATAAAAACGCGATAGCCAGTTATCAATCACCTATCACATTGTGAATCAAGCCGATCTGTATCTGAGAAGGTTGCAACTCTACAATAACCACAATTAGAGTATTTATCATATGCATTCTTCAAGTAACTCAAGACTCGAACCCAGCATTTCAATGTGTAATCTTAGGATCACATATGAACTGACTCAGCACACTCACTGGAAAGGTAATGCCAGGGCGTATCATAGTAACATATGTTAGCTTTCCAATCAATCTCCTATATTGCTATGTATTATTCAATGGCTCCCCCCGCTTCGGTACAGTTCTGGAGTTTGAATCCATATGTGATGTAATGGGCGTATATTCCAACATCATTATCTCTAATAATATATCCAAATCATACTTCATTTAAAACAGAGTCGTTCATACAAACGAGCCATCGTTATCCTAAAAAAAATATCTAAGCGACCTAAGATCCTTCGTCTGAAACTCCTTTCAAATAAATTACTTTAATTCCTGAATTCTAAAAACATCATTTAAAATCATCACAATATCATCAATATATACCACCAAAAGGGTATGCCTCCCCGGATAGGAATGATAGAAGATGAAGTGATCACTCTAATACCGATTGAGGACAAACTATATCATGGAATTTGCAAAGTGCCAGAACCAATTTCTCGGTAACTGATTTAGATCATACGTCTTCAATTTGCACATTGTTTTCTTACTCTTCCTAAGCAACAAAGCCTGGTGTAACTATCTAATGGAATTTGTAAAGTGCGGAACAAAGTTCTCGGGAACTGCTTTAGCTCATACGTCTTCAATTTGCACACTTTTTTCTTACTCTTCCTCAGCAACAAAGCCTGGTGTTTGCTATATGTATACTTCTTCAACGATATTCGTTTCTTCTAACATTTCAACACGTTAACCTAGATGAACAAAGCTTTTGAAATAGATAGAGGTATTTGATGAGAATTAATGGAAGAGAAACACGCTATGCTTGTTGATAAAGATGGACATATGACACATTTAGAAAACGGATAAGCTGTGACAAAACGAGTAGCTTTTCTATAAGAAACCAGAATATCCAAATCAGACACCTAACTCTCTTTCACTTATGATGATTATAGGACACGAGAAGAAAGATATCACACTGTCCTTAGGTAAGGAGGGATGAGCACTAAGAGCTAAGACGTGATCAGATAACTGAGTTCTAATCATTTTTTATCAGTAGTATACCTGCATAATCTCAGATTTTTTAATGACAACCGAAAAAGTTTCATCATCATTAGGGCTTAATGATTGATATCTTTTGGTTTGGTAAAATACATTTGGGACTCAAAAAGTTTAACATCAGCTGACATAAAAGACTGTTCCATCATGGGCATCATGGGCTAGTAACATTTATAGCCCTCCTATGCACGAGCGTACCTTAAACACATATTTTAAAGAACATGGATCAAGTTTGGAATTATCAGAGGTAGAATTATGCACAAAACAAACACACACCAAAGATCTTAAGTGATAAAAGAAACAACTCTGCCTCAGGAAACAAGTGATAAGGAACTTCATCATTTAGCACTGCGATGGCTATACATTTAATAAGATGATAAGCAGTTAAAACATCATCGGCTTAATGGAACATTTACATATAAAAGAAGTGTTCATAGAACCTTTAAGAAATATCTATTTTTATGCTCGGTCGCCCTATTTTGTTGGCAGTATGCAGATGAATGTTAATAAATAATTTCAAATTTCAACATAAAAGATGCATGCTGATTATTGAAATATTCTTACATTATCAATTTGTAAAATTTTAACAAAAATGATAAAATAATTGTTTTTATTTCAACATAAGAACTTTTAAGATAGCAAACATTTCAGCTCTATTTTTCATTAATTAACCATAGATCAAACGTGAAAAATTATCTACAAATATGACAAAATACCTAAATCCGAATCTAGCCTCAAAATGACAAGGCCTTCATACATCTGAATGAACCAACTCAAAGCGTTTTTGAGTACACTTGCTAACTCTTAGTTGGTAGGACATTTGATGGTGGTTTTCCAATTCATAAGACGCACACTCTGGACTAGACAAACTAAGAAATTCAGAGTGCAAAAGTTTTAAATTTATAAGATCTAAATGACCTAAGCTGCAATGCATGATGGAAGAAGTAATACCAAAGTAAGCCATTGATCCACTTTATGCGTCTAAGTAATAGAGACCTCCAGTTCTTAGAATATGTAATGATTAGAAAAGAAAATTACTGAGCAGTTTAAGATCATATCAACTGACCAACGAAAAACAAATTTTATAGAAATTTAGACAGATATAAAATGGATGTCAAAGACAAGGAAAAAGTGACGTTAACAGAGCTAACATCTGTAACAATAAATGTGAATACATATGCCAATGTCACAGTCTGTCAACAAATATATGGACAAATATAAGATAATATACCTAGTTGCCAGCATATGGTTAGCAGCCCATAAATTCATCATCCAAGTCTGAGAACTCGATATGAAAATACATGCAGTTAGGTTACCTAAACTGTCTAAAGTTGCAGTAGTAGAGGATGAATGGCAAATTTTTGAAAAATCTGATATCGACTCCACTCGTCGTTAAATATTTGACCGTTTAGAGACAACTTCACCTCTTACTTCAAATTTACCATCTTAACACATTACTCCCAAGGAAGAATAACTAACTAATTCATCAACAGTCACCAAACGCCAAATTTCCAAATGCCAAGCAGCCATTCCAAATTGCCGAACACCAGCAAAAAATATTTAATACAAAAATTATATAAAGAAAAACGAAAGAAACAAAATTTTTACTTTATTTTTTATTGTATATTGTAATTTATACATTATACCTTACCTTACGGTTTTTACCATTGAATTAGTTTACAAATAATTCTATTACTGTAAATAGTAATAGAAGAAAACTAAATCTAAGAGAATGTCATCGTGGGAGTGGAATGGCTGTAGGGGTT
Source organism: Scilla litardierei (assembly GCA_030789695.1). Classification (NCBI taxonomy): domain Eukaryota; kingdom Viridiplantae; phylum Streptophyta; class Magnoliopsida; order Asparagales; family Asparagaceae; genus Scilla; species Scilla litardierei. Next base: position 235,160 of record CM061138.1, on the reverse strand, counting down.
GGAGGCAATTCACCAGCGAAAGCAGCAGTTACTGGTGTCTGATCTAGCAATCGTCAACGTCAAATCTAATAAGGAAATATCTCCTCATCCATCAAATTTGATGAAGATGCCCTCGTTGACCTTAGAAATAGGCATGGAGTACCGTGACAGTGTTAAAGGAAGAATGTGGTGGTGGCAACAGCCATAGATTTGGTAGATTAGCATCGATGTCATCACTCACGGGCTTGCTAGGCGATTAGATCTGACCTCAAGTTATTGGATCACTACTGAAACTGTTCTATTGATGTCAAATAGGCATCAACTCATTGGAAAAATTCAGGCTAGTATTGATAAGAATAATTTCCAATGGTTTCGTTGTCAAAATAGTCCTGATAGGGTTTTGGTGGATTCTGACAATGATGATTAGGGTTATGGTGACATTAAGGTTACAATCAGGATTATGGACAATGATGAAAAGAAAAGCAGAGAGAGAGAGAGAGCGCGACATAAATGAAAAGAGGGATGTGGGAATTATGGTTATGGTTAGGCTGATCTAACTATGGACTAATTGAGATTAAGGTTAGGGTGTTCTGGTAACATATAAAAATTAAAGAGAGTGGTTTGAGAAAGGTTAAGGAGAGTTGGTTTCTCCTCTTCAGGTGATATATTATTTATACAACTAAATTGGTAGCCTTACAAAAAACCCCTTAACCCCTTTTACATAAAATACAATAACATGATATATATATATATATATATATATGAGGTTAATGGGCCAATGCTGACAGCGCTGGAAATTTTTCCAGCGCTGTCCGCATTTTGGGCGGGATAAAAGTATTTTGTTTTGAAAATTTTTTTTTGCAGTAGTTAGATATACGTGTTAGGAAGCTCCCCACAAAATTTCAGCTCGATCCGACACCGTTTGAGCCTCCGTTCATCGATTTCAAAAACGTTACGCAAATCTGTCCACAGTGTTCCTAGGGTGACTCCTTAGATTAAATCTAAGGAGTCGCCCCCATTTTCTCCCATCTCCCACAATGTTTTTTGAAATTATTTTTCATAGGATTGTTGTTCACATCATGGATGATCAACATACCAAAAATCAAGTCATTCCGATACTTTAAAAGCCCCTATCTATCCCTTGCAACTTCAACGGTCTGAAAACGTGCTGAAAAACACATAAAGTTGCAAGGGGTAGATGGGGGCTCTAAAAGTATTGGAATGACTTGGTTTTTGGTATGTTGATCATCCATGAGATGAACAACAATCCCAAGAAAAAAATTTCAAAAAAAATTGTGGGAGATGGGAGAAAATGGGGGCGACTCCTTAGATTTAATCTAAGGAGTCACCCTAGGAACACTTTACCCATATATATATATATATATATATATATATATTATAAAAGAGGGATGTTATCAAGAGAAATTGGACAAGAGATATTGGACAAGAGAAATTGGATAAGAGATATCTATATTATAAAAGAGGGATGTTATCAAGAGAAATTGGACAAGAGATATTGGACAAGAGAAATTGGATAAGAGATATCTATATTATAAAAGAGGGATGTTATCAAGAGAAATTGGATAAGCGATATTGAACAAGAGAAATTGGATAAGAGATATCTATATTATAAAAGAGTGATGTTATCAAGAGAAATTGGACAAGAGATATTGGACAAGAGAAATTGGATAAGAGATATCTATATTATAAAAGAGGGATGTTATCAAGAGATATCTATATTATAAAAGAGGGATATTATCAAGAGAAATTGGATAAGAGATATTGGACAAGAGAAATTGTATAAGATATATCTATATTATAAAAGAGGGATGTTATCAAGAGAAATTGTATAGGAGATATTGGACAAGAGAAATTGGATAAGAGTCTATATTATAAAAGAGGGATGTTATCAAGAGAACTTGGAGAAGAGATATTGGACAAGAGAAATTGGATAAGAGATATCTATATTATAAAAGAGGGATGTTATCAAGAGAAATTGGACAAGAGATATTGGACAAGAGATATTGGATAAGAGATATCTATATTATAAAAGAGGGATGTTATCAAGAGAAATTGGATAAGAGATATTGGACAAGAGATATCTATATTATAAAAGAGGGATGTTATCAAGAGAAATTGGATAAGAGATATTGGACAAGAGAAATTGGATAAGAGATATCTATATTATAAAAGAGAGATGTTATCAAGAGAAATTGGATAAGAGATATTGGACAAGAGAAATTGGATAAGAGATATTTATATTATAAAAGAGGGATGTTATCAAGAGAAATTGGATAAGAGATATTGGACAAGAGAAATTGGATAAGAGATATCTATATTATAAAAGAGGGATGTTATCAAGAGAAATTGGATAAGAGATATTGGACAAGAGAAATTGAATAAGAGATATCTATATACAAAAGAGGGATGTTATCAAGTGAAATTGGATAAGAAAAATTGGACAAGAGAAATTGGACAAGAGATGAGATTTTGAGTGATATCTATTATATAATGCATGACCTTTGTCCTATATGGCAGTTTTGTCCTACGTGTCTCCAAAATTATGACTAGGATAATCTACTCACACACAATTATTTAAAACTGAGTTTTGAAAAAAACGGTTCTAACTTTGGATCCTACGACTGTTTTGAAAAGGAACGGTTCTAAAAAATAAAAACCTGTTGTCTTCAATTCTCGTGCCCTCATTTACAAGTTCTCAACAATTCCCAACAAGAACCTGTTGTCTTCAATTCCCACTAACAAACTGTTCTCCTCATCCTTCAACCTTCATCCCACAAACGTAACTCATCTGCGACGTCCTCGATTCAAGACGTCCTTTGGTACTCTCCTCTCTCTCTCTCTCTCTCTCTCTCTCTCTCTCTCTCTCTCTCTCTCTCTCTCTCTCAATTTCATTCATTAATTTCTGATCCCTAGGGTTTCGGTTAATTTTTGACATTTTTTGGTTAATTTTTGACATCTGAAATCAATGTTTGGCATTTGTTTTTCATGTTCGAAATCAATGCTTTCTTAAGGTAACTGACCTTTTGAGTGTTTGGGTTTCATTTTTTGGCATTTGTCTGTTTAGGTGAATTACTCTACATTTTTTTGGGTAGAGGAAATGTCATTTTTATGTAGTTCCCCAGTAGTTCCCCAGTTAATTTCATTCTTAAAGTTACTGACCTTATTTAGGACCGTGCCAATGAATTATTTGAAACTTTTTACCAGTTTAGCATTAATTTAATAAGCACCAGTTCAGCATTAATTAATTTAATAAGCACTTTATTTATGATGGCTCCTCAGCATTAATTTAATTATTTGAATCATTTATGATGGTCCTCATTGAATTATTCACTGTGTTGATTTGCATGGTCCTCATTTAATAATGCTAATGAAAAGTGCCCTTTGATTACCAGTTTAGCATTATTCATTTAGGACCGTGCAAATGAACACGATCCAATTATTTTTTTAAGGATTAGCCCAGGTGAACACAGTCTAATTTGTTAAACAGTTTAGCATTGTCATTATCATTATCATTATAATAAACTGTTTAGGATTAGCAGCTTACCATTATCATTAGCATTATGATTGTGCATGGGTTACCCTATCTAAAGTACACAGACTTCGACAAATTGAGTTTCAATAGGCAGATTGAGTTTCAAATTTTTGATGATTGAGTTTCAAAGGGCACTTTTCATTTAACTGATTGAGTTCCAACTGATTTTGTTCCAAAGTGAACTGTTCCAAAGGGATTAAAATCAACTAAACATAAAAAATTTCCATTTCATGTCAACTAAACATAAAAATGCGACAAAAAACTTCTTGCTGGAGGTTATTTTTAATTGATAGAGATTGTGACAGACTGCTCACACTTATATCCAGATTAGACATGCAACCAAGAACAAAGATAATTCAACAAGCTTGATGCCAAAGAGGACACAATTCTTTCCAATTCTAATTGGGAGTTGTGAGTGGGGATATCGCTCAATTTTTTTAATTGTGAGTTGTGCGTGGGGATTTCACATTATTCTAATTCTAATTGATGCCAAACATGCCACGATTTGATATCGCTCAATTAAGAGGACACACGCTTAATTGATATAATTTTTTTCCAATCCTGTTTTAATGGTAGTTTACAGTAAACGTTGGGCGGAAACATACAGATATCAACACAATTCCCTAAGGTTAGATTTTCTTTGATATGGTTGTATAGGAAAGACAACAAGCTACCTTTCTGAATGCCAAAAATAATGATCTCCCATTTGAAAAAAAATGTCTTAATTGGAGGAATAAAAATGCATTTGGGAGATGATTATCATGTCACCATTTCACCCGTGCACTGACTGTCCTCCTCGGTTTCGCATTCAGGAGACGACCTTCGCCGTGCCCTATGGGCACGGGTTATGACTAGTATATATATATATGATAATATATATCATATGACATGAGAGGCATCTCCTCATATACAAGACACAAAAATGGGGTGGTACAAGCCCTGCCAGAGGAGATGCCTCTCATATCGCCAGTGGGATGTCACAACAAATGGGGTGGTACCAGCCCTGCCAGAGGCCCGGCAGGGCCTGCCGCCCCTCCTGGGGCCCGGAGGGGGCCGACTGCTTGCCGCGATGGGCCAGAGGCCCCCTGGCAGCCGCCAGGGGGCGGCGGCACTTCCAGCTGGGGCCGCCAGGGGTGAAAACCCCCCTGGCAGCCTCCCGAAGGGCGGGGAACGCGTGGACAGCCCCCGGATGACTTTTTTGAGCCTCCCGGACAGCGGACAGCGAACGAGGAGGGCTACGGGCAGTTTTCGGGAGACTGTTTTGACCCTTCGGAGCGTCGACCAGCAGCGGAGGACCCTTACTACCGCGACGGACGCGGGAGAGATTATTATTCTGACGGCAGGGGTGGCTACGAGGCAGAGTTCGGCGACGACGCAGGTTGGGACGATTTTGAGGGGCGGCGTGGAGATCGCCGTGGGACTACGGGGGTCGCGGAGGAGGGCCACCGAGGCGCTACGAGACACTGGACGAGAGGCGTCAGCATTACCGGCCGCATGGCAGAGAGGAGGGGAGGCCTGAGCAGGGACGTTTTGGAGGAGATTGCCGCGTCCGGAAGCTGAAGATGCCGCTATTTTCCGGGGAGGACCCACACGCCTGGCTGTTTACCGCAGAGAGGTACTTCACGGCACATCACATGAACGAGGCCCAGAAGCTGGAGGCGGCGGCGATCTGCATGGAGGGGCGTGCATTGGGATGGTTCCAGTGGAAGGAGAGACGACAGCAGATTAGGAGCTGGGAGGAGCTGAAGGACATGGTGCTGGAGAAGTTTAGAGACCCCGTCTGGGAAACTTACACGAGCAGTTGTACGCCCTCAGGCAGGAGGGACCAGTGCGTGATTACATCGAGAGGTTCGAGACACTGGCGGAGCGAGTACATGGCGTATCGGACGAGTCACTGGAGGGCACCTTTCTGAAGGGATTGCGCCCCAGCCTGCGAGCAGCGGTGAGACCCTACAAGCCCAGGGGGCTTTCAGAGGTCATAAAGATGGCCCAGATGGTGGAGGATGCGCAGACCGAGGATAGGGGGGTCCGGAGCAGCTACAGTAGTCAGACGGCGAGAGGCGGCCCATCTGGGGCTGGAGGAGCAGGTACCCGGCGGGGGTGGCCCAGACGAGCCGGGAGAAGACTGGGGAGAAGAGTAACACGCCAGTGACCGGGGGGCAGTTCAGACGCATGACGGACGCGGAGATGAGGGAAAAGCGACAGAAGGGCTTGTGCTTCCGGTGCGATGAGCGGTTTTAGCCGGGCCACCGGTGCGCGGGGCGCAAGCTCCAGGTGATCCTGTTGAAGGACGACGACGACGAGTCTGATGTCGAGGAGGAGGCCGTTGAGGCCGAGGAGCTGAAGGGCCAGCAGTTGGACGTGGCGGAGGTGTCCCTCAACTCCGTGGTAGGGTTCACACCGAACCATACCATGAAGCTGAGTGAAGAGGTCGGCGACCAGGAGGTGACTGTGCTGATTGATAGTGGGGCCACACACAATTTCATTTCCAGAGGGTGGTGACACAGATGGGACTTCAGCTGACAGATTGCGGCAGCTTTAGCGTGATGATGGGGACAGGGAAGAAGGAGAGTAGCCGCGGAGTTTGCAGGGGATTGGTGCTGACCATGCAGGGGATACAGATTATTGCAGATTTTTTACCTCTAGACCTGGGGAGCACCGACGTCATCCTCGGCATGACCTGGCTACAGACTTTGGGGGAGATGACCATAAATTGGAAGCTGCTACTGATGGAGTTTCAGGAGGCGGGGAGAGCAGTGATACTCCAGGGAGACCCTAACCTCTGCAGGGTTTTGGTCTCTCTGAAGACCATGTTTAGGACCATCCAGACAAAGGGAGGAGGATACCTAGTAAAGTTGCACTCTTTGACAGGTGAGGGAGGCGCAGAGGCCAGTACAGAGCAGCCCATTCCAGGAAAGGTTCAGCAGCTGATGGACCAGTTTGAGGAGATCTTCCAGGAGCCTCGGGGTCTTCCACCACCACGGGACCACGAGCACGCCATTGTTCTACGAGAGGGTGTTTCCCCCATTAGCGTGCGTCCCTACCGATACCATCAGCATCAGAAGGACGAGGTAGAGCAGATGGTTTCAGAGATGGTGCATGCAGGGGTGATCCAGCCGAGCGTGAGCCCGTTCTCCAGCCCAGTGTTATTAGTAAAGAAGAAGGATGGTAGTTGGCGGTTCTGCGTGGACTACAGGGCGCTGAACAAAGAGACGGTCCCTGATAAGTTCCATATCCCTGTGATTGACGAGCTCTTGGACGAGCTACACGGAGCAGCCTGGTTCAGTAAGCTAGATCTTAAGTCAGGATATCACCAGATACGGATGCGACGGGAGGATGTGCCCAAGACGGCGTTCAGGACGCATGAGGGCCACTACGAGTTCCTGGTCATGCCTTTTGAGTTGACCAACGCCCAGGCCACCTTTCAGACTCTCATGAATAAGGTATTCCGTACCTTTCTCAGGCGATTTATACTGGTCTTTTTCGACGATATCTTGGTGTACAGTCGTTCTCTGGAGGAGCATTTGGACCACCTGCAGGTGGTTTTTCAGGAGCTGCAGTACCATCAGCTTTATTTTAACATGAAGAAGTGTCTCTTCGGGCAGCCGCAGGTAGAGTATTTAGGGCATGTGGTGTCAGCAGGAGGGGTAGCCGCCGATAGAGCTAAGATAGCGGCCATGTTGGACTGGCCACACCCTACTACTCTCAGAGGACTACGGGGCTTCTTGGGACTTACAGGTTACTACCGCCGATTCGTGGAGGGATATGGGACGATTGCATGGCCATGGACGAAGTTATTAAAGAAGGATCAGTTCCACTGGGGGGAGGAGGCGACGACATCTTTTGAGGCCCTGAAAAGGGCAATGACCACTATGCCAGTATTGGCGTTGCCCGACTTCACCAGACCCTTCGTAGTAGAGGCAGACGCATCCGGACATGGGTTATGAGCAGTACTGATGCAGGAGCAGCGACCTATAGCTTACTACAGCCAGGTGTTGACCACGAGGGCACGGTTGCGGTCGGTCTATGAGAGGGAGCTGATGGCGATAGTGTTGTCCATACAGAAGTGGAGACCATATTTGTTGGGACGGAGCTTCATAGTTCGCACGGATCAGCGGAGCCTGAAGTACCTACTAGAGCAGCGCATGGTAGCGGAGAAGCATCAGAAGTGGCTGCGAAAGCTGATGGGGTACATGTTCGAGATAGAGTACCGCCCGAGATTGGAAAACAGGGCAGCTGATGCGCTATCCCGGCGGGAGGAGGAGGCAGAGTTAGCGGCACTTACATTATCTATCCTCGAGGATTGGGGCCAACTGCAGCAGGAGGTAGAGCAGGACCCGGAGTTGGAGGCTATACGAGAGGCCCTTTTACAGGGGTCGACTGAGTACCCAGGATATTCTTTGCAGGATGGGCGGTTACTGTACTGGGGGCGGCTGGTGATACCAAGGAGTCCTCAAGACCTATCAGTGGCTATCAAGGGAGGTTTATTGGAAGGGGCTGAAGAAGGTGGTGGCCAGGATGGTGGCGGAGTGTGACGTGTACCAGCGTCACAAGTATCAGGCTATGACCCCAGGGGGACTACTACAGCTGTTGTCCTTACCAGACAGAGTTTGGGAGGACCTCTCTATGGACTTTATCGATGGATTGCCAAAGTCGGGTGGATACAGCGTCATTTTTGTTGTGGTAGACCGCCTCAGCAAATATGCACATTTTGTCCCGCTTAAGCATCCTTACAGCGACGTTTCTGTGGCGGAGATTTTTGTGAGAGAGGTCATTCGTTTGCATGGCCCGCCGAAGTCCATAGTCTCGGATAGAGACAAGGTATTCCAGAGCAAGTTTTGGCATGAGCTTTTTAGACTACAGGGGACAGCCTTGAAACGGAGCACAGCTTATCATCCCCAGACTGACGGTCAGACGGATGTGGTCAATAGGAGTGTGGAGACTTACCTACGATGCTTCATCTCAGAGAATCCTAAGGAGTGGGCACGTTGGCTGCCGTGGGCGGAATACTGGTACAATACTTCATATCAGACAGCGGCGCAGACTACACCTTTCAGGATTTTGTATGGTAGGGAGCCTCCGCACTTACTTCATTACGGTCATGAGACTACTCCGGTATCAAATGTCGAGCAATACCTGGCATAGAGGGACTTGATTCTAGAGGAGCTGAAGCTCCACTTGACGAGTGCTCAGCAGGTGATGAAGGCTCGGGCAAACTTACACCGTCGAGACGTGCACTTTGAGGTCGGTGATATGGTCTATCTGAAGCTAAGGCCCTACAGGCAGAGGTCGGTGGCTCATAGGAGGAATGAAAAGTTGGCGCCGAGGTATTTTGGACCTTTCAAGGTCGCAGCGAGGATAGGACTGGTGGCCTACAGATTGCGCCTACCCCCAGGATCTACCATTCACCGAGTCTTCCATGTCTCACAGTTGCGCCAGGCCATTGGCAACCACACCTCTTCCCCTACATTACCAGAGACCCTTACTGCGGATATGGAGGTGAGGATGGAGCCCGAGTTGCTAAAAGGGGTTCGACAGAGTGACACAGGCGAGAGGCAGGTACTACTGTAGTGGAGCGGCTTACCAGAGCACGACAGCACGTGGGAAGACATGGATGATATGGTGACGCGCTTTCCAGATTTCCACCTTGAGGACAAGGTGGCTCTTTGGGGGGAGTATTGATGGGCCTCTGGCCCATCCGCCGCAGCCACCCCTGCGGGTTTACACCGGCAGGCCCAGGCCGCAACCCCTATTGGCACCGAGTCCCCCTAGTCCTAGGATTGCCTAATCCACATAGTCCTAGGATTGCCCTAGTTTCTATTATAAATAGGGAGAGCCTCTCTTGTATACCTATGCTAATTTGATGATTGTTATTTGGTGATTCCATAGGTAGACGAGTGCGGACGTCCTCTAGGCGTCTTGGGAGGAAAGCACACCTCTTTTGTGCTCAATTATCTTTCTATTTTGCTACTTATTTTCTAATAAAAATTCCATCTTTGTTAGTTCCTAACATAATGTTTGTTTGTCAATGACATACAAAAAAAATTAGAAGACCCACGGCTTGAAACTCACTCTTTTTATATCAATATAGGTATACATAGACCTAATAATATGATGCATAATCGATGGCAATAGATGAATTGTAAGATTATCAAACTTCTATAGAGTTATCTTAAAGTATCTAAGTTTGGTTACGAGTCTTGTGACTTTTTGTTCAATTAGAATTTAAGTTTGATTAGATTATATTTAAAATTTGAAAAAGTTGGGCGTTCAATTAAGATAAGATTTGATAGACTTGGGAATTGTTGGATTAGTTTATTTAGTTATTATCATCAACTAAAATATATAGTGATTTAGAATTTGCCATAAATTGTAGTTTAGTTGCATTATAATTCTCTGTATAAATCCTAGAAAAGGGGTATTTTGTGCTCAAAATCAGAGAGCTTGTTGAAGGAGATTTATTATAAAATATTGATATTTCTTTAATCTTGTTTCCCTGTTTAAGGGCAACTATTTTCTCTCCATGCATGATTAATGGTTTGTTTCTCTCCATCATGCGTTAAGAGTTTTTCTCCCTCCCTTAAAAAGTGTTCAATTTCACATTCTCCTTATCTTCTCTTTCATTATGTTATTCTCCACAAATCCGTGTCCTATTAATCTGGTATCAAAGCTTACCAGACAACATCCAACTTCAATTCAACTATCTTTGCATCACAGAGATCTCCTTCAAAGACTGTGCAAAATTGTTTGATGTGGTAAATGATGTTTGGAGATCTGTGAATGAGGTCAATGAGGGAGTTGATCTATTCAAATGACTCAGAGAAATAAAAAATGAGCTAACAATTTAAGAAATGGAATTAAAAGGTATTTTCAGTCTTTGTCAACTTGATGAGAGAATGACAATAGAAGTTGAGTCGGATGCTACAACCATCATAAAGAGAGAAAGTGATGAGACCAACTTTGCCACTCAATCTAAGCAGGTTGAAAGTGGTCCACCATTGAATTTTGCAATTGACAAAATTGATTGTGATTCCTTCAATAAAATTGTCTAGTTGTCATAACCTTTCAATTACAAATTCATAGAGTTTTTATTTTTGAAACCTTTCATTTGATTCAACAAGAACGTCTTCTTTTTAAGAGGGGAATAATTCATGGTAGAGTTTTCTAAAAGTGGTTGTCTTTGGATAGAAACTTTTATTCAATTAGAATTTAAGTTTGATTAGAAATTGAAATTAAAATTTGATGTGGCTGGGAGTTTGATTAGGATAAAAATTTGTTAGACTTTGCGTATGTTTGGGGCTTTTTTATTTAGTTTTTATCATTAACTAAAACATGCAATGAATAGGAATTTGTCATAAATTAGAGTTTTAGTTTCAAAAGTACCACGTCTCAAATTATAAAAAGGGTATGAAAGAATTAGAATTTGGCGAATCAAAATTTATTAAGAAATGTTGAGATTTCATTGCTCTTGTTTCTCTAGTTAAAAGTTTCTATTTCTCTCCATATCTATTAAAAGCTGATTTTTCTACATACCTAGTTAAAGCTTGGCTTATCTTCATTTTGTTGATAAATATGTGTACAAAACATCCAAAATTCTCTAAGATCAATATGAGATTTACTAAGATTTTTTGAAGATTTTTGGAGCCCAAACACCAAGTTTATGAAGCCCAAAAGTTGATTTTTATCAGAATTTTATTTCGACCCATAGAGTGCACAGTGCGGCCCACTGTGCAAAATCGATGATTTCCGGATCGACCCAGCTACGGAATACTAAAGCACACAGCCAGCCCATGAGCTTGTCACTTTTAGTAAAGCACACAACCAGCCTATGAGCTTGTGGCTACATAGCACACACCACACACATGGGTGCGGTGTGTGCTATGCACGGTATGTGCACCATGAGACATGCCATCACGTGTTGCAGATGTGAAGCGGGTGACAACGATGCTGCCACATAGCAGTATTTGGCGAGCAAGCTCTTCGATTAGGCGATTAAAGAAGCGAACGTGGAGCGGTATATGCAAGCAAGTCGGAATCCGATTTCGACCCAGATATTGTTATAGTGCTTCAGGTTTCAAGTTTCAGGCTTTATTTGAAGGCCATTTAAGGATGTTTCGACTAGGGTTTCTTCAAAATGCAAAAGCTAGTCCCCATAGGTTATTTTTACCGATTAGGTGGCATCTAGATGATAAAAATATAGAGATTTGAGGGTTGTTTGAGACCTACAGTTAGTTTTCTTTTTTATATTTTCTTATTCAATATCATATTCGTCTTGATTTTCACTTGAAACCAAGTGCCATACTTTATAATCTAATATTATCGAAGTATTAGTGATCTTTCCAACTAAACATACACTAAGAATTGGGTGTAACTAGTATATATCTTCGTATCAAGTGCGTGGTTTTCTTTTGTTTTGTATTTACTTCTTATATATTGCTTGTGATATGGGCTTTGAAGAGAAAGTCATTAGTTTTGCTCGTTGGTTCAATAATTCTTGGAAATTTCGCTTGATGATTGTCTACTTGATAAGCATATCATATATGTATATTAGCCTAACAGTTGGTATCAGAGCCCTACAATTGGTATCAAAGCAAGATTCCTGAATCAAGTGAGAGTTCTCTACAAAGAGCAACGCAACCAAAGGAACAAGTGGTTCGAGTTTGTATATGGGCGGTTTGTATGTAACAATTGGAGAAATGTAATTTAAGATCAAGAAGTTCAATGGTAAAAGAAATTTCGAGATATGATAGTACAAAATGAAGACAATATTAAGACAGAATCGTATCCGTAGGGTGATGTATGACAAGGATACTTTACCATTGGGTATCTTAGAGATGATGAAGATTGAGATGGAGGATTCGGATATGCCAACTATCCAGCTTAACTTACCAAATAAGGTAATTTATCATGTGCCCGACAAAACTATAGCCAAGAAACTATGAGAGAAGACAGAGGTGTGTCTAAAAATCACTCACCAATATGTTAATCTTACTGAAGACTTTTTCCACTATTAAGCAGCGAGATGGGATCTTATTGAAGAATCACTTAGATACATTCAACGACTAAGTGATGAAGATAATAATCATTGGATTGATTGTAGAGGCAGATCATGAGACGATGATTCTCACCATACCATTGATGGAGCGATACATGATATTCGTTAATACTATGGTTTACAATCAAAATACTTTGAGTCTTAAAGATGTGAAGACGGTGCTCTATAGCAAGAAGTTAAGAGATCGAATGGTAAGAGTCGGCTTGAGCAGAGAAGATTTAGACAGCCATGACATATTTGCTTCAAGACGAAGCAATACAAGAGGTGATAACACGAGAAGATTTAGATCGGAAAAAGGTACGACATGCAATATTTGTAAGTGACCAGATATTGAAAGAGAAACTACCCTGAGAAGAACAAAGATAAGGAAGAAATGCCAATATCTGCGTCAGTTGTAGTTATGAAGATGGAGAAAGTTCGAAGCGAGAATGCCTACGAATGATCATAGCATGCTTGTCAGATGTTGGGAACCATGCATGGATCATGGATTTGAGAACGTCGTTCCACATGACGTCAAATAAGGAGTGTTTCCTAGGTCCTAGATAAAAGAGTATGCATCGGTACTCATGAGCAATAATGACGTGTGCAAGGCTGTTGAAGTTAGTTCGATGAGAATCAGGATGTTCGAAAGTGAGATGCACATACTTATTAATGTGTGGTACGTTCTAGAGCTAAGAAAGTCACTTATTTTTAGGGCATTAGATTCTGTATGTTGCATTGTTACGAAAGAAAAGGAATCTCAGACGGTATCGAATGAATCGATTTTGGTGAAGAGAGAAGAAACAAATCAAGAATATACATCTATTGAAAGGTATGTTGATACTGATGTTTGAGGTCATATACCAGTTCACTATTTAGGTGGAGCTCGTTACTTCATAGTGTATATTGATGATTTCTTCAAGAAAATGTATGTGTACATGATGAAGGAAACATTGGAGGTGTTTGAGAAGTTCAAGATATGAAAGACCCTTTTGAAAACTCAAACGGAAAAGAAGCTAAATGTGCTAAGATCCGACAATGATGATGAGTTTACCTCTGTTGAATTTAAGAAATTATGTAGGGCTAGAGAGTGAAAAAGTAATTCATTATACCTGAAGATTTGCAATCGAAAGGAGTTGCAAATAGAATGAACATGACACTTCTAGAAAATATGATGTGTTTCAGATTTATATCTAGATCGTTGAAAGGATTTTGGACCGAAGCTATATCTATCGCAACGTAACTGGTAAACAAAATTACATCATCAGCAATCAATAAGAAATTTTCAGACGAGATTTGGATAGAGAATCGAGTGGAACTAGGCTATCTTCGAGTGTTTAGATGTTCAGTTTACGCTTACGAGGAAAGTGACAAGTTGGCGTCAAGGTAAAGAAATGTGTTATATTGAGATATACCCATGGTATCGAGATTAAAGAGGATTAGTCGACATGTGATATTTCATATTTGATGAATCGACAATACTATAAGAAAAAGCTTCAGGAAGTACTAAAATAGTTGGAGACAAGGAGGTGTTAGACTAGGTAGATGTGCTTATTTCAAACTGCATGTTTCGACATAGGTATAGGTAAAAGAGTGACAGTTGATGAGGAGAGTCAACATGAAATTACTATTACACGCAACAATGATGAATATAGTAGCGTGAGTTCTAATCGATGTGGAGATCCTAAAGTTATTATGGATGGCTCGATTGCTATCAGAGAGGGACGACGCGTCATGAATGCCCCAGCTCGTTAATAGGACTCATGAATTTGACATATGCATTGCATGCGTATAGAGATCCTACGACTAATAGGGATGCGATGAATACATTGAGTTTGGATGCAAACTCAAATTGGATGTGTGCTAGGAAAGATATCAACAAGAGAACATATCCCAAGAAAATTCATGAGAAGAAGAATCCGATGATGAACAGATCGAAGAAAAAGTTTGAGCGGGGCTTAAACTTATTTTCAATGAAAAGGTGTTAAAGTGCCACGAGGTGATACGAAAAAATATTGCAGGTTTGCTTCAGGATATGGATTCAGGAGATGCAATGATTTTCGAAGATTCACCTTTGTAAGAAGATTTGTTACACTCTCGATTAGTTAGTTATGCTCAGTGCGAAGCTCACTAGCTAAGTGTGTGTGCTGATTTCATGATAAGGTGATTTATTTTTAAAATGGAGGACTTGGAGAATTAGCTTGGTACAGGTTTTGAGATATATTTGTATCAAGATGGAGTATATAAATAATGATACAAAATACCAAAATTATCCAAAATTAATCTAGAATTTATCAAGATGTTTTTAAAAGATTTTTAAAGATTTTTAAAGATTTTTTGGAACACAAATGAGATTATAAATCTTAAAAGTTGATTTTTATCAGAATTTTATCTCGGCCCACAAGGTGCACAATGCAACCCAGCACTATGCAAAATTGGCGATTTTTTGATTAGCCCAGTTGTGGAACAATGATGCGCACAATCGACCCATGAGCTCGCGACCCATGTGCGTGGCACGCGCGTAGTATGTGATGTGTGCGATACGCATGCCACGTAACCGACAATCATGTGTTATGCGTATGAAGCGGGCAATAACGATGCAGCCACACAACAGCATTTGGCAAGCGTGCGTAGATCGGGCAGTTTATGAAGCGGACACAGAGCGATGCGCGCAAGCGGGTCGAAATCCGATTTCAACCCAAATCTTGTTACAGTGATAAGGATTTTGGGTTCTATTTGAAGACTATTAGTTTTCTCCTTTGGTTTTCCTTCTTAAAATTCAAATCCGTCTTGGTTTTCCCTTGAACCAACCATCATATTTTATAATCTAACACTATTGAAGCATTGGTCATCTATCTAACTGAACAAACACAAAAAATTGAATAGAACTAGTATAAATCTTAATGTTATGTGCATGTTTTTCCGATTATTTTATGTTTACTTTTCATATATTACTTGTGTTACAAATTTTGTGGAGAAATTCGTTAACTTTGCTTACTAGTTCAATGATCATTAGGAATTTTATGGGGCAATTGTCCACTTGATAAGCATATCAAGTGGGTATAAGAGCCCATCAGTTGGTATCAAAGCCTAGCACACTCGTGGTTAAGGACAAGTTTTTTATTTTCATTTTTCCTTCTCTTTTTAATTCCCTATATTCCCCACAAATTCATCTACTATTAATGGTGCTAGGTACTATTACATATACATGGCACATGTGTCAAGTGTCAAGTGTTTGGCACACCGACTCCTAGTAGAAGATGTGGAAACACACAACATGTGTATATAGTATATACAAATAAACACGCATGAGAAAGCCTTGGATAAATGATATTTAAAACCCATATCTGGTGAGTTCCCTTTAACACAATTTTTAATACACAACATGGCACATGATACAAGTTATAGATGGCTTTTACTTTGTAGGAACATGAAAGTTCTTCTAGACGATATTTTTTCCCATTATGATCCTTTCGATACAATGCCACTCTACCTTTCCTTTGCAAGATCCGTGCCCAAGTTATGGCGCACAGATGTCCTAGGTGGCACATCATGTCTGAGTGTTCGATACGGCAAAATTTGATGACCATGAAGTGTCCTTGTAACACTACCGCAATGAACAATTCGCAAAACCAGCCGCCTTCGTGCTTTCCTTGGCTGACATTACGAGCAGGGGCGTAACTACTCTTGCACTGCCCTGGACAGCTGCCCAGGGCAAAAACAAATAAAATGTATTTATACCTTTAAACAAATTGACTAATTAGCTCAGTTGGTTAAAGCTTAATGATTATAGCTTCAAAAGCCCAGGTTCAAAACTTGACGGGGTCGTATCTTTGTATTTTTTAAAATTTATTGATTTTTCTTTGGTCATAAAATTCAAAAGGGAGTTGCTTTGCTAGCAGGCCTTTAGTACGCATTGGATTGGACAATAATTCTGAAGTGAGTTGCTATGCAAACAAACCTTATTGCTAAGTGTGCATACCATTTAATTTTTCTGATTTTTCTTTGGTCATAAAATTCTAAAGATGGTTGTTATGTAAGCATGCCTTTTTGGTCATAAAATTCTAAAGAGGGTTGCTATGTAAGTAGCATGCCTTATTGCTCGGTGCACCTTGGTAATAAAATTTTGAAGGGAGTTGCTATGCAAACAGACCTTATTGCTCAGTGTGTATACCATTTAATTTTTCAGTTAAAGGAGTTGCTATGCGATTTCAAGGTATATAAGCTGTTTAGTGTTTTTTGTTTTATGCCTTTTTTCCTTCAAATTTTCCCTGATATAGTTCTGGATGAGTTTTGATATTGTAATTTGTTTTGAATTTGATAATATTTTTGGGGTTTCCACTTGCTAGTTCTACATCCAATTGACGATATGCCTAACTGCATATGCTTCAATTTATGATTATTTTGATTTACTTGAATTAGGTTTTTCCCCTTTTCGAGTGTATTTTTTGGCTAAAATTTTCAAGAACTGTCTTTATTAATTTATTCGATCTCGTATTTAGCTCTAATTACTTTAAGATTTTGGTTGGCTGTGTTACCATTCAGTGTAAATTTAGTATTTTAATTTTTTTAGAAGCAAAACTAGGTTTTGCATTGAATTAGATATTTATTTAAATATAGAATTAATGTTTTTTTATGTCTTTCTTTGATTTTTAATGGAGATTTCATGTCGTTGCTTATATTTTGATCATAGTAGAACATTTATTAGGAATGACTTTTTTATTTTAATTTTTTAATATTATCATTGGTTAAAATTATCATTTTTAGTTTGTCTCATGAGTATGCTAATTATTTCACTGGAAAAAAGATTCCAAAGCAACACCTAAAATACGTATGATTATTTTTTAATTAGTTGCATAATTACCTAAAAACATATTCTTAGATGTGATAAACTTTCATCATTACTGAAATTGCAACATGGTGATCTATGTTTGACATGAAGCCCGTGGTAGAAAGTCAATAATATTTTTAAATATTATTCTTTGTATCATCTTTATTATCGCCCATGGCAACAAGAAATCCTGGTTATGCCACTGCTTACGAGGCAACACACATCAATTGATTCCCGATGTGTGTCCAATGTCTTCTTCCATTAAAAGGGAAGGATGGCATAATAGATGATAAAGTTATCTAACTTTCCCCTATTTTATGCATGACTAAGAGAAGGTAAATTGTGTTCCTTTATGTTTCAATTGTGTGCATCATGTTATACACTAGTTGATGTAGCATGATTCCACATCTTGTACCTTTAGGATGTATATATAGTAGAAATACCAACTTTTTGATATGCACGCACCTTCAAGTACCACCTCCATAACATCCCCGCTTAACCCCTCTGCCTACTCATGCAATTAAGTATTAGGAATTCACTAAGGGAATTTTTGGCAGCAAGATAGTGCGTTGAAAACCTTTAACTCAATTCAATGAGAGTGACTTTTTTGTAACTCAAATCCATCGTTTTTGTTTGTTTTAATAACCTATAATGTATTTGACAGCAACTTCCTTGTTCCTTTTATGTGTCTTTGCATGAAGAGGTAACAGAGAAATGAAGTAGGAAGATGAAAAGGCTGCATGGCATCCATCATGTAAAATCATATTCATGGTTACCTCTCATCTAAACAAATTATTGAACTAGTTGACCTCAATTTATTCTCACTTTTTTTGCAGCCAAACAGGCCCTAAGCTTCAACATCGATCCAATTGTTCAACTCCAGATAACCTATAAATCCTTTACAGGGTGGGTCAAGTCCACCAAGCATCTACCAAAACCAAATTCCTTCTCTACAACCTCTATTGGCGGCTTTTTGAAATATGATCATTCACTAGCATGGCATCCCTGATAGAATGACCGACTAAAAAGACATTGACAAAAGAAAAGAGTACCGGATGTTCCTGAGCTGGTGGAACAATTGGAAGGAATAGATGTTATCGTCGTCAGCAAAGTAGACAATGCCGTTGAGAAGGTGGCGCTCCATGTGGCGTAGCGCGGTGTTCCTCTGATGGACTCCTCTGTCCTTGATGTTGACAAAATCCATGTTATCGATGTCGGTGATGAGATGCCTGTACGTAACACCACTCTTTCTCAGTATATCGGCGGTCTCCGCAGAAGCCGACTCCATCTCCACGACAATCCAAAGAAGTGGTGGGGGAACCAGTCTCAGGGTCTGGCCTAGCCTTGTCAGATAGTAGGCCTGGAGAGCCCGGTTGTAAGTGGGTGTAACAATGATCAGAAGCTTTTGAGGAATCGGAAGAGTGGAAATTGGAGGGGCGTCCCTGGCTATCTCCGAATCCAGTATGACATCGCCGAGATTTCTGTGGGGATTGCTAGTAGAGGAATATAAGGATTTGGAATCAAATAAGAAGTGGTGTGGATTGAGATCGGCGTGGTGGAGGTGGGCGAAGGGAAAGAGCCCGATCAAGAAACCGAGGAGAAAGAAGAGGAAGAAGCGGGGGGAGGAGTTCTTCCAGCTGGTCCTCCCGAAGCGGAGGAAGGACTTGCGAGCGGATGGCTGCTTATTATTGTAAGAGAACAGAAGCCTCATCACCGACATCAGACGGAGGCCGAAAGGGGAGGAGGGGTTGATGGAGGTGGAGAGAGGGGAAGAGGGTGACGATGGGGAAGAAGACGACCTTTGGATTTGGATATGGATGCGGGTTTGGGAATGACGATCCTGGTGGTGGGTGTTGGGTAATGACGGCGATAGGGTCCGGCGGATGGAGGCCATTGTTCCCCCTACCACCACCGCCTCCTCCTCTTCCGATGTTGTGATGACGATTAACAAGCACGGAACCGATCAAATCAAATCAGAACAAAAGGAAACGAAGAAGCGAACCAGATCTGATCGGATCTGCTGACTCTGCCCACTTCAGATTGGGAGTCTTGCGTTGGTGAGTGATGTACTTCTATCGGGGAATTGCTTCGCGCAGATTCAGTTTTACACTGCGCACGAACCGATTAAATTTTTACTCCATGTACGAATTAAATATTATTATTTAAGTATTTATTCGACGCTTAATCAAGAATACCAAAAATACTAAAATATCCTAAATGTTGTATGACAATGAACTCAAGAGAGAGAGAGAATTTGATTGTTAAGAATAAGTCACCATGACTAAGAGCCATGGTGCTCTATTTATATATCTCATAGTGGGGAGACCAAAAGCCTCTAGGAGACCAAGGGTCCCCATTACTCTAAGTAATGGGGGGCCTAATGAATGGGTAATGAAGGAGGGGAGGCCAAAGGCCTCCCTCATTCATAACACTCCCCCTTACACATTCATCACTTCGGTCTCAGCTACTGAGGCAAGGGGTGGATACTTCTGGATCCAGAGTAAGTGTGTTTGCCTCGTTAAAACCTTAGCTGTGGAAAACCCAAACCCAACAGCTTAAGGAAAAAGAGTGCAACCCACATGTTACTCCCCCTGATCCGTACAAGCTTCAGGCTTGCAGGTCTTTCAACTGTCGCATACCAATGTTCTTTACAAGCTTTACAAAAGTACATTTAGGCAATGCCTTAGTAAAAAGATCAGCTAAGTTGTTGCATGACTGGATCTGTCGAACTTCAATCTGCTTGTCGTTCTTCTGCTCGTGCGTCCAGAAAAACTTGGGAGAAATGTGTTTTGTCCTGTCGCCTTTGATGTAGCCCTTCTGAAGCTGAGCAATGCATGCGGCGTTGTCTTCGAATAGGGCAGTATGCTCCAGATAACTGGTCTTCAGGCCAGTGGATTGGAGGATGTGTTGGACGACGGAGCGTAGCCAAAAACATTCTCTGCTCGCCTCATGGATCGCGATGAGCTCTGCATGGTTGGAAGATGTAGCAGTAGTGGTTTGTTTTACCGATCTCCAAGAGATAGCAGTACCTCCGTAGGTAAATACAAAACCTGTTTGAGATTTTGCCGTGTGCGGATCAGAGAGATAACCTGCGTCAGCATAACCAAACAATTTGGGGGAGGCACCTCTCTGGTAGTAAAGTCCAAGATCAATGGAACCCTGAAGGTATCGCAGAAGATGCTTTACTCCGTTCCAGTGGCGCTTTGTGGGCGCAGCACTGTGTCTGGCTAGTAGATTAATTGTAAACGCTATATCGGGACGCGTACAGTTAGCCAGATATAGAAGTGCTCCAATGGCACTGAGGTAGGGTACTTCAGGACCCAGTATCTCCTCCCCCTCTTCCAGTGGCCGGAAGGGGTCCTTATTTACATCTAGTGATCTTACGACCATAGGAGTACCTAAAGGATGACATTTATCCATATGAAACTTGCGTAGAAGTTTCTTTGTATAATTAGATTGGTGTAATAGGATTCCACCTCTTAGGTGTTCTATCTGTAAGCCAAGACAATACTTTGTTTTGCCTAGGTCTTTCATTTCAAAAGTATGTTTAAGGCTTTCAGATATCTCTTTGATCTCTGCAGGAGATCCTATGAGATTTAAGTCATCTACATATACAGCTATGATGACAAATCATGTTCCCGTTCTTTTGATAAAGATACACGGGCAGACTTCGTTATTCGTGAATCCTTGCTGTGCAAGAAAATCACTTAGTCTGTTATACCACATCTTGCCCGATTGTTTTAGACCATATAATGATCTATGTAGCCTTACAGAGAATACGTCCCGAGGTATCTCTTTCATCTCTGGGGGTAGATTAAACCCATCAGGAAGTCTCATATAGATATTATTATCTATATCGCCATATAGATATGCAGTCACAACGTCCATGAGCTGCATTTTTAGGCTTTCCAGAGAAGTTGGGCTGATTAAAAATCGGAAGGTGATCGAATCCATGACCGGGGAATACGTATCTTCGTAATCAATCCCCGGTCTTTGGGAAAATCCCTGGGCTACAAGGCGTGCTTTATAGCGAACGATCACATTATTTTCATCTCTTTTTCTTATGAAAACCCACTTATATCCCACAGGTTTTACACCTACTGGTGTTTGGACCACTGGTCCAAAGACTTTGCGTTTCAAGAGTGAGTCTAGATCTACTCATATTGCCTCGTCCCACTTTGGCCAATCATCTCTGCGTTTACATTCCGCTAGAGATCGTGGTTCGACGTCATCGTCATATTCAGTGACGTGAACAGCAATATCGAACGCAAAATCGTCGTCGACGACTATACTATTTCTGTCCAGTACTTCTCCAGTACGTACAAAATTTAATGATGTTTCTCCTATTGTTTCCTCTGCTGGGGAAATCAGGAGGGGAGAAGTAGCTGGTCTGAGCTCAGCATCCTGTGGAGGGATAAGCTTAGTATCGCCAGGAGTCTTCCTCTTTCGAGGAACTTTATCTTTTGAACCTGGTGGGCGTCCTCTTTTCATTTGAGGTACAACCAATTCTGCTGCCGGTGGGCTGCATCCATCTATGGGGATGTCAATCCTAGCTGGCGTATTGGCAGCAGGGACGTGTGAACGGACAATCTTCTGGTTGTCCGTGAATTTATCTGGTAAAAGATGTACTGTATTCTGGATGTGAAGGATCTTCAGGATCTCATCTTCACACAGATTAGTACGCGGATCATATAGGGACAAAGACTTCTGGTCCCAACTAATGGTCTCAGAAGCTTCTGGCTTCTTAGACTGTGTGCCCAGTTTTGGAAAAAATTTCTCATTAAATTCACAGTCTGCAAAACGTGCCTTGAATGCGTCACCCGTCAGGGGTTCAAGGTATCTGATAATAGAGGGTGAATCAAACCCAATATATATACCTAGATGACGCTGAGGACCCATTTTGGTCCTCTGCGGTGGTGCTATTGGGACGTATACCGCACAACCAAACACTCTCAAATGAGAGATATCCGGAGGTGCGCCGTATGCTAGTTGCATCGGGGATAAAGTGTGACCTCCAGAGGGTCTTATCCTAATAAGTGATGCGGCATGTAAAATAGCATGCCCCCAAGCATCCACAGGCAACTGGGATTGCATAAGCAATGGACGTGCAATCCATTGGAGTCTCTTTATAAGGGACTCAGCTAATCCGTTTTGGGTGTGAACATGTGCTACAGGATGTTCAACTTCAATACCTGTTGCCCGGCAATAGTCTTCGAAGACTTGTGAAGTAAATTCTCCCGCATTATCAAGACGTAGTTTCTTGATTTGGTTATCGGGGAAATGAGCACGCAACCTTATTATTTGTGCCAATAGCTTTGGAAAAGCTAGGTTGCGGGTGGACAAGAGGCACACATAAGACCATTTGGTTGATGCATCAATCAGTACCATGAAGTAACGAAATGGGCCACTTGAGGGGTGAATAGGCCCGCAAATGTCACCATGAATTCTTTCAAGGAAACCAGGAGACTCTAATCCCACTTTCAGGAGGGATGGTCTCGTTATAAGTTTTCCCTTGAAACAAGGGAGACATGGAAATTCACCCTTTTGAAGAATCTTCAGGTTCTTCAATTTGTGTCCACGGGATTCAGAGATGATGCGTCGCATCATTGCTGTTCCAGGGTGACCAAGTCTATTGTGCCAGAGTTCGAACTCTGGCAAGGATTGGCACGTCTGGTGCTCAGTCATATTGGCTTCTATTGGTTGAATGTATGTTTGGTAGAGACCCGACGGGAGTCCCTTGAATCGTTCGCAGATGATCTTCCGGTCATCTTTCTGACGAGTTACATACAGATATTCAACCGTATTTTCATTTCTGGTTTCTAAGTGATATCCGTTTAAACGGAAATCTTTGAAACTTACGAGATTCCTATTTGATTTAGGAGAGAATAATGCATTTTTTATTTGAAGTCTTGTGTTATTTGGGAGCAATATAATTGCTTCACCAGATCCTTCGATTATTTGGGACAGTCCTGAAATTGTGATAACAGGACCGTCATATTTATTTACGCTATTAAAATAGCAATGATCGCGAAGGATTGTGTGCGTTGAGGCACTGTCCACTAGGCACTCAGACATCATCTATATAAGCAAAAACGAAATTTTATTTGAGCGAAAATGTAAACATTCATTCGAAAATAAAAGTTCGTACTTAAGCAAATAAAGATGAAGATACATTGAATTCTAAAAGCATAGATAAAAGATGATGCTCAATCGAGAAGGTCGTCGTTTTCGAAGTCTTTTGCAGTAAACATTGTTGGCGGCTGAACAGCCGCCAAGTTTGTATCAGGTAGAGACTTCTGGCTCGCCTGGTATAGTTCCTGGAGGTGGCGAGGAGTGCGGCAGTTTCTGAACCAATGGCCAGTCATGCCGCATCTATGGTATTTATCCTCCCAGTTCTTCTTTGGAAGTGACACTTGCTCGGTGCTCTTTCGTTTCCAAGTGAAGTTTCTTTTTCCCTTATTGTTTTTGTTTGTTTGGGGAGCTGCACCTCTTGGTTGCTTCATTACAGCTTTCCCTTTAGTGTTTTTAGCCTTCCTCTTGTTTTTCCACTTCTGTGGAGAAACGTGATGGGCTTCAGGGATAGGGGCAGTGCCAGCTGGACGTAAGTTATGAGTTGCAAGCAGTAAGTCTCGATTCTGCTCTGCCCTAAGTAGGCATGAGATCAGATCAGAGAATTTCGTGAAATTACGTTCACGATACTGCTGCATGAGGATTGCATCTTTCTCGTGAAACGAGGTAAATGTCTTTTCCAACATGCGTTGTTCTGTCACTTCTTCACCGCACAACTTCAGGCGTGAGGTGATGTTATGAAGTGCAGAATTGTACTCAGCGACGGACTTATAGTCCTGAAGTCTGAGGTTTTCCCACTCATAACTGGCACGCGGTAATATAACATAAATTTGATGTTTATACCGAGCTTCCAGCGCTGTCCACAGGTCCTTTGGATCCACAACCGTTAAGTATTCGGCCTTTAAGGTCCGATCTATATGTTTCCTAATGTAGATTATGGCTTTCGCCTTATCTACATCGGATACAGTGGTTGTAGGGCTGCTGCTAGTTGTAGCAGAGGCTTCGGCCGCTGCTGGGGCCGAGG
Source organism: Scilla litardierei (assembly GCA_030789695.1). Taxonomy (NCBI): domain Eukaryota; kingdom Viridiplantae; phylum Streptophyta; class Magnoliopsida; order Asparagales; family Asparagaceae; genus Scilla; species Scilla litardierei. Next base: position 210,670 of record CM061138.1, on the reverse strand, counting down.
AAGGAGCCAAAATGGACCCAAGGAGGGCCATCGAACGCAAGTGAAACTTCAGGTCCACTCGCCAACTCAGGTAATTTGTCCCTGCAGAGTCAAGGACTTAGAAATCGACGCTTGCCAATTTTGCCATTTATCTACGCAATTTAAAATGAGCATGAATTAATTAAAATTCAAAATTCATGCATAAAGAAATAAACAAGTAAAAATGCGGGGATCGGCCAGATACCCAAAAATAAACAGTCCAAAGTTCGTTTACAGTCCATAAAAGGAAAGAAAAATACAACTGCGGAAACCCAAACTGAACTGGGTCCCTATATCTCCGTCTTCATATGCTGTTGCATCGAGCTTTGGCTTACACGGTCATAAATCGACTCCTTGCGGTCCAGCGGACGCGGCCAGGGAATTGACTAAGCCAGGACCACTTGTTACCCAGTCAAGCTAGGTTGGTCCAGCAAACTTAGCCAAGCACATTGACCGACATCATGATCCATTGAAGGAGTTTTCATTAATTCTATGTGCTGTTGCATCGAGCTTTGGCTTTAAAATACAAATTTCCTCACTTACAAATTCTCTCAAAAGAAAATAAAAGTGCAAGGAAAGAAAATAGGTATACAATGGCCGATCCCGAAAAACACATTTTTACTGATTTAAACATCCACGCAGTTCTAAATATGCTACGGGCATAAAAGTAAACAACCACGCATATATCTCAAGCAAAACATATGGTAAAGGAAACTAGAAAATATAATTATCTCGTAGACCACGTGGAAACGTCATACACCGTTAGGTTAGTTGACTAACGGCAGAGCGGTCTCAGGATCTTTAAGATGGTTATATTTTGAAAAATAGAGTCCTAGTAAACCATAGATAAAAGTATGCAAGAGCGATGTTTAAATCAATTTGTCAACATGGACTATAGAAATTATTTGTGATTTTACAAAGTTTTCTCCGAGTTTAAATATGCCAATTTTATATCCGGGTAAAAAAATACAAACATTTCTCATATTTCAAATGCCGAATTTATAAATTATTTTGTGGCTTCGGGCCAAAAAATAGTTTTAATTATATGGGCTTGTGGCCCATTCCGCAGTTACGCATAATCATTTGCCTCTAAATTTTGGCTTCGGGCCAAATTCATTCATAACAGATACAAAATTATTAATTTTATAACGTTCGATTCCATGTGACAGGAAGGTTTTTGTTGTTGCATAGGTTCTGTCCCCCTATTTGATACAAACATGTCTTTCTTTTCTTCGTTTTTGTTATATTTTCCTTTGCGCATTTCTTTAGTAGATTAGCTGAAGATACAGAAGGTCTAAAGGTGCTTGAAATGCGTTGTGTAATCTGGTTAATCGATCGAATTCAGATTCAGATTAAGGGGTGGTTTTCACATGGGTCAAGTAATTTACAACACCTAGAATGTGTCGAATCATTTTTATACAACAGACTGGTCACTATAAATTAAAGTCTCTTGATGTCCTCCTACAGCTTGTGATCAATCTGTATGGTTGAAACTGACAATATTAAGAATTATATGCATGCACAATAAACATTAAGCTATGATATGCCAACACTTGAGAATTGTTGATTATTATTTTGTGATATCTTTAGATAATCAGAATTGTACAAACTGATCAAGCAAACCAAAAATCAAAACTCAAGAAACGAGAAGAATGAAATTGGTTTTTAGCAAAAATAGATAATATTTTGTATAATCCATATATACGAGCCAATGAATATACCTCTAGATCAACGATCTAGGGAAGAACCAATATAATCCGTAGATTGGAAATAAAATCCCCGCACCGCAACGGATCACCGCAACAATAATTAGATTCCTTCGCGTTGGAGTTTGATTTTAAGGAGATTTGGAATAATTTTAGTGGCTCAAAATTTGTAGAAGACACGTGCTGATAACGTGTTGTATGACAATGAACTCAAGAGAGAGAGAGAGAATTTGATTGCTAAGAATAAGTCACCATGGCTAAGAGCCATGATGCTCTATTTATATATCTCATAGTGGGGAGGCCAAAAGCCTCTAGGAGACCAAGGGTCCCCATTACTCTAAGTAATGGGGGGCCTAATGAATGGGTAATGAAGGAGGGGAGGCCAAAGGCCTCCCTCATTCATAACACTAAAATCTTTGTGTTATGCACAGTGAGCAATGCGTGTTAAAATTCTTTCAAAGAATTTTAAGAGATGAAAACCCAGAAATCTGTTGATCGGACAGAAAAATTTAAGGCACAAACAATTTTACGAAACTGTCAAGAAGAATTCAGATCTTGATTCATGCGTAGTCTTGGATTAGTTTCCAATTCCTGGAACGATTTTTGTTTGCGTGTAATTTTGATTCATGACGGCCCAAACATCCATTAAGCTTTTTTGGTTGAAATAATCATGTTTATGATTGTTTATGATTGTTGTTCTTTTTTGAAGCTAATGTTGCATTACAGTGAAGCAAATCAACAAACAATGCAAAAGGTGCAAACAAATCTCATTGCATTAGTTTTTATTCAATGCGCACAACAGACAAAAAAATTTGCATATTGTGCGCGTTAAGTAAAATGTGATAAACAGACCAAAATTACTCAATGTGCAAAACATGCAAAAAATTTTGCATTTTGTGCACGGTAAGTAAAATGTGATGAACCAACCAAAACTATTCAATGCGCACAACATGCAAAAAATTTGCATGTTCTGCGCGATGAGTAAAATGTGATGAACATACTAAAATTACTCATCGCGCACAACATGTAAACTTTTTGTCTGTTGTGCGCATTGAGTAATTTTGTAAAAATTGATGCTTGATCTAGATTAGTTTCATATATTAACTTTCTATACTAGATTAGAAAACTAAATTATTTACCATGAACATTTTGTGTACTTGATAAGAAACTAATCATGTAATTAATCACTCGTCAAATAATTTGTATGCTTATAATTTTTTAAGCTTTCTAATCATGTAAGTAATCCCTTATCAAGCATTTCCAAGCATCAATATAGTACATGAGTTCAAGCATTAACTTACTGTCGAAGTTCTAGGACAGAAAATCCTTAACAAATTTAGAACACGCGCACAACAGAGAAAAAATTTGCCTGGTGTGCGCAGTTAGTAATTTTGGCAATGTTTTGCGCGGTAAGTATTTTTGGCTCCGTGTAACAAAATTACTCAACGCGCAAAGCATGAAAATTTTTGCATGTTGTGCGTGTTAAGTAATTTTGTAAAAATTGATGCTTAAACTAAATTATTTTGTTTTCTACATTGATTTTTTGTACTATATTAGAAAACTAGTTTAGTTACTATGAAATTTTTATGTCCTGGATTAGTTTTCCAATCATGTAATTAATCCCTCACCAAATAATTTTTATGATTAGAAATTTTTATTTGTTGTAAATAGATAATGATGTGTGTGTGGATAAAATTGTATCTATTTGAGAGATTGTATCGCCTCCATGTATGACTCTCACTTTACCTACAAATAAAGATCTGGGGTCTCCCTAAGGATGCTACACTCCATAACACGTTATCAACACGTTTCTACCAACCGAGAGAGAGAGGGAGAGGGGGGGGGGAGAGAGGGAGAGAGAGAGAGAGATTGGATCGTTATGTAAGTCTTGGTGGACGATGGAGGATCGAAATATCGTAACTGCTCGGGCATTGAGGAACCAGATCCAAATCTCGCGTAAGCATCTCATCCGTCACTAAATTTAAAGGGCGGGTCTAGAGGTATTTCTACAAATCAAAAATCGCGTAAGATCGGACAAGAAAAATCGATTTTTATTCTCCCTAGATCAAAGACGACAATTTTCTACCGTTGATCATAGGAAAGAACATCAAAAACCTTATTTTTTAGGGTTCGTAAGAACTAAAAAAACCAAAAACCCCAACCCACGACCTCACCTGCGGCAACCCGGCGTCGCCGTGGCACCTACCCCAATCCCCGTGTCCAACCGATCCTATGCACCCCACGGTGGAGGCACGTCGCCGCCTAGTGCGGCGGCCAAACCCTAATTAGGGTATTACAATTGTTTTTCAAAAAATACAAACCCTTGCCGCCGCCGGCATTCACGCCGCCGCCAGCCACTACCCCCCTCCTGCTCTCTCCTATTAGGTGCAGCAACGCCGGTGGGGGAACGACGGCGACAAACCCCGTCGTCTCCCCAACCCCCCTTCGCTTGGGCCTTTGGCCCAAGTAATCAAAACGAAAAAAAATTTACTACACGTAGGCCGTAGCCGCACAGCTCTGCTGTGGTCTTGGCATTCTAAACAAAAAAGTTACAATGCGTGCCAGGAGCCCGCTGCACAGGGTGTGGGCCTTAGACATTTCTTCATTTTAAAAAAATTACTCTGCGGGTCTGACGCCCGCAGCACATGCTGCTGGTCTCAGGCCCACATGCCTTTCTTTTTACAAATATAAAGAAATAATATATATATATATATATATATATATATATATATATTAGAACACAACTGTTTTTGAATTTTAGGGCTGACTAGGACAAGACAAAGAGTGAATAGGATTTGTACTTGAAGAATGGAAGGTTCAGTTGAGTTTTGAGAAAATTTTGAGGGAAATCAATTTGGTTGGAAAACTCAAAATTTTGAAAATTATGATGAGTTGTGTTGACAAATCAAAGTCAACTATGACTGGTCAACCGGATTACTACGACCTTGAGACCTCGGCCCAAAGATCTCACGGGCGGGCCGCGATTCTCCACCCATGACGAAGGCCCACTTCCTCAGTGGAGGAAATCGAGGCCCAAATCAAGGAAGCATCCGCCAAGTATGGCAACCATCCAAGGCCATCACTCTCTAGCCATCATGGCTCGGCTTAATGGCTCAGCTTAATGGCCCGACTTAAATGGCCTTCACTCTATAGCCATCATGGCTCGGCTTAATGGCTCAGCTAAATGGCCCGACTTAAATGGCCATCACTCTCCAGCCATCGAGGCCCGCCAAATATGGCAACCGCCCGAGTCCATCACTCCAGCCATCATGGCCACCTTCAGGACATTCATCTCCTCATCAATATGGGCGCAATTAGTGGAGGTCAAAACTTCCCACATTTGCACGTCCCCATGAATGATGGCCATGATGTCACATCATGGCACATTATGAGGACGGGTCACCTATATGAGGGGAGGATGGTCATCATCACCTGAAGGCTGGACGATCTACAACGGAGGTATCACCAACTCCAACTCACACCTTCTTCCGCCTTTACATATTTCTCCTCCATAGCTCGGCTCGAGGATGGGGGCTCGGTCTCTCCGTGAACCGAGCCCGATCCCACCGAGTATCCCTCAGACAAGATCTGACTTTGGCATCGGAGGGGATTTGGTCGGAACCAAGGTCCGACCTCCCTGACGAGCTCTTTCTTCCATTCAGGTCCAGGAGATCCCGCGGCGCCGAGGCTACCCCTCAGCGTCATCACAGCCGGAGCCGAGCGCCCTCGTCCCTGAGCCCATTCGTCTCCACCACCAGAAGATAGTCGCTCTGTCGAGGCCACCCCTCGACGCCAGGAGAGACCGAGGCCGAGCGCATCCATCCGAGCCGAGGCTTCCCCTCAGCTCCACGCCGGCCGCGCATCAAGCGAGACGACCGAGGCTACCCCTCGTCGTCCGACCGTCCGAGGCCGAGCACCTCTCACCGGGCCGAGGCTTCCCCTCAGCTCCACGCCGGCCGCGCATCAAGCGAGACGACCGAGGCTACCCCTCGTCGTCCGACCGTCCGAGGCCGAGCACCTCTCACCGGGCCGAGGCTTCCCCTCCGCCCCCTAGAGGCCGAGGATCCAGACCCGGCCCAGCTGATTCTGCGTCAACTACATCTCCGATTCGCGTCACGTCTGCACAAACTCGACGCACCCGAGGGACCCAAGTCGGCCCCTTGACCACGTTGACCGGGTAGTCCACGATCAACGCTTTTGTAGTGAGAAAACACTCTGAAACATCGGGCGCCGTCTGTGGGAACGAGTCAACACTCACGTCATCAAACCACAATCGAGGACGACTCGTCTCCGCTAATCACATGCCCCAACGGCATAAGCACGCGAGGTTTGGGGGGAACCCAAAATTTTCAACATTTCCCTCGATTCGGTCAATGGGGAGGCATCTCAAGGCAACAACGTCTGAAAGAAGCCAACCCGCTTCTCCTCAACGGATCTTGCTGCCACTTTGCCACAGTCGGTATTCCGAGCGATCGGCCAAATCATCCAGGGGGATTTGGAGATCCAACCATGGTTGATGATCCCATCCGAGCTCTGTCCGAACGATCGACACATCGTTGGCAGGAATTGATCGTCCTCCGGCCATCAACAGCCACAATCGACCCATCTCGATGTTGGAGACGGAGCAATCGACCCTCCTCCGATCATCAACAGCCGTAATCGACCCATCTCGAGGTCGGAGACGGTGCAATCGACCCTCCTCTGATCATCAACAGCCATAATCGACCCGCCTCGAGGTCGGAGACGGTGCAATCGACCCTCCTCCAATCATCAACAACCGCGGTCGACCGTCTCTAGAGCTCGCTCCCCTCGATCAAAGACCCCTTGGGTCGAATCGTGGCTCCGGTGGCCCGCCAAACTCGATCCGAGCCCCGCCTGCACCGGTGGCATCGGCCCAAGCCCTGTCAAGACCGATCCGCACTCCCGATGGGTCGTACGGGCTTCGTCTCACTTCCCCAAGTTCGAGCGGAGCTTCTCCAAAGCTCGAACGGTGACGAAGGTGGTGCGAGCTCCGCCGGACTCCCACGAAGATCGAGCGTCGACAGGTGCTTCCCCCAGGCTCGAGTGGTGACGAAGCCACCCTCGAGCCCGACTCGAACCACCTGGGGGTCGAATCTGCTCCGACCAAGCTCGCCTAGACCGGATCTCCATCGATCGACCTTTCCCCCTGTGTCCTCCCTTCCGGCAGGATCAACCGGAGCTCACTCAACCATCAAGGAGCGAAGACATTCAGAGGCATGTCGAGCTTCAACACCAACGACATCATCAACCTGATTCCGACATTCCACTAGGAGTCAAGGATGGACCAAGTCTTCCGAGCTCCGTCGGGGATCGAACGAGCCTCCGATTCATTCTCTCGCTCGGTGAATTCCTCGGACATCACCATCTCTATTTGTTTTCTTCTCTGTGCCTCTCTGCTTTTGTTTGCCCCCTCTCATGCTTGTAGGTAGACTTGCGACAACGTGTGAGGCTTGGTGGGTCCCGATGCTTACTAGGCGTAGCTATCCCTGCGTCATAACGAGCAGCGTTATCGAGTCGTGCAAAAGGATGGGAGAAGCAGGGCACTTGCTCGAACACATCTATGCTCGACGAAGAGACGGTGGGCCTTAGGAATGCTCAGCTTCCAGGCGTGTTGTGGCCTCTTGCCCAGACTACCGAGCTACACCGGCCCCCCGGATGACCAGATCCATCTGCCAACCAAACCGAGCTCAAAACACCCACGGTAAAAAGTTGTCGTATCAATTGACGAATGATGCCCATCGTCGGAGCCCTGTCGAGGCCTGGGCCACGTCGAACCTGATCTGATCGGAGAGGAAGCCGGAGCCATGACAGAGCCCTGTCGTGACTCGATCTTCCCAAAGGATTCCATTCGAGCTCCCAATCTTCCAGCAGTCCGGGACATCCGTTCCTCTTCGCGATAAGCGCATGGGATCAACCAACGAGCCTCGACACGCCTCGGCCAAAGTCACAGCACAGCGCATGTTTCTTTGGCGAGTAATCATGGCCCTGCAACCTGGGGCTCCCTAGCTGAGCGTCTTCTTCGATCGACCTTCGTTCGATCCCCCCTCTCTGATTCCGATCCATCCCAGACTCCCCAAACGGAGTCTGCTAGCATAACCCCATTCAAGCTTGCAGTGCCTCTCTTGCTCAAAGATGCCATCAAGATGCCATCAGTTTCCCCCAATGGTATGGAAACTGAAGCAGCGATGCTGAACCTCCACCAACCAGACTGTGGCTGGAGCTGGAGCTGGAGCTGAAGCTGGAGCTGAAGCTGGAGATACGATCCAGACAAAACCTGGAGCTGGAGCTGGAGCTGGAGCGGGAGATACGATCCAGACAAAAGCTGGAGCTGGAGCTGAAGCTGGGGCTGGAGCGGGAGATACGATCCAGACAAAAGCTGGAGTTAGAGCTAGAGCTGAAGTTGGAAATGGAACTGGAGCTGTGTCTAGACGAGGCCGACCCGTCCGAGAGGAGGCCGACCACACCAGTTCAACCGACCCAGGAGGAGGCCGGCCAGACAAGTCCGACCGCCTTGCCAAGCATCTGGGCCTCAACACCAACATGCCATTCCGAGATCTCTTCACAAATCGGGCCGAAGCACCACCGTCTGAGTTCGAGCATCCAGACCGCTCCTCTGACCGTGCTACTGGGTCCCCCTTGCTGAAGTGCTCCCACATCCACCCAAGCTGGACAAAGTAGTGGCAGAGCGCCACCATGGAATCTTCGAAAATATTCACAAGGTCCTCACCTCTTAGTCGGCCGTAAGTCGATGGGCAACTCCCTTCGCCACCGAACGAATCTCCTTCGTCGGCCGTAAGTCGAGGGGCGACTCCCCTCGCCACCGGACGAACCTCCTTCGTCGGCCGTAAGTCGAGGGGCGAATCCCCTCGCCACCGAACGAACCTCCTTCCTCGGCCGTAAGTCGAGGGGCAACTCCCCTCGCCACCGAACGAATCTTCTTCGTCGGCCGTAAGTCGAGGGGCGACTCCCCTCGCCACCGAACGAACCTCCTTCGTCGACCGTAAGTCGAGAGGCGAATCCCCTCGCCACCGAACGAACCTCCTTCGTCGGCCGTAAGTCGAGGGGCAACTCCCCTCGCCACCGAACGAATCTCCTTCGTCGACCGTAAGTCGAGGGGCAACTCCCCTCGCCACCGAACGAACCTCCTTCGTCGGCCGTAAGTCGAGGGGCAACTCCCCTCGCCACCGAACGAATCCCCTTCGTCGGCCGTAAGTCGAGGGGCAGCTCCCCTCGCCACCGAACGAATCCCCTTCGTCGGCCGTAAGTCGATGGGCGACTCCCCTCGCGACCGAACGAGTCTCGGACTGACGATCTATCGTCCCCAGCCAACTCTGCAAGACGGACCAAAGTTTTTGCAGCTTCTTCCCCATTATACTACATCTCTCGACCTCCACCTCAACAATGGTAGAGCTCAGAAGATGGGGGCTGTTGACAAATGGGATATTCTGACCGGGCCCGGAAGAGCAAAGTCAACTATGACTGGTCAACCGGATTACTACGACCTTGGGACCTCGGCCCAAGGATCTCACGGGCGGGCCGCGATTCTCCACCCATGACGAAGGCCCACTTCCTCAGTGGAGGAAATCGAGGCCCAAATCAAGGAAGCATCCGCCAAGTATGGCAACCATCCAAGGCCATCACTCTCTAGCCATCATGGCTCAGCTTAATGGCTCAGCTTAATGGCCCGACTTAAATGGCCTTCACTCTATAGCCATCATGGCTCGGCTTAATGGCTCAGCTTAATGGCCCGACTTAAATGGCCATCACTCTCCAGCCATCAAGGCCCGCCAAATATGGCAACCGCCCGAGTCCATCACTCCAGCCATCATGGCCACCTTCAGGACATTCATTTCCTCATCAATATGGGCACAATTAGTGGAGGTCAAAACTTCCCACATTTGCACGTCCCCATGAATGATGGCCATAATGTCACATCATGGCACATTATGAGGACGGGTCACCTATATGAGGGGAGGATGGTCATCATCACCTGAAGGCTGGACGATCTACAACGGAGGTATCACCAACTCCAACTCACACCTTCTTCCGCCTTTACATATTTCTCCTCCATAGCTCGGCTCGAGGATGGGGGCTCGGTCTCTCCGTGAACTGAGCCCGATCCCACCGAGCATCCCTCAGACAAGATCTGACTTTGACATCGGAGGGGATTTGGTCGGAACCAAGGTCCGACCTCCCTGACGAGCTCTTTCGTCCATTCAGGTCCAGGAGATCCCGCGGCGCCGAGGCTACCCCTCAGCGTCATCACAGCCGGAGCCGAGCGCCCTCGTCCCCGAGCCCGTTCGTCTCTACCACCAGAAGATAGTCGCTCTGTCGAGGCCACCCCTCGACGCCAGGAGAGACCGAGGCCGAGCGCATCCATCCGAGCCGAGGCTTCCCCTCAGCTCCACGCCGGCCGCGCATCAAGCGAGACGACCGAGGCTACCCCTCGTCGTCCGACCGTCCGAGGCCGAGCACCTCTCACCGGGCCGAGGCTTCCCCTCAGCTCCACGCCGGCCGCGCATCAAGCGAGACGACCGAGGCTACCCCTCGTCGTCCGACCGTCCGAGGCCGAGCACCTCTCATCGGGCCGAGGCTTCCCCTCCGCCCCCTAGAGGCCGAGGATCCAGACCCGGCCCAGCTGATTCTGCGTCAACTACATCTCCGATTCGCGTCGCGTCTGCACAAACTCGACACACCCGGATTTAAAAAGGCTTTGAGATTTAATTATAGGCTTAAAAGTAGCTTTATGGTGGGCCCACTAAGAAGCTAAGAAATTTGGTTTAAAAAGTACCTTCAAAGTTTGAAATAAAACCAGCAATGATTACATCGATGATCAAAGAATAGAGGGCACTACGTCCTTAACATATGGATCCCTATCTTCGTAGATTGTCATCCCGGAGTTTGACATATATAAGGCGCCCGCTAAATTTGTTCTACCGCGTCAAAGGCGTCTGCGTCGAATTTGTTGTTTAGCACCGAATTTGTTGTTCCGTGTCAAACGCGCTCGTGCCAGATTTGTTGTTATGAGCCTCCCGCTAAATTTTTTGCCTGCGCCGAAGGCGCTCGCGTTGAATTTGTTGTTCCGAGTCGAACGCGCCTGCACCGAATTTTTGTTGCGCGCCAAAGGTGCCCGTGTCGCTAAATTTTTTACGCTAATTTGTTGTTCCGTGCCGAAGACGCCCGTGCCGAATTTTTTATTCCGCGCCGAAGACGCCCGTGCCGAATTTGTTGTTCCGCACCAAATTTGTTGTTCCGCACCGGAGTTGTCTGCGTCGAATTTGTTGTTTCGTGTCGAACGCCCCCGCACCGAATTTTTTGTTACGCGCCGAAGGTGCCTACACCGAAGGCGCCCGTGCCACTAAATATTTTTACGCTAATTTGTTGTTCTTTTAAATTTTGACTGTGTAAATAATTTTTTGGGGGAACAAAGACTTCGCGGGGAGCGCCGTCGCGTCGAAGACGCCCGCGCCGAATGCCGAATTTGTTGTTCCGTGCCGAATTTGTTGCTCTGCACCGGATGTGCCTCCGTCGAATTTGTTGTTCCGTGTCGAACCCGCCCGCACCGAATTTGTTGTTATGCGCCGAATGTGCCTACGCCGAAGGCACCCATGCCGCTAAATATTTTTACGCTAATTTGTTGTTCTTTTAAATTTTGGTTATGTAAATAAATTTTTGGGGAACAAAGAATTCACGGGGGAGCGCCAAAGGCGTCCTGCTAAATTTTTTTACGCTAATTTGTTGTTCCGCGTTGAAGGCGTCCGCGCCGAATTTGTTGTTCTATGCTAATTTGTTGTTCCGTGTCGAATTTGTTGTTCCACGCCAAAGGCGCCTGCGCCGAATTTATTATTCCGTGTCGAATGCGCCCGTATCAAATTTGTTGTTACGCGCTGAAGGCGCCCACGCCGAAGGCGCCCGTGCCGCTAAATATTTTTACGCTTATTTGTTGTTCTTTTAAATTTTGGCTGTGGAAATAATTTTATGTATAATAAAAAATTCCCGAGGGAAAATCTTAAATGAACCGTGCCCGCGGACACGTGTTATGACTTGTGTGTGTGTGTGTGTGTCTATATATATATATATATATATATATATATATATATATATATATATATATATATATATATATATATATATATATATATATATATATATATATATATGAAAATTTTCAAATGAGAACATTTCGCACCGTGCGAAAATGTTTTTAGTTTTTGTTGAAATTTTTTTTCCAAAATTTTTTTTTTTCCACCCTCATTATATGTTGTTATACCCTCCTCAAAAAATAATCGTTGAGAAATAATGTCATTTGGCCTTCGATCAAGGCATTTCATCAAATTCGCACGCTTTGATACTGTTAAATTTGTAACGGGTGGATGTGTGCTCTAATCCCCAACGGGTTCACCCATTATTTTTCCTGGGCTATATAATCGTATGGATTAAACATCAAAAAAAGAATTTTTGAAAAAAAAATCAAAAAAAAAAGATAAAATTCTTTTCGCACGGTGCGAAAAGCCTCTTTTTCGCAACCGAAGATCACTATATGATCACTATGTGTGTGTGTGTGTGTGTGTGTGTGTGTGTGTGTGTGTGTGTGTGTCACGCCCCGCTTCCCTAAAATGGAGGCGAGACGTGAGAAGGTCCGCACAGGTGTGGAGCTGTGAAGCTACACGCTTGATAAGCGTCAAATCTGAATATATGCAGGTCCCTGTAAATGCAAACGGAACAGCAATAATAATAATCTGGTAAGGGAGACTGATATAAGTTAACCAATCTCAGAATTTGTCCACAATAGTATTCAATATCACAGAAAAAGCCACCAGGCTAAAAGAAAGAGTCTAGGTCCAAACATGGCCAACAAAAGCCAACACGAACAAAGTATTGGTGCTACGCACCGACAACTAAAGCATTCTAAACAACAACGCAAACAGTCTCTACGACTGATCTCCCGTGTCCTCAAACTCCTCGATGAACGCGGGATCTGACTCAGCGTCAGCGAACACCACGTCCTCAGCAGCAACCTCAGGCTCAGGATCTAACATGTGTCACCCAAAAGAGTAAAGGGCACATGTCAGCAAGTCTAAAAGACTTGGGCAAGGAAACTGAAAGGAGGTAAACTAACAACCTAGCAGTTATAGTATATATATGATGTAAGGTGCAAGTAACAAGTAGCAAATAGCAAGTATGGCATGGATGACAAGTTTTACAAGCATAAACACGGACAAGTTGTCACGGTCACTTTCCGACCGTACGTATTTTTGTGCGTAAGTTGATTCGTGTGCGTATTTTCGTATTTGGTTTTATTATTGTATTTCCGTAGTTCTGACACGCGATCGAACCCCGTATTCACAACCCCCTCGGAGGCGCGAGCGGCCCTGTATTTCCTTGTAATTTTTGAATGTTGAGTGATCAATCTACCTAACTCATTACAACTTATAAATATATATATATAGATTTACATTTGAAGTTCTGTGCGTTCAAATTTATGGGAAAATAAACTTATTAATTCTTAAAACGCACTGGACTTGGAACCCAACTATATATATTATTTATTTTTATGTCTAAAGATTAGTGATAACTACATACTGTTAGTTAGTTTCTTTTAGAGATTCAAACCGTACCAAAGAAAGGGGATATGTTTTGAAGGTTTCAAACTAAAACAGAACCACAAATCAAATTCTTTAACAACAAAATCAAATCTTTAGAGCCCAACGGACTCCCCCACGTTCCAAGCATCAGCCTCAACTCCATCATCCCACGTTTCATGTCATCTCCTAACACCTCTACAAAAAAAAAAGTTAGCAGGGAACCTAGTCCCTAGACTCTCATGTAAACAAACAAACAAAATTAAAATTCAGGCCTCTCTCTCTCGTGTACACACCAGCTGTACAGAGCCTCTCCCCTCTCCAAAAGCCCCTAGTACTACCCTAAGCCGTATCTTCTAGATCCGACCCGGGGCTCTCCATCTCCCACAACCTCGCACAGACCCGTCCCATGTCTCCGTGCGGCCACGCCGTCGAAGCCCTCCTTCCACGCGCAACACCCCGGAACCCCGAGACCGTCACCTCGCCGTGGCAGCAACCCAGCCCCCCTAGTCACCGCCGCCGAACGCAGGCCTCGCGACAGCCCCACGGCTAAGCACCACCGACCTACCTCAAACACCAACGCCGCTGTTCGGAACAGCCCGTCGCCGAACCTACAGGAGCGCGCCACCCGCCGGTCGTCCGCCCTCCTTCCCTGTCGTCGCGCGAGGTAAGCCCCTTCTCCGCTTTGTTTACGCATGAGCACTTGCGCTCTGGCTTGCCTGCAAGTTTTAAGATCATTAAAAAAAGAGAGAATGAAATAGAAGAACAGACAAGACAGAGAGGAGACAGAGGAAAGAGTGTGTTAGTATTGACTTAATGAGATGATGAGGGGGTGTCAGCCTTAAAGGAACGAATGATAGTGTTAAGAGACAATATATTTGATAAGAAATATTTTTAAAACATGCTGAATACATGAAAGAGAGTAATATTTGCTAGACATTTGACCATGAGCTGTGGATTCTTATAGTTAACTTATATGCAAAAATAGTGTACTATATATGTTGCAGCAGTACATTGTGCATTGGGATGCACTTAAAGCTTTTGACGTGAATGCAAATGAATAGGCTGCCATACAAACAGTGCCCCTATAAATCTATAGCTTGTTAAATTTATAGGTTAGATATTAGTTGGAATATTGTTAATAATATATTTAGTTAGGGTGGCACTTATTTTTTTGTGCAGACAATTAAATATGTCTAATGGACTGATGGAGTTGCTTGTATCTGTGACTTTTGTAAACCTAGCAAGACTTATCTTCTTAAAGGCCAATTGTTTTGTTTTCGATTCTGAACTTGAGCAACCATGTAGCATGGGCACCCCTATCATGAAGCCGTGTCATGTGGTTAATGTGTATGACTTATGTTGTATGTATCTTTTAGTATCTGCAACATGTTGATGTGTTAGACACAGTGGTTGGTGTTATGTCCTAGTCCCTTTTAAATTATCATACCAGCATAACGATATTGATTTAACACCATTAGATTATTATGGGTAATATAACAGTAACTTATTATTTTATAGTATATGAAAATCTCAGTTTCATTCTAGTAACCAAGTTAGTTGCTAATAATTCATAGTGGAAATTAGGAGTATTAGTAATAAAACAGCTTTTGTTAATTAATTGGTTGAGATAAGTGAGTTGGTTTACGGTCTTTTCATTTAATCTGATATCGAAATCCGATAACGCAGAAAACGTCTGCGCTTTCCATACGGACTCGTCAACACCAAGAACTCCGGAATCAGGCAAGTGATACTTGCCAGTTTTCCATTTAGGCCATGTTTTAGGCCATTTTGTACAATAGTGTAAAAGAGACTAGGCAGTGAAATGATAGCTGCCTAGACGACACTTTTAGATCTGGCTTGACAACGAAGCCAGATCCGACTCCTTCATCATGCATGCATTCATACTACCATGTCATGTTTAAATTCAAATAATGGTACGCAAATTATCTGATCAATGTCATGTCATTGCATGCATCTAATGATTGTCGTGATTGAGTAGCACACGCTACATTTATTGTAATGATTGAGGCTAGGCACCTGCTTTTGCGGGCACAACCCTATGCCAAAAACACTTCCTGGCTCGTGATCCAGAAGCGAGCTCATGTACTTGGGAAACCCTGGCTCGATACACGTGGAGGGGTAGGGTTAAGCTGCCACGCAGCGTAGAAGGATGCCTGATCCGCTCCTTCAGCTGTAAGGGGAAAACTCTGTGCACAATGTGATAGGATAGTGATCGTGATTGTAAATTAATGTTCTCGTAATGCATGTCATCATGTCATCTTTAAATGTTGCATCCTTAAAATGTCATTTCAAAATTATTGTACCATTTTAGAACTGCTAGTCGTCTTTTTGTTATTTATATCCTTGCACAAAAGCTCTCCGCTTCTTTTGGGAGACTTTTGCTGACATGTGCCCTTTTCTCTTTGGGTGTCACATGTCAGGTTCTGAGTTAGAGTTACCAGCTGGGGACGAGCAGTTCGCGGACGTTGAGTTCGAGGCACCTGCTGAGACCGAGTACGAGGACACTGGTGACCAGTCCTAGGCTCACCTGGAGTCTCTTAGTTGGCATACTTATTAGTTGTTGCAGTTAGTTTTCGGTGCGTAGCACCAGACTTTCCTTTCTTTTGTTTCGGCCATGTTTTAGGCCTATTGTTCAGACTTATTCTTTTGTGACTGTCTGGGGTGTTGGATAAATTGTTGGATATTATTGAGCTAGTGGATGTTTCTTTATCTGCTGCGTTATTATTGTTGTTGTTTCTCACGATGCAAAGAACCTGCAAATCATTTGAAATTTTTATAGACGCTTATCAGACTGCAGCTTCACAGCTCCACGTCTGAGCGGACCTCATCATGTCTCGTCTTCCATTTTTGGGAAGCGGGGCGTGACAGGTTTTGTTGGTGGCCCATGCAGGTCCACTTTGCATCCGCGAATTATCGAAACAACAAGAATGATAAATAACATCTAATTAATTATTTATAACATTCGAGTCATAATAAAGTCTGATCTGAACTTTTCTTATTTTAGATGGCCGGTAGACGCGTTACTCGAGGAGCTGGTAGTGGACCTGGAGCTGGTGGTAGAGCTGGACGTGTTGCAGATGCTGATAGAGAGCCCACTACAGCTGAGATGATGGGGATGATGCATCAGATGATGCAGGTTCAGCAGGGGATGCTACAGAATGCCCCTCGCTTCGAGCCGGGAGCGAAGCAGTTTCGGGAGCTGGGCCCGACATATTTCAATGGGTCGGAAGGACCATTAGCTGCGGACGAGTGGATGAAGAATACAGAGGACAATCTGCTTCTCTCGAAGGTTAACCCGGCTGGATGGGTTGACCTGGTGAAGAAGCAACTGAAGGATAATGCTCGTAGCTGGTGGGAGACTAAGGAGCAGATGCTGGTGAGGCCTATTCCTTGGGCCACTTTCAAGGCGAGATTTAATGAGGAATATTTCCCTAAGGCTGCGAGGGGAGAGTTGATGCAGCAGTTTATTAATCTGAAGCAGGGAAATCTGACGGTGGATCAGTACCACCAAGAGTTCATGAGATTGAGTCGCTTTGCGCCAAAGATGGTGGAGACCGCTGAAGATCGAGCTCAGAGATTCTTGCAGGGCCTATCATTGGAGCTGCAGAGTCTGATGTCCACTTCGGACTTGGATTCTTATCAGAAGTTGCTGACCGCTGCCAAGAGACAGGAGCTGATTGCCAATCAGAAGAGAGGGCAGTATTCTGGAGCTGGGAAGAGGCCTATGGAGCAGGCCAGAGCCGTGGTTAGGCCAGTGATGAAGCCTAATCAGTCCGTGCAGTTCAAGAAGCCAGGAGGGACTGTCCAGAAGACGTGCCATTTTTGCGGCAGGACCGGCCATGTGAAGGACCAGTGCAGGAGATTTCTGGGCCAGTGTCTACTTTGTGGCGACCCTAAGCATACAGTGAAGGATTGCCAGCTTGCTAGAAACCCGCCGAAAGCACCGATAGCCGCTGGACGTGGAGCGCCTCTCATTCCCCAGAAGCAGGCATTCCAGCAGGCTGTTCAGCCTAGGAGGCAGGCTTTCACGATGACCGAGGTAGAGGTCGAGGCTGAGGATAGCGTTATTGCAGGTAACCCTCAGACTAGTCTTTACTTTTCTTTAATTGATCTTGCATGTTAGATTAGAAATTGGTTGCTAGAATAGGTTTTGATTGCTAGTTTGCTTGTTAGGTGTCATTTTGGTTTGTGCTTGTCCCGCCCGAGTTCTTTTCGACTCCGGTGCATCCATGTGCATCTTATCCCGGAGTTTCGTGGACAAGCACTCTCTGACAACTTCCCCTCTTTCCAAGAGTTGGGATATCGTTACCGGGAATGGGGTGATCTCGGTGTCCCTTGGATGTCAATCTTGTTCTGTGGTAGTCTGTGGACTCGAGCTTTACGCCGATTTTATCGTCCACGACATCACAAACTATGATGCAGTTCTTGGGATGGATTGGCTTAGCTGCTTCTTCGCTACGATCGATTGTCGACGGAAGAAGGTGGTTTTCGAGATTCCTGGATATCCGGTCTTCGAATTCAGCAGCGGGAGCAGTTCGCTTGGGCCTGTCAGATTTCGGGCCAAGCCAGTGGTGGAGCGTGTAGCTATGCAGATGGAGGTGACTAGACCAGCTGTGGTGAGGGATTTCGATGATGTCTTCCCCGAGGACATTTCAGGACTACCGCCCGATCGAGCTCTTGAGTTTTCGATTGATCTTATTCCGGGAGCGCAGCCTATTTCGAAAGCACCATATCGTATGGCTCCGGCAGAGTTGGAGGAGTTACGTAAACAGTTGGATGAACTTCTACAGAAGGGTTACATCAATCCGAGTGTGTCTCCGTGGGGAGCACCTGTTCTATTGGTGAAGAAGAAGGATGGTTCGCGTCGGATGTGCGTGGACTACAGAGAGTTGAATGCTGTCACCATCAAGAACAAGTATCCATTGCCGCGGATCGACGACATCTTTGATCAGCTTGGAGGATCAAGGGTTTTCTCTAAATTGGATCTGAGGAGCGGGTATCACCAGCTGAAGGTGAAGAAGGAAGACGTGCCGAAGACAGCGTTCAGAATGAAGTATGGACACTACGAGTTCGTGGTTATGCCGTTCGGTGTGACCAACGCACCCGCAGTTTTCATGAACCTGATGAATCTGATATTTTATGATTTCTTGGATAAGTTTGTCGTTATCTTTATTGACGACATCTTGATCTATTCAAAGTCTGAGGAGGAGCACGCTGAGCACTTGAGGACTGTTCTGGAGATTCTGAGGAAGCATCGCTTGTATGCGAAGTATTCCAAGTGCGAGTTCTGGCTGGATAGAGTGGCTTTTCTTGGGCACGTGGTGTCAGGAGATGGTATTGCTGTGGATCCGGAGAAGATCAAGGCTATCAGAGAGTGGCCGGTTCCACAGTCAGCATCTGAGATCAGGAGTTTTCTTGGACTTGCAGGATATTATCGACGCTTCATTAAGGACTTCTCTCGCATTGCAGAGCCGATGACCAGACTGACGAGGAAGGATATACCATTTGTTTGGTCCGATTCTTGTGAGGGGGCCTTTACTATTCTGAAGGAGAGATTGACGACTGCCCCTGTTCTTGCTGTGCCTGATCGGAATGGTGGATTTGAGATCTTTTGCGATGCTTCTGGCAAAGGTCTCGGATGTGTTTTGCATCAGCACGGGCATGTGGTCGCGTATGCTTCTCGGCAGCTTAAGGCTCATGAGAAGAATTACCCGACGCACGACTTGGAGTTGGCTGCAGTCATTTTTGCGCTCAAGATTTGGAGGCACTTCTTGCTCAGTGAGAAGGTGAAGATCTTCACCGACCATAAAAGCTTGAAGTATATCTTCACGCAGAAGGAGCTCAACATGCGACAGCGCCGATGGTTGGAGCTCATGGCCGATTATGAGATTGATTTGCAGTATCACCCTGGCAAGGTGAATGTAGTTCCAGATGCGTTGAGCAGACTTCCAGCGGTGATGATGTTGACTTCGCAGTGGAGGTTACAGCAGGATTTTTGCAAGTCTGGTATTGAGATTGTTCTTCCTGGAGAGGCTTCTTCATTGATGTGTATGCATATACAGTCGACGATCGTGGATCGGATCAAGGCAGGGCAGGCTGGAGATCCGAAGCTGAAGAGGATCCGTGAGCAGGTAGAAGCCGGTCTGCGGACTGACTTCTTGATTCATGAAGATGGTTCGTTGAGATTTGGAGTCAGGTTGTGTGTGCCAGCTGGAGATATTAGGGAGGAGTTATTGGTCGAGGCACATAGTTCGCCGTACTCTGTACATCCTGGAGGCACCAAGATGTACAAGGACCTTCGCCTAAACTATTGGTGGTATGGCATGAAGCGGAGTGTGGCACGAAGCGTTGCCAAGTGTTTGGTCTGTCAACAGGTTAAGGCAGAGCACCAGCGTACGGCAGGGTTGCTACAGTCGCTTCCGATTCCGGAGTGGAAGTGGCAACACATCACTATGGATTTTGTGACTGGACTACCTCGGAGTCCGAAGCAGAATGACGCGATTTGGGTGATCGTGGACCGATTGACCAAATCCGCGCACTTTATTCCTTTCCGAGTAGGACATTCTACTGAGACGCTAGCGAGGAGATATATGGAGGTAAATTCTTTTACTCTCTATTTTTATTTCCTTTTCCTAGTTTAGATAGTGATGTAACGTGAATCGTGCAGGAGATCATGCGACTTCACGGAGTCCCTGTGAGTATCGTGTCGGACAGAGACACGAGATTCACATCTCAGTTTTGGCAGAGTCTGCAGAAGAGCCTGGGTACGAGTCTGAGTTTCAGTACCGCGTACCACCCGCAGACGGATGGACAATCTGAGAGGACGATTCAGATTTTGGAGGACATGCTGAGAGCGTGTATGTTGGACTTCAAGGGATCTTGGGAAGATCATCTTCATCATGTGGAGTTCGCCTACAATAACAGCTACCAGGCGAGTATTGGCATGGCGCCATTCGCCGCGCTATATGGGAAGAAATGTCGATCGCCCCTGAGCTGGGATGACATTGGAGACAGGGAGCTGTTAGGACCAGAGATGATCGTGGAGGCAGTGGATGTTGTGAGGAACATCCAGGAGAAGCTGAGGATCGCGCAGGACCGTTTCAAGCATTGGGCAGATGCTAGACGGCGACCATTGGAGTTTCAGCCTGGAGATCACGTCTTTCTCAAGATCTCTCCGAATCGAGGAGTCATCAGATTTGGAAAGAGAGGCAAGCTGAGTCCAAGGTACATTGGGCCTTTTGACGTCCTGGAGAGAGTTAGAGCGGTGGCTTATCGTTTGGCATTGCCGCCGTCACTGGAGGGAGTTCACGACGTATTTCACGTATCTCAGTTACGTCGATACGTCAGTGATCCATCGCATGCTGTGGATTTCTCGGAGATCACGGTTCGTCCGGACCTGACCTATGATCAGCAACCAGTTGAGATTCTGGATCGACGGCAGAAGCAGTTGAGGAATAAGATCGTCGACTTGGTTAGAGTGCAGTGGCGTCATGGCTCACCTGGGGAGTCCACCTGGGAGCGTGAGGATGATATGAGAGAGCGCTTCCCGCACTTATTTCCTGACCCGTAGTTGATGTAGATTCCGAGGGCGGAATCATTCATAAGGTGGGTAGGATGTCACGGTCACTTTCCGACCGTACGTATTTTTGTGCGTATGTTGATTCGTGTGCGTATTTTCGTATTTGGTTTTATTATTGTATTTCCGTAGTTCTGACACGCGACCAAACCCCGTATTCACAACCCCCTCGGAGGCGCGCGCGGCCCTGTATTTCCTTGTAATTTTTGAATGTTGAGTGATCAATCTACCTAACTCATTACAACTAATAAATATTTATATATAGATTTACATTTGAAGTTCTGTGCGTTCAAATTTATGGGAAAATAAACTTATTAATTCTTAAAACGCACTGGACTTGGAACCCAACTATATATATTATTTATTTTTATGTCTAAAGATTAGTGATAACTACATACTGTTAGTTAGTTTCTTTTAGAGATTCAAACCGTACCAAAGAAAGGGGATATGTTTTGAAGGTTTCAAACTAAAACAGAACCACAAATCAAATTCTTTAACAACAAAATCAAATCTTTAGAGCCCAACGGACTCCCCCACGTTCCAAGCATCAGCCTCAACTCCATCATCCCATCATCCCACGTTTCATGTCATCTCCTAACACCTCTACAAAAAAAAAGTTAGCAAGGAACCTAGTCCCTAGACTCTCATGTAAACAAACAAACAAAATTAAAATTCAGGCCTCTCTCTCTCGTGTACACACCAGCTGTACAGAGCCTCTCCCCTCTCCAAAAGCCCCCAGTACTACCCTAAGCTGTATCTTCCAGATCCGACCCGGGGCTCTCCATCTCCCACAACCTCGCACAGACCCGTCCCATGTCTCCGTGCGACCACGCCGTCGAAGCCCTCCTTCCACGCGCAACACCCCGGAACCCCGAAACCGTCACCTCGCCGTGGCAGCAACCCAGCCCCCCTAGTCACCACCGCCGAACGCAGGCCTCGCGACAGCCCCACGGCTAAGCACCACCGACCTACCTCAAACACCAACGCCGCCGTTCGGGACAGCCCGTCGCCGAACCTACAGGAGCGCGCCACCCGCCGGTCGTCCGCCCTCCTTCCCTGTCGTCGCGAGGTAAGCCCCTTCTCCGCTTTGTTTATGCATGAGCACTTGCGCTCTGGCTTGCCTGCAAGTTTTAAGATCATTAAAAAAAGAGAGAATGAAATAGAAGAACAGACAAGACAGAGAGGAGACAGAGGAAAGAGTGTGTTAGTATTGACTTAATGAGATGATGAGGGGGTGTCAGCCTTAAAGGAACGAATGATAGTGTTAAGAGACAATATATTTGATAAGAAATATTTTTAAAACATGCTGAATACATGAAAGAGAGTAATATTTGCTAGACATTTGACCATGAGCTGTGGATTCTTATAGTTAACTTATATGCAAAAATAGTGTACTATATATGTTGCAGCAGTACATTGTGCATTGGGATGCACTTAAAGCTTTTGACGTGAATGCAAATGAATAGGCTGCCATACAAACAGTGCCCCTATAAATCTATAGCTTGTTAAATTTATAGGTTAGATATTAGTTGGAATATTGTTAATAATATATTTAGTTAGGGTGGCACTTATTTTTTTGTGCAGACAATTAAATATGTCTAATGGACTGATGGAGTTGCTTGTATCTGTGACTTTTGTAAACCTAGCAAGACTTATCTTCTTAAAGGCCAATTGTTTTGTTTTCGATTCTGAATTTGAGCAACCATGTAGCATGGGCACCCCTATCATGAAGCCGTGTCATGTGGTTAATGTGTATGACTTATGTTGTATGTATCTTTTAGTATCTGCAACATGTTGATGTGTTAGACACAGTGGTTGGTGTTATGTCCTAGTCCCTTTTAAATTATCATACCAGCATAACGATATTGATTTAACACCATTAGATTATTATGGGTAATATAACAGTAACTTATTATTTTATAGTATATGAAAATCTCAGTTTCATTCTAGTAACCAAGTTAGTTGCTAATAATTCATAGTGGAAATTAGGAGTATTAGTAATAAAACAGCTTTTGTTAATTAATTGGTTGAGATAAGTGAGTTGGTTTACGGTCTTTTCATTTAATCTGATATCGAAATCCGATAACGCAGAAAACGTCTGCGCTTTCCATACGGACTCGTCAACACCAAGAACTCCGGAATCAGGCAAGTGATACTTGCCAGTTTTCCATTTAGGCCATGTTTTAGGCCATTTTGTACAATAGTGTAAAAGAGACTAGGCAGTGAAATGATAGCTGCCTAGACGACACTTTTAGATCTGGCTTGACAACGAAGCCAGATCCGACACCTTCATCATGCATGCATTCATACTACCATGCCATGTTTAAATTCAAATAACGGTACACAAATTATCTGCTCAATGTCATGTCATTGCATGCATCTAATGATTGTCGTGATTGAGTAGCACACGCTACATTTATTGTAATGATTGAGGCTAGGCACCTGCTTTTGCGGGCACAACCCTATGCCAAAAACACTTCCTGGCTCGTGATCCAGAAGCGAGCTCATGTACTTGGGAAACCCTGGCTCGATACACGTGGAGGGGTAGGGTTAAGCTGCCACGCAGCGTAGAAGGATGCCTGATCCGCTCCTTCAGCTGTAAGGGGAAAACTCTGTGCACAATGTGATAGGATAGTGATCGTGATTGTAAATTAATGTTCTCGTAATGCATGTCATCATGTCATCTTTAAATGTTGCATCCTTAAAATGTCATTTCAAAATTATTGTACCATTTTAGAACTGCTAGTCGTCTTTTTGTTATTTATATCCTTGCACAAAAGCTCTCCGCTTCTTTTGGGAGACTTTTGCTGACATGTGCCCTTTTCTCTTTGGGTGTCACATGTCAGGTTCTGAGTTAGAGTTACCAGCTGGGGACGAGCAGTTCGCGGACGTTGAGTTTGAGGCACCTGCTGAGACCGAGTACGAGGACACTGGTGACCAGTCCTAGGCTCACCTGGAGTCTCTTAGTTGGCATACTTATTAGTTGTTGCAGTTAGTTTTCGGTGCATAGCACCAGACTTTCCTTTCTTTTGTTTCGGCCATGTTTTAGGCCTATTGTTCAGACTTATTCTTTTGTGACTGTCTGGGGTGTTGGATAAATTGTTGGATATTATTGAGCTAGTGGATGTTTCTTTATCTGCTGCGTTATTATTGTTGTTGTTTCTCGCGATGCAAAGAACCTGCAAATCATTTGAAATTTTTATAGACGCTTATCAGACTGCAGCTTCACAGCTCCACGTCTGAGCGGACCTCATCATGTCTCGTCTTCCATTTTTGGGAAGCGGGGCGTGACACAAGTACAAGTCAAGTAAATCACGTCAAGTAAACACGTCGTGCACAGAGATTACGTCTTCTGGCTAGAGTGGCGGATCAGGCCAACTCGTACACTCAGGTGATCGCTTATCCCTACCCCTCAACGTGTATCGAGCCAGGGCATTACCCCCGAACGCGTAATGCTCGCTTCAGGATCACGAGCCAGGAAGTGTATTTGGCATAGGGTTGTGCCCGCCAAAAGCAGGTGCCTAGCCGGAATCAAGTAGTACAAGTAATGTAGCGTGTTCTACGAAAGCAACATTCAACATGGATAACATGGCAGATAAGATGCATAGATGACAACAAGTGCAAATAATTAAAAGTAGTCGGATCTAGCTTCGTTGTCAAACTAGATCCTGAAATTTGCGCCTAGGCGAGTATCATTTCGTCGCCTAGTCTCTTTTACGCCTACAACAAGTAAATGGCCTAAGACATGGCCTAAAACCCTAAGTGGCAAGTTTCACTTGCCTGGCACCAAGGATGACGATCAACGAGGCACGTCACAAAATGTTAAACTACGGAGATGGAATCGCTGCCATGGCAAAACAATATCAGAACAACATCCAATCCAGTTCTATTAGGGTTTAACAAAAGTCACAATGGGGGTTAAGAGAATATTAAAGGGTCGATTCACTAACCGTATCGTAGCGGTAGAACGATGCCGAGCAAGCACGGCAACGGAAGAACGATCCGGAGAACTATGGCTCAGATCTGGAAATGACAAGAAAATCTGGAGAAATTGGGATTTGGGGGTTTTGGGGTTTGCCGGCGGCCTAAAGGAGGTGGCCGGCGCAAGAATGGCGAGAGGGAAGCTCCGGGAGGAAGAAATGGCTTGGGAAATGTTGGAGGATGATTTGGGGAAGAAATGGGCTCAGAAGAATGAAGAAAGAGTAAAAGGATCGAAGGGTTTAAATAGGAAATGAAGCGGCGGCGGAAATGAAACCTAGGGTTACGGGGTCATTTAGTCGGTCAAAGAAGAGTTGTTGACCGACTAGTTTAAGAACTAGTCGGTCGGTCGACCAACTGTGACCGACTAACACCAAACAGTAACACCTGACGAAAAATGAACTTAGATTTAGTCGGTTAAAGAACAATGGCTGACCGACTAGTTTGCAACCTAGTTGGTCGAAAAATGTTCTTAGACCGACTAACGATAAACAGTAACTTAGGTGAAATTAATCAAAGGAACTAGTCAGTCTGAGAGCAAGTTCTGACCGACTAGTTTCACATCTAGTCGGTTGGTGGTTGTTCTTAGACCGACTAAGAGTAAACAGTAACTCCTGAATAATTGATTTATTGAACTAGTCGGTTCCAGAAGAGTTCCTGACCGACTAGATTGGAATCTAGTCGGTTGGTCCCCCTTCTTGAACCAACTAAGGTGCACGAAAAGTCTCGAATCGAAGCACGAAGCTACAGGAAGATCCCTACGGCTTCTAAGATCAATCTATCTCTAAGATATGAGCGATATGAAGCTAGTCATGAATGACTTACTCCAAGCTCAACGATTTAAGGAAGAAACTAGGAAATCACAATGAAACGAACGAAAACGAAAGCTACGGAGACGGAAAATCACACAATAGGAGAAAATCCACCAATATATATATATAATATAGACAATCCAAATACATGGAAAACCAGTCGTTACAATATATATATATATATATATATATATATATATATATATATATATATATATATATATATATAAGGCAGTGTTGGGTCAGCCTGCAGTGTAATTATATATATATATATATATATATATATATATATATATATATATATATATATATATATATTGTAACGACTGGTTTTTCATGTATTTGCAATCTCGCATGCAGCATATCAAGCTCCGAGCAGGCGTGGACACATGGTCCTGGGCGCCATCTGCAGACTTCCGCTTTATGGAGGCATGGAACGGCAGCCGCCAGCCTGGCACGGCTTTCCCATTCACCAAAATCGTTTGGTACGGCAACCATATCCCAAAAATGTCAATAGCTCTCCTGCGTGCATTTAACGGTAAACTTTTGACCAAAGATAAGCTCTGCAAATGGGGATTGCTCACTACAGCCGAGTGTGAGCTCTGTGATGGCAAAGAGGAAGAGACCGTGAATCATTTGTTCTTTGACTGTGCGTTCTCCAGCTACATCCTAAAGAGAAGCTTGCTCAAATTGGGAGTGCTCACAACTGTATCCACACAGTTGTCTCAAGTGGGGGAATATTACTTGCGTCATTTTGGAGATAAGAAAGTTATGTGCCTGTTAGCAAAAACTGCCTTGACGGCCATGGTATGGCACATATGGAGGGAGAGAAACAAACGAGTATTTGAAAAAACAAAGAAAAGCAAAACATTAATTTTTGAGGAGATGGCCGCAGACATGAGAATTGCTCTTCATGGCATAGACACTGGTGATGTGGGGGTGAAGGAAGCCCTTGCAAATTGGGAATTTCTAGATAATGGTTAGGATCCTGATGGTTGTATAACAAACTATTGAATTTGAGGAAGTTGAGCTTTTAGTAGAGAGTGACGGCGCTTGTGCCCTATCCTCTCTCTAAAAGTCTCAATCTCCGTGTTTAGGCTTGTACAAATTTTTATTAATATAGTTTTTCATTACCTTTCAAAAAAAAATTACACTGCAGGTGCATCACAGGCTGTGGGCAGGCCCGCAAGCTTTCCTCTTACAAAAAGGGGGAGAGAGGGGGAATGGATGTGGACCCAAAGCCCACAGACCACTAATATTCCATGTGAATAATTTGAAGGGTGGAACTTAAGGGCCTAATAAGTAATAAATAAATAAAAATATGGGAAAATTGGGGGGAAATTGGTGATTTTTATGGGGGCAAGTGGGGACTTTTGGGGAATTTTTGGGGGCATAAAAAGGAAACTTCTTTCCTTTTCACAAAAAATATAATATGGCAACATTCAAATTTATTTGAATTGACCCATATATGCACAATTGATTAATGGCATATTTTAATATATGATGCATATTTTTGGATCATATTTATATGCATTGCATTACATTTTTCTGCCACATTTTCTGGGATAAATGTATGATATGTTGTGAGAGAATTAACTTAATAATTATGAAGGTCCAACGACCGCTCTGTCGTCACCCCGTGGTCTGAATAATTATTAAGTATTAAAACTGATGTATTTATCCTATTCTGAATCTGTGATGCATGTGATGCGTTATGAACATGTTTTATAAGTACAAATTTTGTATGAATGGCTAATTGTGGTTTTGGATCAGCTGTTCAGTTTCACATTTTACTTTTCCTGTACTTTTCTTTTTCTTTTAAGAGAAATTGTAGTGATGAAAAATATGTAATGCCCAATACCGATGACCATTTCCATGGAGGCGGAAGCAACTCTTGAAGATGAAGATTTTCAATTGGACCCAAGAAGTTTCCAAAGGTTTAATTTTCTCTTTTCATTTGTGTAAAATGGACTGTAATATGGACTATGGGACATTATTTTTATGTATTGACTGGTGGATCCATGCAATTAGCTTATTCATTTAAAATTGCATCTGAATGAAAAATGTTTTCAGTATTATTAATTCATGCAAAATTATGTTTTCTAGATAAAGTGGTAAAAAATGCAAGCGTTGATTTTGAAATACTGGATGCATCAAGGAAAAATTAACCGAGCTGGCAGATTGATGTTAAACTCCAATTGCGAGCTAAATCCCTCGTTTCTGCAATTACAAAAGATGGAAAGACGACAGACATTGATAAGGCACAATTCATCATATACATTCGTTGCCACGTTGATAAGACATTAAAGGCTGAATACCTTACGGTCGAGGATCCATTAGAGCCGTGGACTGCCCTTGAGGACAAATATAAACATCAGAAAGATGTTAAACTCCCAATGGCACGTTATGAGTGGGAGAACAAGAGACTTTAAAACTTTAAGTTCCTAACTGAGTACAACTCAGCTCTGTTTAGCATCACATCGTGCTTGAATTTGTGTGGTGAGAAAGTCTCAGAGGATCGCATGCTGGAAAATATTTACACATCTTTCCATAAAAAAGATGCGATATTAATACAACAATACCGTGAACGAAAGTTGACTAATTATTCTGAGCTGCTATCATGTTTACTTATGACTGAACAGAATAGAGAGCTTCTACTTGCCACTCATAACATGCGCCCCCAGGCACAGCCCTCTCCCAGAAGCTCACAACGCATCTTCTTCCAAAAAGAAGAAAGATAATAAAAGAAAAGGAAAATCACATGGGAACCAAATAAAAAGGCCAGCGGACAAGTCCACCAGCAAAGAAATGAAGGGAGGCTGTCACGCCCCATTACCCAAAATAGGGTGGACCGACGTGACAAGCCGCGGTATTAAAATACCAAGTGCTAATATGTAACCCAATGTCTCGCAGGCCACTGCAAACGCTGAGGAAACACAGATAGTAAATTACGAACTGAAATAAAAGCAAAACGGTACATATCCAACACAGAAAGAAAGTACAAGGTACTATTACACAGGCAGCAGAGTAAAGTATGACCAACAAAACATCTCAACGTCGCAGAGCACCATAACCACACAACTAGCAGCAAACAAGTCCACTGTACAACCCTAACAGCTGAAGCTCCCTAAAAGTACAACGCAATCCCTCAGGGTACAAAGGGAAACAGGGGTACAAAACTCTGCTAACATCCCACACCCACCCCAAATCTATACCACAAGACCCACACTAACTACAGACTCTACGGACCCTGCTGAGAAGGGCTGCCCTCCTGGGTCCCTGTCCTCGGTCCCGTCGCCAGAGTACTGGCACCTGTACCTGTGGGGGGAAATGGACACGTCACAGCGTGCCCAGTAGGAACTCCACAACTCTACTACTCTAATCATAGTGCACAAACAAGGAAAAGCATCACATTTCAGAGTTACCATTTTTTTGTCTTTATAGGTTACTTTTCATGCATGAATTCGAAACCTCAGTAACGAGTCAGACATCGGGGACTGGACCTCACCCAGTAAGGTGGGTGGAATGCTACGACTTCCCGAGACAAGCTCTTATGAAGGAAGCCATTCTCCAACACAACCAACTCAACCACAACCGCACCAACTCCCTGCCGCTGAGGGTTCGTCAGGAGTGGTCCACAACCCAGCAGTCCATCCCCGCATGTCCACTCGTTACCTTGGTTTCCCCCAAACCCTCCTAGGGCACTCACCCACTTCAAGTGGAACGAGACAACCCTAGGTTATCTTTTAGCTAATCTTTAATCCTAGTGTATTAAGCACGTAAAATGAAACATGTAAATGATGTCCACATTCATTCTTTTCATCGGGATGTTCACAACAACTTGCATGCTCCATAAGCCATGAACATAAACATCCATTTCCAAACTTGCAACATAAAATAGCATATACATAGACAAGCACTTTAATACCGATGAATCCACATTAGCGATACGGTCAGAAATAAACCAAAACAATAGTCTAGTCATTAGCAACCAATTAAAATTCATGGATTTTCACCAACAGCCACAAACATCAGTGGTTATCTGACATTTCCAGTGCAAATTTGATAAAACTTCCTGAATGAAAGTTGTAGATATGGCAGTGGTGGGTTCACATATAAAATTTCATGCAAAATTATGAGCTATATGATTTATGGTGAATTATTTGGTACAACATGTTCAGACTGTTTTTCAGACAGAATTCTGGGCCTGTATTGAAAGCCAATTTTAAGCATGTTGCAGCCAGAATTTCGACATATAAGCACTCTGATGAAATTTTAGATAAACCTGTTAACTTTTCAACGAGACCAAGATCATCCAATTCCATAAAGTGTGCAAGTGATGGGCTTCGTTTTACTAAACTGTGTACATGTTGACAGAATTACAGACATGTTGTAGAGAATGAATTTTTAACCTTACTTTCAGTTCGAATTGGAAAATTTTGTGAACATGATAGTTGTTCATAACTACGACTTACACAACATATAAAATTTCCAAAGCATTTATAATAGCCACTTAAGCCCAGCACTTAGTCGAAGTTTCAGCAAATTATCATGCATGCAACAAGAATCCTAGTTATACAACACTCTTCCCAAATTTCAAAGAAAACTCAAACATACAAGCTTCTTTCCATCATCTATAACCAGAGGGAGAGATAAGAAGTCCCTACCTCTTTTGGGGCTTCAAGAGATGCCTAGAGCTTGAAAAGAGCTTCCTCCAAACTTGGATTTTCCTCCTCCTCCTTCTCTTCTTCTCTTTTCTCTCTTCTTTCTTCTCTTTTTTTTCTTCCCCTTTTTTTGGCTCACCCAAAAATTTCGGCCATCACACATGAAAACAATGAAGGGAAGTTAATACTTGGAAGAGTGTGGAATGTGGAAGAATTTGGAGGAAGAATGTGGAAGAATGTGGAGGATCCACTTAATTAGGGATTATCTCTTAAAACTTTCTAAATTTACAAGTTTGCCATTATCCTTTTCTTCTTTTTTTTGTTTTATCATGGTCCTCCAATTTATTAGATATTTGCCATGGCAAATATCTCACTTCCCTTTTTGCACAAAACCCCCTTGACTTAGTGAACTTTGCCTTTACGCCCACTTTTTGCAATGCTACCCTCATTTGGGTACAAATGAGAAATTTAGGGGCAAAATGCAAATCTCTCCATTCCATGGGCTAGCATGCACACATACAAGGAGTCTAGGTTCAATTTAGTATTTGCTCACTAAGGTTGTTACAGAGGCAGAAGTTCACTTGACACAGAAATGATAACAACAGAAATAATGCACCCCCACCTAGAAGGGAATGTGAAGACTAGTGCCATATTTGTGGTATGAAAGGACAATGATCCAAAGTGTGCAGAACTCCGCGGTACTTCCAAGATTTGTGCAAAGAAAGCTTGAAGAAGAACGCTGAAATAAATCTGGTGACCACCACTGCTCCAGTCCAGTTCACTGCTGAGGACTTCGAAAAAGACGACTTATTTGATTAGCTATTTTATCTTTATTGAAAAAAAAATGCCATGAGAGTTTTTATGTTTTTACATGCAGTATGAATAAATTTGATATGTTTTTCTGAAATCAAATGTGCTTATATGATTCATCTTTTAATAGATGGAACGCTCTCAAGACTGCTTAGTAGACAGTGCATCAACACATACGATCCTTCAATACAAATCTATTTTCATAGCATTATAACATATGAAAGCCCAGTAAATACAATATTAGGGCCATCAAACATTATTGAAGGTTCAAGAAACGCAACACTGTTGCTCCCAAATGGAACAAAAATAAAAATAAAGGATGCATTAGTATTTCCTAATTCAAAAAGAAACTTAAGTTTCAAGGACATCCGTTTAAACATGTTCCATTTAGAAACCGCAAATGTGAACGAAAAAGAATATCTATATGTAACGTCTTAAGAAAAACAAGTTAAATCCATACTGGAACATTTTGAGAGCATTTCATCAGGCATCATTCATACAAAGATTCGGAGAGAGGAAGAAAATGTGACGGAGCACCTGAAGTGTCCGATATCAACCAAATTTCTACTTTGTCATGATAGACTTGGTCACCCTGGATCGGTTATGATTCACCGTATCTTATCCCAATCCTATGGATATGAATTGAATAACCAGAAGATTCTTCAGAAGGGAGAATTCCCATTCATCCCTTGCTACGAGGGAAAATTAATTACAAGGCCATCACCACTAAAAGTGGCCAAAGAATCTCTGAGCTTCCTCGAAAGAATATAAGTATATATATGTAGACCTATCCACCTCCTTAGTGGATTTATTATATTATAATATGTGTTTTGGTGGACTTTTGTGGTACTTTATGGTACTGATAGATGCATTCGTGATCCTCAAAATATTTGTATGTCCGTATCGGAACTTTTGGTGCTTATTAGCCGGTATAAGAAGGGGCACCGACCGACTAGATGACGATCCAGTCGGTTGGCAATCCTTCTTGGACCGACTAGTTGGCTTTCTAAATTATTCAGGAGTTACTGTTTATCGTTAGTCGGTCTAAGAACGTTGGTTGACCGACTAGGTTGCAAACTAGTCGGTCAGCAATGCTTCTTTAACCGACTAACTCTTCAACTAAAGTTTAGTATCTATACTGTTCACTCTTAGTCGGTCTAAGTCCATCTCTCGACCGACTAGATGTAAAACTAGTCGGTCAGTAGTTGTTCATCGACCGACTAAATCTAAATCCTATTTTCGTTCAGGAGTTAATGTTTACACTTAGTCGGTCTGCGTTGGTCGACCGACCGACTAGTTGCCAAACTAGTCGGTCAGTGGTTGCTCTTTGACCGACTAATCTGTGTTAAAACCCTAATTTCTGGGCAGCCGCCAGCCCATCCTATTTAAACCCCTCCCAAACGTTTTCTTCTTCCTCCACTCGACCCAAAACCCTAGTTTCTCCCCCATTGAGCCCCCTTCTTCCCCAAACCCTTATTCCTTCATTCCAAGCCCTAAATCCATCATCCAAACCATCCATAAACTCATTCTACCTCTCATCTTCCCCAAAATCTCATCAAATCCCCAAAATCCCCCCAAACCCCTAGTTCTCCAAACTTCTCCATCCGTTTCCAGATCTGGTCCCTAGGTTCCCCGGAGTGTTTCTTCCGCCTCCTCTCGGTAAGAAATCGATCTCTTGATGTTTTCGTAACCTATTTGTATTTTTATGAAACCCTAATGAATGAATGTTGTTTTGATGATTGTTTCCCCATAACAGCGATTTCCCCGTAGATTAGCATCCGCGAGACGAACCTTCGTGATCGTCATCCCCGGTGCTAGGCAAGTGAAACTTGCCACTTAGGGTTTAGGCCATGTTTTAGGCCATTTTGCTTGTTGTAGGCGTAAAAGAGGCTAGGCGACGAAATGATACTCGCCTAGGCGCAAATTGGGGAACTAGCATGACAACGAAGCCAGTTCCGACATATATCATGTTGCACAATTACCATGTCATGTTTACTTTCCATTAACGATACGTGAATTAATTGTCATGTCATTGCATTCTTCAAGTGATCCCGTGATTGCGTAGCATCGCTACAATACTTGTGTTTCCTGGCTCGTGACCAGAAGCGAGCATAATGAGTTGCTAACCCCAACGCTCGATATTGAATTGTGAACTAAGAAACAAGCTCCCGTGCGGGGCAACCCTGGCTCACTTGCTGGGCTCATGTGCAGGGACACTGGCTTGTTTACGTGTGGGATGGGGTAAGAGTTAAGCGGCCATTCAACTGGGAGTCTGCCTGATCAGCAACTGCAGTTGTAAGGCGTAAACTCTGGGGTGGGATAGTGTTTAGTGCCGATCGGTGTGAATGTTGTACCATTCAGCTGAAGGGTGTAAACATCTACAAAACAACGTGAAACGTGAATAGTGAATTGATTGAGATTGTTAGTAGCTTGGCTACTCTTGTCTTGTCCCGATACTTGTTCTCTTGCACTTACTGTTCACCATGTCTTAATTGTGAACTCATGTTATAACTGCCATGTCATGCATACTAAAACTGCTAGGTTGCTAGTTGCCTTACTTTCAGTTTCCTTGCCCAAGTCTTTTAGACTTGCTGACATGTGCCCATTTACTCTTTTGGGTGACACATGTTAGATCCTGAGCCTGAGTACCTTGTTGAGGACGAGGTGTTTGCTGGCGCCGAGCCCGAGCTTGTGTTTGACGGGGAGTACGCGGACACTGGGGACCAGTCCTAGTGTTTTCGTTGTGTTTTCCTTTTGTTTAGATTGCTGTTTTGTTGTCGGTGCGTGGCACCTATACTTTGTTATGTTGTTGCTTTTGTTGGCCTTGTTCTGGGCCTTTAGACTCTTTCTTTTAGCCTGGTGGCTTTTCTGGATGTTGGACTTATTTTCATGTTGGACAATTTATGAGATATGAGATTTTATTTCAGTCTCTCCTTGTGTTATTATTGTTATTCCGTTGTGGTTACATGGACCTGCTTATGTTTTATTGACGCTTATCGGGTTTGGGGCTTCACAGCTCCACTCTCGTGCGGACCTTTTCACGTCTCGCCTCTAGTTTCGGGAAGCGGGGCGTGACAGTGGGCCTTTTCGGTACTTTATGGTACTGATAGATGCATCCTCAAAATATTTGTATGTGTGTCTGTTATCGACCCGCAACCTAGCTTTTCCAAAGCTATTGGCACAAATAATAAAGTTGCAGGTGCATTTTCTAGATAACCAAATAAAGAAAATACGTATGAATAATGTTGGGGAATTTGCCTCCCGGTCATTTTAAGAATATTGCCTAGCAACTGGGATAGAAAATGAACATCCAGTGCCACATGTTCATACCCAAAATGGATTGGCAGAGTCATTAATTAAAAGACTCCAATGAATTGCACGTCCATTACTTATGAAATCCCAGTTGCCGGTGACTGCTTGGGGACATGCAATATTGCAACTTGCAATATTACTTATAAAAATCAGACCTTCTGGAGGTCAGAGTCTATCTCCAATGCAACTTGCATATGGAATACCACCGAACATCTCTCACGTGAGAATTTTCGGTTGTTCGGTATACATCCCCATAACACCACCGCAGATGACCAAAATGGGTCCGCAACGTCGTCTAGGTATCTATGTAGGATTTAACTCATCCTCAATAATAAGATACCTAGAACCCCAAACGGGGATACATTCAAGGCACGTCTTGAAGACTGTGAATTTGATTATACAAATTTCCCCAAATTGGACCTTGAAAAATCTGGAGCTACACAAATAATATCGTGGGATACAAAATCATTGACCTACTATGATCCAGTAACAAAACAATGTGAAGATGAGATCCTGAAGATCCTACATATACATAACAATGTTCACCAGTTATCGGACTCATTTACTGACAACCAAAAGATTGTCAGATCACACATCCCTGCTGTAAATACTCCAGCTAGGATTGACTTATCCAAGAATGGATGTAATCCACCAGTAGCAACAATGGCTATTCCTCAACTGAAAAGAGGCAGACCACCAGGATCCAAAGACAAAAATTCAATAAAAATAAAAATTCCTGGAGACCTTGTGACAATACCTCCAAAGAAAAATGAGCTCATGTCTATACCCCCATGGGCCTCACCCCTCCCGGAATGCACTACAGAAGAAATGCCAGGAGAAACTGAAATATCATTAAATTATGTATTTACAGGGGAGGTGTTGGACGGAAAGAGTACAATCGTCGACGATGAATTCGTGTTTCATATTGCCATTCACGTCGCTGAAAGCGACGATGATAATGATCAACATTCCGTGTTGCTGAATGCAAACGAAGAAATGATCAAATGATTGGCCAAAATGGGATGAGGCAATAGAAGCAGAGCTGGACTCGCTTAAGAAACACAAAGTCTTTGGTCAAATAGTCCAGACACCAAATGGTGTCAAACATGTGGGATATAAATATGTATTTGTCAGAAAAAGAAATGAAAATAATGAGATCGCACACTACAAAGCAAGGCTCCTTGTAGCACAAATATTTTCCCAAAAACCGGGTATAGACTATGAAGAAACATACTCATTGGTAATGGATGCGATCACTTTTTGATTCTTGATAAGCTTAACAGCAAAGGAAGGATTAGATATGCAGCTAATGGCTGTTGTGATTGCATATCTATATGGCAATCTCGATAAATAGATATATATGAAACTTCCTGATGGCTTCTCATTGCCTACTGATTTAAAATATATACATCGGGGCGTCTATTCTGTTAAGCTACAGAGATCATTATATGGGCTTAAACAATCGGAAAAGAGGTAGTATAACAGACTCAGTGAATTCC
Source organism: Scilla litardierei (assembly GCA_030789695.1). Taxonomy (NCBI): domain Eukaryota; kingdom Viridiplantae; phylum Streptophyta; class Magnoliopsida; order Asparagales; family Asparagaceae; genus Scilla; species Scilla litardierei. Next base: position 174,668 of record CM061138.1, on the reverse strand, counting down.
TTGTAGAACAAGGATTTCATAATAAAGAAGTCTTGCATCTTTATAAGAGCAAAAGGAACATGATTCGTCATAATTGCAGTCTACGTAGACGATCTGAATCTCATTGGATCTCCTGAAGAGATTACTGAGATATCTTTAAGCCAAACAAAAGAATTTGAAATGAAAGACATAGGCAAAACAAAATTCTATCTTGGCTTACAGATTGAACATTTAAAAGACGAAATCATGTTACACCAAACCACATACACAAAGAAAATGTTACAAAGAATTCACATGGACCAATGTCATCCATTAAGTACACCTATGGTAGTACGATCATTGGATGCACATAAAGACCCCTTCCGTCTGCTGAAAGAGGAGGAGGATATACTTGGTCCTGCAGTCCCTTATCTGAGTGCTATTGGATCACTTCTATATCTGGCCAACTGCACGCGTCCCGATATAGCGTTCACACGCGTTCCGATATAGTGTTCACAGTAAATTTACTAGCCAGATACAGTGCAGTGCCTATAAAGCGTCACTAGACCGGGGTTAAGCACCTTCTGCGCTACCTCCAAGGGTTAACAGATTTGGGATTGTTTTATAAAAGAGAATTATCCTCCACACTTTTGGTTATGCTGATGTAGGATACAGATCTGATCCCCATAATGAAAGTCACAAACATGATATATGTTTACTTACAGTGGGACTGCAATTTCCTGGAAATTTGTTAAGCAGACCATGACGGCGACCTTATCCAATCACTCAGAGATTCTCGCCATCCATGAAGCAAGCAGAGAATGCGTTTGGCTACGCTTAGTTGTATATCACATCCTGGTGAGGACCTGATTGAAGACTGGTGACCTTGAACCTATCGCTATGTTCAAGGACAACACTGCTTGCATTGCTCAGTTACCAGGTGGTTACATCAAAGGCGACAGAACGAAGCACATCTATCCTAAATTCTTCTGGACGCATGAGCTACAAAGAGATAGCGAGATCGATGTCGGACAAGTGCAATCATGTGAAAATCTGGTAGATATGTTCACTAAATCACTTCCTACAGATACTTTCAGGAAGTTTGTACAAAAGATTGTAATGATGCGCCTACGAGATCTGAAAGCCTATGGGCTTATACAAATCAGGGGAGGTAGAGGGTATTTGTACTCTGTTCCCATAGCTATGGGGTTTTCGCACTTGTTTTTCATAGCCGAAGATTTTAACGAGGCAAATACCATTAACTCGGGATTCTGAAGTATCCACCCCTTGCGATACTCATTTGATGCTCAGAATCCCGAAGTATTCATGGGCAGATTTCATATTTATGGCTGGATAAGGGTGAGTGTTGTAAATAGATAATGATGTGTATGAGTGGATAAGATTGTATTTATTTGAGAGATTGTATCTCATCCATGTATGACTCTCCCTTTACCTATAAATAAAGGCATGTGGTCTCTCCAGGAGGATATGCTTCATAACATTATTAGCTTTCTAATCATGTAATTAATCCCATATCAAGCATTTCCAAGCATCAATCTAGTACATGAGTTCAAGCATTAACTTACCGTCGAAGTTCAAGCATCAATTGTTATCGAGGATAGAAAATCCTTAACAAATTTAGAACACGCGCACAACACGAGCAGAAAATCCTTAACAAATTTAGTCTGGGAGGATATCTGCTTTAGGGCAATGAGTCCTAGTAATTTTCCAAACCTTTTTTGTTGAGCACGGCCGTTTCAATTGGCAAAGGTACTCAGGTTTCCTTTTGGTGAGATTGATGGGCTGCTTCAGTCAGCTTTTAGACATTTGTTTCCCCCCATATTTGGTTATGGTAGGCACAAACAGGCTTCAGCTGCTGAGATTTTCCGTCTTCAGGGCCAGGTTGGTTATTGTCTGCACCAGTTCAAAAGAAATCTAACTGGTTCTTACGTGGGTGGTTTTGTTTGGTTGCATATCTTACCCTCTGATGAATGATTGCAGAATAGGCAAGATGTTATACTTTGAAAATGGGATTCTAAACATATTTTCCCTACTTAATTCTGTGTGATGGAGTATGCGATTTCATGCCTTCTCTTTATTCAAACTTATGTGCCCTTAAATAATAAGAATGTATGTGGTTTATTATTAAGCAAAAACTTAACAGAAAAGATACTTTGGTACAAAAGTGTATTGTTAAGGACCTTTCATGTTTTCTTTGTTGTTGTTGTGAACGGGTATTTAACCGTAGTTGGGTGAGATTCTGGGCTATCCTAGAGATAGGCCCATATCATTGTAAACCCATCTTGTATTCTCCCCATTGCCTATAAATATAAACCTGAGGGCTCTCCCCTCAATAGTTGATTCATAACACGTTATCAGCACGACTCTAAAAATTTTCTTTTCCACAAAATTTTCTTTCCGTTCATTACGAAGGCGAAGGCGAAGGCGAGACGGGAGATCCACGAGCGCGGTGCAAGGCTTCCTCCATCAAGGGTCGTCATCCGCGTAGGGCTTCGAGCAACCGTCGCTATATCTGGAGGACGGATATAGAGGTAAAAAAATACTAAAAACGATATTTTTAATCATACGTATGATTGCCCCTCCCCTAGATCTCACAAGATCGTCATGGGGATTCATCGTCGCCTTGAAAACGACGGATTTTTCATCCCAAAAACTCAATTTTTAGGGTAAAAACCCAATTTTGAACCCTCCGGCGGCTAGTCGTCACCGGACCCCCCCAAACCCCTCGCCGGAACCCCCCTCGCCGGAAAACCCCCCACCCTGGCCGCCTCCCCCTGCAGTGTGGATGGCCCCCGCCGCCGCCCCTGCAGGGGGCGGCGCCCCCCCTGGCCGCCTCCCCCTGCAGGGGGGGCGGCCTCCGCGGCCCCGCCCCCCTGCAGGGGGCGGCGGCCCCGGCGGCCGCGCCCCCCCTGCAGGGGGCGGCGGCGGCGCCGGCCCCCCCAATGAAACCCTAGAAAGAAAGAAGAAAAAAAAATTCCAGATCTGTGGGCCTGAAGCCCACAGCAGATCTGTGGGCTTCAGGCCCACAGAATTCAAAAAAAAAATTCTAGATCTGTGGGCCTGAAGCCCACATCAGATCTGTGGGCTTCAGGCCCACAGATTTCAAAAAAAAAGTCTATGGGCCTGAAGCCCATAGGCCGACTGCGGGCTTCAGACCCGCATGCTGTTTTATCTGAAAGAAAAAAAAATTGGGGGAGGCAAAGGCTATTAACAAGCCTTAAAAGGCAACTTGCTAGCCTAAAAATTAATTTAAAAAGGGTATTTAAGGACAAAATATTCGTGAAAAATCACAGTAAATTACGGGACAAATATCGGGCAGGCGAGGACTTTTTGGGGATTCTTGGGGGGGCTTTTGGGATGATGAGGGAAACTTTTCCCTTTGACAAAGAAAATGTTTATTTTGGGCTCTTAATCAATTTAATTGATTAAACCCATTCAATTTACAACCTTTGCATTGTAATGATTTTTTTCTGCAAAAATCGTATTTACATGCTTTACATCTCTGGTATATTCTGTTGGATATTATATGCGTGGTTGTGCATTGTATTTAAAACTTAATAATTAGGAAGATCCTGCGACCGCTCTGCCGTTAGTAACCTAACCTAACGGTGTATGACGTTGCCCAGTGGTCCAATAATTATTAAGTGTTTAAATTATTTATCCATCTCTGCGAATATTAAATGCCTGTGATGCCTGTGATGAAAATGTCTGATGAAAATGTTGATGAGCACAATATTTCTGCATGAATTGCTAAATGTGGTTTTTGGATCGGCCGTTTAGTCCCACAGTTTATTTCCCGCACATTTCTATTATTTTTGAGAGAAATTGTAGTGAGGAATTTATGTAAATGTCAAAGAAAGAAGACCAACTTCCATGGAGACGGAGGCCACGCTTGAAGATGGAGATATCATATGGGACCCACGGGGTTTTCAAAGTTGTATTTTCATTTTCTTTAAGCTGCAAATTTGTATAATTTGGACCGTGGACTTTTTTGGACTCTTTCTTGTGGGACTGGCCGATCCACACATTTAGTTTTTCGTTAAATATTGCCTCCGCATGAAAATGTTTTCTCTGAATTAATTATTAATTCATGCATGCTTGTGCTCTGCTAGATAAATGGCTAATATTGCAAGCATTAATTTCGAAGTACTGGAAGCATCAGGTAGAAACTATCTAAGCTGGCAGCTAGATGTAAAGTTTCAACTGCGGGCAAAGTCCCTCATCGCTGGTGTGACTGAAAAAGAAAATGTTAGCGATATAGAGAAGGCGCAAGCCATCATCTATATTCGCTGCCATGTGGACAAGACCTTAAAGGCTGAATACCTTACGGTCGAAGATCCACTTGAGCTATGGACTGCCCTTGAGGACAGGTATAAACATCAGAAAGATGTTATACTCCCAAGGGCACGATACGAGTGGGAGAACCTGAGACTGCAGGACTTTAAGTCCATTGCTAAGTACAACTCAGCACTTTTTAGCATCACCTCACGCCTGAAGTTGTGTGGTGAGAATGTCTCAGAAGATCGCATGCTGGAAAAGACGTATACGTCCTTCCATGGAAAAGATGCGATACTCATGCAGCAATACCGTGAACATAGGTTCACCAAGTATTCTGAGATGCTTACTCATGGCTGATCAAAACAGAGAGCTTCTTCTCGCCACTCACAATATGCGCCCTCCCGGCACTGCCCCCCCACCAGAAGCTCACCATTCCTCTTCCTTCAAAAAGAAGAGAGATAATAAAAGAAAAGAAAGACTACAAAAGGGGGGGGTCAACAGAAAAATGCCAAGGGCCATGTACAGCAGCAGCGAAATAATGAAAGTAAGCGGAAGTTCACGTGGCACAGAAATGACAAAAATGATTCACCCCCACCCAAGAGGGAATGGGAAGACCAGTGCCATAATTGTGGCATGAAAAGCCACTGGTTCAAAATGTGCCGAACTTCGCAGCACCTCCAGGATTTGTATAAAGAGAACAAGAAAAATAAAGCTGAAACAAACCTGATGACCTCTGATGCTCCAGTCAAGTTTTCAGCTGACAACTTCGAAAATGATGACTTGCTTGATTAGCCTTTATTTTTATCTTAGCAATTTGTTTTGAGAATAATTTATGAGAGCATTTTAATTATGAAATTTGTCCTGAATGAAAATGTTTAGTAGACAATAAATGAAAAGGTTTATCTGAATATGCATGTGCCTAACGATTCATCTTTCAATAGATGAAACTGCTCTCATAAATAATTAGTAGACAATAAACACGTACAATACAAAGCCCAACATCAGGGCTATATTGAAGATCCAGGGAATGCAACACTGTTGCCCCCAAACGACACAAAAATAAAGGATGCACTAATCCCTTCGAATTCCAAAAGAGACTTTCTAAGTTTCAAGGACATCCGGTTCAACGGATTCCACTTGGAAACAACAAATGTAAATGAAAAAAAAAATTACCGTATGCAACGTTTCAAGAAAAAGGAGTAAAATCCATACTTGAACGTTTTGAGAGCCTTATAGGCCTCCACCATACGAAGATTCGGAGAAAGGAAGCAGAATTAAACGGAGCACCTGAAGTGCCCGACATCAGCCGAGTTTTTACTCCGCCATGATGGACTTGGCCACCCTGGATTTGTGATGATGCATCGCATCTTATCCTACGGGTATGACTTGAAGAACCAGAAGATTCTTCAGAAGGGAAAAAGTCCCTCGCATCCCTTACTATAAGGGAAAACTAATTGCAAGGCCATCTACACGATAAGTTGAAAAAGAATCTCCACGTTTCCTCAAAAAGAATACAAGGAGATAGATGTGGATAAAATCCACCACCCCTAGTGGGCTATTTCAGTACTTCACTGTACTGATAAATGTATCCTCAGAATATTCGTACGTGTGTCTACTATAGACCCGCAACTTAGCTTTTCCAAAGCTATTGGCACAAAAATAAAAATGTTGCGGGCACATTTCCCAGACAATAAAATGTTGTAAATAAGTCTGGTTAATGTTGGGAAATATACCTCCCAGTCTTTTCAAGAGTACTGCCAATCAACGGGAATTGAAAATGAACATACAAGTGCCGCATGTTCAGACCCAAAATGGGTCGGCAGAGTCACTGAAAAGTAGACTCCAATGGACTGAACGTCCATTAAATCCCGATTGCCTATGGATGCATGGGGACATGCAAACTCTGCATGCTGCATCGTAAATGAAAATAAGACCCTCTGGAGGTCAGAGTCTCCAATGCAATTTGCATATGGAATGCCACCGAACATTTCTCATCTGAGAACCTTCGGTCGCGCAGTCTTAAATCCCCATTGCACCACCAAAGAGGACCAAAACGGTACTCAACGTCGCCTAGGTATCCATGCAGGGTTTGACTCGCCCTCACTTATAAGATACCTAGAACCCTAAACGGGGGACGCATTTAAGGCACATCTTGAAGACTGTGATTTCGATGAGACGAGTTTCCCAAAAAATATGCCCAGATACTAGAAAATCTGGCGTGAAGAAAATTATAACGTGGGATACAAAAAGTTTGACCCACTATGATCCGGTAACAATACAATGTGTAGAAGAGATCCCGAAGATCCTCCACATACAAAACACTGTCTACCAATTACCGGAATCATTTATTGACAACCAGAAGATTGTCAGATCACACATCCCTGCTGCAAAAACTCCAACTAGGATTGACATCCCCGAGAATGGATGCAATCCACCAGCAGCAGAAGTGGCTGATCCTCAACAGAAAAGAGGCAGACCACCAGGCTCCTAGGACAAGAAACTCCTGGAGACCTTAAGACAATACTACCACAAGACAATGAGCTCCTGTCCACACCATCACCCTTCCCGGAATCCACTGCAGAGGAATTGCCGGGAAAAAGTGAAATTAAGTAAATGTTGTATGTACTGGGGAGGTGTTGGACAGATAGAACATAAATTGTCGACAATGTATTCACGTATCATATTGCCATATACATCGCAATGGCGATGATGTTTATAAATTATCGTTCCACACTCCGTTGCTAGAAGGCAAACGTAGAGATTGGCCAAACGTGGAACGTGGCAATAAAAGATGAGCTGGACTCACTTATGAAACGTGAAATGTTCGGACCTGAAGTCCAGACACCAAAAGGTGTCAATCCTGTGGATAAAACAAAGTATTGCAAACATAAGAAAAATAAATACAAAATCGTATGCTATACGGTACAACCTATAGCCCAAGGAAAATTTCGCTGAAACTAGGGATCGAACAAATTCAAATGAGCATGTCTCATAAATGATGCATCAGTCTCCCTAAGTTATCAAAAGCGAATACCTTACGATTTGGCGAAGGAAAGATTTGGATATGCCGTTATTGGATGTTGTGACGGCATACCTTCGTGGATATCTTGTAAAGATAATTTCCACATTTCCTTAAAATGCCTGAATAGACTTCGGGACGTCTATTCAAATAAAGAAATATAAGTATAACAAATAAATGTACAACCAAGAGAATCACTTGACAAGTCAATGATTCCTACTGAAGGTTGTCTTTGCATCTGTGCAAAGAACAGGATTAGAGATCATAGTTGGAGACAACTAAAATCTCATCGGATCTCCTGAAGAGAAAACCGAAATAAATGTACAAGCCTGACTTTTAAATATGAAATAAAAAGACCTAGGCAAATATAAAGTCATGGCTCATAGAATCCTGTTATAAACGCCCAGAAGCGCGTTGGAGAAATTAAAAGGACCATTGTCATCCAAAGTACACCTACGGTGGTATACTCAATGGATGTACAAAAAAGAACCCTTCTGATCGCTGGAAGAGGGGGAGGATATAACTGGTCCTAAAGTCCCTTATTTAGGTGCAATCATGCACTCCTGGCTAACTGCATATGTCCCGGTATAGCAATTGCAGTTAACTCATTAGCCAGAGATAGTTGGCACCTCACTAGGGCCATTAGACTGGAGTCAAGCCTTCTGCGCTTCCTCCCAGGGTCGAAAGATTTGGACTTACAAATTATAGTAGCATCCTCCAATGTTTGTGCAAATGCAAGTTACAGGTCCGGTCCCTATACTGATAAATCACAGAATGGGTACCCACAGTGGGATGGCCATCTACTACAAATATACAAAGCAACTTATGAAGGCAACATCATCCTATCAATTCCGAGATCCTCACCATTCCAGAATCACACCAATGGTGTATTTGAGGGCGCCTGGTGGTACATCACATCCCGGTGATGACTGGGATAGAGGCTGGTTCTGTGGAGCTGACCATATAGTCTGAAGACCACATCAGAGGCGACGAAACTTAGCAACCTCTTCAGAGTTTCTGGATTCAACAGCTGCTTGATGGTGATAAAATTTGTAATCTGTGTACATTTTCGGAATATTGTAAATAGTAGTGATGATATAAGCCTACGAGATCTGGAAGCCTAAGAGCTTTTACAGATCAGGGGGAGTTGACAGAATTTGTACTCTTTTCCCTTAGTTATGGTTTTTCCCACTGGGTTTTCCATAGCCAAAGGTTTTAACGAGGCAAATCAAATCAACTCTGGATCCCGAAGTATCCACCCCTCTGTGACGCTCAGAATCCAGAAGTATTCATGAGCAGAGTCACATGTACAAATCAGGGGGAGTTAAAGAGCGTTTGCACTCTTTTTCCTTAACTATGGTTTTTCCCACTGGGTTTTCCATAGCTAAAGGTTTTAATGAGGCAAATCTCACCAACTCAGGATCCTGAAGTATCCACCCCATGTGAGACTCTTCTACGCTCAGAATCCTGAAGCATTCACGAGTAAAGTCCACACCTATGGCTGGATAAGGGGGAGTGTTGTGAACGGGTATTTAACCGTAGTTGGGTGAGATTCTGGGCTATCCTAGAGATAGGCCCATATCATTGTAAACCCATCTTGTATTCTCCCCATTGCCTATAAATATAAACCTGAGGGCTCTCCCCTCAATAGTTGATTCATAACAGTTGTTCCAATTTTGAGACAATACCCCATTTGTGACTCCAGTGCCTGTATGCTCAGTCTATTTGGAAGTCAGTGCTGCATAATTTGCAATTAGATCGTGCTCTCCCGGCTATTGAAAATATGTGGACCAATTTGTTCATGCAATATGCGAGGAGTTCAGTTCAATTGGAAGGGGGTCTGTATGTCACGGCTGTTATTTGGTGGATTTGAATAACAGATCTTCCATCACACTTCGTCATTCTATTAGCTAGTCTGGTTTCCTCGTGCATACCCTTTAATAATGTGGCATGTTCAAAAGTATCCTATCTTTTTAGTTGGTGATATCATAAGCTTATTAGGTTGTAACGAGTATTTTTGAGCAACATTTGAGAAAAACTTTAAGATGGAGACATCATGTCTAAAAAAAATTATGTTCTGTTGTGAAGGGAAAAGTAGAGAAATAGGTGTCGAGGGTTAAGAGCCCCCCTACCATCATATTTATAGCTTTCAATAGTGGGTTGAATACCCAATTGGGCCTAATTGGCCTATTCATAACACTTCCCCTTATCCAACCAACATTGAATAAGAGGTGGATTCTTCAGGATCCGAGTTAGGATAACTGCCTTATTAAATAAAGAACAGTTAATCCATAACTTCCCCTGTTTTGGGGATGTGTCTAGGGGTGGATACTTCAGGATCCAGAGTCAACGAGGTTGCCTCGTCAAAACCTTGACTACGGAAAACCCTGTGGGAAAAAACCAGTAGCCAAGGAAAAAGAGTACAACTCTGGGGTTGACTCCCCCTCATCTGACCAAGCTTCAGGCTTGTAGATTTCCTATGAATCTATACATTAGTCTCCTACGTATCTATGAGTTCATAGTCCTCTCATCCTGACCCAGTTTACATTTACTCACTCTCCTCATCCCAATCCCATATACAAGTTTCTCAAAAATACTAGTAGGAAGGGATTTGGTAAGCAAATCCGCCAAGTTGTTACATGATTGGATCTTCTGTACCTCAATCTGCTTCTGCTTCTGAAGGTCGTGCGTCCAGAAGAACTTGGGGGAGATATGCTTCGTCTTGTCGCCTTTGATGTAGCCGTCCTGTAGTTGGGCTATACATGCTGCATTGTCTTCATGAAGTGGAGTAGGCGCAAGAACGCCGGTCATCAGGCCGGTGGAGGTGAGGATGTGCTGGATCACAGAGCGTAGCCAGAAATTTTCCTTGCTTGCTTCGAAGATCGCTAGGAGCTCTGAGTGAGTGGATGAGACGGTCGTCATGGTCTGCTTTACAGATCTCCAGGATATGGCTATGCCGCCATAAGTAAACATGTATCCTGTCTGAGACTTCTCTGTATGAGGATCAGACATGTATCCTGCATCAGCATAACCAACTAAACCAGTTGATGCCCCTTTCCTGTAGAATAGACCTAAGTCTATGGACCCTTGGAGGTAGCGCAGAAGATGCTTAACTCCGGCACAGTGCCGCTGTGTAGGTGCAGCACTATATCTGGCTAGTAAGTTGACTGCAAATGCTATGTCAGGGCGAGTGCAGTTAGCCAGGTAAAGGAGTGCACCGATAGCACTTAGATAAGGCACTTCAGGGCCTAGTGCTTTCTTCCCCTCTTCCAGCGGCCGGAAGGGGTCTTTATGTACATCCAATGATCTGACGACCATTGGACTGCTGAGGGGGTGTCACTTATCCATCTGAAACTTTTTCAATAAGTTTGATGTGTAAGTTGACTGATGTAATAGGATCCAATCGTTAATGTGCTCTATTTGAAGACCTAAACAGAATTTTGATTTTCCGAGGTCTTTCATCTCGAAGGTTTCTATCAGGCTTCTAGAAATCTCTGTGATCTCTTCAGGAGATCCGATGGGGTTCAAGTCGTCCACATAGACGGCTATGATTACAAATCATGTTGCCTTTGCTCTTATAAAGATGCAAGGACAGACTGGGTCGTTTGTGAATCCTTGTTCTGCAAGGAAATCACTCAGTCTGTTATACCACATCCTTCCAGATTGTTTTAGACCATATAATGATCTTTGCAGTTTCACTGAGTAGATGTCACGCTCTCTCTCTTTTAGTGCTGCAGGCAAAGAATAACCGTCAGGCAATCTCATATAGATGTCTCGGTCTAGGTTGCCATATAGGTATGCAGTAACCACGTCCATAAGCTGCATATCTAAACCCTCTTGGGTTGTTAAGCCAATGAGGAATCGGAAGGTGATCGCGTCCATGACCGGGGAGTATGTGGCATCAAAATCCACCCCTGGACGTTGGGTAAAACCCTGCGCTACAAGCCTTGCTTTGTAGCGAACGATCTCATTCTGTTCATTTCGTTTTCTAACAAATACCCATTTATAACCCATAGGTTTTACACCTTTTGGTGTTTGGACTATGGGTCCGAAGACCTTGCGTTTGGTGAGTGAATCCAACTCCACTCCTATTGCCGCTTTCCACTTTGGCCAATCATCTCTGCTTTGACATTCTGTCAGAGAGCGTGGTTCAATATCATCGTCGCAGTACGCGACGTTGATGGCAATATTACACGCAAATGTGTCATCTATGGTTGTGCTCTTTCTGTCCTAATACTCTCCAGTTCGTACATAGTGTATTGAAACTTCATTTTCTCCTGGTTTTTCCTCTTCATGAGAGTTTGGGAGAGATGGGGTAGCAGGACTTATAGTAGCATCATGTGGTGGTATTTGTTTACCATAGCCCCCAAGGTAGTTATTTTAGGGGTAAGTTGTTCCTTTGGAACAACTTAATTAAGGTGTACCATGATACATGGCACAATATAAGCTTAAGTTGTACCCATATGCATGGTACAACATAAGCTTAAGATATTCCCCCCTTTATTAAGCCATATGTCGCATGCACTTATGCATATATAATGCGACTTTCCCGCTCATACAGAGATCCTCTTCGCAAGGGAACAGATTCCCTTTGCACACGACTTCGTGTGTGCGACGTTCGAGGTCCGTATTCCCTCGTACATCCCCCACAAGGGTGTACAAACGTCTTCCACATCCAACATCTACCACTCACACTTGAGGGGATTGTAAGAGAACGTCTTTCCCCTTAGTTCTTTCATCTATCATACCGAGAAATAGACCGTGCGACCGTCATGCGCGTAGAGTCTGTTGTTGTGCACTTGTTAGAGATACACAACGACCTCGAAGGTGCAAAGTTGAGTAGTTCAACGCATGCTTTACCCCTAGATTATTTCTTCACATTTCTTGTACTTTATATTCAACAATTGAATCCCATCTGGATTACAATTGGCTGGCCAGCTTTGAATCATTAAAGTCCAAATGCGAATATGAAATCAATCTTCCTCTTCTTGCGAACCTTATGATCTTGACTTGATTCGCTTTTCTAACGTGCCCCCGCCGAGCCGAATTACCATAGCCCATTAGTAACACGCTAAGATAGCGATCATCTCGTCAAATCTAAAGGAACCAATTGGAGTCCTTGAGGGTAAGAGTTAAGACCCGTATGGCCTTTGAGTCTCACATAATAGCAAAACACTATTGCTACTAACTCAGTGGTCGAAATGCATACGTGGTATGAACACGTATTACAACATCACTCCTTTCCCAGGGAGAGTATTGTCTTAATGATGTTGTACGGATGAAAGATCAGACACCACAGTTCCCTATCTTTTGAGTCCCCTTACTACTCAGGAAATATTCCCGGGACTCTCATCCTGCATAAGACAGATAGGATTTAAAAATCCAATGAGATCTTTATATCCTTGTGATACAGATCTCAGATCTTTTGTAAGCATCCATATGATGCAGATCTTTCATTCGACTATCTTGTTAAAGTCATGACTCTAAATCATTTCGTCTAATGATTTTGACTTTAAACTAGTCTCATCTCTATCTTATCCATCTGATAAGATAAGGCGGTTGCTCATGTGAGAGAGCCAACCTTAATCTGTCCGACATACACACAATTCAGCTGAGATTTCAAAAAATTGTACACAAACATTTCTTAAGAAATTCATATGCAATGTTGGAAAAAGAACTTATTCTTTTATTAATTTTGATCATTTCTTAGACATGGGAATATATATTTGGTACAACTCAGCCCATACGCAATCCTTGAGAATGATAAGTGTTTATAAAACACATTTTCTGGGGATCGCTTTCGTAAGCTGATCCTCTATCATCTCATGCGTAGATATGTACCTTATGTCTACCTTCTTGGTTTTTATCATAGTCTTTTGCAAATCTGCAGTTCCTTTAAGATACTGCATTATCCTCTTAACCGCTTTCCAGTGTTCTTGCCCTGGGTTGGATTGGTAACAGTTTACCATTTCCAACGGCAAAAACAGATGTCCAGTCTCGTACACACCATAGTGTACATAAGACTATCAACTGCACTGGAATATGGAACTTTTTCCATAATTTCCTTTTCCTTTTGATTCTTTGGGACATGATTCCAGATATAAATTATCGCATATGCTTATATGAATATCAATGGACTTGCAGTCCTGCATATTAAATCGTTCTAGAACCTTCTTTATATAAGTCTCATGTGAAAGAGAAAGAAGTTTCTTCGAACGACTCCTTGAAATCTTAACTCCAAGGATATATGCGGCTTTTCCTATACCTTTCATCTAAAATACTGATGAAAGCCAAGCCTTGATACTCATTACAAAGCCCTTGTCATTTCTGGCTATTAAAATGTTATCTACATATAGATACATGATAATATACTTGCTTTTAATCCTCTTGATATATACTCAGTTATCTTCATCAAGCATGGAAAAAATCCATTTGATAAGACAACTTCTTGAAATCGTATATACCATTGCCTCGAGGATTATTTAAGGACCATATATGGACTTACGAAGTTTACAAACCTTGTGTTTGTTTCCTTCTTTTACAAACCTTGTTGGTTGTTCCATATAGATCTCCTCGTCCAATTCTCCATTGAGAAAGGCAGTCTTTACATCCATCTGATGTAATTCGAGGTATAAGCAAGCTACCATTGCGAATCAAGGTAAAACGCACAACAGGTGAGAAGTTTTCTTTGTAGTCCTATCCCTTCCTGTTGCGTAAAACCTTTCGCGACAAGGCGAGCTTTATATCTATCTATAGAGCCATCAGCCTTATGCTTGATCTCGAGAACCCATTTGTTCCCAATTGCTCTATGTCCTCTGGGTGAGTTAACTAAGTCCCAGACTTGGTTAACTTTCATGGATTTCAATTCCTCCTTTATCGCTTCCATCCATTTGTCATTTGCAGGGCATGATTCGGCATATTTGAGATTCTTCAAGTCCTTGTTGACTTGAATTTAGATCAATTCTAATATCACTCCCACTTGAAATGTTGTTAGAATTGCTCCCACTTGGATCATTATTCCCGTATGGAATAGGATAATCGTCATTCGTATAATCTATTGGTGAAGGTTGAAAAAGTATTTTCGTTTTCACCAAGAATTCTCCCACTCGAATGAGGTAATCCTTCTTGATCACAAATCTCAAATAGAGATAAGTCCTGACTTATCTCGCCCTGTCTTGGAAACTTATTTTCCAAGAAAGTGACATCCCTCGACTCAAACTCAATTAGCCCACCATTTGTCTTCCTGACTAACAAAAAATATAACCTTTTTGAGTTTTCTGCGTATCGTATAAAGATACGTTTCCTTCCCCTTGGCCCAAGTTTGCCATACTTATGGGAGGAAATATGTGCGTTAAATGCACAAACTCAAAGAAAAAATGTTTAAGTCAGGAGACCTTTGGTTCCCACAACTCATAAGGAGTGGAGCTAACTGATTTCGAGGGTACGCGGTTCAAAATGAAAGTGGCCGTCAATAATGCATCACCCCCAAAAGGTGATTGGCAAGTTAGCTTGCTCCATCATTGAACGGACCATTTTTCATTAAAATCCTATACCTCCTTTCTGCAACACCAATTTGTTGAGGAGTATAAGGCATAGTTACCTGATGTACTATGCCTTTTTCATCACAAAGTTCCTTTAAACTTGTTGACTGATATTCACCGTCCCTATCGGTTCGCATGACCTTAATCATTGCGATCTAATTGATTCTCCACTAAACTCATATAGTTTTTAAAGCAGGTTTAGTGCTTTCACTTTGTGGGATATCAAATAGATATGACCGAATCGGGTGAAATTATCAATAAAAGTGATGAAATAGGACTTCCCGCGTCTTGTCTTGACATTCATCGGACTACATATGTCCGAATGGATAAGCTGTATTGGAACCTCGGCCCTTGTGCCGGTTCCAAACGGCTTGCGACAAGATTTCCTCACAAGGCAATGTTCCGCAGGTCGACATTTCAACCTTTGAAACATTGGATAGAAGGCCACGTTTGGCAAGGTCTATCTATACGCATTGGTCCAATATGACCAAGGCCTTGTGTGCCAACAAATTATATTAGACTCATTAGTCAAAATATTTGTCACAAGGAAATTTTCATTACATGAGGAAACACATTGTACTTATTACAATAAAATCCTTTGAAATACAAACCCAGTACCAATAAAGGAATTATTACAAAAATAGGTCCATATTACAAACATGAAGGAACCAACTATTAACCAAGACCCATTAAATTGACCACAGTATTAATATTCCTTTGAATATATGGAATGAAGAGAACATCATAAAGTAGGAGAATGTGGCCGTTGTCCAAGTCTAGCTTGCAATTCCCAACGCCTTCCTTTACAACACGTGTGTTGTTTCCTACATTGATCCACTTCATTCCTTAAGTATCCGGTGATACTCCACGAAGGACCGTCTGTCCTTTGCTATGTGGTCGGTGGCACCTGAATCAATTATCCCAAAATGGATTAGATTCCACGAGAAATAGTGAACTAGAAACACATATGTAACTAGTATTACAAGTTACCTCGTCACTTCCACTCGTACACGAACGAGCATAGTGACCGAGCTTGTTACACTTGAAGCACTTGATCCTTTTCAAGTCTTTCTTCTTGTGCCATTTCTTGTGCCCACCCCTTATGTTTGGGTTTCCTTGGTGGACTCAGGTTGCTTATTACGTTCATTAGAAGACTTCGAACGATCTTTACGTTTCTTTCCCCCGTGTGAGGAAATAGCAACCATGTGCACTTCTGCACTTGGCTTGGCAGCCGCAAGCCGCTCTTCCTCTAATTCGAGGTGCTTGGAAACATCGTTGAAGGTCTTGATGCTCTCATTATGAGTGAGATGCATCTTCATCTGATCCCACCCATTTGGTAGGGAACGTATGACTGCTTGGATTTGTTGCTCATCTGTGAGCACATGACCTGCGTCCTTTAACTCCGAGATAAGGTTCGCCATATGTCACAGATGTTTCCCTATGGAATGATCTGGACGTTTCTTATATGTATCGAACCTTATAGTTAAGGCGCGAAGTTTGGACACCGACTGTGCCACCGAGACTTCTCCTCTAGCTTGGACCATATGTCCATGGGCTAGGTCATGTTCCCCGGAAGATGCGCATTATGTCATCAGCCATACTGCTTAATAACGTAATGCGCGCTATCTTATTCTTCCGAGACCAAGCATCAAAAGCTTCCCTTGTCTCTTCGGTGTTGGGGCCGTAGTGCCCAACTCGGGTTCAATCATTACGTTTCTTTAGAGTTTCGAGCACTTCTTGCTCCCTCTAAAACGTATTGTATCTTAATGGACCAAAGTTTGTAATTATCGCCGTTGAGTTTTTCACCTTTGTTTAACTCAAGCGACGATATTCTTTGAAGCGGAAGACATTTTACTTTTAAAATGCTGCAAAAGACACAAAACCGGAGGTTCGATCAAAAAAACATTGCATAAAAAAATTCTTAAAATATAACTCCCACTTGAAATGATAATAGAGTATCCCATTTGGATAGTTCTAAAAATTCAAATCCCACTTGGAATTATATTATATTTGATTAAGTTACTTTCGAAAAAATATTGAAGATGTTGTTCTAGAATCGAAAAAGGTCTCCTATGATTCCAATCACCATCTAGAACAACCTTCAATATTCCCCCATCACTTATCAAACAATAGTACTCTTATAGTACTAGCAGCGGAAAACGAGTATTTGATAAGTTACTTTCGAAAAATATTGAAGATGTTACTCTAGAATCAGAAAGGTCACTATGTTTCCAATCACCATCTAGAGTAAACTTTCAATATTTCTCCCTCACTTTATCAAATGTTAGTACTCTTATAGTACTTTGCAGCGGGAAAAGCGTTTTTGAAAACGTATTTTTCAAAACGAATTTAAAATACATTGGCTAATCTCCGTAGAGTAGAGCACAACGTCATAAGTTCATTGGCTAATCTCCGTGGAGTAGAGCACAATGACATGGCTAATCTCGCATGAAGTAGAGCATTACGGCTAATCTTCAAAGAGTAGAGCACATTTACATAAGTACATTGGCTAATCTCCGTAGAGTAGAGCACAATGACTTAGCTAATCTCGCATGAAGTAGAGCACTATGGCTAGTCTTCAAGGAGTAGAGCCCAAGTTAAAAACTTCATTAAAAACGTTAGTCCCGTATGAACTATTCGGCACTGTGGTTAGCCCCGTATGGACTACTCGACACATTCGAGTTTGACCAAGGCCATTTGTTACCCCGTATGGGTCATTTGGCAAGTTTGCAATCGACCCAGACCATCTGTCGGATTGGTCGACCAAAAACACAAAATTGGTCGACCAATTTTCGAAATGCAACTTCTTCCCGGTCAAGGCCTCTGCCCTGACCGGGGCTTGGCCAAAGGCCGGCCAGGGGCCTTTGCCCTGGCCGGCCAGGGGGGCCTGGCCCCCCTTGGCCAGGGCCCGGCCAGGGCCCTGGTCTCTGCCAGGGCCTGCCGGCCAGGCCCTGGCCCTCTGCCAGGGCCTGCCGGCCAGGCCCTGGCCTCTGCCAGGGCCTGCCGGCCAGGCCCACTGGCCGGGGCCAGGGGCGCCGGCCCTGGCCTCTGCCAGGGCTGGCAGGGCCGCTGGCCGGGGGCCAGGGCTCCTGCCCTGGCCTCGGCCAGGCCCTGGCCTGAGGCCAGGGGCACCGGCCCTGGCCTCTGCCAGGGCCGGCAGGCCGCTGGCCGGGGCCAGGGCTCCTGCCCTGGCCTCGGCCAGGCCCTGGCCTCTGCCAGGGCCGGCCTGGCCTCTGCCAGGGGGCCGGCCTGGCCCTGGCAGTGGCCCAGGGCGCCGGGCCCTGGCAGTGGCCAGGGCGCCGGCCCTGGGCCACTGCCAGGGCCGGCAGGCCGGCCAGGGCCGGCCCTGGCCACCTGCCAGGGCCGGCCTGGCCGGCAGGCCCTTGGCCAAGGCCGGCCACTGCCGGCCTGGCCTTGGCCGGTCACTGCCGGCCTGGCCCCATGGGCCGGTCATGGCTTGGCCATGGCCGGCCATGGCCAAGGCCCATTCGGCGTTGGCCGGCCATGGCCCCTTTGGCCATGGCCGGCCACCCCCCTTTGAATGGGGTTGCCGCACTCATTCCCCCCCCTTGATGGGGTGGGTCGCCGGTGGTTATTGGCCGTAGCCAACCCCCCTCCGCATGAGGAGAGGGGGTGCATGGCCTTCATGGCCCATTTGGCCATGGTGCACATGCACCAAATTTTCCTCTTACCCGATGGAAATAACTTCCATCACCTTCCTCGATGAAGCACCCGTTCGTTGAAGAAATTAGTTATCTCTTAATGGCCGTGTGCCAAAAATGAATAACGTACTACGTGAACGGTCGGTTCTTCCCGTCACGGAGAGTTCCTACCATATCCGTAATGATAGAAGACCCTAACGTGAAAAGAACAACCGCTGCGTTCTCTCCGTCACGAAGCGTTCCTACTATATCCGTAATAGTAGGAGACCCATTCGTGAAAAAGACAACGACTCGTTCGTAGTTTTCGACGGGGCGGTGGATTGACCGGGGCGAACCCATATGGCTCTGATACCAATGAAGGATCCTGTCCAAAAACAAAGTGAGGATCGATAATTAAAGTGGAGACTTACGCTTGCGTATGCGGAACGATAGTCACGGAACTTTGCCTTCGGATTCGCCACGACGGATCGAGTCTTCTCACGAACGGAGTAAGGCTACTAATCCACAATCTAAATCTCTATTTTAGATTAAGAACTTGGAAGGAGGGAGAGGAAATATTTTCTGCAGAGCTTCGCTATGAAGAAGATGCATGCATGAATTTCATGCAAATGTGTAAGGAAAATGGCTACCCTTGGGTCTTATTTATAGCCCCCAAGGTAGTTATTTTAGGGTAAGTTGTTCCTTTGGAAACAACTTAATTAAGGTGTACCATGATACATGGCACAATATAAGCTTAAGTTGTACCATATGCATGGTACAACATAAGCTTAAGATATTCCCCCTTTATTAGCCATATGTCGCATGCACTTATGCATATATAATGCGACTTTCCCGCTCATACAGAGATCCTCTTCGCAAGGGAACAGATTCCCTTTGCACACGACTTCGTGTGTGCGACGTTCGAGGTCCGTATTCCCTCGTACATCCCCCACAAGGGTGTACAAACGTCTTCCATATCCAACAGCATCCTGTGGTGGTATTTGTTTACCATTGCCAAGGGTCCTACTCTTTCGAGGGACTTGGTCCCTGGATCCCGGTGGTCGCCCTCTCTTTTTGAGAGGTCCAACCATTTCTGCTGCAGGCGGATTGCATCCATTTTGCGGTATGTCAATCCTAGCTGGAGTGTTAGCAGCAGGAATGTGTGATTTGACAATCTTCTGGTTGTCAGTAAATTTGTCCGGCAAGAGATGGACAGTGTTTTGGATGTGGAGAATCTTTAGGACCTCCTCCTCACACTGGCTTGTGGGCGGATCAAAGTGACATAATGTCTTTGTATCCCAAGTGATACATTCTGAAGCTTCGGGCTTCTTTGTCTGTGAGCCTAGTCTTGGAAACGATGTTTCATCGAATTCACAGTCTTCTAGACGTGCCTTGAAAACGTCTCCCGTAAGGGGTTCTAGGAATCTAATTATGGAGGGTGTGTCAAACCCAACATAAATGCCTAGGCGACGTTGTGGACCCATCTTTGTCCTTTGTGGTGGTGCTATGGAGACGTATACTGCACAACCAAATATTCTCAAGTGCGAGACAATTGGTGGGGCTCCAAGTGCTAGTTGCATTGGAGAAGATGACTGACCTCCAGAAGGTCTTAATTTTATTAAAGATGCAGCATGCAAAATTGCATGACCCCACGCATTCACTGGCAGCTGGGATTGAAGTAATAATGGATGAGCAATCCATTGCAGTCTCTTAATTAGAGATTTTGCTAACCCATTTTGGGTGTGAACATGTGCTACAGGATGTTCGACTTCAATTCCCTGAGCTTGGCAATAGTCTAGAAAGACTTGTGACGTAAACTCCCCCACATTGTCCAGACGGAGTTTCTTTATCTGGTAGTCGGGGAAGTGGGCCCGTAACTTGATTATCTGAGCTAAAAGCTTAGATAATGCTAGGTTACGGTTGGACAGTAGACACACACGTGACCACTTAGTAGATGCGTCTATCAGGACCATAAAGTACCTGAACGGACCACTTGATGGGTGTATCGGCCAACAAATGTCTCCATGGATTCTTTCCAGAAAACTTGGGGACTCCACGTCCACTTTCAGTGGAGAGGGTCTTGTAATCAGTTTACCCTTGTAACATGGTGGACATTGGAATTTGCCTTTTTGCAGAATCTTCAGGTTCTTCAGGTCTATACCCCTGGAGCTTTTTATGATGCGGTACATCATAACAGAGCCAGGGTGTCCCAGTCTACTGTGCCAGAGTTGGAATTTTGGTCTTTGGGGGCAATGCAGGTGCTCCGCCATGGATGTTTCTGGAGTTTGTATACTTGTTTGGTAGAGTCCCGAGGGGAGTCCCTTGAAACGTTCCACAATGGTTTTTGAACCATTTGTAAGAGACGTTACAAGCAAGTATTCCCTTTTATCTTCCTGGACCGTCTCTAAGTGATATCCATTTAAACGGATATCTTTAAAGCTTAGGAGGTTTCAGATAGATTTAGGGGAGTATAACGCATTTTTAAGTGTGATTTGTGTGTTACCGGGGAGCAATATAATTGCTTCCCCTGATCCTTCGATTATGTTAGCTGGTCCTGAGATTGTTCTCAGTGGACCAGAATAGCTACTTATGCTCGTGAAGTAGTCTATGTTTTGAAGGATCAAGTGCGTCGATGCACTGTCCACTAGGCAGATTAATTCCATATCTAAAAAGAAAGACATTCAAGCAGTAAATGATATGAAAAGAAAGGATCTACTTTCATAAAAAATGCTCAAAATATTGTTTGACATGGAATAAAAACTAGATACGATGCATAAAAAGAAGACACATTGCTAGTAAAATGGTCCAAAACTAGAGAGTGTCATCTCCCATGAAGTCTTCAGGAGTCCATGAGGTCTCTGGCAACGCTGCGCACTCAATCAGGTTTGTCTCAGCTCGAGGCTTGAGGCTTGCCTGGTAGAGGTCCTGGAGGTGTTTCGGGGTGCGGCAGATTCTGGACCAGTGGCCCGTCATTCCGCAGTTGGAGCACTTATCATCCCAGTCTTTCTTGGGAGTGCCACCTTTGTTGGACATCCTCTTTTGCTTTTTTTCCGCAAACTTCTGGTTCTGAGGAGGAGCTGGGGGAGTGGCCTTCTTCCGCTGCTTTTGTTCTTTCCATTTCTGGAACTTTGCCTTTTTGTCCATCTTCTTCTTCTGGGAAGACTGGAAGTGTGCCTCTGCAGGAGGTGGCAGTGGAGCGGAGCCAGGAGGGCGCAGGTTGTGAGTGGCAACCAACAGGTCTCTGTTCTGTTCAGCCATAAGCATGCATGAAACCAGATCAGAGTACTTTGTGAACTTCCTCTCACGGTATTGTTGCATAAGGATCATGTCCTTCTCGTGGAAAGACGTGAACGTCTTTTCCAGCAGCATTTTCTCCGTCACCGTTTCACCGCACAACTTCAGGCGTGAGGTGATACGGAAGAGTGCTGAGTTGTACTCCGATACGGATTTGTAATCCTGTATGTGGTGATGAGTCCACTCGTACTGCGCACGGGGGAGTATGAAATCTCTCTGATGCCTATACCTTTCCTCGAGTGCGTCCCACAGCTCGTAAGGATCCTCTACAATAAGGTACTCGTCCTTCAGGGTCGAGTCTAAATGTTTCCTGATATATATAATGGCTTTCGCCTTTAATATATCGGAAACTTCCTCTGTATGAGGTGCTTCTTTTGAAGCATCCTTGTCGGTTGAGGCAGTACTTGTTGTTGCCTTCTCAGTCGTTGTGAGACTGAAACCATGAGAGCGCAGATGGAACTTCAGGTCCAACTGCCAACTCCGGTAGTTTGACCCATCGGCCTTCAGGACCGAAAAGTCGACATTCGCAAGTCTCGCCATTGAATGATCTAGCAATATATAAAAACAGCATGTATCATTAAAACTGAGTAAAATAGACATCCACGCATGTATTTCAAGCATTTGTCATATCATGGATCTATTAAAGGAAATTTAACAAACATGCTTTTTACGGTTTCATAATGTGAATAATTAACAAAGGTTAACATTCACGCATGCTATTTGACAATTTCATTGTAACATTAAACATGGTATTAAAATAATTAACATCCACGCAATTAATGTATAAGCAATGAAAAAGAAAATGACTTAGGACTATGGAGATCAGCCAGTCGACACCGAAATAAAAAGAAGTACAGTCCGAAGTTACATCAAAAATTGCATGAAAGAATAAAATACAACTTGGGAACTTTAGAGAGAAGCCCCTATCTTCTTTGTGCATACGCCTTCAACTCCTTTTTGGTGTCCTTCGGTCTTCTTTTTACATTTATATCCTCACTTACAAATTTCTCTCAAAAAAAGAAAAATTGCAGGAAATTAAAAATGTCGGAAACCTGGCTGATCCCTAAAACATAGCCTAATTGCATATCCACGCAGATAATATATTGAAAACATACAACCACGCAGATAATCATATCACAGGCATGTAAAGATTAATTAAATAATCTAAATTGTGTGTGACATGCTAAAAAATTTATTTTTGAAAAACTTTTTACCTTTGATCCATATTTTTAATGTTTTGTTGCCGCTTTAAACCATTTAAAGTTTCTTTGATTATTTTGGGCTTTTAGGGCCAAAAATAAAAGAAGAAAAATTATTTATGTAAATGGGCTAATTTTCAGGCTTTTTGGGCCATGAAAACAACCCATTAGGGTTAATTGGGCCTCCCCCGAAAAATTGGCCCGTTTAGGGTTAGGGTTTCCGAAAAACCCTAGGGGGGCCCGCGGCGTGTCGCCGCGACGGCTGGCCGCACGAGTAGGATCCTGTCAAAACAACGATGTTAGGATCGAATGAAGAGGAGAGTCTTACGCTTGCGTACGTGGCACCGTAATCTCTGAACTTCGCCCTAGGATTCGCCACAACGGTCAGTACTTCGTCACGGAGGATCGTAGCAGCGTTTCACCGCCTAAATCTCTATTTAGAAGAGGATTTTAATGGAAGGGAGAAGAAGAACACAAGTTGCCTTATGCAAACTTATGGCATGGTAAGATTAGTGTAAATGCCTTACCCTTGGGTCCTATTTATAGGCTTTAGGGTTAGTTATTGTAGGAAATAACTAAATATAAGCTTATTAGCCTATATTAGCACATTTACTTACCCTCTTCTTCATTCACTTATCAAGTGTCTTTATGCACTTATAAAGTGGCTTTTTCCACTTATCGAGTGGTCCTTTTCACACGAGAAAAGGTTCCCTTCGTGCACGCTCTCGTGTACGCGACATTTGAGGTCCGTATACCCTCATACATCCCCTCGTGGGTGTATTCATGTCGTCCATATCCAACATCTCCCACTCACACTTGAGGGGATTGTAAGGAAACATCTTTTCCTTTAACTCTTCTGTTTGTCATACCGAGAAATAGGCCGTGTGACCGTCATGCGCATAGATTCCGCTGTTTGTGCACTTGTTAGAGATACACAACACTCCTCGAGGTGCAAAGTTGAGTAGATTAACGCATGCTTTACCTTAGATTATTTCTTCACATTTCTTATACTTTATATTCAACAATTGAATCCCATCTGGATTACAATTGGCTGGCCAGCTTTGAATCTTTAAAGTCCAAATGTGAATATGAAAATAATCTTCTTCTTCTTGCGATCCTTTCGATCTTGACTTGACTCGCTTTTCTAACATGCCCCGCCGGACCGAATTGACCATAGTCCATAAGCAACATGCTAAGATAGCAAACACCCAGTCAAATCTAAAGGAACCAATTAGAGTCCATAAGGGTAACGAGTTAAGACCCATGTGGTCTTTGGGTCTCACATAATAGTAAACACAATTACTATTCTACCCCAATGGTCAAATGCATACGTAGTATGAATATGTATTACAACATCACTCCTTTCCCAGGGAGCGTATGTCTTAATGATGTTGTAAGGATGATGATCAGACACCACAATGTCTGATTTTGAGTCCCTTTTACTACTCAAATAATCTTCTGGACCCATATCCCGCATTAGACAGATAGGAATTAAGAATCCTCTTAGATCTTTTGTAAGCATCCATATGATGCAGATCTTTCATACGACCATTTTGTTTAAGTCATGACTCTAAATTATCTGTCTGACGATTTTGACTTTAAACAGGTCGCATCTTTATTTTATCCGTCTGATATAATACAGGCGGTTGCTCATGTGAGAGAGCTAACCTCAATCTGTCCGACATACTAGAAAATAAAGCCGAGATTTTAAAATGTACACAAACATTTTCTAGAAATTCATATGCAATGTTGAAAAGAACTTATTCTTTTATTAAATTTGATCTTTTGCAGACATGGGAATTTACATTGGTACAACTCAGCTCTTACGCAATCCTTAAGATGATAAGTGTTTGTAAAACACATCTCTGGGGATCGCCATCGTAAACGGATCCACTATCATCTCATGCGTAGATATGTACATTATGTCTACCTTCTTGGTCTTATCATAGTCTTTTGCAAATTTGTAGCGGATATCAATGTGTTTGGTCTTACAATGGAATTTCGGATCTTTGACATAGGCTATAGATGCTTGACTGTCACTGTGTATTGGTACAGCACCTGAGTCATTTGTATCAATTAGCCTGTCTAAGAATTTCCTAAGCCAAATAGCCTCTTGGACTGTCATGCTAAATGCTACAAACTCGGCTTCCATAGTTGAAAGTGCGATGCAGGATTGTTTCTTGCTACTCCAGGATATTGCACCAGATCCGAGTAGAAAAACATATCCTGAGGTCGATCGTCGCTCATCGAGATCACCCGCCCAATCAGCATCAGTGTAGCCTTCGAGCCTCAAGGCATCTCCTTGATAGCATAAAGCATAGTCTGCAGTTCCTTTAAGATACAACATGATCCTCTTAACCGCTTTCCAGTGTACTTGCCCTGGATTGGATTGGTAACGACTTACCATTCCAACGGCAAAACAGATGTCCGGTCTTGTACACATTATAGCGTACATAAGACTACCAACTGCACTGGAATATGGAACTTTTTCCATAATTTCTTTTTCCTTTTGGTTCTTTGGACATGATTTCAGACATAAATTATTGCATTTGCTTATAGGAGTATCAATGGACTTGCAGTACTGCATATTAAAACGTTTTAGAACCTTCTTTATATAAGTCTCTTGTGAAAGAGAAAGAAGTTTCTTCGAACGATTCCTTGAAATCTTAACTCCAAGGATATATGCGGCTTCTCCCATGTCTTTCATTTCAAAAACTGATGAAAGCCAAGCCTTGATATCCATCACAAAGCCCTTGTCATTTTCGGCTATTAAAATGTCATATACAAATAGATACATAATAACATACTTGCTTTTAATCATCTTGATATATACACAATTATCTTCATCAAGCATGGAAAACCCATTTGATAAGACAACTTCTTGAAATCGTATATACCATTGCCTCGAGGATTGTTTAAGACCATATATGGACTTACGAAGTTTACAAACCTTATGTTTGTTTCCTTCTTTTACAAACCCTGTTGGTTGTTCCATATAGATCTCCTCGTCCAATTCTCCATTGAGAAAGGCAGTCTTTACATTCATTTGATGTAATTCGAGGTCTAAGCAAGCTACCATAGCCAGAATCAAGCGAATCGAGGTAAAACGCACAACAGGTGAGAAGGTCTCTTCGTAGTCTATCCTTCCTGTTTCCTGATTCGGGTTCAATATTACATATTTAACCCCCCATTTAGCCCTATTTTGTGCTCATGTGATGCTACATCGTTCTCTAATTCATACGTATTTTGTACACAATTATTTATTATAGAAAACACCTTATTTGAGCATAAAACAGCAATTAACTAAGTATTTCTGCACTTTTTATATTTTTCATAGCTTGGTATCGATCTCACGATTCCAACGACTATTTATTTGTATTTTTCTGAGATCTGTGCTAATTACTGTGAAGTTTTGAATGCAGAATACCATTTAAATGGAGAAATACAGAATAAAAAACTTCAAATACGGCTGAATCCGTATGCGCACGAATCCCGAAGTCCACGTGGCATCGATCCAGCGCTCCCCGCCCTAATCCAACGACAACAGCAAACGAAGCGACGCGGCTCGCCCACAGCCGTTAATTTGCCATCCAACGGCGGACCGCACGGAGCAGCAAACGAAGCGACGTGGCCTTATCCGAGCGTTCGATCGCCGATCGGACGGCTCCTATTCGACCCGCTTCGAACGCAGACGAGATCAAAGCGCAGCACAAATTCGCGCGTTCTTCGGTAAAACGTGGCGCAACGTGGGTCGTCGATCTCCGATCGAACGGGCCAAGATTACTCCGATCCGCGATCGATGTCGAAGCGCTGAGCACGATTTTCAACGGACACGCGGCACTTGGAGATCGAATCCCGCACACGATCGACGGCTGACGTTTAACCCGCTCGCGGATCGGGTTCAAAGCGTAATTGGATGCGGGTTTTAAACCCGATAGTAACGTATAAACCCGCAATGAGCCTATATAAGGTATTTCTAGGGTTTTAGAGAATTGGTGGCGTATTTTGAGCGTATTGGAGGCTCTAAGAGCCGTATTTCGCCACCACAAATTCTGTAAAATTCTAGATGCTCTTTTCTTATTTCCAGAGAGTTTTGGTGTCTTTTCAAGGATATTTGGTGATAAATTTCTTAACTCAAACCTCGTATTTGGAGCTTTTCTATTGTATTTTGCTATTGGATTGATGTATTTTGCTATGAAACTTGTTTATTCTTGCACCATGAGTAGCTAAATTGTTATTGTGCATGGTATGGCGTAGTTAGGGGATATGATGCGTGTTTATTTGGTTGTATTCCTTGTGCTAAATCGTTAAACGTCGTTAAAGTTGTAATCTTTGTTCGTTCGTAAATCGTCTTTTTCATCTTTCAAAAGAAGTGATTGAGTTGATGATCGCCCCAAAAGGCTGAGTTTTGATCTCCCCAAAAGGGAGTTTCATACCGTAGTTTTGATCTCTCCAAAAGAGAGTTTCATATCGTATTATAACTTTAGCGACGATCTTATTGAATATTGTGCTTGAACCCCCAAAAGGGTATCTTCCGATGAGTTGCTCCCAAAAAGAGAATTCATTGAGTTATATTGGATATTTTTCGGTGAATTGCTCTCAAAAAGAGAATTCATTGTGTTATATTCATCAACCAAATTAATACGAATCATTGATCCTAACGAACCCATACCATGTGCATACTTTTTATAGATATTTTCAGACACGAATTTCCTTGTTTATACTGTTCACGTATTCACATCACCATCACCATCATCATTGTTGAAGTGGTTAGTTTCTTTTCGTTGGATTTCTATTTGATTTGAGCTGTGGTTGCAAAAGATTTCCTCCCGAGGATTCGACATCTGGACTCCCAGATTATATTACTTGTACGGACTCTTGCACTTGAGAGAGAGCACCTTTTTGGTCCCACCAATTTTTTGGCGCCGTTGCCGGGGAGGAATGGTTTGTGACTACGGTTTATTTCATTTAGAGGACCTTCGGTGAGATCTTTCCACTTTACTGTATATAAATATTTGTTTAATTTCATTGTACATAAAAGTTTGTTTTAAAAAAAAATGGAGTATATGAATTTCTATTGCATAAACAATCTGTATGATGCAAGATATGCTAACGCACACAAACATAGGATGGAGAAGCTCAAGATTGTTAATTTTAATCAGACTGATTGAGAAACTTTCTTTCAAGCCTGGAGGATGTTCACAAACATAGCATCGAGCTATCCGCAGCATGGGTACATGAATGAAGAGCTTATGACGTCCTTCCTAGATGGACTACGACCACAGCTGCAGGAATTATTGGGAGGCATGACGCCGACAGAGGCGTGGGAATACATGGAGTCTCTGCAAGAAAATGAAGAAACCATGGAAGAGACTTCAGAGAGCGATTCAACGGAGCCTTCGTGCCTTGATCAAGAAGAGCAAAGTGTAGACGTACCTTTGCAATCCTTGAAAGAGGAAGCTTACCTAATTATTCAGACACAGGAGGCCACATCCCTTCAATTCCAAGAGAATTTCCTTGCTCGGAGTCGGCAGATTCAGAAATCCTTTGAAAATCTTACTCTGACTGCCACTTGCTTAGAAGAAAGTAATGCTTTTGAAACCCAACTTCAAGAATCTAATACGAGTTTATCTTCTATTGCACGTATACCGAGCGAGCCATGTCACGTTGAGGACACGAATGAAAATATCTACATGGCAAAAAGTGTGTGCAAAAGAGAGGACGAGCTAGCAATTTTGGATGAACGAGAGGAGGAGACAGCTAGGGACAAGGGTTTTGAGATTATCGCCATGGAGTCAGAACCATGCCCTCCTCCAGTTTTGTCCCAAAATCATTTATCCCTCTCCCCAATGACTGAGCATCATACCGAGAGTAGTGCATATCTTTCAGGGAGTAGTCGTCAACTTGCTTTAATTTGTTTCCACTATTTTGACGACTACGTTTGGAATATTTTCATTGAAAAGAATCTTAAATTAATTTGGACTGACATAACTCATCTCTCGCAGGACATTGGCAAACAAGTTATAGAGATGCTTGGAGTTGTGTTGCTGGGGTCCAATTTAGCTTCTGGAGGAAAATTACTCGCCGAGGAGCGCAAGGAGCAAATTGAACAACTTCCTCCACAATTAAAGATTCGGGATCCGCCATTTGATCACAGTGTGTTCTTTCCAGTAGTGTAGATTTTATATGCTTTCTAGGTTGCTTGATTTGAATAAATTCGTGCCCCTTTCGACATTGAGGACAATGTCCATCTTTAGTTGGGGGGTGTGTATGAGACCTTAGGATTTTTTTTGAGAAGAATAAATCACCAAATCTCATCATTTAAAACCCCTTCATATGCCTCAAATACGGATGATTACACATTACTTGAGTTCTAAAGTTTGTTTATGGCTTGATTAAATTATTTTTCCCTCATGGAATTACTGTTAATATGATATTCATGAAAATTTTCAATTTCCTTGATTAATATCTCGAAATAGTTTGAATTTATTTCATGCATGCTAATGTGATGAAAAAGCTTAAGTATACACGATTTATTAGAAAAGTCTTCAAGTTAAAGAGGATTTTGGCTGTTATTAATGTTTATGTTCGAAAGAATGTGTGTTGAGTTGCTTACAAAAAGAAAAAAAATGAATGAAAAATGAATGAAGAAAAATGATTGAATAAGTATGTCACTAATAAATAACTTGGTTGGCTCGAGTAGTACAGTCAGAGGGGTCCTTCTTGGCCTAATGTCCTATTATCGTCTGATTTGGGAGCCATTGACCGGAAACTCACTCATTTGATGGAGCGATCCAAGTTATACATTTTTCTGCGAATGTTACTTGATGCGCGTTACGCGGAACTAATAAAAGAAAATAAATGGTGAATATACTAAGCAACTTCAATACCCATGTCTTGAATGATTATTTTGATAGGCCAATTCCTTGGAAACAAGAAAACTAGAGAAAAACGACGTGTTATACTTTCGCTTGCGCAAAACGATGCTTGCATGTTATTTATTCATACTAAATTAGAGAAAATATCATGTGATTGATTTTGTTTATGGATGTGTATATTGATGGTCAAGATCATGTTGGAATGCGTATTATTGAGCCATGCCATGAGCAATTTGAAAGAATTTATTGTTTTATTAATCATCCGTATTAATCGCTATTTTTGCTAGAGACTAGCAAATCGCTAGTTGGGGGGTGTGATTCGGGTTCAATATTACATATTTAACCCCCCATTTAGCCCTATTTTGTGCTCATGTGATGCTACATCGTTCTCTAATTCATACGTATTTTGTACACAATTATTTATTAGAGAAAACACCTTATTTGAGCACAAAACAGCAATTAACTGAGTATTTCTGCACTTTTTATATTTTTCATAGCTTGGTCTCGATCTCACGATTCCAACGACTATTTATTTGTATTTTTCTGAGATCTGTGCTAATCACTGTGAAGTTTTGAATGTAGAATACCATTTAAATGGAGAAATACGGAATAAAAAACTTCACATACGGCTGAATCCGTATGCGCACGAATCCCGAAGTCCACGTGGCATCGATCCAGCGCTCCCCGCCCTAATCCAACGACAACAGCAAACGAAGCGACGCGGCTCGTCCACAGCCGTTAATTTGCCATCCAACGGCGGACCGCACGGAGCAGCAAACGAAGCGACGTGGCCTTATCCGAGCGTTCGATTGCCGATCGGACGGCTCCTAATCGACCCGCTTAGAACGCAGACGAGATCAAAGCGCAGCACAAATTCGCGCGTTCTTGGGGAAAACGTGGCGCAACGTGGGTCGTCGATCTCCGATCGAACGGGCCAAGATTACTCCGATCCGCGATCGATGTCAAAGCGCTGAGCACGATTTTCAACGGACACGCGGCACTTGGAGATCGAATCCCGCACACGATCGACAGCTGACGTTTAACCCGCTCGCGAATCGGGTTCAAAGCGTAATTGGATGCGAGTTTTAAACCCGATAGTAACGTATAAACCCGCAATGAGCCTATATAAGGTATTTCTAGGGTTTTAGAGAATTGGTGGCGTATTTTAAGTGTATTGGAGGCTCTAAGAGCCGTATTTCGCCACCACAAAATTCTGTAAAATTCTAGAGGCTCTTTTCTTATTTCCAGAGAGTTTTGGTGTCTTTTCAAGGATATTTGGTGATAAATTTCTTAACTCAAACCTCGTATTTGGAGCTTTTCTATTGTATTTTGCTATTGGATTGATGTATTTTGCTATGAAACTTGTTTATTCTTGCACCATGAGTAGCTAAATTGTTATTGTGCATGGTATGGCGTAGTTAGGGGATATGATGCGTGTTTATTTGGTTGTATTCCTTGTGCTAAATTGTTAAACGTCGTTAAAGTTGTAATCTTTGTTCGTAAATCGTCTTTTTCATCTTCCAAAAGAAGTGATTGAGTTGATGATCGTCCCAAAAGGCTGAGTTTCGATCTCCCCAAAAGGGAGTTTCATACCGTAGTTTTGATCTCTCCAAAAGAGAGTTTCATATCGTATTATAACTTTAGCGACGATCTTATTGAATATTGTGCTTGAACCCCCAAAAGGGTATCTTCCGATGAGTTGCTCCCAAAAGGAGAATTCATTGAGTTATATTGGATATTTTCCGGTGAATTGCTCTCAAAAAGAGAATTCATTGTGTTATATTCATCAACCAAATTAATACGAATCATTGATCCTAACGAACCCATACCATGTGCATACTTTTTATAGATATTTTCAGACACGAATTTCCTTATTTATATTGTTCACGTATTCACATCACCATCACCGTCATCATTGTTGAAGTGGTTAGTTTCTTTTCGTTGGATTTCTATTTGATTTGAGCTGTGGTTGCAACAGATTTCCTCCCGAGGATTCGACATCTGGACTCCCAGATTATATTACTTGTACGGACTCTTGCACTTGAGAGAGAGCACCTTTTTGGTCCCACCATTGCGTAAAACCTTTCGCGACAAGGCGAGCTTTATATCTGTCAATAGAGCCATCAGCCTTATGCTTGATCTTGAGAACCCATTTGTTCCCAATAGCTCTACGTACTCTGGGTAAGTCAACTAAGTCCCAGACTTGGTTAACTTTCATGGATTCTAATTCCTCCTTCATC
The DNA here is from genome assembly GCA_030789695.1 of Scilla litardierei. Lineage (NCBI taxonomy): Eukaryota > Viridiplantae > Streptophyta > Magnoliopsida > Asparagales > Asparagaceae > Scilla > Scilla litardierei. The sequence goes on along the minus strand of CM061138.1, from coordinate 142,599 downwards.
GCTTCCATCCATTTGTCTTTCGCAGGGCATGATACGGCCTGTTTGAAAGTAGCAGGCTCGTCATCTTCTTGTAGTAAAGTCATAAAGGTTTGCGGGAATTCATCCTCAAATCTTAGAGGAGCGAACCTTGTACGACTACTACGTCGTATGTGAGATTCTTCAAGTCCTTGTTGACTCGAATTTAGATCGATTCTAATATCACTCCCACTTGGAATGTCGTTAGAATTGCTCCCACTTGGATCATTATTCCCGTATGGAATAGGATTTAGCATCATTCGTATCATCCATTGGTGAAGTTTGAAACGTATTTTCGTCTTCACCAAGAATTCTCCCACTCGAATGAGGTAATCCTTCTTGATCATTAATCTCAAATAGAGATAAGTCCTGACTTATCTCGCCTCCTTTCTGCAGCACCATTTTGTTGCGGAGTATAAGGCATAGTTACCTGATGAACTATGCCTTTTTCATCACAAAGTTCCTTAAAACTTATTGATTGGTATTCACCGCCTCTATCGGTTCGCAAGACCTTAATCTTACGATCTAATTGATTTTCCACCAAACTCATATAGTTTTTAAAGCAGGTTAATGCTTCACTTTTGTGGGATATCAAATAGATATGTCTGAATCGGGTGAAGTCATCAATAAAAGTGATGAAATAGGATTTCCCGCGTCTTGTCTTGACATTCATTGGACCATATATGTCCGAATGGATGAGCTGTAATGGAACCTCGGCCCTTGTGCCGGTTCCAAACGGCTTGCGACAAGATTTCCCTACAAGGCAATGTTCGCAGGTCGACATATCGACCTTTGAAACATTGGATAGAAGGCCACGTTTGGCAAGTCTATCCATACGCGTTGGTCCAATGTGACCAAGCCTTGCGTGCCAACAAATTATATCTGACTCATAAGTCGAAGAATTTGCAACAAGGAAATTTTCATTACAAAATGAGGAGTCATACATTGTATTTAATAAAATAAATCCTTTGAAAACATACCCAGTACCAATTAAAGAATTATTACAAAACAAGTCTACTTCACAATCATGAAAAAACCAACTATAACCAAGACCCATTAAAACGACCACAGAAATAATATTCCTTCGAATATCCGGAGCGAAGAGAACATCATGAAGTAGGATAGTGCGGCCGTTGTCCAGGATGAGCTTGCACGTTCCAACGCCTTTCACTTCAACACGTGTGTTGTTTCCTACATAGATCCACTTCGTTCCTTGGGGTATCCGGTGATACTCCACGAAGGACCGTCTGTCCCTTGCTATGTGGTCGGTGGCACCTGAATCAATTATCCAAAATGGATTAGATTCCACAAGAAATATTGAACTAGAAACACATATGTAACTAGTATAATTACAAGTTACCTCGTCGCCTCCACCCGTACACGAACTAGCATAGTGACCGAACTTGTTGCACTTGAAGCACTTGATCTTCTTCAAGTCTTTCTTCTTGTGCCATTTCTTGTGCCCACCCTTATGTTTGGGTTTCTTGGTAGACTCAGGTTGCTTCTTACGTTCATTAGTAAACTTCGAACGATTTTTCCGTTTCTTTCCTCTGTGTGAGGAACTAGCAACCATGTGCACTTCTGCACTTGGCTTGGCGGCCGCAAGCCGCTCTTCCTCTAACTCGAGGTGCTTAGAAACATCGCTGAAGTTCTTGATGCTCTCATTATGAGTGAGATGCATCTTCATTTGGTCCCACCCATTTGGTAGGGAATGTATGACTGCTTGGATTTGTTGCTCATCAGTGAGCACATGACCTGCATCCTTTAACTCTGAGATTAGATTCGCCATATGTCGCAGATGTTTCCCCATGGAATGATCTGGACGTTTCTTGTATGAATCAAATCTTATAGTTAAAGAACGAAGTTTGGACACCGAGGTGCCACCAAACTTCTCCTCAAGCTTGGACCATATGTCCATGGCTAGGTCATGCTCTCGGAAGATGCGCAGTATGTCATGGGCCATACTGGACAATAACGTAATGCGAGCTATCTTGTTCTTCCGAGACCAAGCATCAAAAGCTTCCTTGTCTCGTCTGTGTTGGGCCGTAGTGCCCAACTCGGGTTCAATCATTACGTTCTTTAGAGTTTCGAGCACTTCTTACTCCTCTAGAATATACTGTATTTTAATGGACCATAATTTGTAATTATCGCCGTTGAGTTTTTCACCTTTGTTCAACTCAGCGACGATGTTCTTAGCGACAGAAGACATTTTAGCTTTAAAATGCTGCAAAAAGACATGAAACGAAGGTTCGATCAAAAACATTGCATAAATTTCATATTTATATAGTCATCAAATTGTTACATTTTCATGATTCATTAGTCTCGGCCAGCGGACCGACCAGGGAAATGGCTAGTCCATGGTTCACTACCCCCAGACTGAGCTGAGGTGTCCCACGAACTAGTCCAAAAGACCACTGGTCGAATCATGATCCATTGAGATACTGAATCAATCGAATGTGAAATTTCAGACTAGTTTAATATCACTCCCACTTGGAAAAAATCCCACTTGGAAAAAATCCCACTTGGAATGATATTATTATATTTGATAAGTTACTTTCGAAAAATATTGAATATGTTGCTCTAGAATCGGAAAGGTCTTTACGATTCCAATCACCATCTAGAACAACTTTCAATATTTCCCCATCACTTATCAAACGATAGTACTCTTATAGTACTTTGCAGCGGAAAAGCATTTTTGAAAAAAACGTATTTTGAAAACGTATTTTTCAAACGTATTTTGCAAACGTATTTTGTAGGACCTACACCCCATTATAGGGTGACATAGCCGAAATATTTCGACAATTCCCCGGCCATTGCCGGGGTCGTGTCGTGGCTGTGCCAAGACCGAATTCTTCTTCCTTCCGAAGAGAGAGTTGCCATCGCAACTTGGCCAAGGCCGAATTCTCCTTGAGGGGAGTTTTCTGCAAGCCACCGCAGCCGGCTCCCGTATGGATCCAGGTGCTTCCTCCCTACAGGAGAATTTTGCCGCAGACAACTGCCGCCGGCTCCGTAGAGACCGGTCATGCAAGCCACCCCCTCCGGTCAAGCAAGCCCCCCTTTCCCCATGAAAAATAGGGCCAACCGGGGCTTGGCCCTAGCTGAGGCCAAGGGCCGGCAATGACCGTGGCCCTGGCAGAGGCCAGGGCCCCCTGGCCCTGGCCGACCAGGGCCGCCAGGGCCCCCTGGCCCTGGCCTGGCCTCGGCCAGGGCCCCCTAGCCGAGGCCTGGCCATGGCCGGCCAGGGCCCCTTGGCCATGGCCGGCCTTGGCCCATATGGCCATGGCCGGCCTCCCCCTTGCATGGGGTTGGCCGTACACCCCCACCGGAGGGGTGGCCGTGGTTGTTATTGGCCGTAGCCAACCCCCTCCGCATGTGGAGGGGGGATGCATTGCCTTCATGGCACATATGGCCATGAGGATCATGCACCAAAGATGTCATCTTCTCCGTTGAGAATAACCACCATCGTCTTCTCCGATGAAACACCCGTTTGTCGAGAAAGTAGTTATTCTTTAATGGCCGTGTGCCAAAATGAAAAAATAACACACTTTCAAGGCCGCAAACTTCACGCTCCACATGAAGAGAGTTCACATTCTCTATTGCATGGAGACTCAGCATCCATGAAGAGTGCGAGTTTGGCGAGATGAACGGTCAGTTCTTCCGTCACGGAGAGTTCCTGCCATATCCGTAATGACAGAAGACCCTAACGTGAAAAGAACAACTGCTGCGATTCTCTCCGTCACGATGCGCTCCTTCCATATCCATAATGGTAGGAAACTCATTCGTGAAAAAGACAACGCCTCGTTCATCGGTTAGACCGGGGCGGCGGTTAGACCGGGACGAACCCGTATGGCTCTGATACCAATGTAGGATCCTGTCAAAACAACGATGTTAGGATCGAATGAAGAGGAGAGTCTTACGCTTACGTACGCGGCACCGTAATCTCTGAACTTTGCCATCGGATTCGCCACAACGGTCAGTACTTCGTCACGGAGGATCGAAGTAGCGTTTCACCACCTAAATCTCTATTTAGAAGAGGATTTTAATGGAAGGGAGAAGAAGAACACAAGTTGCCTTATGCAAACTTATGACATGGTAAGATTAGTGTAAATGACATACCCTTGGGTCCTATTTATAGGCTTTAGGGGTAGTTATTGTAGGAAATAACTAAATATAAGCTTATTAGCCTATATTAGCACATTTACTTATCCTCTTCTTCATTCACTTATCAAGTGCCTTTATGCACTTATAAAGTGGCTTTTTCCACTTATCGAGTAGTCCTTTTCATACGAGAAAAGGTTCCCTTTGTGCACGCTCTCGTGTACGCGACATCTGAGAGTAGTCCTTTTTACTCCGCCATGATGGACTTGGCCACCCTGGATTTGTGATGATGCATCGCATCTTATCCTACGGGTATGACTTGAAGAACCAGAAGATTCTTCAGAAGGGAGAATTCCCTCGCATCCCTTGCAATAAAGGAAAAAATTAATTGCAAGGCCATCTCCACAAAAAGTTGAAAAAGAATCTCCACGCTTCCTCAAAAAAGAATACAAGGAGATAGATGTGGATAAAATCCACCACACCTAGTGGGCTATTTCCGTACTTTATTGTACTGATAAATGCGTCCTCAGTATATTCGTACGTGTGCCTACTACAGACCCGCGACTTAACTTTTCCAAAGCTATTGGCACAAAAATAAAAATGTTGCGGGCACATTTCCCAGACAATAAAATACAGAAAATAAGTCTGGTTAATGTTGGGAAATATACCTCCCACATTTCAAGAGTACTGCCAAGCAACGAGAATAGAAAATGAACATACAAGTGCCACATGTTCATACCTAAAATGGGTCGGCAGAGTTACTGAAAAGTAGACTCCAATGGATTGAACGTCCATTAAATCCCGATTGCATATGGATGCATGGGGACATGCAAATTCTGCATGCTGCATCGTAAATAAAAATAAGACCCTCTGGAGGTCAGAGTCTCCAATGCAACTTGCATATGGAATGCCACCGAACATTTCTCTTCGGAGAATCTTCGGTCCGCAGTTTAAATCCCCATCGCACCAACACAGAGGACAAATATGGGTCCTCAACGTCGCCTAGGTATCTATGAAGGGTTTGACTCACCCTCAATGAAAAGACACCTAGAACCCCAAACAGGGGACGTATTTAAGGCACATCTTGAAGACTGTGATCTCGATGAGACGAGTTTCCCAAAAATAGGCCCAGATACTGGAAAATCTGGCGCAAAGCAAATTATAACGTGGGATACAAAAGGTTTGACCCACTATGATCCGGTAACATACAATGTGTAGAAGAGATCCCGAAGATCCTCCACATACAGAACACTGTTCACCAATTACCGGAATCATTTATTGACAACCGGAAGATTGTCAGATCACACATCCCTGCTGCAAAAACTCCAGCTAGGATTGACATCCCCGAGAATGGATGCAATCCACCAGCATCAGAAGTGGCTGATCCTTAACAAAAAAGAGGCAGACCACCAGGCTCCAAGGACAGAAACTCCTGGAGACCTTAAGACAATACTACCACATGACAATGAGCTCCTGTCCACACCATCACCATTCCCGGAATCCACTGCAGAGGAATTGCCGGGAAAAAGTGAAATTAAGTAAATGTTGTACGTACTGGGGAGGTGTTGGACAGATAGAACATAAATTGTCGACAAATGTATTCACGTGTCATATTGCCATATACATCGCAAAAGCGATGATGTTCGTAAATTATCGTTCCACACTCCGTTGCTAGAAGGCAAACGTAGAGATTGGCCAAAAATGTGGAACATGGCAATAAAAGATGAGATGGACTCACTTATGAAACGTGAAATGTTCGGACCTGAAGTCCTGACACCAAAAAGGTGTCAAACCTGTGGATAAAACAAAGTATTGCACACATAAGAAAAATAAATACAAAATCATATGCTATAAGGTACAACCTATAGCCCGAGGAAAATTTCGCTGAAACTAGGGATCGAACAAACTCAAATGAGCATGTCTCATAAATGATGCATCAGTCTCCCTAAGTTATCAAAAGCGAATACCTTACGATTTGGCGAAGGAAAATTATGGATATGCTGTTATTGGATGTTGTGACAGCATACTTTCGTGGATATCTGGTAAAGATAATTTCCACATTTCCTTAAAATGCATGAATAGACTTCGGGACGTCTATTCAAATGAAGAAAAACAATAAGTATAATAAATGTACAACCAAGAGAATCATTTGACAAGTCAATGATTCATACTGAAGGTTGTCTTTGCATCTGTGCAAAGAGCAGGATTAGAGATCATAGTTGGAGACAACTAAAATCTCATCGGATCTCCTAAAGAGAAAACCGAACTACATGAACAAGCCTGACTTTTAAACATGAAATAAAAAGACATAGGCAAATATAAAGTCATGGCTCATAGAATCCTGTTACAAACGCCCAGAAGTGCGTTGGAGAAATTAAAAGGACCATTGTCATCCAAAGTACACCTACGGTGGTACACTTACTAGATGAACAAAAAGAACCCTTCCGATCGCTGGAAGAGGGGGAGGATATAACTGGTCCTAAAGTCCCTTATCTAAGTGCAATCATGCACTCCTGGCTAACTGCATGTGTCCCGGTATAGCAATTGCAGTAAACTTATTAGCCAGAGATAGTTGGCACCTAACAAGGGCCATTAGACCGGAGTCAAGCCTTCTGCGCTTCCTCCAAGGGTCGAAAGATTTGGACTTACAAATTATAGTAGCATCCTCCAATGTTTATGCAAATGCAGGTTACAGGTCCGGTCCCTATACTGATAAGTCATAGAACGGGTACCTACAGTGGGATGTCCATCTACTGCAAATATGCAAAGCAACTTATGAAGGCAACATCACCCTATCAATTCCAAGATCCTCACCATTCCAGAATCACACCAATGGTGTATTTGAGGGCGCCTGGTGGTACATCACATCCCGGTGACGACTGGGATAGAGGCTGGTTCTGTGGAGCTGACCATATAGTCTGAAGACCACATCAGAGGCGGAAAAAATTAGCACACCTCTCCAGAGTTTCTGGATTCAGCAGCTGCTTGATAGTGATAAAATTTGTAATCTGTGTACATTTTCGGAATATTGTAAATAGGAGTGATGAGATAAGCCTACGAGATCTAAAAGCCTAAGAGCTTTTACAGATTAGGGGGAGTTGACAGAATTTGTACTCTTTTCCCTTAGCTATGGTTTTTCCCACTGGGGTTTTCATAGCCAAAGGTTTTAACGAGGCAAATCACATCAACTCTGGATCCTGAAGTATCCACCCCTCTGTGACGCTCAGAATCCAGAAGTATTCATGAGCAAAGTCACTTGTACAAATCAGGGGGAGTTAAAGAGCATTTGTACTCTTTTTCCTTAATTATGGTTTTTCACACTTGGTTTTCCATAGCTAAAGGTTTTAATGAGACAAATCTCACCAACTCAGGATCCTGAAGTATCCACCCCATGTGAGACTCTTCTACGCTCAGAATCCTGAAGCATTCACGAGCTAAGTCCACACCTATGGCTGAATAAGGGGGAGTGTTGTGAACTGTTATTTAACCGTAGTTGGGTGAGATTCTGGGCTATCCTAGAGATATGCCTATATCATTGTAAGCCCATATTTGTATTCACCCAATTGCCTATAAATAAATAGCTGGGGGCTCCTCCCCCAATAGTTGATTCATAACAATTCATAATTTTAATTTAGAATGAGATTCATTTTAGTTGGACCCTTTCATGTTAGCACGCCAATGGCTAATGATAGAACCACGTTCTCTTTTGGACTTGTTTAACCCTATCATCTCGTGTCAGCTTACACGCACATTTAAATGACTTCTAAGCTGCTGCCGGCTTTACCTTTTGAATTATTATGAATGACACCCTAATCTTCTATCCTACCTTCCACTCAATCCAATATATCCTGCTAGCGCTTGAATTCTGTTCTCAGAGAGAGTACATATTCTCATTTGAGAACAATATGTATCATATCATATGCGGCTTAACCACATATGCAAACTTCAAAAATCCAACATCCCATATTTTTTCGGATGATCTGTTCATTTCGATCTTCATATTTTAAAACCCTAAAACAACAAATGATAGGTGAACCCAAAGGGTTTTACCCATTTATCCACCCGACACACATTTAACGTTTCGCATGAATAAAAATATAGAACCATTTGCAATATGTGAATGAATAAACAAAATCCATTATGTTCACCTAATATTTGATGTCTTGAGATGTTAAAATATGAATGTTAAAATATGAAGATCAAAATTAATTGTTCCAATTGTCAGAAAATGTAAAAAAAAAACGAAAAAAATATGGAAATGTTTCAAACTCGCATATGAGGCTAAACCCTACAAATTTATGAAATATGAATGCCGCGTTCGTTTATCCAAACAACATGCATATTGGCTAGAAGAAAACAACTGGAAAAATAAATGTATCATTTTTTCAACCGTGGAGTTTACACTCCTCAAGAAGAGCATCCAACAATTACTTATTACCACATTCTGGGTAATCTTTTCTGAAGATAGCCAGCAACAGATAAAGGCTCAGGACCGAGCATGATACCAAAAGAGACCTCACATATCAGAATATAGCATAAAAACACAGATTTTTCTGTCATGTAGTTTACACCGGTTGCAATTCATGATATTGTCAAGATTGCCATATTGGGATCCAAATTTCTCGATGTTCAGCACTGAAAAAGGCAGCACTGTCCTAATTATCATCTTTACTGTATATCAGTTGCAGATGCACTTCCTCGTACACAATGGATTTGATCTCCCCGGGTTGAGATAAGCACTATAAAGTTGACAATTCTACCATGGAAATAAAAATATGAGAACGACCATATACAACTCCACATTCGGTGCGGGGAGGTGACAGTTTTCCAAAAGTGCAAAGAAGGTGAGAGAGAGAAAGAGAGAAGTGACCGGTAAATTAATTTTTTTTTGCAATTTTTGGAACATTGCCACCTCCATACACCGACCGAATTTCTGGTGTATGGAGCAATTACCTAAAAATATTAAGTAAATAAACAAGGGCCGTATCAAACAGGCTGCACAGGGCCAGACCTAGGCTGACAGGAGTGAGGGCACGGTCCCACCAAAATTTGAAAACAAAATATATTCATGTATATATAATGTAAATGCATGTATGTATATGTATGTATTAGGCCCTAAAAAAATATTTGTACGGTGACCCCATCAAATCAAAAGCCTGGTTCCGTCAATGTATAAAATTGATTCTTGGCAGATTGCTGTCTACACCTGGAAACTGTTGCGTAGAGTACCGAGTATCAGAACCCTCAGAAGCTTGACAGCAAATAATAAATCTATTAGTTCGCAATAGTTTTGTCTGCTGGAAGCTTCTCATCGGCTACATCGCTTGGGAGATCAGGCCCATTGGGAATCTTTCCTGGATAATTGCTAACAGGGGGATCTGATCCGGTCACACTGAAGGTAAAGGCAACAACATATAAGCAAATCTGAGTATGCATATGAAATAGAATAGAAAGGGCGATTGTAATAAAAACTCACCTTCTGTCAATCAACACCATTGAACGCAGCTCACAATTGGCAAAGCTGTCCAAACATATACACAGAACCGGTAAGCAAGGTTGGCAATTATAGCAAGAGCTGTAAGACTTGCAGCTGTCCCTCAACACTTGAAGTGCTTCGGAGTATGTTACTTGCAACAGAAAACATAAGCTATCACAGACTCCATGCATGAAGAATCAGAATCGTTATAACATCTAAAAACATTATAAAAAGCCCGTAACTAGCCGAAACTTAGGAGATGGACCATTATGCCCTTCATTTTGTTTGGCGCCAGCTTATGCCATGTGTACGTCTGCCTCCCACTGCTATTGGCTGAGTGCCTTGTGATGTGATGCATTCTGCAATTTTCGTCTATCAGTGGCATTTTCGTAACTTTCAGTTTTAAGGGGCTTTTTCGTAATTTTTAGAGTTTAGGGAGTTTTTTGTAATTTTGTTATTTTCAAATTAGTATTTATATGTGTGTTAAGGAGAATTATGTTGAATATTGTGAAAGAAACCAGGTTTAGTCTTTTCCTTCGAAGTAAAAGCTATTTCTTGAAGATTTAAGCTTTGATTTTGAATCAAAAGCTAGGAGAGCGAGTTCCTCTCGAAGGAACTCAAGTTATCTTGCATTCTCTTCTATTTTCAGTTTTTAGCAATAAAAACAGCGACCTTTCCCATAAATCTCCAATTTCTAGCCCTAAAATCCATTCTTTATCCTAAAAATCTCATCTTTTCACAAAAAAATCTTCTTTTTTTATCTATCACAATCATAGAAAAATCAATTCAAATTGGTATCAGAGCACTACGATCCATGACGGCGGCGGCAACATCATCGAAAAGGTGGAACTTTTGGAGTTAGCTCAAATCCAAAGATAGGCAAGGATGAATTCTTTCATGCAAACCATATTGCAACGGTTTCCGGCTCCAAATGTGGAGAAGAATTCATATTTTGGACGATAATCCAGATGTAGGCCGAAAGACGGAATCTTTGGTGAAAGAAAAGGAGAATGTTGAAGAATTCATTGAAGGACTGCTCTTCGATGCGGATTAAGTACCCGTGGAAGCGGCAGATGACAAGGGGGAAGGTGATGGGCCCGTCTACCAAGCCTATGGGCTCACCGGCCCCCTTGTGAGACTGCAAGAACATGTAGTCTGGCAAGCAGGCCCCGTGTAGAGCATGCATGCCTGTCAGGACCCGCCGACACTTTTACGAGGCCCCATAGCCTTGGTTTGCTGATGGACGGCCTCTCGAGCACGTGCATTTTTGTTTTAGGTGTGCAAGACCTTCAGCCGGGCTACATGAGACCGTGACATCTATTCGGCCATCGTTGAGCGCGGTGGAGACCTTGCATGGCTTTTTGACTTAGGAGGCATGCAACCTATTTGAAGCAGTGTGGCCCACAACTCATGCACCACCTTTAGGACAATGTGGTTTTTCGGGGATAGAGTAATGATACGTTCTGCATTTTTGATCAATCAGGTGTGTTTTCGTAATTTTCAATTTTTAGAAGCTATTTCATAATTTTCAGAGTTTAGGGGTTTTCTGTAATTTTGTTATTTTAAGATTAGTATTTATATGGGGGTTAGAAAAATTAGGAATTTATGTTGATTACCGCGAAAGAAACCATAGATCATGGAGGTTTAGGTTTTTCTTTGAAGTAAAAGCCAGTTCATGATGATTTAGGATTTGATTTCGAATCCAAAGCTAGGAGAGCGAATTCCTCTCGAAAGAACTCAAGTTAGCTTGTATTCTCTTCTATTTTCAATTTATTATCAATAAAAACGGCGATCTCCCCCCAATCTCCACTTTCTAGCCCTAAAAATCATCCTTTACTAAAAAAAATCTCATTTTTCCATTAAAAACCCTCTTTTTTATCTGTCACAACCCTAGAAAAATCACATCATGATGTCCCTTGGTGGCCATGTGTCAGTTGCTACACATGTATGTCTTTGTGTTATGCACTGGATCTGATGTTTCATCACGATTAGCTGCCTAATTGCAATGAATGATGAACGGCCATGAGTGTTGAGATGATACTTTTGTGCAATAGAAATGGGCCAGTTTGTAACTTGGTTAGGTAATAACTACTTTGAAAATATTCTCTTCTTCCCATTGAAGAGGTTTATACAACATGGTCTAATATGATTTGTCCATCTGGAAATGTTTGATAATTCCTCTACTCTATCATCGTTATCCAAAGAAAAGGACATTACACAATCTCTCTGTTCGTATCTCTTTGCTGAGCGAGGATTAGGATTATGCCCCCTCTTACTTATCTCTTAATCCTCTCACTATATATACCCCCATCTTGAACATGAGCAAGCGCATGATCATGGTAACTTGCTTGGGAGCCTGCAAAGGCAAGTGCAAGCTCGAGGATTGATTGAATGAATTATCGATTCAAAAAAGAATCAAGAAAGAAACAGCAAGCCTATAATCTATTATGTCAGTCCGTGTATTGTTCCATCATATGTATTTTTGTTGGACATTTTTTGAGAAAAAGCAAAAATTTAAAATAGTTAGCGAAATGACCGAAGAAAAAAATAATTACCGAAATGACCAAGCTTTCACGACTTCAGCGAACAAGGTGCTGAGTCGGTGCATAGTGGTCGCTTTTCCATTTGGCCGGGGTTAGCAAAACGAGTCAAGAAAGGAGAGGGCATCTGGCCGGGGTTGCCAACCCCGGCCACTTTGCACGAGAGGGACCAAAGCCACTTCTTCCTCTTCATGTTCCTTTCAACGCAAGCAGCCGAATGATCCTTTCTCGTGGCCAAGCACCAGTCCCAATCCGTTCATGCCACTTGGCCAATCACCCTCCCCCATTTCTCCCTCATGTGTCTCTCCCACAAAGTGCGCCCCAAAGCAAAGGAGTTCTTGCCAGAACAAGATGGACATCAGCCTCGCCTCACTGACCCATGCCGGACGAGGCTACAGGGGGAGAGACTTGAAGAAGAGACGGAACACGGGAAGGACAGTTATAAGGAAGAGAATATCATCAGATAAATGATCCAATTGCTACAGTTTTAAACAACATAGATGATCACGGAATCTCAAAATACTAACACGAAAGAGATCAGCAAACACCCAAAAATTGGAGGGGGAGGGGGGGGGGATGCAGATAGAGATTGAGATGTGGCACATAAAAGACGGGGAGGGAGAGGGGGAGGGAGAGATGAACATTAGGTGAAGAACAAGAAGCGGGCCCTCCCTTCGCACTCTTCAAGTTCACCCCCTAGATCTTCACCTGCAGTCGAGCAATCTCTCTCCATATCCGGTGAATAGAGAAATGGTGACACGATAACTAGTAAAAGATTCTTATCCTGGGCCCAAAATGCGGCAAACTGGCCGGGGTTGCCGGCCAATTTGCACATCTCGTGCAAACTGGCCGGGGTTGCCGGCCAATTTGCACATCTCGTGCAAACTGGCCGCGGTTGGCAACCCAGGCCAAATAAAAAAGCGCATAATCAGCACCGACTCAGCACCTTGATTGCTGAGGTGGTAAAAGTTTGATCATTTTGCTAATTATTTTTTCTTCAATCATTTCGCTAATTATTTTTCATTTTTTTCTTTTTCTCAAAAATTGTCCATTCTTGTTACGATTTGCCCTGATTGGATATTCATAATATCAATTGACCCGGTTGATGCTCTTTAGTTGTGCTGACATGATATTCATTTGGCAATTGAAATAACCCTACCAATTATGAATCCCAAAAGTAACTGCTTGCACTATCTGATATTTTCTTGTAAGGCTACATAATTCACTTGGAATATCCATTTATTATATATGACTAAGATTCTGTCTTTGCAACATTATTTTGTAGCACTGGACGAAATGACCACCAGCGGAGATGTTGAGCCAGGTCTCATTTACTTACCCCTCATGGACGTACATTTGGAGATTGGGCAAAAGCGGCGGGAACTGTTCATCATGCTGATGCGTTAGAAGGTACTGGTCTTCATGGAAAATTGGACACCAGCTTTGTAGATACAATATATATACAAGCAGAACTGCTTACATGTTCTGTGTGCCGCTTCTAGGGGTCAACCTAAATTGCAGTAAACTGTCTCCCAACCATCTTCTTAAAGCTATCTCCTAACTTTTCTTTTCATGCGCAGATTACCTTTGTCAGGCTATATAGATACCAAGACATCTTGTCTCCGGTTATACATATGGTGAGAGAGTCAGAGAGAGGGTGTTATCTTTTCTCCTCTGTCGGCATCTTTTTGTCTTTAACGTGTTTGGGATGTTCGTTGTATACATTGTATACCCGATCCAATTATTGAATTTTTTTATGTTTATTTCTCCTATGGTTCAGCTAGGACTATCTGGTTCTCTGGATTGTGTTATGTCTTCACTATATACTGGAAATAAGATTCATTTGTGGTCTCTCTCGTTTGCTTGTTTCTGCTTGGTTCGGTCTGGTTGTTTTGTTGGATTTTGTTTCTTGACTTGCCCGTACATTAGACTTATTTTTGCACTTGCTTCTTGCATGAACAAATTCAATTTTGGTTTTTCTTTGTTTCATGTAGTCAGGGAGGTAAACGGTTCGGATACGGTTCAGATATATGTATTATTAAATCCGTATCAGAAATCATTTATTGAGTCAGATGAGAACATGAACAATATACAGAAAGAAAATTCAGTATCTATTTTCGTAAAAGATGGACATGGATATGGATTGGATAAAGGTAAGATACGAACAAATGATCAAATTTGATATAAATGATACATATTGAATGAATGATATTGGCATATCAGATATCCAAATCTGTACCTGTATATATACAGATTAATGATGATGGATGATGGTGATCAAGTACAAATGTCTTAATTATACTACACTATCGACATATTGGATATTTGTATCCGATTAGATAGAAAAGTTTGATATCCTTGACTGCATCCGAAAGGATATGGATGCGCTTATGATTTAGATAATCAGAATCTGTCTACATCCCTACCTATAGTCCAGTTTGGGCTGTTTGTTTGTTAGTCTTCGATGTACATATTGAATAAAAGATTAATTTATGGTCACCTTTCTGCTTGTTTCTGGTTGAGTTCAGATTGATCAGCTCTGTGACAGCTACTCTTTGGCTTTGTTTTATATAAGATTAATTTCTTGAGCTCCTTTCTTTTTGGTGCAATATGACAGATGTTAATAAAAAAGAATAACACTGATCTTATGAGTGTTATACTTGGGGAACGGAATGCATCACAGAGTTTGAGAATTGCTTTGGGACTGACTGTAGATGAACTTGGACTGTAATTGAACACATGCATGATGAGAATGCATATGTTGTGTCAAAACTATTTTTTAACTGGATATAGAGGGACTTGTACTAAACTTTGAGATACGCACAGACCATGTGCATATGCAGTGAGAAGACAGGAACAATTTTAAAATCTGTATAGAAGGAATTGTACTGAACTATGAGATTCACATGTCAAGGATGCATATATGGGACACATGTTGGCTACTTCTACCTTAACTGATATGGACACACACATATATTGAACTGCCTGGACCTGGACATAAAGAAGATGATGATTATGTCCATTGGGCTGTACATGCACGCGGACATATCATGGTGTTGGGTCTTTTGAATAACCAGGTTGTCATCATTTGTTTTATTCTTTTAATTTTTTCTTACAAAATTCATTCTTATGAAATGCTTTTTTAGCATCCCATTTACTTTTGATGCAAGACCGTTCTTTCCTTCTCTTTTTAAAATGTAACTTTCCAGATTATATTATCTTCATGTTTGATGTTGATATGGTTTTGAGATTTGAATTAATACTATAGATGTTTTGGCCATATGCGATGGATTATGGTTGCTTTGGAAGATATAGTTAGGAATGGAGATGTCCATGTAGCATGGTCTTTCACAGGTAGCATGGTCTTTCGCAATGTTCGGTTCTTCTTGCATTGTTTGTTTAGTTTAAGATGGTATGCTAACTCCTGAATTGCCACATATTGTTTCTGACTGGGGTTGCATTTTTGTTCGCATGCCGATGGATAAGAGGTTGTCTGAGAAAGTTGCATATAACACATGCCTTTTCACACACGTATCTTGTGTGCATGTGGCTTGAGTAACGTGTTCGCTTTTAATTTGGGATGCCTTGTGGTTGCCCTATGCTCTTATATGTATGTATGTATGCATGTATGTATAAGAGAATAATGGGTATCGTATGACATGTGAGACATCTCCTCATATATCAAGACACAAAAAGTGGGGTGGTACAACAAGTACAAGCCCATGTGGACTTGTACCACCCCACTTTTTGTCTTGTATATAAGGAGATGCCTCCCATGTCATATGATACCCATTATTATCTATATAATGGAAAATATATGAGATATGTGGCTAAGCCACATATGTCACCCTATGCAACTCCATCTTCCAATATTTTTTGAAAGATTGAAACTGTTCATTTTGTTCTTTACATTCTAAAACACCAAAACACCACATATAGGAAGAATCCAAGGAATTTTGTACGTTCATCCACCCGTCACAAAAAATTCTATTCATTTAAAACCGTTTAATTTGCGATGGGTGGATAAACAGTTAAACTCCCATGGGTTCACATGATATTTGGTGTTTTGATGTTTTAAAATGTGAATATCAAATGAACGGTTCCAATCATCCGAAAAAAATAAGGGAGGATGGACTTTTTGAGGGAAAATGTGGCTTAGCCAGAAGTCATATGTTTCCCATTATTTTCATACACATACACACACAAAAGTTTAAGATATGTGTGTATTTGGTGTAGGAAATTTCATATGCCGTTCGTTAAAAACTTCACATTCTCCTTTGTTTTTTCAATTTTTAGTTGGTGTTATACATTCTAAAACCTAAAAACTTCAAATATGGGTGAACCTTAAGGGGATTTGACCCTCGATCAGCTTATTACAAAAAGTTTTATCGTTCTGAAACCGTTGAACTTGTAACAATCGACTCAAAGGTCAACTAATATTGGATTTACTTGATTTTTGGTATATTAATCATCCATGATGTGTAGATCAAGATTCAAGATGAACGGTGGTGATCACTAAAAAATAAAAATTGAAGTTTGATAGAGATGAATTTCCTACAACGAATGTTTAAATATGTTTATATGTATATGTAAACCTTCAAATGAGAACATTTCACACAGTGCGAAAACTTTTTAAAGTATTTTTGAATTTTATTTTCAAATTTTTTTCCACATTCATTTCAAGGTGTTATACACCTTGAAAAAATGGTTGAAAAATAATGTCATTTGACCTTCGATCAAGGCATTACAATAAATTCGCACGTTCTAAGACCGTTAAATTTGTAACGGGTGGATCAGTACTCAAATCCCCCTAGAGTTCACCCATTATTTTTCCTGGGGTATATAATTGTATAGGTTAAACATCAAAAAAATTTGAAAAAAAATTCTTAAAAAAAATAAAATTGATTTCGCACGGTGTTAAAAATCTAGTTTTGCACCCGAAAACTACTATATATATATATATATATATATAGGCACCAACTAGCTAAGGAGGAAATTTACACTTGGCTAGCCTCAAAAACTCTATCCAACTATTTTTTGACGATCATATCTGTTCATTTTTATCTTCGTATTTTAAAACTTTGAACCATTAATTTTCAAGTAAACTCACAGGATTTTACTCATTCATATAACTGTTGTAAATAATTTTGTTATTGCGAAACCATTAAATTTGCGACGAGTGGATACACAAGCAAAACCCATTGGGTTCATTTGAAAATTTATGATTTGTGATTTTAGAACATTAGAATCAAAATAAACCGTTAAATTTACGACGAGCGAATAAACGAACAAAACCCTTTAGGTTCGCTTGAAAATCGATGATTTGTAATTTTAAAACATTAAGGTTAAAATGAACGGAACTGATTGTCGGAAAAAAGGGCGTGGTGTTTTTGACGCTAATATCTGTCTCTGTGTGTGTGGGGTATTTATTTGATCTTTTGCATCCTCATTGATATCAACTGTATTAGCTTTGGGCTGACATTGGGGGCTGACATAAGGTTGAAGGATGTCACTTCTTCATCTGTTTTTTCTGAATAATAATAAATAATAACTAAAAATCAATAAAATTTAATAATTAAATAATTAGTAAGGAATAATTAATTAAATGACAGATATGTATGTGGCTCTGGTTTCAATTTCCTCTCAAGTGTATGTGGCTCTGATTGCAATTTCCTCTCAAGTACCCGTTTCTACATCACTGTGCATAAGATTATATGCCTGCACTCAGTCTGAAGCTTCAAGTGTATTCTTTTGATTTTGTTACTTTGGTTAGTTAGAGTTACATTTGGTCATAGTATATGACCTGTCCAATGTTGTTTGGAGTTTTAATGCCGGTTTATTTCTGGATTTTGCACTGAATTGTCAATTATTTGTGAGTTTAGTGACATTTAGTGAAAATAATAAATAATAAATTGGATATTTCATATGAAGGGCACAATCTAGATGAACGCATTAATATTTTTGGGGTTAACGGAGGAAAGTTAGATGTATATTTGGTTGAACAACAATGGCATCATATTTGGAGTTTGGACTGCATTTGAACACATATATAGCGAAAGGGTTGATGGAGGAAAGTTGATGTATCATTGGATGAACAGTTGATGGGATTTATATTTGGACTGCATTTGAACAAACACATAAAGAAAGGGTGGACACAGAAAATTTTGCTGCATCATTGGATGAACAGTTGATGGGTTCGTATTTGGATTGCATTTGAACAAACACAACGAGATGCATGCCGTAAGGATTGTTGAGCAATTCAAACTCAGCTGCAAATGGATGTGACTTTCATGACTTGAATTGCGGTTGGAGATATGCATAGTGAATGGATGGTCCACATGGAATTATTAAACAAAAGAAACATGGATATATTACAAAGGTTGATTGCTACAGGTTGAATGCACACATTTACAAGTGAACATGTTGCTGGAGATACCATATAGAATGTGTTCTACTCACATAATTTGTTTATGTGTTCTGATATTAGTTTATTTGGTATTTTTGATATAAAGGTCTGCCTTGGTTTTGGTGTACTTGTTATCTGCGTAGTCTTGAGTAATAGTCTATTTAAGTTTATTATTGCAGTGGTTGATGTTGAACTGTTTTTGGCGTATGAATCAGGATGAGAGTTGTTTCACACCTTGGGATGGGTGATGGTCGCTTTGAAAAACATAATTATGTCGTTTGGTGGAGGCAGAGAGATTTGTCGGCCAGTAAGAAGGGTGTTGCATTACTATGTGCTATTTATAAGTAGTTGGATGTTCGGAATTGGATTTTTAATTTCTTCTTGATTTTTATGTGCAAAGTAACTTATTATGTACATGGATTGCAGTATGTTGATATAATATGCAGCACATTTTTAACTGTTGTCTATTGGAAAGAAGTCGATTGCGTTTTGGGTTCGACCTTATTGTCATGGAGATTCTGTTAGGATTTTTTAATGACGATGATATGTGATCTTTATTGGTGATAAGATGCAATTTGACAACATTCTAAAAAGCTCAAATGGTGCATCATTATGCCCAATAGTTTTAAACTAAATCTGCAATATGGATAAAGGAGACATTTCTATCCATACCCAAAATTTGAGATTTCATGATGGAAGATATGTGATTCTTACTGCATTATAATCTTATATTGCTTTTCACTATGCAGCATATGTCAAACATTTTTTTGTGTTGCATATTTGTCATTAAAATTTATTTTCTCAAGTATGTTAGATTTCTTGAACGGTTGGTGCTTTAAGAACATGGTGTATGGATTCAATTGGTTGTGGAGCTTTTCATATAAACAAGTTGAACCTTAATGACTCAAGCATACTACTACAACTAAAATATCAAATGCCTAAGAGCTCCTATTGCAAACAATCTTTTTTTGTGATGTAAAATAATTTTCTTCATGCAATGGTTAAAGTATTGCTTTCATACGGCGGAAGTCATTGGATAGACTATATATAGACTATAATATCTGAGGATGCTTCTGCGACCATTTAGTAAGGATTTAGGAGAAAACATACAATACTCAGTTCATATCTAATATTTCTACTGTAAATCCTTAAATTTCTTAAAATTTAATCTTTTCTTGCTATATGCCCAGCTAAATGTTTGATCACCATGCGTTTTTTGTCAATTTGATTATTAGTTATAGTCAGATAGATTTACTTAAATGAGGCGAAAGAAATTTTTTGGGTGCTTGAGATGTTTTTCAAAAACATTATGATCAAGATTAAAATTATGAATTGAAAGCGTTCTTTCCTAATGGTACCTCATAATGATGACACCTCAGCACCTACTGTATCCCTTATTACATTTACTATTGCACATAGCATAGACTTCCAATTCTGAATTGGTTGGACTATTGTGGTCTGCGGGTTATGGAAATAGTGGCGGGGTGTTTCGTTTCCAAATGCTTTGTATTGTTAGCACCAAGAGCTAGTAATATTACTGCTTAAAATCTAATCTTTTCTTGTTGTATACAGCTAAACATTTGGTCTCATATCCTTTGAGCTATGCTCAGCTGGCAATTGGTTGCTAGCTTGAGATTGCCTACAGTACACATACCAAGAGATCAATTGTCTACAAAAAAGTTATTATTGTATTAGCTTCTGTAAACTTACAATATCACACATTGACATAAAACCAGTTGACTAATGTTTTTCACTGATTATTTGAAGACTGCGTATTAGATTGCACCTCTAAATAGAATTTTAATAGGCAATCTATGTATGGTACTCTTTCATACCTGACATCTGAGCTTTTATGATATGAGAACTGTGATTTCCACTATGTTGTAAGCCAAGATTGATTTTCACTTGCTAGCAAATATCAAGACCCTTTTCAATACATTTTAATCATGAAATTTATTTCTCAAGTATGTCAGCTTTCTTAAATGTGGCGCTTTAAAACTAGGAATAAATATTGACTTTTTAAGATAGTGATAGGATTCTTTTTATAGGTTTTGTTGGATAAAAAGAGGAGTGTTATGGGAAAGATGAGATTTTTATGGATAAAGGATGGATTTTTAGGGCTAGAAAGTGGGATTTGGAGGGAAAGATTGGATTATTATTAATAATAAACTGAAATAGAAAAGAGATACAAGGTAAATGTGAATTCTTTCAAGAGACTCTCTTTGCCAAGCTGCCAATTCGAGAGGGGGCCACACTCTCCAATAAAAGAGGGATTTTTATCATCACACAAGATTTCACTCAATATTCGACACCCTATCTAACCCCCCTTCGCCCCATATAAATACTAAAATGAAAATTACAAAATTACAAAAAGACACCGTATAAAATTGAAATTTACAAAAAAGCCCCTAAGACTCCAAAAATTTTAGATCGGTCCTTTTTCATTTAATGTGGTCTCATCATTACTCCACCCGCGAAGAACCACATTGTCCTCAAGGTGGTGCATGAAGTGTGTGTGTCACTCCTTTCTGACTGATGACGTTTGTCCCATCCAGTACCAAAAAGATAAGATTGGTCTCCACCGCTCTCAACAACTCCTAGATAAATGTCACTGTGATAATGCCCATATTAGGGATGTTGTCTATGTGTAAACCATGGGCCATGGGGGCCTGGGAAAAGTGTCACCGGGCAATGTCAAGTCTTGAAGAGTATCGTTGGACCGAGGAGTGTCGGTGGGGCCACGACGGGCCCCGAGGAGCATCGTCAAGCCATGATAGGCCCCGAAGAGGGTTGACGGGCCATGGGGGCCAGCAAGGCTGCGCACAAAACTTGGTGGGCCTACGGGACACCGTGCAAGCCCAACTAGGCCTACACTGTAAGGGCAGGGCCCAACCGGCCCTGCAGGCAGCTTGTAAGGGTCGGGTGGCCATGCATGTCTGTAGGCAGGCCGGACCAGCCTCCCCGGGTAGGCAAGCCACTGTGGCTGATAAACAGTTCAATCGCCTTTCACCGCTCCTCGCTTTTCGAGGCTGATCTGCATCAAAGTTGTCGACTTTTCTGTCTTTCTGATTTAAAGGCGATGCCTTTTGCTCCAGATCTGCGTCGGAGTCGTTATTGGTACCCAGATTCGTGTAGCTAACTTCATCTTTCTTCAGATCTGACTTGGTAGTCTCCTTCAAAAGGCGGATCCTCTCCTCAAACCACTCCATCTGCTTCAACATGGATTTCAGCGATGGATACTTTTCTTCCAATCGTTCGTCCACGCTTCATGTCGTTCCACGCAAGCCTCCATGGATCGTAGAGCTCTGATACCACTTGGTAGGATTTTTACTGGGGTTTGTTGGATAAAACGAGGATTTTTATAGAAAAGATGAGATTTTTAAGGTAAAGAAGGGATTTTTAGGGCTAGATAGTGAGATTTGGAGGGAAAGATTAGGTTTTTATTAATAATAAACTGAAATAGAAATATGATAGAAGGTAAAGCTTAGTTTCGAGAGGAACGCTCTCCCAAGCCTCTAATTCGAGAGGGGGTTGCGGTCTCCAATAAAAATGGATTTTTATAAACCTCGCAAGATTTCACTCAATATTCGACACCCTCTCTAATCCTCCTTCGCCCCATATAAATATTAAATTGAAAATAATAAAAGTACAAAAACCCCTATAAAACTGAAAATTACGAAAATGCCCTTAAGACTTCAAAAATTCCAGTTTGCCCTTCTGCCCTTTTTCATAGAATGTGATCTCATCATATAGTTGCGTAATAGCTGAAGCTTTGTTAATTGAGCATGCTAATGCAATACTATTGTAAATGCCAAAGAGAAACCATTAAGGACAACTTTTCATATATTAGTAATTACATTTGAGCATGTTCATAAGATCTTTAAGTAGTGATTTTATGAGAAAAGATAAAATTCATAGTCCAAAATTTCTAATGTAAATCCTCAAATTACTTACACACTATTCTTGTGTGCTAGCTATCTGTTTGATCCCCATCTGTCTTTTCCATGATTATTAGTGGCAGCCAGGAAGATTTATTTAGATTGGGGTATAAGAAAATATTAGAATATTTTTTCTATGGAACTAGAAATTGTAATGGTCATATATCAAATTACTAGTGTTTTTGTAATTTAATAAAAATATTTCTATACCAAATATTTCACAAATTATTTTTGGGATTTTTGGGATTTTAAATAATTTTCCAAACTTTATTTTAATTTATATTCAATATTTAATCAAACCTGCAACCCACTACCCGCAACCCACTACCCATTTAAAACTCACCCACTAACCCTCAACACCCAACTACCTAAATTAAACGCATTACATCCCCTTACCTATATTAAACCCATCTCCCGCTCTTCTTTTATCTCGACACTGTCTTTTTCTCCCACCTAAACCCGTTCCCCACTCTTCCCGATCTCCTCTCTACCTCCCCCCCTTCTGTCTCTAATCACATTATCTATCGGTACTTTCTACTGATCTGTGCGCATGCACGCACACACTCTTTTATATCACATGCTCTCCCGGCACTTCTTTCTTCCAAATCTCTCTCTCTCTCTACTGCACTTCTTTCTTCCAAATGTCTCTCTCTACTGCACATCTCTCCCCCTTAATCTCTCTCTCTCTCTCTACCGCAAACTATCTCTTTCTCTATCCTTGCCACTTTCTTTCTCCTCTTCTGAATCTCTCTATGAACACTGAAGAATATCCATTGCAGCTGATTGAATAAAACATATTACATGACATGAAACATTTGCTAGTGTAAGATATTGACACGTAAGATTTGGGATAGCTCATTGTTACAAAGGATGTGAGAGCAACTGGATTCACCTATTTAAACATATCTGAGTGTAAATGGCACAGATGAGTGCCTCTGAGGCATGGTGAACTTGTATGCTACAATTGTGCCTTTGTACACGAGTTTAACGCTAGGCTAGTATAATTGAACAAAACTTGATGCCATACATTTATTAACATTAGTAAAATTGAGCAGAATATAATACATATGATACCATGATATTGATTTTCTCATTGATTATTATGCATAGGTATATCGGCCTCGCTATTATCCAGCTTATTTTTTTGGTTATCATGCTTATTTAACTATTCGTAGCATACTTTTTCTGTTAAATGCATATGAACTGCTGCTAACATAATGTTTCTGGAAACTGAAACTCATAGAGCGGTCCTTACTGGCGGATATTTTTGAAATGTCCGTTACGTCAAAAAACCGAATATTTTTAGGATGGCATCGAGGAGGCTGATCAGACTGTCCAAGACCCTGCAAGATGTCATTCGACAGAGGATTAAATCAGATTATTATTTTCATGTTTTCTTTCATTTGTAATACATCACGAACATTGTGTTGGCTTGGTTGGCCATATTCTTTTATGTTATTTTTACTTTCACTCAAATGCTTGGATTTGTAATAAAATAAATGCAGTTACCATTTATCTATGTTGTTCTTTTACAACTTACAATGTATATTCCTTGTTAACTTCATTACACTTAGCATATTTAATGCAAGAAGAGAAAATAATTCATTTTTCGGCTTAAATATGTTGCAGTCCCATCTTGGTTTGCACCTTGAGATAATTGAAAAGTGGAGCGTGACAAACTTTGTTGGTAACCCATGCATGTCCTGCGAATACTTACGAGCAACATAGATAACATTACGATCCCGATTCTCTAGAATGACTTTTTAGATTAACTTTCAATTTTTGTTTATTTTATAATGAAACATGTCGTGAGTCTATACCAGGATAGAGCATGCTAGAGCATTGACATCTGCAGATAACATAGAATCAAGGGATGTCATGCGAATCATGGAGATTCAACCGCAGCAAATAGTGCTCATCCAACAAGCACTTCAATGGGCTCAATAAGTTGTCCTGGAGTTAAGCAGTTTCAACTTTCAAGAACTGCATCCGAATAGCTTTTCCGGTAAGGAGAAACATCTCAAGGTTGAGGAAAGGGTCTGCAATACTAAGAACTCGAAAACAGCATATTCCGTCGGAAGGATGGATTGACGTTCCCAAAATCCAACTAATTGGCATTGTTTGGATATGGTAACAGTCGATGAGGGCCGCTTGACTAGACACATTTCCTAAGCCACTTTTAAAGAATGTTTTGATGCCAAGTACTTCCCACCGATGGTAATGATGGAGCTGGAGCAGCATTTCATCAATTTGATCCAAGATTCTAAGATCGTAAATGAATATGATAATGATTTCTCGATGCTTAGCAGGTGAATAAATTTTCTGAACAATTTTATTACTAATTTGTTATTTTTCAAAAAATATCATTAAATATTCATTTGTAAGTTTTCTCCTTAGATGGTTGCCATTTTCCTTGCCTGGATAAGACGTTTCCAGAAAGACTTAACTTTAATATCGAAAGGTAATTGATCACCAACCAAATGAACACCTATGACAAGGTATTGGTAACGACACGAAGATATAATGATCGTACCAAGTATTACAAGATGAGTCAAATTAAAGGGTGTAAGAGCCATGTGATGATATTAAAAAGTGCCACTAACCAATGCAGTCCACGCAGTTCAAAAGGTTGGGAACTCTAACAAGCGTATGAATCCAATGGCATGCAACTACTATCACAAGCCAGATCATTTCAAGTAGGATTGTCGAATTTGGCTTAGTACCTTATCACTGGATCATCAAGACATTTATCAGAGACTGTCCTAACAGAGTGACAGGCCAGCACCATTAGCCCCAACAGCTATTGACCATACCCTACACGTCTACCTACTCACTGAGTTTTCCAATAAACTAGGCCTAACCCATCCAAACATCAGACTTCTACTACTAAATCTAAGAAAATCGAGGTAACCGTTAAGTGATTACTTGTAACTATTAAACATTTTCTTTACTTATTTCGTGATCATTACTTATTGGTTGCTTCTATCATCATTGCTTGTTCCATTATCACTTGTTAAGACAACTTGTTATATTTTTAACGTAGTTTTAGTAGCATTTATCCTAGCCTTAGCCCTCTTCGATTTAGCAGTGTCTCATTATTTACTGTCTCATTGATTTGCAGTGAGTTGGAGTATCAACATATATAGTGACGAGTCACAAACCTACAATAGTTTCCATTTATGCACTGTGGTGATTTGTAAACATGAACTTTTAACCGGCTTTATGTTAATCGATATGCCAAACTTTGCTGCAGCCTTATGAATGGATTGTTGTGAACTTCTCATGCTACCATCAACTATCATTAAAGGAGGATAGTGTCTGAGAGTTTCAATAATTCAGTGTTTAAATTTGTTAGTAGGAGTAGTTTGCCTGGATCAATTTAATTTCAAGCCCAACTAAAAGAAACAGTACCAGCATTGTGGGGGGAGAACTAAAGAAACCCAGAGTGGTTTGAGAGTGGTTCGAGACTTGGGGGATGTGTTTCCTGAGGATATTTTAGGCTCACTTTTGGATCATGATATCAAATTTTTAATTGACTTAATGACGGGCACCTAACCTATCTCATATGATGATTACTGTATAGCTCCATCTGAGTTGGAAGAACTTCCAATCGAGATAGATGTTGCAATAGTTGTTGATGTCCCAGCATGTCTTCCTGAGATGCACATCAGTTGCACAGGTACTGATGGTGGTGAAGATGGATGGATCACGAAGAATGTATATTGATCACCAGGAGCTAAATAAAATATTTTTTGTTAGAAGAGCATGTGAAGGTACTCACAGACATAAGGTCTTGAAATACGTCTTTATGCAGAAGGAGTCATCGTAGATGGTTGGAACTTATGACGGATTATTATATTAACCTCTAGTGTCATCCGGTGAAGGTTAATATCGTATCCGATGTATTGAGTCAACTCCCAGTAGTTACGACTCTTACATCATAGTCGAAGCTTCAGCGGCAGTATGTAAGATGAAGATCGAAGTCACCCTGCTAAGGATTACAGTATGGAGAATGAATTTGCACATTCTGTCGATCCTTATAGATTGTATGAAAGACGTCCAGACCTGGCGACAAAAGACCAGAGAACCGATGGAAACGGGGCTTTGGTCAGATTTTTATAATCTATGATATATAATTAAGGCACAACAACAAGATACGTGTGCTCTCAGGCAAGCTTAGGAAAGAGATGCTGAAGGAATATCACATTTTTTAATTCTATTCATTATGGTGGCACCACGATGTATAATGACCTTTGTTAGAACTTATAGTTGTATGACATGAAGAGTAGTGTTGCTTAGAGCATAGCAAAGTATCTGATATGCCAGTAGGTGAAGGTTGAGCATCATCGCATTGCAAGCTTACTCCAAACGCTACATATTTCAGAGCAAAAGTGATAATATATCACGATATATTCATAACTAGACTACCACAAAGTTAAGACAAAATGATGCTATTTGGGTTATGATTGATCGGTATTTTGTTTGAGTCAAATAGTTCACTGATCTACTCGTAAAGTACATGGAGGAAATTGTGAGGCTACATAGTGTACCAATGTGCATAGTTTCTGATCATAATATTAGATTCACTTCGCATTTTAAAAAGAGCACTCAAGTTTATGTACTAGTCTTAGTTTTAGCATTATATACCATCCGTAGATGAATAAATGTTTAGAGCGTATCCAGTGTTCTAAATATCAGACCGATATCCGATATATCGGCCGCAATATCGATTTTATCACTAGGCCAACACGATATGAGTTTATATATTGCGGTTTCCGATATTTGGGGAAATATCACCACAATATCGGATTGCGGCCGATATTACGACCGATATATCACTTTGAAATATCAACCGCAATTCATAGTTTTTTAAAAACAAAGTTAGAAGGTCGGTCCACCTAAAAGTGGATCCGACCCGATTCACCCGATCCAATCATTTACTTAAAACGACGAGGCATCAGAATTTTTGAGAGATAATTGATCTTTGCCATAATTCTAATCACGCTCCTATCAGCTCCGTACGACGAAAATTTCCGGCGACAATCGATTGAGCTTCGGCGTCCGACGTTCAATCTTTACAAGGAAGTGTTTTCAGATCAAGGTGAGGAGTCGAGCCCTTTTTATTTTATTTTCATTTTTTTCTTCAGTTTTTCAGTTTTCCTTCCAATTTTGGGTTTTAAGCAATCGAGCTTTAACATCCGACGTTCGATCTTCGTAAGGGATTTTCCGATCAAGATTAGTACTTACTACTTAGTATTCTTTAACCTTTTCATTCTTTTTCATTTTTTCTTTTTCTGAATTTTTTCAGTTTTTAGTTCTGTTCAGTCCAGCGTTTGGTATTCGCAAGAGAGGGATTTTCGATCAATGTGAGTATTATTTTTCTTTTTATATATTTTACATTTTTTTCAGTTTTTTATTTTCATCTTCATACTGGTAATATTGATCCACATGAATAATATGTGAAGTTGTTTATTTGAGCTATTAGTATGTGTCCATTAGAATAATATTGATCCTCGTGACCACTTAAAGAAAAATTCCACCAAGTGGATGATCCGTATTAACGTTTAATGAGTTAAGTATACCCAAAACATACTTTTATTTGAGTTTCTATAGTTTATATTTTATTAGACATGTTTATGATTTTATTTGACATCATTTTTAGCCTCTGATATTACACTTCGATATTTAGTCAATATTCCCGATATTCATGTTTAACGAGAGAAGTATAACCAAAACATATTTTTATTTGAGTTGGTATAGTTTATATCTTCTTAGATACATCTATGCTTGCATATGTCATAATTTTAAGCATCTGATATGACATTCCGATATTTAGTGAATATCCCCGATATATCCCTGATATCCGTAATCCGATATCAAATTTCCTAGGCCGATACGCGACCGATATCCGATATTTAGAACACTGAGCGTATCATCCAAATACCAAAGGATATGTTGAAAGATTATATGCTAGACTTTAGGGGATCATAAGAGGACCATCTACACTTGATGAAGTTTGCATACAACAGTTACCAGTCCAATATTAGCATGATACCGTTTGCAGTACTGTTTGGGAGGAACAGTTCCCTTTTAAGCTGGGATGATGTTGAAAAAGAGAACTTCTAAGATCTGAGATAATTGTAGAGGTTTTGGAAGTAGTAAGAACCATCAAGAATAACCTTTGCTTTACGCAAGATCGCTACAAGCATTAAGCTGATGCAAAGCATCATCACTTACAGTTTCAGCCAAATGACCAAGGGTTTTTAAAGATTTCACCCAAGGGCTTAGTCATTTGGTAGGAGAGGCAAGCTCAGACTGTGATTCATCAGACTGTTTGATGTAGCGACTAAGAGATGTGACTTGTTACATTTACCACCACCATTAGATTGTATGCATAATGTCTTCCAAATCTCCAAGTTGTGATGATATATGTGCGATCCCAGCTACATGGTAAACTACTCGGAGATCACGGTGCAACCAAATGTGATATACGACTAGAAACTGATGAAGATTCTTAATTGATTATTGAAGGCTCTCAGAAACAAAGTGATCAGCCTAGAAAAGGTAATGTGGCATCGCAAGTTGCTTGGAAAATTCACCTTGGAACAAGAGGCTAAGAAGTGTGATTGTTACCGACACTTATTTGATGCATCTTAATTCTAAATGAATTTCGAAAATAGAATTTTTGTGATGTAAAGATCCTATTTTTTCCAGGTTTTTGTGATAAAATAATTTATGTTTAAATATTAGAATTTTAATAAGTAAATTATCATAGTATCAAGGATTTCTTTTCATATTTTTGAATTTTTATTTGCTTTTTTAACTTAAAATCCGTCAATCCAAAACTCACAGCTCAGCCCATTAAGCTTTTTATTATCTTAGAGCCAAACTCAACCCGTTATAACCCCCTTTTAAAGAACCCTTAACCAAACCCTAACTCTATTTTCTTTCATTTTGGTTATCGTTGCCCCATTCATCTCCACGTGATTCACCCTCTCCTCATGTAGCCCGCACTTATTATGTTACCCATTGATCTCCTTCTATAGCTCGCTTTCTCTCCACACGATCTCAATCTCCATGTTCTCCTTTCACGCGAGACTCTCACGACTCTTCATCTATCTTATTCACTCTTCCCTCACATCCATATCTAAATCTCTATAAAAATCCCATAAACTCATATTCCTCTTGCTCAGCCTGCACAAGCTCAAATCTCTTTCCTATGCTCAATCTCTCTTCCACCCTTAGTTCTTTCCTTTTTTTCACACACAGGTCCTCTTGTTGCCGCCCTTCATTAGAAATTATGATAGAGCCATCGTCGTGCCATTTGATAACTACTAGAGACTGTCGCCTTTCACCAGCAGCAGCCACCGTAACCTTATTCATACTCAGAAAACGGGCAGAGGTAGGTTTACCCCTTTTCAGGAATTTATATTTTTAAATCAATTTTTCAGTCTAATATTAAATGAAATTATTGGTAATGGAATTTTAGTCATTAATTGATTAATCGATCTTGGTGAAAAAATAGGTTAATTTAAATTAATGAGATTGTCGGATTCGGAATGATATATGGCATTGTAGGAATGGATCGGCAAAAAATTGCATGAATTAGGTAGAACTTGATTATTTCAATTGTGTTGATGGAACTGCAAATTGTCCATTTAACAAGGTTAGATAATTATTGTTAGTCAACCCCTTATGTCCACTGTAAAACTGAAAATAACCAAATAGCAACTCTCATCGTTTTAGTTAAAATGTAACATACATAAATAGCACATGTAACGTAATTATTGGCACTATAACAATTCTTTGATATGTTTTTACTATAGCAATGTTCCATGTTAAAAATTGACATTATAGCCCATGTAGCACACTCATTGAAGTACCTATGATAATCAGATGAATAAACTGTAATTAAACGTGTACTTACAACTTTATTATTTATAAGCGTATTGATAAGAAAGATGATGGATTGATTTATACAATCGAACTTAAACTACGCTTGTTGAAGTACTTAAATTTCCTTGTTAATTATGTTAAAATTTCCATGTTTGTTTAACATCTAGAAAAATCAAATATTGACTGTTTCATGTTGACAACGATTGGATGAATCTTGATACAGTACTTGTCAACGTATTTGCACACCATACTTTGACATCGATTAATATATAGGATAGACACATGATAACTGGGTTTGGGAAACTTACCGCCACTAAAGATGAGTGAATGATTGGAGTCACTTTTTAACGCACTTGATTGTATTCGACCGAATTTAGCTTGGGTGAGCGCCCCCAAGGCAGGGTAAATTCGGATGTTGCATACTGCACCCTCAGATATGAGCTCAACATTAGTATAATATCACAAGAAAATCAATGATACAACTTAGTGACATCATTTATGATATTGATTTCAATGCCTAGAGTCTATCTAGTGTTTATTGATGTTTATATATAGGTATCCTTATTATTTATTCGTCTTTTTAGAATATCATGCTATTATATAAACTACTCTAGCCGTTAAGTTGTATGCTATAATGTTTACATTCCGAGGATCAGAGAAACCTACCAAGTGAGTGCTTGCTGATGGTGCATTTCTTGAAATGACCGTCAAATCTGCATAGTGAGTTCATTGAGAAAGCAGATCCAATTGCCGAAAACCTTATGGAACATTGTCAGTCCGAAGCATATTTTAGGTTACTATTTCCAATATTTTCTTTCCTACCTTTTTATGTTTTAGTAATGCTAACTGCGTAGGAACAGTTGTACGGCCAGTGGGTCATATCCTTTATGTTGTTTTATTTTCTTTCTGACATTGGTATTGTAATTATGTAACTGATGTTAATTTTATCCATGTTGTTCGCTGTGTAATGTCATAGAACCTAAGATATGTATGTTGTCATCGTATGCTTAGAGTATTTAAGTCAAGGAAAAGATAATTCCATCTTCCTTGATCATATACGTCATGGACCTGTTCCTATCTGCTTTCAAAGTTGATTTAAGAAGCA
This sequence comes from Scilla litardierei, assembly GCA_030789695.1. Taxonomy (NCBI): domain Eukaryota; kingdom Viridiplantae; phylum Streptophyta; class Magnoliopsida; order Asparagales; family Asparagaceae; genus Scilla; species Scilla litardierei. The sequence goes on along the minus strand of CM061138.1, from coordinate 111,125 downwards.
AGGCATGAAAAAGCATTCTTAATCGGATCAATACTTAAGGTCATGGAACAGATGAGAACATTTTCTAAGGTTGTCTACCTATTTTTACACTATGATGTGGACAAAAAAGTAACATGATATGCATTTATAGATAATTAAAAATTAAAGAAACTTCTGTTTCAAAGCCGGTCTATTACTTATTAAAAGATTAGGAACCAAACTACTACAATGAAAACAATACTACAATTTTAAGTAGTAATTAAATATAATAAGTAACAATCAAACTATTAACTGTATAGCCACCGTGTAAGTCTATTAAGAAAAGGCCACATTTTTATTAGCACTAAGTATGCCAAAATAGCTCATGGAGTTAATTTCATTAGCGTTCTTTTTTAATTCTGTGGTTCTCCAAAATTGGCGACTTGGGGGTTGGTTGAATTAAAAAGATGGTGGAAACCAAGAAAAAGATCTGATTTTTATTAATAAAAACAGAAAATAAAAGATAGCTTGATCACAATTAAAGGGGAGATCACCCTCCCAAGAACCCTCCCAAGACGCCAATTAAAGAGGACGTCCGCTCTCCCGAAGAACGAGAGATAATCTCACCTACAATATCAATTTTCTCTCAAAAATAGCCTTAAACCCCCAGTTCATCCCACCTATAATAAGATTTCAGATCAAGAAAAAATTACAGAAAAACCCAAAAGGACTGAAAATTTCCCAAAATGCCCCTAAAAATCTGAAAATTTCCAAAACGCCCCTGATGAGCCCAAAACATATAAAAAAGTCCAGATCTATCATTACTCTGCCCCCGAAAAACATCTTGTCCCCAAGGTCGTATATGAAGTCCATGTCAGTCCTACTCCAAGTGGGGATGGTCATCCCCTCTGGGCACTTCCACCTCCACCATGTCCTCCTTGTCCCCAGCTATCAGCAACTGCAGCATGCGTACCACACAATGGTGCCCTGGGGTGAACCTATCATCTCGGCGTCGGTGGTGCCCCGCTCTTCTCCTGACTGGGCGGGCCCGTCCATGTCATGGTCTTCTGCTGTCATCCACTCGTAAGCTAGCTGTTGGAAGAGGAGCCGCCTCCAGTCCCTCCAGATTTCTTCGTCTCCACCAGTCGATCCTATACCATCTGTGCTAACTCCATGGCCTCCATTAGGTACTGGGGTCTCTGTATGCGAAGCTTTATGCGAATGGTGGCCTTCAGTCCCTTCATGAAGGTGCTCTCCAACATCTCATCAGAAACCCCATGTACACGCCCTGACAGTGTCTCGAACCGCTCTCTATAATCTCTCACCGTGCCCTCCTGCCTGAGAGACAGTAACTACGCCATCAAGTTTCCAACGTGACTCGCAAAATCTCTCCACTAAGTCATCCTTAGTCTCCTCCCATAAGCGAAATGGCCACCTCTGCTCCCTCCACTGGTATCACGCGAGGGCCTTCCCATCTAAACACACAGTCACTACCTCCAGCTTCTGCTCCACAGTCATGCGAGACACCGTAAAACCCCTCTCTGCCCTGTAGATCAACGTCAAAGGATCCTCCCCCTCAAATATGTGCATCTTCAGCTTCCACATCTTGTCATCCACCCTAAAATCCCCTGATCTGCTCGTCCACATGCATGCCTGGACTGGTGAGGCTGGTAGTAGTGATGCCATCTTTCTCTGTGCCGCTACAATCCTCTCCGTGGGCCTCCATCTCGATCGCCATAGTCGCACCAGTCTCCGCCGCCTGCATAGTCACCCTAAACATCCTTCTCCACGCACCCCTCTCCACCGTAGTCTCATGGATACTCTTCATAAGTCGAGAGTGGACTTCGTCGCCTCTGTGCACTATAACGAGGGCCATGGGGCTCTCGAAACTCGTCGACGTCGTCGTCGGGCTCCCATAAGTACTCCAAAGGGTCGTCGTCATAACACAACACCGGAGGGCCTCGGGACCCTCGTCGGCCTTCAGGATTCACGTCATTTCTGTTTCGCCGTACCAAGATATCAGATTTTCGCTGTTTTGGCTCGAAACCTCCTGGATCTGGGCCCTAATGGGCCCTACGCCCTTGATTTAAACCCAAGGTGGCCCTGCGCCCGTGCTTGAGGGGCGGGTGGGCGCCCCTTTAGGAATCCAAACAGGGGCGGTGCCCCCTGTTTTGGTGTGGACGCTGCCTTCCGTCGCAGATTTACCTTCTTCGGGTTTGTCGGGTTGATTTCCTCCATCATTGGCTCCTCTTCCTCATCGAAGTAGTGGTCTGCGTCAGAAAGTAGCCATTCCTCGTAATCCTTCAACTTTCACTTGCCCTTCTTCAAAGGTGACGCCTTTTTAGCTTGATTAGGGGTTTTGCCGTCGTTTCCACCTTTCGCCGCAAGGAGCGCGAGTTGTTGAACGATTTGAGCGAGGGTTTCGTTTTGTTTCTCTTGAGAACTCGCCAACTTCGCTAGGGCTTCTCCATACTTCTCTAGGGCTTTGCCGTGCTTCGTTAGGTTTTGTTTCACCCACTCAATTTCACCATTGAATTTTTCCAACGTGTCAATTCGATCTTTGGATCTCGTTGATGCCGCCATGGATCGTAAATGCTCTGATACCAAATTTATAGGAACCAAGAAAATGATTTTATTTTTATTAATAAAAACTGAAAATAAAAAATACTGTGATCACAATTAAAGGGGCGATCACCTCGCAAGACGCCAATTAAAGAGGACGTCCGCATTCTCCCGAAGAACGCGTGATAATCTCACCTCTAATATCAATTTTTTCTCAAAAATAGCCTAAGAAACCCCTCAGCCCCTCCCACCTATAAATAGATTTCAGATCTAGGAAAAATTACAGAAAACCCCAAAAAGATAATACCCCAAAAAGACTGAAAATTTCCCAAAATGCCCCTAAAATCCGAAAATTCCCAAACCGTCCCTAATGGGCCCAAAACATATTTAAAAAAGTCCAGATCTATCAAAACACTGCCTCTTTACCTTAAGATAATGACCAAGGACGCAACTAGATGCTTGATTAAGGAAGGACACAAGACATCTAGGTTGTAAGAGCACGTCTACAAGTATCGGCTACAATACGATAGGGTCATACAGATACACAAAAATATAATATACTTGATATATATTCCTTTTAGATGAACTGGGTATATGTATCCAATATACAAGGGACTTTCCAAATGTATCGGTGCAGCATAACGCAACATAAAATTTTCAAACGGTGTTACTGAAAATTATCAAAATATACATAATGTAAAGTGGGTTTACAGAATTTGATGGTGGGGGAATGCCCCCATAGGCCCCCTTGGATATGTCCCTTATCACGACCATGTATCAGGCCTAAATATGTGCGGGCTTGTCACTTTTTGTTTCCCTCATTATTTAACACTTGTAGCTTGGAAAGTTGTGGTCAATGTCGAAGCGCGACACTCATGTCCTTGTCTCCTAATCATAGACCCGAAATAACTGGACTTAGATAGCAATCTGAGAATTGGTATAACATCATCCGGTCAAGTCTGAATGACTGACTAGTTAAGGGCATGATTATCAGAGTATGCCAAGGGCAGACTGAGCAAGTTAACAAGCCAGTCATCCAACCATTCATTTTCTTGATTATTTTTTAGCTTCCAACAAATATATTAGCCATATAGTCGAGGCATATTTTAATAAATCTCCACTTTGGCACTGGAACATTTTATCATTACCTCATCCTCACATTGTAATAGATGGCTTTCACATTGTTCTTTCATATTGCACACAATGCCTATTTTGCAAAGCATGTGGATCTAAGCAGCATTTCCAATCTTGAATTGAACAGTAGTGTGAATGTAGGAGCCATGGATCCCTCGCCTGGACCTTTAAAGTGATATCTTGAACCATGGTCCTGATCAGCCTGAATTAATTACCATGCATATGTCCTTTCATAAAATCCATCATGTGCAGATTAAACTTCATGAGCCCACTGTGGGCTGCATCATTTGGAGTCCAACATTCATAATGATGGTATTCTGGTTCGTACCCTTGTGGCAGATGTTAGTGCACCTGAGCAAACGCCTTTCTATCATGCAGGATTAACTTGCCTTCCTTCACTTGCAACACCATAAGCTAAGCCATCAGCCAATTAAATGGCAACACCCTCATTTTCCTTCATGAACTCAAGCATAAAGTTATTTGAAGCAAATGTGAGTAGCACAACCAAAATTCAATACATTATTTTCATTAAAAGTATTTACACCTTTGGAAAATATGAAGATATGATCTTCTGCAGCAAATTCGTGTGAAGCATTTGAAGCTGAAAAAAATGAAGATGTCATCTTCTACAGCAATCCACTACGCCACCTTTACATCATCCTTAATTTTCAACCATTCACATCTCTCTTAGAGTTCACCCTTTTCAGAACACTTGATTTCTTACATAAAATTATACTGCAACCATGTTCATTTCATCTTCCCTTTCACTTGAACAAAACACTGACAATCAAACCCAAACCCTGTTTTCTCATGAGTTGGTCTCCTAATCTCACTCAAAAAGTGTAGCCATGACCTCCTTCATTACAAGTCTCCTTCTGTACAGCATGGCGGTGACCATCTGATGATATGAGTGGGGGAATCGATATGAGAAAAATAATTGCCTTAACAATGTTATTCAGCTTTACATCAACAACGAGAAGCTTGCAAATAATCTTGTTAAAGACACTGAGATATTATAGGTGGCTATACCCGCTTTTATGCACAGCCCGTAAAGTTTCTTTCAGTAAAGCTTTTCAAAGAGTCCTTATCACTCACAGACAACTTCTTCAATTATCCCAGATACCAGTTGTAAAATATTGAATCACTACATTATGCATCACCTCACTAGCTGGAAAAAGTTGGTTGAATTATTGTACTTGAAGACTAGAAATCTGTCATCTACCCTCGTCACAAATATTTTCTAGTTCCACTACTTTCCTTGCAAAACCATAGACTCTTTAGAATAGCCTTCACTCTCATTTCTCATAGCCCGAAGTTGATTTTGACTTTGAACTTCCTCAGCTTGAACGAGTGTTGGAAAATGTGCAATATTATATACAAGATTATTGTGCTTCGCAAGGTATGATTCATAAAAAAAAATCGTGCTCGAAGTTGCAAAACTTTCATGATTCATACGTATGTTCCCAAATCCTTCTAAAGTGATCTCGTTTAAATGATTTAATTATAAAAATTCATTTTGTTTTACATGGCAACCCATCTTATTTGTTAATTATCCAGATAAAATATTGTTCGATTTACTGCCAAAGATTTTAAAATATACATGTTTCAGAAAAGAGCGTGACAAACTTGATCCTATAGTCATTAAGTGTATATCTCTTGAATATTCTCGTGATCAGAAAGGATAATTGTTGGAAACCTACCATTGTAGACATGTGATCTACGTGGTTAGGACTTTCTTTGAAAGTTTCCCTTATTTCTCTCCATCTTCTAGTATTGTCAATTTTAGTGCTCGATGTTGCACCTCTTCTTCTTGCCCAACTGGTCTTGGATGTTCCGGAACAGTCAAAGATGTCCCCATTTAAGGGTTTAACAAAGGTGACAGAATGCTACTAGTGAACCACCGCACAAACCTTCTGATAGTTCAGTTCTTCAACTAAAGATCCTTCTCATAACTCTTCGAAAAGACACTCATTTCATTGAACATGTTTCTTTTCCACATCTCTCCTAGGCATTCCAATTTTACTTTTGGTTCGTCTTTACTTTTGGTTTGTCTTCATTGTCTATTTCTATGGGTGGCAAAATGAACCCCACCCGATCCGAACCTAGCCTCTCGAGCTGGGAACGTATATGGGCCTATCCGAATCAAGATTCAAATCCAGATAAAATCTGGATTGCACACGATTTTGACCCGCCAACCCAACTTGACCCGGATCAAACCTGCTTTTACACACACAACTCAATTTTACCTGGTTGATAAGTGCCTTCGTAAGAAGTGGCGGCATGGGTTCGATTCCCCCAGCAGTTTGTGTTTTGTTTTTCAGAGTATTATTAAAAATATAACTATATATATATAATACACACTTACACACACCTTGCGGTGATGATTCTGTTTGCTAGTGTGTGTATGTTAAAGCAACATGCGACGTAGGTTCAATTCTTGTTTGCCGTGTTAAAGTTTTTTTTCCTTTCAAAATATTTAAGATATTATAACCCGAACCCAACTGTACCCAACCCATACCCGACCAACCAGATAAAGCAGTTGGATACATGCAACCCAGATTATAAACGGGCCAGAAGCGCGTTCTAAAATTCTGACCTGGATTAAATCTGGATCGGGTTCGAGTTACCCAATCTGGGTAGGGTCAAACCTGACCCGACCAATTTGCCACCACTATATATTCCCTAACTCTTATCACAATGCACTTACAGACTACATAGAAACTCTCTATGGATGAAGGGATTGTTGCACTGCATAAAATTAAGTATCAGAAATGACATGGACTGTAGGTTGCCATTGCATGTACAAAATTTCTTCCATATTGCTAAATGGAGCATTAGAAGGCCAGGGTAGTTTCATCTGTATGGCTAAATGGAGCATTGGATAGCCATGTTAGTGGCAAAAGGCTATGCATGGACTTTTGGCATTGACTACTTTGAGATATTCTCTCCCATTGCTAGGTTAAATTCCTTGTGTGTTGTCCTATCCTTCCTTGTTTTAAAAATTGGTCACCGTATTATCTTGATAACAAGACCATTTTTGGGTAAGTTAAACTTCATGAGGAGGTATACATGTCCCAACCTCCTGGTTGTGAGACTGAGGAAACACAAAGTTTGCATAATAAGTAACCTTCCACACTTGGTTTGATAATTTTAGCATCGCTGTTATGCATTATAGCCTCAATCAAATTTCTACTAATCAGTTTGTATCTATTCAACGTACTTTTGCTGGCACCATCATTATTTATGTTTATGCTAATGATATCATGGTTGCCGGTGCATCAAGATATTCACAATTTAAAGGTATAATTAAGCTCTCAATTTGATACGAAGGAGATTGGTAATTTTAGGTTATTACTAGGAATAGATGCTACCAAATCTGTTACTGGTATTTCATCGTATCTGCAAAAGTGTCTTATGGATTTGCTTGAGAGAGGTGTGATTGGGAATAAACGTATTGACACTCTAATAGATTCTAATGTTTTTTATCAACATTAGGGATCTCTTCATATGGATTCTGGTAGAAATCCACGACCTTTTGTGAAGTAGATTTGCTTGGGTCACTAACAAGGACATCACTTTTGTTGTTATGTTGTTAAGCCAGTTGAAGAAAATATGGATATATTATTCTGCATATATGTTATGTATAAACATACAAGGAAAGTGATTGGAGAAATAAATGGCATGGATAAATCACTAGCAAGGACACCATACGGCCTATTGCATACTGGACGGTTTCGACGAAAACTTGCTAATATGCCTAATGGTATTGAGATGGAAAATTAACCCTCGCCAAATACAGCTCCCATCCACCACCTTGCATAACTTAACGAGAAAAATGAACTTCAGGTCAGGTCTCTTTCAAATCTCAAAGCAAAAGATAGAAAACTAATTGAATATAAGAATATGTCAGAAAACAAGAACTAGAAGAAGATGAGTAAATGCTGTCTAAGAATGACTGTCGCATGCAATGATGGAGATCCGTTCACAAATTGAATATAAGAATATGTCAGAAAACAAGAACTAGAAGAAGATGAGCAAATGCGGTCTAAGAATGATTGTCGCATGCAATGAAGAAGATCCGTTCATATCTAAATGAGTCTGCAGTAGGTAAATTTTCATGGTATATAAGCCAGAACTAAGAAATGGTTCCCAATTGATCTTCTTCCGCAAACTGAAGGCTATCAATTTATTAAAATAAGATATATCCATCCATTTCACAGAGCAAGGGAAACTGCAAAGAGATGAAAATTTAAAACAGTTGATTTGAAAAAAAAACAAAAGATGATGACAGGACAGGCATCAAGTCATAAGAGAAACAATTCTTTTAAAAGAAAAAAAGGAGACGAGACACATGTTTATTGCACAAATAAACAAAGAAAGATCAAACTGCGTACTGTTTGCTGATTTCATCCTTGATTATTGGGTGACACCCCTTTCCAAATCGCTGCAAGGTATGGAACAAAAATCCACTATGGGTGACAACTGCAATTTCCTTCTCCTTTCGTGTCCACAACCTGCATTTAAAATACAGCCAGTATGAATTTCATGTACTGTATCAAACATAGACTACCTGTGGTCAAGGTTGGTAAAGACATGCACCCAAGGATTATTGACGCTGGATGACATGAGCAAAAATTTCATAATTAAATCTAAACACCAAGAATTGTAAGAACAATTTGGGATAAATTTGATGAATCCTTTCTAATTATTACTGTCAAGTAACAGATACTTCTACGTCTTCATATGGTGGCATGGGCAATTTTGTCACACTAAATATCTGATAGTAGAAAGCATATAATCTAATTAATAATGGCAGAAACCTTCAACAACACTCTTTCAGTCAAAGTCTCCTATACAAAGGAATCTACAGCAAAGACAATTGAGTGACAGTTTGCAGCAAGACCAAGATAACATAATGATGCAAGAGCTTCTAATACCACATCTATGTCTTGTATAAATGGATCTTCTCTTGGTCCAGATTTGTTAAATGTCATCTCCTCTTTTAAATTAACAAGTTGCACATCCCTTCCTGCCTCAATCAATTTTGTTTACATCTAAACATAGCAACTCCTTCAATTGCAATCCTTTCCCCACTAACTGGCTCACTCTCAGATCATTGCATGCATCAAACCATCTCAACCAATGGCGACAGCAGAAAAGCTTTGAACAGGAAAAAATTAAAATAACAATAAAGAAGCAAAAAAACAAAGAGCCACGGGATTAATGATTGAAATGAAGATGCGATGACTGTGTGTCTTACCTAAGTTCATTTTCTTCATAAACTGGAAGATATTTTTACATGGGAGAAATGATGATGACTTATTTTGATGCTCTTGAGAATTTTTTGGATGTGATGATGCATGGAGATACATTTGTTGCAGAAAAGCTTTTACCAATTGATAAACTTCATTCCTCTATCCGCAACTTCATCATTTGGTTCCCTGAGATCGGCTTTCCACAAAACATCTTCATCATGTTCTATCTGAAGACAAAGGCAAGATTGTTCACACTGTCTCCTAAAGAAAAGAACATTAAAGAGTACCCAACTTTGATAATCAAGATAGATGAACGTAGTAAATACTTCAAAAAGTCATGATGACACTCACCAGAGAAAAATCAATTGCAGGAAAAAGAAGCTGATATTCACTTATACTTCTCCGTTTATCACAAGGATGGACCCCCTACAGTTGAAACATACAAAGTAAACAAACTAGTTGGGGGTAGGGGGAGCCTCACCTGGCCTTTATTTAAAGTAGAACATAAAAGAAGCACAAATCATGTATGTGATATAAAGCTTACTCATGACTCACCCACTCAATTGGAGGCTGCGGAATACTACCGTAGACTATTGAGTATGAAAAAAAAGAGAATTTGACTACATACAATGTTTGTAATACCAACTATAAGTCAGTCTTAAAGCAACAGGTTTTTATAGGCCTAACACATCCTAACAACAAGGGATAGAAACATAATAATCATCGAGGCATGTGTTAGATCCGGCCGGCCCGCCTAACTGTGTGTGTGTTTTTTTTTATGTTTTTTTTTTTTTTTTTGGGGGGGGGGGCATTTTGAGTGTTTTAGTTTATTTTTATTAGGTAAGGGTATTTGGGTAATTGGCTAATTTCTGAAATTGTATTAGAGAGAGGGGTGCTAGCCGGCCCTAGTTTATCAGAGCACGTAACGATCCATGGCGGCGTCGGCAAAATCACAAGACAAGTTCGAGACTTGAGGCGAAGTTCAATAGCGAGATCGAGGGGGTAAAGAAACCTTTGGCGGGAAACGATGAGTCCATGACAAGGTTGACGGCTTCCATTGAAAAATTGATGGCGAAGCAAGAGAAACCAAGGTTTGAAGTCTCGGTTTCGGTCTCGGTATCGGTCTCTCGAAAATTTAGGTTTCGGTATCGGTTTCGTCCGTTTCGGTGGTATCGGAAGTGAGTTTCGGTTTGTTCGTATCGGTATTTTTAAATACTGGCGTACTCACATTTATCTATTACCAGAAATAATTTTCACTAACTGCTACTCACATTACACATTTTGCTAAACATATTGCATTTAATTACACGTTTGCCTAATTTTTAAAATAAATTGCTAGACACATCACACATTTTGTTAAACATATTGCATTTATTTACAAGGTTGCCATTAAAATGAAAGAGAGTGGCAAACTTGTAAATAAATCAAATATGTATAGCAAAATGTGTGAGATGAGTAGCAGGAGGTGGGCTTCTTCGGGGATGCGGCGTGAGGCGGGTGACCATGAGGTAAGTATCTCTCTCCATCTCATCCCTCCTCTTCATTTTTTTCTTCTTTTTTTGGATTTTGGTGATGCTGCTTTCCTCGTCCTCCTTCTGGTTTTCATTTTTTAAAGTTTTAGCTGGGTATCAACCAAGTTTCGGCTGGTATCGGACGATACTGGACGAAACCCGGCCGATACGGCCGATACCACAGCCGATACGGCCGATACCGAGAATTGAAGTGTGGTTTCGGACCGGTCCCCTCCGATACCGATCCGAAACGGCCGATACCGGCTGGTTTCGGCCGAAACCTAAAACTATGAGAGAAACAAGATGAAGCGCTCGCGCAATTGATCTTTCAGTTGACAATCAACGTGGGAAAAGATGGGAAAGGCGATGGAAACCCTAAATCAGCGACAAAGGTGCCGCCTTTAGACAATGGGAAGGAAAATATGGAGAAAATTGGCGAGGGATCCATTTACGAGGAGGAATACAACGAGGAGGAAGATGGAGGGCTGAGGAAGGAGGATTACCGTGAATCGATTCATCGAAAAGCGGAAGAGGCAAGCGAGAGAAGGCGGAGGACCATGCCACCTCCCCCATCGGGCGCGGCAAGGAGGGGGCACGGGTCCCTTTTTAGGCCCCGCGGGCCCCCAGGAGATGCGGCGGGGGGCGACGCACCCCCCATGCTCGGCCAGGGCCAGCGAAGGCCCCCAGGGCTCTAGTGGCCCCCGCCGACCAGCGACAGGGCCGCTGGGGCCCCAAGAACCCTCGGCAGGGCCCATCGGGCCTTCCACATGGCCGTTGGGGCCCCGCTGAGCAGCGACAGACCCCCCGCAGGGTGGGGTGCACAGCAGGAGGAGGCGCCGCCTTACGGTGATTTTCACCCCTATTGGGAGGACCCGACACTGGATTTCAACGACGGATTTGACCCGGGAACTTTTCAGGAGTATTACGATGATGGAGGAGGGTTTCGGGACGCTCCCAATCCTCGGTATAGCGATGATAGATGGCGTCCTCTACCCCACACCTATGAGGGGCGCCCCAGAGATGGTGGAGTGTACAGAAATTATCCGGAGGAGCATGGGCCAGACTAGAGGCTACGGTGGGCGAGGAGATGGGCTCTGAGGGGGCCATGGAGATCGAGGGAGATGACCGCATGGAGGACATGAGACACACCAAGAGAGGTGGCAGCACTACCATCAGCCCAGATATGGCGGGAGACGAGGAGACCAGGGAGCATTCAATATGGACAAGTTGCGAAAGTTGAAGAAGTCTGTATTCGATGGGGTGGACCCGGTGTCGTGTATCTACAGAGCAGAGAGATTTTTAGAGTCTCTCACATGACTGAAGAGCGGAAGCTGGAGGCAGCAAGTATTTGTCTGGAGGGGAAGGTCCTCGCGTGGTTTCAGTGGAAGGATGCGAGGCATCCTTTTCGCTCATGAGAGGAGATCAGGGACCAGATGGTGGAGAGATTCAGATATCCTCATCTGGGGAATGTGAGGAAGCAGCTGCCTTCACTTCGGCAGGAGGGCACCGTGAGAGATTATCTAGAGAGGTTTGAGGCCCTATCAGGACAGGTGCACTGGGTGTCTGACGAGACGATGGAGAGCACCTTCATGAAGGGGCTGAAGGCTACGATTCGAGCATCGGTTTGTATGCAGAAGCCTCAGAGCCTGATGGAGGCCATAGAGTACGCTCAGATGGCGGAGGACTAACAGTTGGAGGAGAGAAAGGCAAGATGTGGTTGGAGTGTGTAATGCCCTGAAAGCTACTGCACAAGTACTAGAGGGTGGGTGAATAATACTTTAAAAATAACAAGGAGTATAATTCCTAATTATCGTGCAAACTACTACCAACAAATTGTAATGCGCTGAAAGCTACTGAACAAGTACTAGAGGGGGGTGAATAGTACTTTAAAAATAACAAGGAGTATAATTCCTAATTATCGTGCAAACTACTACCAACATATGCGGAAGCTAAAATTGATAACAACAAATATTCAATGCTAACAATTGATATGATGGGTTCGGATCCACCCAAGTCTCCCCGACTTGTTCCCGGTGATCCTACGTCCCAGTACACCCGGATCCCCTCCGGATACTTAGGTTAGAAACCCTAACCCAAGATTTCCACTATGAATACCTTGTGTAAAACCTTCGCAAGATCAAATCATACAATCAATAGCAATAGTGAATCCCACAACCCGGGATCACAACCTTCTCTCACAACCGAGAGAATCAATAGCAATAAAAGAGTTTATATGAAATAAACAACAACTTACCACAAACCCTATACCTTGAGTATTCTTACCAAATTAGGGCAAGGAGGGATTTGAGGAAGGAGAAGTCACCAAGACCTAGCACCACCAATATGAGCAGCAATGGGTGCCTAGGAATGAGTAGGAGACTTGAATCAAGCAATAGCTTGGATGGCTCAACAAGAACAAAGTTCTCTCAAGATGGATTCTATATCTCAAATGAGGGAGAGAATGATTTCTTGTGAGGAAGAGAGCTTTGGAAATGAGTTTCAATCTCTAACTCTTTCAATCTGAATAAGGCTCTTAATAGCAGCTCTAACCTAGAGAGAAACGACCAAGCTTTGTATTTATAGGGTCCCACAAAATCAAGCTAGGTCAATTCCCAACGGTTGGAAATCTGGGGCAATTAGTCGGTCAAAGAACAACCACTGACCGACTAGTTCATCAACCAGTCGGTCGTCAAAAACTATTAGTCTGAATACAAATTGATTTAGTCGGTCCAAAAACAAATGATGACCGACTAGATCATCAACTAGTCGGTCACCAAACGTTCTTAGACCGACTAACGATAAACAGTAACTAGCCATGTACATGGAAAGCTCAACTAGTCGGTCTAAGAAGCATCACTGACCGACTAGTTCACCAACTAGTCGGTCGGTGAGTCAACTAAGACCGACTAACTGTGAACAGTAAAGAGCTTAGAATTAGGGAGACAAACTAGTCGGTCCAAGAAGCTTTTCCGACCGACTAGATCACCATCTAGTCGGTTGGATCTTCTTCTTGAACCAACTAACCTGCACAAGAAGTCCCGAATCGAAGCGCGATGCTTCGGGAAAGTTTGAATGGACTTCTACTAAAATCCTAGCTCTAAGATGGGAGCGATATGAAGATTAAATGATAATACCTACTCAAGGCTTAACATTCTAAAGAACAAAGCTAGAAGACTAAATATAAATCTAGACAAACCGTCTTCAAAAGTTTCGATCGAATCTTCATGACTTCAAAGTTGGTCCAAAAGCTTCAACGAAGCTTTATGCATATGAATACGTGCTTTGAGAAGTCTTGAGACGTCGCTTTGGATGTTCACGTGAATTTGGCGACATCTCCATAACTGCGCTCACAAAGTGTTAGTTCACGATTTATTTATGTTTGTTCATCATCCAAAACCAAATCCGGAGAGTCCAATACTCAACACAAATGCGGAAGCTAAAATTGACAACAACAAATATTCAATGCTAACAATTGATACGATGGGGTTCGGATCCACCCAAGTCTCCCCGACTTGTTCCCGGTGATCCTACGTCCCAGTACACCCGGATCCCCTCCGGATACTTAGGTTAGAAACCCTAACCCAAGATTTCCACTATGAATACCTTGTGTAAAACCTTCACAAGATCAAATCATACAATCAATAGCAATAGTGAATCCCACAACCCGGGATCACAACCTTCTCTCACAACCGAGAGAATCAATAGCAATAAATGAGTTTATATGAAATAAACAACAACTTACCACAAACCCTATACCTTGAGTATTCTTACCAAATTAGGGCAAGGAGGGATTTGAGGAAGGAGAAGTCACCAAGACCTAGCACCACCAATATGAGCAGCAATGGGTGCCTAGGAATGAATAGGAGACTTGAATCAAGCAATAGCTTGGATGGCTCAACAAGAACAAAGTTCTCTCAAGATGGATTCTAGATCTCAAATGAGGGAGAGAATGATTTCTTGTGAGGGAGAGAGCTTTAGAAATGAGATTTAAACTCTTTCTCTTTCAATCTGAAAATGCCACTTAATGTAAGCTCTTGACCTAGAAGAAACAACCCAGCTTGGTATTTATACCAATGAGAAAAATCGAGCTAGGTCGTATTCAAACGGTTGGAAATCTGAAGCAACTAGTCGGTCAAAGAACAAACACTGACCGACTAGTTCACCATCTAGTCGGTTGGTTCTTCTTCTTGAACCAACTAACATGCACAAGAAGTCCCAAATCGAAGCGCGATGCTTCGGGAAAGTTTGAATGGACTTCTACTAAGATCCTAGCTCTAAGATAAGTGCGATATGAAGATCAAATGATAATACATACTCAAGGCTTAACATTCTAAAGAACAAAGCTAGAAGACTAAATATAAATCTAGACAAACCGTCTTCAAAAGCTTCGATCGAATCTTCATGACTTCAAAGTTGGTCCAAAAGCTTCAACGAAGCTTTAGGCATATGAATACGTGCTTTGAGAAGTCTTGAGACGTCGCTTTGGATGTTCACGTGAATTTGGCGACGATCTCCATAACTGCGCTCACAAAGTGTTAGTTCACGATTTATTTATGTTTGCTCATCATCCAAAACCAAATCCGGGGAGTCCAATACTCAACATTCTCCCCCTTTTTGGTGATGACAAACCAACATAAATAATATTAAAAAATAATGATTCAAATGTAAAATACTTACTCCCCCTGCATTGATAACACGTTAATTCTAAATTGAATAAATATAATACGCATCAAGCAGAAGTGAGAGATATAAAACATGATCCAATTATTGAAATTTAGGATCGTAATCCATTTTTATATCTTCACTCTCCTTGAATCTAACATAATAAATTAGATTCATGGACAATAGAGTTAAATTTTCATTTTGCCCTTGTCATTATTACTATCTCTCCCCCTTTGGCATTATCCAAAAAGAGTGGGGGGCATACAACGACAACAACAAGGCTAAAGAAAATCCAACATCGGGAGTCGAAGAATACGACGATGGTCCAAAAGACACCAAGGAAAAAAAATACATGAAGAAAATCAAGGTGGGCCAAATTGACCATTATCCAAAAGCAAAAAATGAAATCATCAAAATACCAAATATAATTCACTTATTGAGTAAAGGAACGTGCTCTCCAATCTCAACATTTTGGTTAAATTAGTGCATGGAAAACAATTCTATGTTTTCATAGAAATAAATTCTTTTTAACTAAGTCATTATCGTCGAGCGACGAAATCGAACATCATAGGCATTAAAACGAATATAAAATGTGCACAACGAAGTAAAAGAGTACAACAATGTATATATATATATATATGAAGCATCATGAGTACAACCAAAAGATACATCGACTCCATACAATCAAAGGCACAAAATACATTGACTACATCAAAATGTCACATACTATATCAATATCAAAATGTCAAAATCCATCATCGACATCAACACCATCAACATACATCCAAAAATGATACAACATCGACATCAAGCATCAAAACATCCAAATACATCAAAAACACCACCAACCTTGTCCTAACCCAAAACTCTCTCTAAAAGATGAATCATCTAAGGAGCATCGGAGAGTCCTCCAAACAGACTCTCAAGAAGGAGTGGTAGGATCAGCAGTCTCCGTAGGTCCAGTCGAAGGAGTGGACTCAGGCTCTGCTGGGAGGAGTGGTGTGTCAACAGAAGCAATCGTCGGGGCAGGAGTGGAAACATCAACAGCAGGCTCAACGGCATAGGCACCAACAGGAACGTCAACTGGAGCAGACGTCTCTGGAGCACCAGTAGACTCATCCACTGGAGCAAAAGACTCTAGAGCACCTGAAGAAGTGGCAGCTCCAGCAACGGATGTGGTAGCAGCAGTGGCCTCAGCGCCACGAGCAAGAGAATCAACGAGCTCATCGAGCTCCTCATCATCCATCTCCTCATCCTCAGAAACTGGATGAGGGACCTCAACACCCATAACACGAGACATACGATACATAATCTCCTCGGTACGAGCATACCGAGACTCAAGACGACGAACAGAACAAGCGAGATCATCAAGTGTGGTGGGAGGTCTAGGAGCAGCAGCTGCAGAAGAGGTACCCTGAGAAGCTGAAGGAGTCGTCCTCTGCACGTGACGGAGTGCCGCAAGAGATTTCTTGACGGCCGTCGCGTTCAGGGGAGGACCAAGTGGACGCTCATCGTCAGGAGGCAAAGGCACGTGGAAATGACGAAACACCAAAGTCAACAGACAAGGATAAGGGAGATGCGCAGATTTCGCGGACTTGCTAATACACTCGAAAGAATCCATCTTATCGAGTATAATGCGAGCCCAGTTAATCTCGCAACCCAAGAAGAGAGTGTAAATAAACTTTAGGAATGGCTGGGATGGCAGAGAAGATGAGCCGTACTTAGGAAGTAAGCACGACTTCAGGATAAGATTAAGCACCCAAGCATTCGGCTTAAATGACTTCGATGGGACACCTATGAAAGTTGGAGGGATCAGATGGAAGATATCGGCGAGAACGGACTGATCTAAAGAAGAGATATCATTAACCGAAATATCAGACGGGAGGAGACCAGACGACGAACAACCAAGCAACTCCCCCAAGATTTCTGCCGTGAGGACTATAGGAGTCCCCAAGACAGTAGTCTCGATGGAGTGGGTCTCATCATACTGACCCCTGGTACGGTTTGCATAGAAAAGTTTGACCAGTCGAGGATAGAGACGAGGGTTCGCCTTAGGGTCAAAGCGAAGGTAGTCTAGGAGCCCAATATAGGATAGAAGATCTGCTAAGCCAAGGAAGTCGGAAAACTGAACAAAGTGCTCCAATAACAGCGGGCAGTGCTCGATACGGTTGTAAGCCGCAAGACAAAAAGGGTCGTCGCGACACAACGATATATCGACACCACCTGCTGGCATCGGAGCCTTTCCCTTATGCTGTCGAGTCCTAGGATGAGGTGGAGTAGTGGGTTCCTTACGTCTAGGCTCATCCTCAGGTCTAAACTCAGCATCTGAATCTGAAGGTGAAGTGGTTTCATGAATAGAAGACGCTGAACCGGTTTTCTTCCTAGGCTTAGGTTTAGGTTGAGCTTGGGCTTGGGAAGCTTGGGCAGAGGGTTTTGGCTTAGGCTTTGAGGTTCTCTTCCTCTTCAATGGTGGTGAAGAAGAAGAGGGCTGAGTAGATTTGCCCTTGCGCTTGGGTTGAGGAGGATCCCTAGGGTGTGGCTCTATGGTCATAGGAGATGCACCGGAGGGAGTGATCGGTATTCTCGTCTTTGCCATAAGTGTGACAAAACGAGTGCAAACAATCGCAAGAACGAGATCAAACAACCCTAGATGCGAAACCCTAAAGCTGAAATCGAAATAAGCTTGAATCAAACCCTAGGAAGTAAAATCGACCTAGAATAGAACCCTAGCAGCTGAAAACAAGTCCTAGGAGGAGGAGAAATTACCCTAAGAGGCAGATCGACGGCGGAGATCGACGGAAATGGCCGGAAAACGGCCGGAGAACGATTGGAAGTCGAAGGGGCTGAACGGGGTCGGGGGTTTTAGCTGGAGAGAAAAGAAAGAGTAACCGACTAATAATGAGAATAGTCAGTTGAAAGAGAGTATAAGTCGATCGGAATGCGAAAAGACACGACTGTCCCTGAGCACTTAGTCGGTCACAGTTCAAGCACTGACCGACTAGATGACGATCTAGTCGGTCGGTCAATGACTTGAACCGACTAAATGGAAACAGCCGTCAGTCAAAGTTTTTAGGGCTAGAGTTAGTCGGTCAAAGTTCAAGTACTGACCGACTAGTTTTCATTCTAGTCGGTCGGTAAGTGAACGAGGACCGCTAAATGATGTCAGTAGCAAAGGAAAATTATAAGCTTGAACTAGTCGGTCTGAGTTCATTAGCTGACCGACTAGATGTGCATCTAATCGGTTGGTTGATGAATTGTAACCGACTAGATGAGTCCAAAAATTTTAGAATACGAAATTTTGAGTTCTCTCACAATCGCACTTGGACGAAACATCGTTCAACTCTCAAAAATCATCATACTACCCCATTAATCATCGAAAAACTTTAATACGACGTTCAAGAGTAAATTCGAGCATAAATTCCAAAAATTCACAAAAATCCCGGAAAAAATCCAACAAGTCTAGCATGAACAAATATAGCGAAATAGAATCGCATGCAAGATTATTGAATAAAATGAATCCTATATCTCGGATTCACCCATAATCCCCAAATCTCGATGCAACCGCACAAAGGAATTCTCCTTTAGGGGTTTTGTGAAAATATCGGCGATTTGCTTCTGGGTTTCAACGTACACTAATATGATGTCCTTTTAGCAACATGATCATCTAAGAAATGATGTCGGACATCTATGTGTTTAGAACGGGAATGGTGCACCGGATTCTTTGAAAGACAAATGACACTTTGGTTGTCCACCATGATAGGGCTAGTATCACAATGTATACCAAAATCCTTAAGTGTGTGTCTCATCCAAAGAACATGGGCACATGCAGCACCTGCGGCAATGTATTCCGCCTCGGTGGTTGAAAGTGATACGGAATTTTGCTTCTTGGAAAACCAAGAGACAAGAGAATTTCCTATAAAATGGCAAGTGCCACTAGTACTCTTCCTGTCGGATTTGCATCCCGCATAATCTGCGTCACTATATGAGATTAACTCATACGTGCTAGATTTTGGATAAAGTAATCCAAAGTCTAATGTGTAACTTAAATAGCGAAAAATACGTTTTACCGCTACTAAGTGAGAATCCTTAGGTTGAGACTGATAACGAGCACAAATACATACGGCAAACATAATATCGGGCCTACTAGCGGTAAGATAAAGTAAACTACCTATCATACCTCGATATAGACGAATGTCTACATCTTTTCCGCCCGTATCTTTATCAAGATGCGTAGTAGTGCTCATCGGAGTCTTTTTCCCGGAGGCATTCTCCATTCCAAATCGCTTTAGCAACTCCACCGTGTACTTCGTTTGGTGGATGAAGATTGCATCGTTCATTTGGTGAATTTGGAGACCTAAGAAATATTTGAGCTCACCCATATGGCTCATCTCAAATTGTTCCTTCATAACATTAGAAAACTCTTCGCAAAGAGCGAAGTTAGTAGCACCGAAAATGATATCATCAACATAAATTTGAACTAAAAGTATATCATTATTCGAATGCTTAACAAAAAGTGTAGAATCGGCTTCTCCCATTTTAAAATTCAAATCCAAAAGAAAATTCTTTAGGCGATCATACCAAGCTCGAGGAGCTTGTCTCAAACCGTAAAGTGCTTTCTTTAGTTTAAAAACATGATATGGAAATTTTTCATTTAAAAAGCCCGGAGGTTGAGAAACATAAACTTCCTCAACGACATCTCCGTTTAAAAATGCACGTTTTACATCCATTTGAAATAGTTTGAAATTTTTATGGCATGCAAAAGATAACAATAATCTAATAGATTCTAATCTAGCTACCGGAGCGAAGGATTCTTCGAAATCGATACCTTTCTCTTGTCAATAGTCTTGAGCTACTAACCGAGCCTTGTTCCGGACGACGATTTGGTTCTCGTCGGTTTTGTTCTTGAAGATCCACTTCGTTCCTATAACGGTGTGGTTCTTCGAAGGCAATGGAACAAGCTCACATACCTCATTCCTCTCGAATTGAATGAGTTCCTCCTCCATGGCAAGGATCCAAGCACTATCTTCGCACGCTTCATTTATATTCTTTGGCTCAATCGAGGAGGCAAAGGCACAATTGGCGAAGTGGTGGACTTGCGATCTCGTCTTGACTCTATCATGAATATTGCCAATGATTTGCTCATGGGGATGGTCACGAACCGTATGAAGCCGTTTGGGAATTCCCTGATCACTAGGAACATTCTCAACAACCTCATTAGTCGGGTTAGTATCAATAGAATCAATAGAATCAATAGACTTAGAATTATCAATAGAATCAAATAAAACATCCATTGAATCATCATCATTTGAAATTCTAGAAGAAATAAAATTTTCATTAAAAGAGACAAGTAGTGATTCCTCGATCGTCGAGGATCTTTTGTTGTATATCCGGTAGGCTTTGTTACGTGAGGAATACCCAACAAATATCCCATCATCCGATCTCGGATCAAACTTGTCCAAATTTTCATAAGTGCTTTTAATAAAACATTTCGCACCAAAAACACGAAAATGTTTAACTTGAGGCAATCTACCAAACAACAATTCATAACAAGTTTGTTTGGTGCCGGGCCTCAAAAGTATTCTATTAAACACATAGCAAGCGGTGTGTACCGCTTCCGCCCAAAATTGATGGCCAAGTTGGCTATCATCGAGCATTGTGCGAGCACACTCCACAAGCGTTCTATTCTTTCTCTCAACAACACCATTTTGAGGGGGTGCACGAGGGAAGGAAAACGTGTGTAATTCCAAGATCATCACAAAAATTTGAGAAAGACTCATTCTCAAATTCACCTCCATGATTACTACGAATAGTGACAATGGTGGTTCCGATGAGATTTTGTACTTTCTTCACAAATGTTGTGAAGTTTTCAAAAGCTTCATTTTTATTACATAAGAAAAATACCCATGTAAATCTCGAAAAATCATCTACGATGACAAGCCCATATCTAGCATTTCCTAAAGAAGCAACTCTAGTTGGCCCAAATAAATCTAGATGTAATAGCTCTAGTGGCCGTTTAGTAGAAATGTTTTTCTTAGGTTTAAATGAAGATTTAGGAAACTTGCCTCGTTGACATGAGTAACAAAAACTTTTCTTTTCAAATACA
Organism: Scilla litardierei; assembly: GCA_030789695.1. NCBI lineage: Eukaryota > Viridiplantae > Streptophyta > Magnoliopsida > Asparagales > Asparagaceae > Scilla > Scilla litardierei. The sequence goes on along the minus strand of CM061138.1, from coordinate 89,940 downwards.
AGCTTAGGAAAACCTTTAATGGAATTTAATTTTGAAAGCTTAAAAAGTGTTCCAAAGTTCACATGACCAAAGCGTCGATGCCATAAGTGTTGTTCACTTGTGTTGGCAACGAGACATTGTTCATATGACTTAGGAAAATCCAAAATATAAATATCTTTATGGCGTGTGCCGGAAAATAATAAATCATTATTAACATTATTAAAAATGTGACACAATCCTTTCGCAAAGCTAACTTTGTAACCTTTGTCACAAAGTTGGCTTATTGAAATAAGATTATGGTTTAAACCATTAACGAGATAGACATCACTAATTAAGGGTTTAGATGGGTTACCCACTTTACCAACACCGACGATGGTTCCGCTCTCATTGCTTCCAAAGCTTACCCGGTTCCCATTAGCAATGGGCACTACTCCGGAAAGCAATTGAGCATCGCCCGTCATGTGTTTTGAACACCCGCTATCGAGTATCCACCCATCCTTGGAGCCAAATTTGACTTTGTTGCTCCGTTTGTTTTTCTTGAGTACCTAAAGATGATTATATCATTTCATGGTACCCAAGGTCATTGGGTCCTCAAAGGTTAGACCTTTGGAAGCCAAGTCCAATTGGATTTAGACTTCCCAATATAATTAATATTATCCACTACATTCAAAAAATAATCATTCATGTAGATTTGTTTTTCATCCATACTTGTGTCCTTTGGGCTCCAAATTGAGAATATTTTGGGAGCCTTAATCCTATTGAGAGCATGCATGCTTTGTTAATTTCTACGTGATGCATGTCGTGGATAGGTAAAAGGAACATGATGAAATGGTGCATATGGATAATTATTCATATGACGATGTGGGTGAACATATGCATGTGAGGGAACACGTGCGTGAGGGTGTCTCACATGTTATGCACGTGCCCGTGAATGTGTAGCATAGAAATCATCATATGAGTGAGCCGGTGGAGTAGGACGTGTGTTCCTACGTGGCATGGTATTTGTGTACATGTACGCATGACCCTTCTTTGGAGGTCCACCCAAAGTGGGTTTCTTTCCAAAAGAGGGTGTGTGCGAAGTGGAAGCACCATTGGTAGATGAACTACCAATAGAGTGTTTGCTCCCACTCGGTGAGGCATCGGAAGTAGGCCTAACAAAGGTAGTGGCCGATTTGGATGAACTCCCCATCTTATACCCCAAGCCAATGTGGTGATTGGCCGGAAGTAATTCATTTAGGATGTTATCCAAATGGTCCTTACCCTTATTGAATTTATTAATTCGGCCTATAGTGCACTCATATTTCTCGGTGAGAGAATGCATCGAAGCACCCAAAGTGGACACTTGCGATGTGAGCGCATAAACACGAGACTAGAGATTTTCATTCTCAACAAAGTCGAGATTTGAGAAGTCAAATCCGCTATCTTATGTTCATCCGAATCCTCGATGCTAACATGTTCAAGTTTAGATTTGAGATTAACAATCTCATTTCTTAACTCTTCAACAACGGTGTCGTTGTTGGTGATGATAGTTTTAGGTGAGGTTTGGATGCTAACTAGCTCATCTTTAGTCTTAGTATATCGTTCAACTAATTTAACATATCTATTCCATATTTGCTCATTAGCTAGTCTAAGGTCATCCATAGTTACCTCATCGCTTTCATCCTCGCTTTCATCGGAGGCGGGTTCTTGAACATTTTCCTCGTTAGCCATTGTTTCAGCTATTTTTCGCAGAACACATTAATTGTACGGAGAGTGTGGGGTCAACGCGGTCAAAGGGAGGGACACGCGGGACCCCCGAGTTGTCGTGGCTGTAGCTCGAGACGGAGATGACCGGTGGGGTCGTCCGACGGCGCGTTCGCTCGAGCGGGAAGGCGCGGCCCCGTTCTTTGGCGTGCCGAGGGGTAGCCTCGGCGAGATGACAGCCTCCGGGATCGGTTGAAGGCAGAGTCGCTCGCAGCGGGGCGCGCGGATCCTCGCGTCGGCTCGGCGAGGGGTAGCCTCGGCAGAGCGACGTCCTCGTGACGGAGGAGACGAACGAGGTCGGGGACGAGGGCGCTTGGCTCCGGCTGGAAGGACGCCGAGGGGTAGCCTCGGCGTCGCTGGAACTCCTGGACCTGAATAGACGAGAGAGCTCGTCAGGGGGGTCGGACCTTGGTTCCGACCGAAGCCCCTCCGATGCCAAAGTCAGATCTGGTCTGATAAGTGCTCGGTGGGATCGAGTATGGCTCGCGGAGAGACCGATACTCGAGTCCTCGGGCCGAGCTTTGGAGGAGAAATATTCAAGGTGGAAGAAGGTGTAAGATGGGAGTATGAGGTACCTCCGTTGTAGGTGGTGAAGATCCGGCCCCTTTCAAGTGACGCCCGCCTCTTCCTCATATAGGCGAACCCTGCTCATAATGCGCCATGACGTGACATCATGGCCGCCATTCAGGGGGTCGTGCAAATGGGGAAGTGTTGACCCCCCTCTAATTGCGCCCACTTGATGACGCCATGAAGGTGGAGTCATGGCCATGAGTGATTGCCATAATTGGCGGGCCATGAAGGCGGGGGAGTGATGGCCATTTAAGTCTGGCCATGAAGTCGAGCCTTGATGGCTAGATGGCCATTTAAGTCGGACCATCATTGGCAAGTTATGACCATGAAGATGGTTGCCATGTCCGGCGGATCATGATGGCATGGGGCGGCTGCCATATTTGGCGAAGGTTTCCTTGACTTGGGCCCCGATTTCCTCCACTGTGGAAGTGGGCCTTCGTCATGGGTGGAGAAGCGCGGCCCGCCCGTGAGATCCTTGGGCCGAGGCCCCAAGGTCGTAGCAGTCTGGTTGACCAGTCGTAGTTGACTTAGCTCCTCCGGGCCCAGCCAAACTAGTCCCGTTAACATGCCCCCATCTTCTGAGCTCTACCATTGTTGACGTGGAGGTCGGGAGATGTAGTATAATGGGAAAGAAGTTGTACTCTCTGCAAAACTTTGGTCCGTCTTGCGGAGTTTGGCTAGGGACGATAGATCGTCAGTCCGAGATTCGTTCGGTTGCGAGGTGAGTCGCCCCTCGACTTACAGCCGACGACGGAGTGGGTCGATCTGCTGGGGGATTTGCCCCTAGCACTGAGATTGAGCTCGTCCGTTTGGTGTCGAGGGGAGTTGCCCTTCGACTCACGGCTGACGATGGAGATTCGTTCAGTGGCGAGGGGAGTTGCCCCTCGACTTACGGCTGACGATGGAGATTCGTTCAGTGGCGAGGGGAGTTGCCCCTCGACTTACGGCTGACGATGGAGACTCGTTCAGTGGCGAGGGGAGTTGCCCCTCGACTTATGGCTGACAATGGAGATTCGTTCAGTGGCGAGGGGAGTTGCCCCTCGACTTACGGCTGACGATGGAGATTCGTTCGGTGGCGAGGGGAGTTGCCCCTCGGCTTACGGCCGACGAAGGAGTGCTCGGCCTGCTGGGGGGTTGCCCCCAGCCCTTAGACCGATCTGTTCGTTCGGTTGTGAAGGGAGTTGCCCTTCGACTTATGGCCGACGAACAGGGTGAAGTCCTTGTGAAGCCTTTCGAAGATTCCATGGTGGCGCTCTGCCACTGCTTCGTCCAGCTTGGTGGATGCAGGAGTTATTCGACAAGTGGGGACCCATCTGCACGGTCGGAGGAGCGGTCTGGATGCTCGAACTCGGACGATGGTGCTTCGGCCAGATCCGCTCGGCCACGGTCGGAGGAGCGGTCTGGACGCTCGAACTCGGACGGTGGCGCTTCGGCCAGATCGGCTCGGCCACGGTCGGAGGAGTTGCTTGGTTGCTCAGACTCGGAAATTTTCCTCGCATCTTGACCTGATGAGTATCTCTCAGGCTTGATTATGGGGATGAGCGACGGCGAGAATCTCCCGGTCAGGCGACTCCTGAAGCTGAGATGCTCAAGAACCTTGTGATGCCTCTTGAAGTGTTGATGACGGAGCCTGTACTGTCCGCTTGGAAGGTAGAGGTTTTACGTCATCGCCTCGGTTTCTCTTCTGTTGCCGTTGAGTGATCTTGGAAGGTGGTCGGCCTCCTCCTATGTCGGTTGAACTGGTGCGGTCGGCCTCCTCTCGGATGGGTCGGCCTCGTCTAGACACAGCTTCAGTTCTAGCTCCAGCTTTTGTCTGGACCGCATCTCCCGCTCCGTCTCCAGCTCCAGCTCCAGTTTTTGGCTCCAGCATTTGTCTGGATCGCATCTCCCGCTCCAGCTCCAGCTCCAGCTCCAGCTTTTGTCTGGATCGCATCTCCCGCTCCGGCTCCTGCTCTCGCTCCGGCTCCCGTTTTTGTCTGTTTGGCGGTACGACCAAGGTAGCTCGGCAGGGGCGGCACAGTGATGGGAGCTCAGCCCATATGTTTGGCGATGGCAGCACGGGGTTGGTATGGCGGGCGTCGAGACAATGGCCAGAGATGGTGGTAGGGCCATCGATGAAGGCCGAGTCGGGGCTAAGCCCGACGCTTGCGAGGGTCATCGGTGCTGTCTCTTGTCTGAAATCGATCGAGATCTCATTCTCCTTGGCGACCTTGCCAGGCCACTCGTAGCCCCGCGTCTTCCTGGCCCGTCCTCGGACCTAGACGCACTCCTTGCGCCTCTCCCTCAAGTTGGCCGAGGCCGCAATGCCGGTCGCCGTGTGATCCGTCGTTGTCACGACCATGGCAGCCTTATCTACAAGCTTTTTGTGAGACATTTGTTGAATCCGGAGGATGTGGCTTTTTATCACCATCTCGCAAGAAGTTTAAGAGAGGAGAATTGTTAAGGAAGCTCTTGTAGTTGTCTGATAGCACACAATTAATTAGCAAGGGGGAAGAGGATAGTTTGACCTTTTTGCTGGGTCGGCTTCAGCCTCGGCCTGAACTGGTCAGCCTCGGCCTCGGCCTGGACTGGTCGGCCTCCTCTGGGGTCGGCCTCGGCCTCGGCCTGAACTGGTTAGCCTTGGCCTCGGCTTGGACTGAGCTTGGAGGCAGTCTGACAACGATCTCCGAGTTGTGATGAGGCTCTGGCTACGAGCTTCGTGTTTCCTCGAGTCTTTGGCAGCGAGAGATCTCCGATGAGGTTCAGGCTACGATCCCCGCGCTCCCTTGTGGTCCTAGAAACAAGACTCAATTTCTGACGAATCCCAGGCTGTGAGCTCCGATCTTCGGTGAGGCTTGGCAAGCTCAAGCAATCCCAACCCAAGTCACCATCGGACTCGTTCACAGGCGCTTGGCCCATGATGGTCGGTTGACATCCACAAAGAGGAGGGCTAGAATATGTGACGTTGGTCCAGAGGAGGATCCGGAGGCAGCGGCATCGATCCGGAGGCTAATGTCGTTGATCAGTGTTTCGTGTCGCTCGGATCAAGCCCTGTCGAAGTAGGGCGAGGTCGATCGACCTTCGTGTTCTCGGTCGATATGTTGGCATTGAATCTCGTTCGACGGATTCTCCACTTCGATGCTCGAAGGTCAGACGAAATTCTCAGATCCAACTAGAGCTCTGAAGTATTGATAGCTCTGCTCAATCGATCGCCCAAAGCCTTGAAGCAATGGCAGATCTGTAGGAGATAGATCTTAGACGGCGTGTTCGCAGCGACGGTATATTTGTCGATTCACCCGTGTGCCCTTCTCGAAGGTTCGATCAAGCTCGGGAGACTCCTATCCCGTCTTGGACAACGCAAGGGTGATATAGATCTCTGATCGGATGAAGCGCGGTTGTCTCGCTTTTGGTCGATCGGAGCAGTGACGCCTTGTTCTTCGTTGAAGAAGGGGCGTGGAGGCTCTGTTCTCGGTCGGAAGTCAGCACATCGTCCTCGATTTCGATGCCCAGACACCTCGTTCTCGATTGAACAGGGCCGAGATGCCTTAAGTTGGGCAAGGTGTCAAGTGCTCAGATCCAAACGAAGAAGCCGATGACGAGAGATAGAGGATATTGGTTAATAGAACGAGTCGTTTGTTGGTGTGGCAAATGACGCGGTTGTTGACTCGTTCCCACAGACGGCGCCAAATGTTTCAGCTATTTTTCGCAGAACACATTAATTGTACGGAGAGTGTGGGGTCAACGCGGTCAAAGGGAGGGACACGCGGGACCCCCGAGTTGTCGTGGCTGTAGCTCGAGACGGAGATGACCGGTGGGGTCGTCCGACGGCGCGTTCGCTCGAGCGGGAAGGCGCGGCCCCGTTCTTTGGCGTGCCGAGGGGTAGCCTCGGCGAGATGACAGCCTCCGGGATCGGTTGAAGGCAGAGTCGCTCGCAGCGGGGCGCGCGGATCCTCGCGTCGGCTCGGCGAGGGGTAGCCTCGGCAGAGCGACGTCCTCGTGACGGAGGAGACGAACGAGGTCGGGGACGAGGGCGCTTGGCTCCGGCTGGAAGGACGCCGAGGGGTAGCCTCGGCGTCGCTGGAACTCCTGGACCTGAATAGACGAGAGAGCTCGTCAGGGGGGTCGGACCTTGGTTCCGACCGAAGCCCCTCCGATGCCAAAGTCAGATCTGGTCTGATAAGTGCTCGGTGGGATCGAGTATGGCTCGCGGAGAGACCGATACTCGAGTCCTCGGGCCGAGCTTTGGAGGAGAAATATTCAAGGTGGAAGAAGGTGTAAGATGGGAGTATGAGGTACCTCCGTTGTAGGTGGTGAAGATCCGGCCCCTTTCAAGTGACGCCCGCCTCTTCCTCATATAGGCGAACCCTGCTCATAATGCGCCATGACGTGACATCATGGCCGCCATTCAGGGGGTCGTGCAAATGGGGAAGTGTTGACCCCCTCTAATTGCGCCCACTTGATGACGCCATGAAGGTGGAGTCATGGCCATGAGTGATTGCCATAATTGGCGGGCCATGAAGGCGGGGGAGTGATGGCCATTTAAGTCTGGCCATGAAGTCGAGCCTTGATGGCTAGATGGCCATTTAAGTCGGACCATCATTGGCAAGTTATGGCCATGAAGATGGTTGCCATGTCCGACGGATCATGATGGCATGGGGCGGCTGCCATATTTGGCGAAGGTTTCCTTGACTTGGGCCCCGATTTCCTCCACTGTGGAAGTGGGCCTTCGTCATGGGTGGAGAAGCACGGCCCGCCCGTGAGATCCTTGGGCCGAGGCCCCAAGGTCGTAGCAGTCTGGTTGACCAGTCGTAGTTGACTTAGCTCCTCCGGGCGCAGCCAAACTAGTCCCGTTAACAGCCATGAAACATACGTGCGCTTGCTCCACTTTCACATCATCCGACTCCCCGCTTGAAGAGTCATCTTCGGAATCAGTGAAACCGACAAATCCTTTCTTGTAGCCTTTCTTATACTTCTTCGATTTGTCGTACTTCGGCGCCTTCCACTTTTCCTTTTGCTTGTTTTGTGGATAATCCGCTTTGATGTGTCCTGGCTTATTGCATTTAAAGCACAAAGGAGGAGAAACGTTAGTAGAAGTATATTTAGATTTGCCTTTGAAGTTACCTTTTCGGAAGAAGCGATTGAACTTCTTTGCCATGAGGGCAATGGATTCCATGTCCATTTCGTCTTCCGAGTCCTCGTCATCAGTAGAGGTGGATGGAGCCGCCTTGAACGCAATCGCCTTTTTCTTAGGCACGTCTTGGTTCAAGTAAGACTTCATCTTCTCTTGTAACTTCACCTTGCTATCCTTGCATACCTCGTATGACATTAAAGTACCCATTAATTGAACTACGGTATACTTGTTCATATCGTTACCTTCCTCGATGGCGAAGGTACGCTTTTCCCAACTAGAAGGAAGTCCTTCGATAAGCTTCGAACATTTCTCCTTTTGGGTGTAGGTTTTGCCGAGAGCCTCTAACTCGTTTATGATGTCGACGAAGCGAGCATAATACTCCTTCATCTGCTCACCCTGTAGCAAATGAAACATCTCGTAATCTTTATTAACTACGAGTTTAGAGTCTCTTACCCTACTCGTCCCTTCATGTAAGATGAGGAGGGAGTTCCAAATTTGATATGCACTCTTACATGTGCATATCTTATTGAAGTCCTCGGGCTCCAATGTGCATTGCAAGGCGTTCATTGCCTTGGCATTGCTTACCTCCGCGGCGACCTTCGCGGTTGTCCATTTCTCGAAATCTTCTTCGGCGGGCTCGACATACTCCTTCATTGTGGTCCTCAATAGTGAAGCACTCCGGAGGAAAGTTTCCATCCGGCATTTCCAGTACCCGTAGTTGGTACCGTTGAAGAATGGAGGCCTCGTTGAGGAATGTCCTTCCATTACCAAAGAAGCTCCTTCACGGTTCTTGAAGGTGCTATAATCCAAAGGTGGACGCACGGTCTTGTTGTCGTTGGCAGACATAGCTTAGTATCTGGCTCTGATACCAAATGTAATGCGCTGAAAGCTACTGCACAAGTACTAGAAGGGGGTGAATAGTACTTTAAAAATAACAAGGAGTATAATTCCTAATTATCGTGCAAACTACTACCAACATATGCGGAAGCTAAAATTGACAACAACAAATATTCAATGCTAACAATTGATATGATGGGTTCGGATCCACCCAAGTCTCCCCGACTTGTACCCGGTGATCCTACGTCCCAGTACACCCGGATCCCCTCCGGATACTTAGGTTAGAAACCCTAACCCAAGATTTCCATTATGAATACCTTGTGTAAAACCTTCACAAGATCAAATCATACAATCAATAGCAATAGTGAATCCCACAACCCGGGATCACAACCTTCTCTCACAACCGAGAGAATCAATAGCAATAAATGAGTTTATATGAAATAAACAACAACTTACCACAAACCCTATACCTTGAGTATTCTTACCAAATTAGGGCAAGAAGGGATTTGAGGAAGGAGAAGTCACCAAGACCTAGCACCACCAATATGAGCAGCAATGGGTGCCTAGGAATGAGTAGGAGACTTGAATCAAGCAATAGCTTGGATGGCTCAACAAGAACAAAGTTCTCTCAAGATGGATTCTAGATCTCAAATGAAGGAGAGAATGATTTCTTGTGAGGAAGAGAGCTTTGGAAATGAGTTTCAATCTATAACTCTTTCAATCTGAATAAGGCTCTCAATAGCAGCTCTAACCTAGAGAGAAACGACCAAGCTTTGTATTTATAGGGTCCCACAAAATCGAGCTAGGTCAATTCCCAACGGTTGAAAATCTGGGGCAATTAGTCGGTCAAAGAACAACCACTGACCGACTAGTTCATCAACTAGTCGGTCGGTGAAACAACATGAACCGACTAAAGGATGAACAGTGAACAGATGAAATTTCAGACCTAAAGAACTAGTCGGTCCAAAAAGACTTTCCGACCGACTAGTTTTTCAACTAGTCGGTCGGTCAGTTAACTTAGACCGACTAAGAGTAAAAAACTATTAGTCTGAATACAAATTGATTTAGTCGATCCAAGAACAAATGTTGACCGACTAGATCATCAACTAGTCGGTCATCAAACGTTCTTAGACCGACTAACGATAAATAGTAACTAGACATGTACATGGAAAGCTCAACTAGTCGGTCTAAGAAGCATCACTGACCGACTAGTTCACCAACTAGTCGGTCGGTGAGTCAACTAAGACCGACTAACTGTGAACAGTAAAGAGCTTAGAATTAGGGAGACAAACTAGTCGGTCCAAGAAGCTTTTCCGACCGACTAGATCATCATCTAGTCGGTTGGTTCTTCTTCTTGAACCAACCAACATGCACAAGAAGTCCCGAATCGAAGCGCGATGCTTCGGGAAAGTTTGAATGGACTTCTACTAAGATCCTAGCTCTAAGATAGGAGCGATATGAAGATTAAATGATAATACCTACTCAAGGCTTAACATTCTAAAGAACAAAGCTAGAAGACTAAATATAAATATAGACAAACCGTCTTCAAAAGCTTCGATCGAATCTTCATGACTTCAAAGTTGGTCCAAAAGCTTCAACGAAGCTTTATGCATATGAATACGTGCTTTGAGAAGTCTTGAGACGTCGCTTTGGATGTTCACGTGAATTTGGCGACGATCTCCATAACTGCGCTCACAAAGTGTTAGTTCACGATTTATTTATGTTTGCTCATCATCCAAAACCAAATCCGTGGAGTCCAATACTCAACACAAATGCGGAATCTAAAATTGACAACAACAAATATTCAATGCAAACAATTGATATGATGGGTTCGGATCCACCCAAGTCTCCCCGACTTGTTCCCGGTGATCCTACGTCCCAGTACACCCGGATCCCCTCCGGATACTTAGGTTAGAAACCCTAACCCAAGATTTCCACTATGAATACCTTGTGTAAAACCTTCACAAGATCAAATCATACAATCAATAGCAATAGTGAATCCCACAACCCGGGATCACAACCTTCTCTCACAACCGAGAGAATCAATAGCAATAAATGAGTTTATATGAAATAAACAACAACTTACCACAAACCCTATACCTTGAGTATTCTTACCAAATTAGGGCAATGAGGGATTTGAGGAAGGAGAAGTTACCAAGACCTAGCACCACCAATATGAGCAGCAATGGGTGCCTAGGAATGAATAGGAGACTTGAATCAAGCAATAGCTTGGATGGCTCAACAAGAACAAAGTTCTCTCAAGATGGATTCTAGATCTCAAATGAGGGAGAGAATGATTTCTTGTGAGGGAGAGAGCTTTAGAAATGAGATTTAAACTCTTTCTCTTTCAATCTGAAAATGCCACTTAATGTAAGCTCTTGACCTAGAAGAAACAACCCAGCTTGGTATTTATACCAATGAGAAAAATCGAGCTAGGTCGTATTCAAACGGTTGGAAATCTGAAGCAACTAGTCGGTCAAAGAACAAACACTGACCGACTAGTTCATCAACTAGTCGGTCGGTGAGACAACATAAACCGACTAAGTGTGAACAGTGATCAGATGAAATTTCAGACCTAGATAACTAGTCGGTCCAAGAAGACTTTCTGACCGACTAGTTCATCAACTAGTCGGTCGGTCAGTTAACTTAGACCGACTAAGAGTTGAAAACTATTAGTCTGAATACAAATTAATTTAGTCGGTCCAAGAACAAATGTTGACCGACTAGTTCATCAACTAGTCGGTCACCAAACGTTCTTAGACCGACTAACGATAAACAGTAACTTGGCATGAACAGGGAATGTTCAACTAGTCGGTCTAAGAAGCATCACTGACTGACTAGTTCACCAACTAGTCGGTCGGTGAGTCAACTAAGACCGACTAACTGTGAACAATAAAGGGCTTGGAATTTAGGAAACAAACTAGTCGATCCAAGAAGCTTTTCCGACCGACTAGATCACCATCTAGTCGGTTGGTTCTTCTTCTTGAACCAACTAACATGCACAAGAAGTCCTGAATCGAAGCGCGATGCTTCGGAAAAGTTTGAATGGACTTCTACTAAGATCCTAGCTCTAAGATAGAAGCGATATGAAGATCAAATGATAATACCTACTCAAGGCTTAACATTCTAAAGAACAAAGCTAGAAGACTAAATATAAATCTAGACAAACCGTCTTCAAAAGCTTCGATCGAATCTTCATGACTTCAAAGTTGGTCCAAAAGCTTCAACGAAGCTTTAGGCATATGAATACGTGCTTTGAGAAGTCTTGAGACGTCGCTTTGGATGTTCACGTGAATTTGACGACGATCTCCATAACTGCGCTCACAAAGTGTTAGTTCACGATTTATTTATGTTTGCTCATCATCCAAAACCAAATCCGGGGAGTCCAATACTCAACAGAGTGGACCGGTTTCTCGCAGTGTTCCGACCGCGACAGGAGAACAGAAGGCAGCTACAAGGACGGATCAAGAAAATATTGAGAAGACGGGGGGAGCAGAGCAGCGCATGGCCAGCAGGGGGTCAATTCAGGAGCAGCGCACCGCCAACAGGGGGTCAATTCAAGAGGATGACTAACGCTGAATGAGGGAGAAGAGGTAGAAAGGCATCTGTTTCATATCCGATGAGCGGTTCACCCTAGGACATCACTGTGGGGTACGCAAGCTGCAACTGCAAGTGCTGATAACCGGGGAAGACGAGGATGACGTGGAGGATGAAGAGGTCGGAGTGGACGACGACTCTCACTTGGAGTAGGACCGCCAGAAACTTCATGCACCACCTTGAGGACGATGTGGATTTTCGGGGGCGGAGCAATGTTAGATCCGTCCGGCCCGCCCAATAGGCGGGCATTTTGAGTGTTTTAGTTTATTTTTATTGAGTAAAGGTATTTGGGTAATTGGCTAATTTCTGAAATTGTATTAGATGGAGGGGTGCTGGCCGGCCCTAGTTTATGCTTGATTATTGAATTGTGAGAGATATTTCGTAGGAAGAGTGCAGACGTACTCTCTTTTGGCGTCTTGGGAGGGTGGTTGCACCTTTAATTGTAGCTAAGTTATCATTTTTATTCGTATTTTCATCAATTCAATTTCAGATTTGCTTTGAGTCCTATCAGCATGTTCCCTTAAAGTGAGGTGATACAGAACACTGGAGAATCTTTGAGGAAGATAGAAGGAGAAGAGAAGAGACCTTACCCAGGAATGCACAAAAATCATAATGAAATTTGATAACCAATTTCTCATAATAAAATATGTAATCTTTTTAAAGAATTAAGACTCTGTGTATGCGTGTGTAGAAACCAAAAGAATCCCAATTAACTTTTGAATTCTATCCACGGATAAGATCAAATCCCAACGCTAATAAGTTTTCATAACAAGGAAAACTTCTACTCTACTCCAATACTTCAAAAAAAAATTAATTCCATAAAGTGACATAAAATCTCATATACATATCATAAAATCTGAAATCTCTAGCATGATCGATGTGCCATGAGGTGCATACACTCCTTCAATTACAATCCAATGAAGTGCAGATCAAAGTCAAGAAACCTTGTCAGAGAACGCCTTTTTACAAACAGCTATTAATCTGGCAGAGGCCTTACAAGTTGGTGATATATCCTAGCCAAAGAAACCATGGCAAAAGAAGGCATTGACTTTAAATATTAAAGACCAGACAGAGGATAGACCTCAATTCCTTCAACCTAGAAAAGTCTACAAGAAGCAGTGAGATTATATCTTCTACATCTATGACGCATAAAATAATCAAAACACTGCATAGAAACAAAATAAGATAAGGAGGGGGCAACATGAAAAATTATTGAATTCATCACTACAATGAAACGCACATCCACGTTCATCAGCTTAATGTGAGGTATATGGTTAAGGAAAAAATTGTGTGAAGTAAAGAGTGTAACTTCCAAGGAACCATTTTGGTTGTAGTTAAGGAACCGACAAACTTGAGATAAGAAAATGACTGTGCACATCAACCATATTAAGCATGCTTTTCAGCATGCAGGTCCAAAATGGCAGAAGCCCAACAAGATTACTGGTGTGCTCTTATTGGTTTGGCCAGTTAAATGATAAGAAATAAACATGGATCAATGTAAATGGCTACCTCTTGGTTTAGCCATTTGAATTAAAAGAATTAAAAAACATATAGTGTGGAGATACCATGTGCTCTCGGCAGTATTCCACTGCTATAAAAGGTGGACAATTCAAACTTGAAATTGCAGAACGGCCACTATTCCCAGCATTGTCCACCATTAGCTGGGGCACACTCACCCCGTCCATGAGGCCATCGCCTCCAAAGACACCAACTGCAGTTTGCATTGTTCTGAAATATAAATTGTATATAACAAGCACAATTAGCATGTAATTAATCCATATATCATTCCTACACATATTAGCTGACTTGATAAAAATTCATTGAAAATTCAGTGTACATCCCGAAACGACTTTCAAGACCGGATTGGTGATAAAGATCATTCTTTCTCAACTAAAAGTGTTAGATGTTTTAACCTTCTATGCAGCTCCTATTTAAGTTTTTTTAGTAACAGATATGCAATAGATATCAACTTCTCTAGCAGAAAGACTTGTGTTCTGCCAAAATGCCTTTATTATAGAATCAACTACGTTTCCCTCCCATCCCCATCCCCATCCCCCATCCCCCATGAGATAAAGGGAAAAAGAAAAAAGTCACCACCATAATTTATTTTTAGGAGGGAGCAATATGTTTTAAAAGACATTATTTAACCAAACACGTTCAGTGTACCAAAATTAAAAATAGCATATATCCATGCTGACATTAGCATGGTAAATGAAAAAATATGAAGGTAAACCAGTGATAATGATTAATGTATAGAAGTGAAATGTTAAAGCTCGGTTCAATTGTTGTGATTAAGAACCATTTGTACCGGTGTTAATGTTTGGTTTTTTTACATCGAAACTGTCTTACGTCTAGTAAGAGTAGAGAGTAAACAGAGAACTACCCCAACATTGCCAGCAAGGAAAATTGAGATAGATTTTTTAGCATATAAATGCCTTCAGATGGTAGCAAGAATCCAGTCTTTATAAACTCAAGATATATACGCCATTTAATTTTTGCAATTTAAAGTGGGAAAATCCAGTCATGTAAACATATGTCCTTGTATTCAGGGGTATAACTATGTTTGACTTGCACAGGGCAGGTGACCAGGGGAAGAAAAAACAAAAAAAAATTATTGCATTTTTCCCTTACCCAATTCCCCCACACACTCTCTGATTCACCCTCTCAAACTCTCTCTTTTCCATGTACGTCTTCCTCTTCCTCATCAATGTTTTTTTTCTTTCTTTCCCTCCAAAACATTGAGAAAGCCACACCTCCGCTCAGGGGCATAACACAAATCTCAAACAAATGCCTCCCGCATACGTCTCTCTCCTTCGCCCCCATTCCCATGATCATCATCTCAATAATCATATTTAGTTAGTAGAAACTCGAAATCCCCAAATCTTTCTAAAAATTGACATAATTGTTATTTTTCAATAAAACATGGATTGTTTTAATTTTCAGGTTGGTTTGGGTTGAAAAATGCGATACAAAACATCAAAAATATCCCAATATTAATCTAGAATTTACAAGAATTTTTTGGAGATTTTTTTGGAGCCCAAAACATTGATTTTCTAAGCCCAGAAGTTGAATTTTCACAACCCAGATGGATGAAAAGTAAATCCCAGCACATTCTATTTTTCACAGTTTTACTGCAGAACAGTACTGCTCAACATTGTGTAGCCCATGCCCATGGCCCAGGTGCGGCCCACACGCATAGCAGATGATGTGCAAATTGTGTGGGCCACACAGTAGGCAGAGAAGTGATTGCACCTGAGACGCGAACTTACAGCAATGACATGTGAACACGTTCAGTCAATCTCGTTTTAATCGAACGACTACATCATATACGGGTTTGGAGCGACGTGGTTAACGTGTGCACGGGCTGGGATGGACCAAAATCTATTTCAAAAACAGGTTTGACCTATTAAGCTTTATTAATAGGTATGTAAACCTTTTTTGCTAGATTTTTATGTGAATTTCACGCAAAAGTTTGTGGTTACATGTAGAAATACAGAGGGTAAACTAAGTGGCTAAGATAGGGTTGTTTGAGAGCCTAAAAGAGAGTTTTCTCCATATTTTTTCCCCTGGATTCTTAATTGACTTGGATTTTCCCTTGAACAAGTGCCATATTTTATAATAAAAAATTATTGTAGCATTAGTGATCGTTCCAACTGAACGTGCATCAAGTATTGGACGGAACCAGTATAAATCTTAGTGTCAAATGCAAGTGTTTCTTTTGTTTTGCACTTCTCATAAATTGCGTGTGTTGTAGGTTTTGTAGGAAAAAAAATCATTTGCTTTGTATGTTACATCAAAGATTCTTAGGAATTCTGTGAGGCAATTGTGCTCTTGATAAACATATCAAATAGGCATAGGAGCCCACCAGATGGTCCCAGTCCCTAGCAATTGGTATCAGAACAAGCTTTGTGAAACAAGTCCAGAGCTATGATAGAGAGCTTTTTACAAAGATGGTGCAATTGAAAGAGCAATTCGTTCGAGCTCGTATACAGGTGGTTCGTATATGACAGTTGGAGCTCAATACAAAATTAAAAAGTTCGATGGCAATGAAAACTGAGACATGACAGCATAAGATGAAGGCTATATAGAGAAAGGATCGTGTCCATTGGGTGATGTATGACATGGATACTATACTGATGGATATCTCAGAGCGAGTGAAGATATAGATAGAGAATTCACCAATGATAACCGTTTAGCTTAGTTTATTGGACGAGATGATTTATCATGTGTTCAAGAAGACTACAACCAAGTGACTATGGAAAATCTTGAGAAGCTATATTTGAAAAAATCACTTAGGCTGACCTTGTTGAAGACTTTCTGTTGCGGCCGGAAATTGAGTGGAGGGGCAATTGGGTAAAATGACATTTAAGGGATGTTTTGGCTATTTAAGGGGGTTGAGCCGGCCCTAATTCTTATGCGAAAATTGAGAGAGTATTTTATTTTATCCCTTAGATTAATTGTATTAGGATTTCGGCTTTTCCCCCTAGGTTAAGAATCGTCTTCTAGTTATTAGTTAGCGAGTAGATTATTGTATTAGTGTTCCTTTTTAATTGTGAGATCTGAAATTCCAATAAAAATCCCATTTTTATCTTCAAATCCCTAGCAAATCGCATCAATTGGTATCAGAGCGGTTGATCCATGGCGAACACGCGAGCAACGGAGCGGATTGAAGTCTTGGAAGGAAAAGTTGAGAGGATTGAAGCCCAAATCAATAAGGGTTTCATCGATCTAAGGAAAGAAGATGCGGAGATGGCCGCGGAGATCCGGAAGGAGATGAAGGAAAATCAAGAGAAGACGGAGGCCAAGATGAAAGAGATGACGGAGATGACGGAGGGGAAACTAGCGGAATTGACGGAGGCCATAGCGGCGTTGACCGCTCATCTCATCCCAAAGGCGGATCCAAGCAAAAGGAGCCACCTTTGGCGAAGGACAATGGTAAAAAGACAATTTTTTTGAAGATGAACTGGATCTAGACGACGATGGAGGGTTTGACCAAGGAGACAACACGTGGGGGACCCACCAAGACCTCGCGCCGCCGCGCCGCGACGACACAAACCAAGGAGGAAGATTTCCGGCCAACCGGAACACCCCAGGGTGGCCGCCGGCCCCCCAGGTACCTCTGGGGGGGCCGGCGAACCCCCTGGGGGGCGGCGGCAGGCCGCCAGGGCCTCGGGAGGGGCGGCCGCACCTGCCGCCCCCCCTGGCGGCCTCGGCAGACCCCGCCGCCGCAGCCTGGGGCCCGCCGGACCACTTCCAGGGCCGGCCGGCCCAGGCGGCGGCATGGGGGGCCTCGGCCGACCCCAGAGGGGGGATCCGAGGCCCGCCCGACCCCTGGGGGGCCCACTGACCCCCCAGGACGTTCGACAGGTGATTCCGCAGGTTCCCCGACCCCCGGGGGCCCCACCCGAGGTTCGTGGAGCGCAATTTGTGGGTTTTCAGCCTTTTGGGGGACCCAGCGGAGGATTGCAGCAAGGTGGAGGGCCCCACCAGATCACAGGAGGCCCGTCGACTCAGCCCACACCCTTTGGGGGAGTGACGGGAGATTGGAGAGCGTACCAGGATCCTCCAGGAGGCCACCAGGCGGAGTTTGGACACCATCAGGGAGACTGGCAGGGGCACGGAGCAGAGGGAGGCTACCGTGATCGGACTGAGGCTTATGTTCCAGACAGGCGACAGGGATACCAGCACAGGGGAGGATTCCAGCCGCAGGAGAGAGGTGGATTCGCTGGCGAGAGGCGTCTGAGGAAGCTGGAGGTGCCTGTTTTTGAGGGAGGCGACCCAGACGACTGGCTTTACCGAGTGGAGAGGTACTTGGAGGTGTCCGCTGTCCCGGGAGAGGATTGGCTGCGGGCGATAGGGGTCTGTCTGGAGGGAGAGGCTTTGGATTGGTTCCGTTGGACCGATCAGCATCAGCCTTTTCAGACCTGGGCTGAGTTTACGACGCTCTTGACAGAGCGGTTTGGAGGAGGTCCGGCTGGCGGCGTGTTCGAGAGACTGTACTCGCTGAAGCAGGAGGGGAGCGTGGGTGATTACATCAAGAAGTTCGAGTCGCTCTGCCACCGAGTTCGGGGAGTCTCTGAGGAGTCCTTGGAGGGCTGTTTCATGAAAGGACTGAAGCCCACGGCGAGGTCGGGGCTGAGGCAGTTCGAGCCCGTTGGTTTGCGGGGGATGATGACACTGGCCAGGAAAGTAGAGGATCATCAGGAGACAGAGCGAAGAGCCCGGGGGACGTGGGATGGCTCTACGTTTCGAGTGCCGGACCCTGGAGGGGGACAAAAGGGGGCCGCAGGAGGGGCAACATCCACTGACAGCACAGTGGCTACCAAGGAGAAGGGGATGGAACCCCGACCCGGAGGACATACACGACGAATGACAGAGACAGAGATTCGTGACAAACGGACCAAGGGCCTGTGTTTTAAATGCGACGAGAAGTTTACTCCTGGGCATCGGTGCGGGAATCGTACTCTTCAGATCCTGATAGTGGATGACGAAGAAGAGGGAGAAGAGAGTGTGATAATGATGGAAGCCGGCGTGGACGATGAGCAGGAGCACCTGCACGTGGAGTAGCTGACCATACACGTCACGCACCACCTTGAGGACAAGGTGGTTTTTTGGGGGCGGAGTAGTGTTGCGGCCGGTAATTGAGTGGAGGGGCAATTGGGTAAAATGACATTTAAGGGATGTTTTGGCTATTTAAGGGGTTGAGCCGGCCCTAATTCTTATGCGAAAATTGAGAGAGTATTTTATTTTATCCCTTAGATTAATTGTATTAGGATTTCGGCTTTTCCCCTAGGTTAAGAATCGTCTTCTAGTTATTAGTTAGCGAGTAGATTATTGTATTAGTGTTCCTTTTTAATTGTGAGATCTGAAATTCCAATAAAAATCCCATTTTTATCTTCAAATCCCTAGCAAATCGCATCACTTTCTCCATATTCAAGATGCGAGACGTGACCTTAATGAAGAATCACCTGAATATCTTCAATAGCTTAGTGATGAAGATATGTGTTAATGCATTGACTGTAGAGACAGAATACGAGGCGATGATTTGCTCTTGTTATTGCCAGAGTGACACAAAATGTTCGTTAATACCATGATTTATAATCAATATACTCTGTCTTAAAGACGTGAAGGCAACGCTTTATAGTGAGAAGCTGAGAGATCTGATGATGGGAGTTGATTTTAGCAGAGAAGATTCAGCCAGCCATGGCCTATTTGCTTCAGGATGAAACAAGAGAGATGTCAATAGGAGGAGATCAAGATCGAGGAATAGAGTCAGAGTTGTTATGTTTGCAAGAAATCCAGATATTAGAAGATAAGCTACCTTGAGAAGAGGACCAGAGAAAAATATGCATGTTATAATACCTAATTCTAAGTTTGGACTGAGTTTGGTTTCCACATATTTCTAATTCTAAGTTTGGACTGAGTTATAATACTCAAAGGAAGCATGTTCATAATAATATGCATGTTAAAAATGTTAACAAAATCATGCATATTTGTATAATAAACATGCAATTCCTACGAAGAAAAATAAATTTAAATCTGATATTTCACATAAAGTGCAT
Source organism: Scilla litardierei (assembly GCA_030789695.1). Classification (NCBI taxonomy): domain Eukaryota; kingdom Viridiplantae; phylum Streptophyta; class Magnoliopsida; order Asparagales; family Asparagaceae; genus Scilla; species Scilla litardierei. The sequence goes on along the minus strand of CM061138.1, from coordinate 70,542 downwards.
CATAACAAATCATAACAAATTACATGATAAAAATCATATGATTTCTTTGTAAAGATACATGACAAGACTGCATATGTTACAAACTTAATGAAATATCAAATATGTGTATCATTCAAAGAATTATTCTTGTATGCATACTAAGAAATCATTCAAAGAAATCCCTTCTCATATGACTAGCAAGAACTTCCCACTAACATCACATTCGATAACAGATATGCCCCTTGAAGCCATTCTTCCCCAGTCATTGCACTGAGGAGACACCAATACGATGTGCTTCCTGGATAAGAACACCCCAAAAAATGGCTTCATGTGAAATATATAACCAGTTAGGGATTCCATCATCACCAAGTTACACAATAGCAACATTCACCACAATGCACAGCTCAAAGCACTTACAAGTTACATCAGTCTGTCCAATAGAAAGAGCTGTAGAACATGAAATAATGTAGCTGCATAAGTGATGCAAAACATGTTTAAAACCCTAAAAAGTAGAAAAGGTTCCATTGGTGGCATTTTGTTATCCAAAAAGGAAACTTGAAGTATAAAGTGACAATTTGCATTTCTCTATCAGTACAAATGCCAAAATCAGATGAAATTTTGACTCAAATGAATCCAACTTAACACATCATTAAATCTTCATCAAAGGTAAAGCTATAGCAACTCTGAAAGTCAACACTGTGTATCTAACTCGATTTAAATTCTAATAAATGTGGTGGCTACTAATATATGCCTTGATTAAAAGAGCTAGAAAACTAAATCAGTTGCAAATCCAAATAAGTTGATGGGTGCAAAACCATGAAACGAAAATAAATTAGCAAATAAACAAAGAAGCTCAATGGAATCAGAGCCTTCCAAATTCACGTGTAAACATGACAAGTATGAAATACTGATAGCAAGTCTTACTGATCCATATAAAGATAGGGGAACTGAACTAATCAGAAGCAAGGCAAAAACCTGCATTACTTCATTAATAGTAGGTATATCGTATTCATATATCAGGGAGAAAAGATGTTTTCAAGTAATACCTGACAACGGTGAAAATTACAGATCAAATTATTTAAGCGACTTGAAAATTAAGAATGTAATAATTTGCCAAAATAAAAAAAGAAATATGTCACCGGATGATTGATAGACAGAAAATGTTAAATGCATCCATATCCTCTAATTGATGAAGGACTATATAGTATACAAAGAAAGTATGGGAGATTCAAGTAAAATTATGGCAAATTTTATATCTAGAGAAATTGATGATTTTCCTATGAAGAGCACACTCTTCAATTTAATAAAGTGCACTGATCAATTCAGGAAGCACAAGAATTAAAATGATACAGCTAGGAACGAAGCTTATTTGTCGTACCGTAGAAGTGGAGAGGTAATAACCAGCTCAATCTTTTTTGCTAGCCCACATGTATTAACATGCTTGCGCAAATTGTCAACCTGTTGCAACGCCACATTATGTTTATTAGGCATTGCTATGAAAAACATGTACTGCACGTGTAAGCATAGTCGTAACAGAATCGGTGTAAAGCCATGTACTCTCAGCATGTTGATTCATACATCCATAGATCTATGCTAAAATAGTTCTAAAACTATTGCCTGACGATCAGGGACAATGGCATGTGGTCCCTCCCCATCCGCGTGCCACTTAGCGGTGATAATTCAAACCCGGCCCGCCAACCAGACCCATGACCGACCCGCATTAAACGGGTTCAGGTCAATGTTATCAAGTCAAACCTATCAAGTCAAACCTGTTTTAAACCCAACCCCATCAATACATATATTACATGGGATGAGTGCAAGTTAAACAACCCATTTCAACCCGTTAATTATTATTAATATATGTATTATACACACACAATATTGTTATGCCCTATCTCTCTTTATTTTGCAAAACATCAGAATCCCTCGCTGCATTGAAATCCAAGCCCACCTCAAGGTTCCAATCTTCTCTCAAAATCAGTCCATTTTTTTTTCATTTTTTTACTTGGAATTTGAAGCAGTGGTGGCTTTGTATTCCCCCCCTTAAAATGTAGTTTAATTTTTGTCTTTCTAGCCAATTATGTGTTTTTCGGATTGATGTGTTTATTGGCGTCTTCAATTTTTTTTATATACAAAAAACCTTCTGGACCCTTTTGTTTGTAGATGATCATACTTTTTGCTGGCCATTATTGCTCAATTTTACTAAGGAGTTGCTTAAATAAGAAACTCTTTTTTTTTTGAAAGGCACAACAATATAAACTAGACAATCTTCAACTTCCCCATACAAATGTGCTTTCCTTTTTGGATCTTCGCATCAATTACAAGCTCTGTTGTTTAACTATTCAAAATTATATTCACGCTTCATGTAATTGGCATTTTAACGTCAAAAAGTATTGTTAGGACTCTTATGGGTTAAATGGGTCACCCGCCAGTTGGCACATGAACCCACATATCAGATATTGGTATCCTATACATGACCCATGAATAAATGGGTCAGGTATAGATCGATGGTAAATGGGTTGACCTGTCAACAACCTGACCCAACCCCGACCGGACCCAATTGCCACCCCCCAGTGCCACTCTTGCAAAACTTTCAGAAGAAACCATATATATTATATAAATTCTCACTACCCCCTGAAAGTTCAGAGAAGCATCCTAATATGTCATGTTTCTTATTTACCCTCTAAAATATATAACAGTAAATTTCTCTAACGTCTCATGTACTATGCATAGTGTATCACTAAACATACTAAACATGCATGAACTTAATATTAACAGAAACTCCAAAAAAGCATGTACTACCACTATCATACTTGCATATGGGTGCAAACACCCCATATCTAAGGGTAATTTTGCTAATATCATGGTTGATTGGTGTTTAGTTAAATATTGGCTATGATAAAATGGTGTTAACGGAATTTACCTAATATATAAATATACCACATGTACTGTAATAGTTTCTTATAGACCCATGAGATTTTTCAAAGAAGTCCTCATATATCTTATAATTTTCCCTCCATGTTTTTATTAAGCAACGTATAACTTCTATGATTTTAAGACCCACCTCGATGAAGACACTACATCCATCCTTATTTCTGATATTGTATATGTAGTATATTTTATTGTGGCACATTTTCTTCAAGAGTATTCCACGAGTCTTTCTTGATTTTTGAAACAATTCCAAGTGTTTTACTGAATATCCTAAAATTTTAACTAAAAGTAGAATTTAAGTTCAAGGTTTAATAGCTACATGCAGTGACGTATTCACCCTTGCTTATCTAACCATAAATATTACCCCACGTGCTCATCTACACTAATAGTTTGTCTTCGGCTCTCTCTACGAACCAACAGTACGACACATAAGACAACGTGTCGTGCTGTATAATTAATAATTTCAATCCAATCCGAATGGTTTCAAGGACAAAGATCACTGGCACCTAACAACTATATATCTCAAAAATTCCGCACTAATTTGTCTCGCATCTTTACATGAGGTGTTATCACCTGACATTGATTGCTGCACACAGGTCTGACGTGGGTTTACATTAAAATCTTCCATAGCACCATATCCTCGAATCCACACATGCCTTCGCAACATACCCTTTTCAAAGCTGCTCTTTGATTCTCGTGAATATTTAAGATTTAAGATGGGAGGTGACGCAACATGTAAAGGGAAATGATTGGAGACATCTAGATCCAAGGTTTGAAACTTGGGAAATTAAGGGTTTGAAAGGATAAAAAATTGTAAAGGCTTCTCACACAAGAAAATCCTCAGCCCACTCTAACTCCCCATGAGCAAGAAATTTAAAGATATAGAAACCTAGAGTTCATCGTCAAGGTTTTAGGTTAATGATGGTTTTGGATTAAACTTATCAAATGCTCAACCTAAAATATTAATGTTTGATACTAAAATACGCTTTGTTCACCCACCATACACCAACTGTTTTACCGGTGAGGCAAGAAGCGATTGACCGAAACTGAACGTTCATCGCAAACACTAGCATTTCAAAAAATACTCAACTTTTCATTCATTCAATCATTCTAAAAATTATCCTTCTTGGTAAGATACAATGCTTATTTAAAGAGACTTCCTACGTGCACAACACATTTTATAAAGAGAAGAATACCATAATAAAACATGTGCATGGCATATGCCATAACAAAAATCAATTAAGATCTTAACGAATAAAATAAAATTCTAACAGAAACTAAATTGGTTTCCCATAAATATGTAGGACAAAGGGCTGGTGGGATAAATTATTTGATTCTGATGTTGTTAATGTTTAATCGTCATGTATATGAACTGCATCTTCAAGTAGTCCAACATAGTCGCATGGAATACTCATGGAAACTTAAATAATGACAATATTATGCATAAGACTAGGGTTAACTGAGGTCTGATTAAGTGTCTAGGGGTGGCTAGAATGTAGGATGGGTAAAGGGGCTATAATAAGATTGATATGATACTTAGGGATGCATATCTGAAACACCAAAAACTATTTAAGTATATTTTTGTTTAATTATCTAATATTAATATTGACAATTATAATGGATGTTCTATGCAAAATGAATTCTATTGATATGTTGTTGCCTTGGCATCTCCGAAATTTTAGGATTTTCTGTATCAGCATATCTCTGCACGTATATGTATAGAGGAATATGGGGTCAATGACCCAAGAAGTAAATTCTTCCTTTACCAACTTTCATATTTTCAAATGATTGGGGGTCAATGGCCTTAGGAGGAAATTCCTCCTTTGTCAACTCTTTGGATTTTAAATGATTAGGACCCTTTATTTTAATGTGTTAATTCTTAAAGCCAAATACACAAAAGATCAAGTGAACTTCAAGCTATTTTCATGTTGATCTAAGGATTGAAAAAAAGTTCTTTACTGTGAAACCTAAATTTGCAATGACCGATGTCATATTGAAAGTTTGAAACAATATGAGAACCAAAAGATTTTTGTTGCATCTATGTTTTAGAGCATGTAAATATACATGAACGATGTCGTTCATGCAAAAAAATTATAAAGTGGACTTTTTGACCGGAGCCAAAGGAATTTCCTCTTTAGGTATCTCACCTCCTTCTTCTCATATACACATACATATAGAGAATGAGAATAATGGATATGTGATGACATATTAGCTTAGCAAATTTTCCTGCATTGCAGCAAAAAATTAGCCCATCCTATTTTTATGATCAGACCAACTGACGTCGATCAACACACGCTAACACCTCAACACACAATAAATCTAGTGAACCTTGTGGTATTTACTTATTGATTGCTAAAAATTCATCGGTTTTACAATAATAGAACTTTTTTAATAACCTAATCAACAAGCAAATAGCATAGGTTTACTAGATTTTTTGGGTATTGGGATTTTCGCATATGTAGATCTACCTCAAGGAATCCGATAACAAAAAATAAAGAAAGTGGATTTTTTTTGCTGCAGCATAGGAAAATTTTCAAGGTTGTCAGCACATATCTAGTTCTCCATATGTGTGTTCGTAAAGAGAGGTTTTCCTATCTTGCCTAAATTAGTTTTCCTATCTTTCCTAAATTGTATCAATATCCTTGATAGATTTTAGTATTTTTCATATACATGAAATTCATGTCATTTGTATTTTGTTGCTACTCACGTCCAAGTTGTATCGGTGTATTAGGCCATCTCCATATATCCAGCATACCTTCTTACATATCCATTTGGATACACAAGGGAAAAAATACTTTAGTATATAACAGCTCATAGATATTAATAAAAATATGCTAATATTATTGACTTACTAGGGCCTAGTTTGAAATTACCTTTCTACATCTTCAAGTTATAATTCATGCAACTTTCTTGAATTAATAATCATATGGTGAATTATGTCGTGTATGCTGATATGTATGCAAAATCTATAACATAAAAGATGAAATTACAGGCTCGTCATTTTGCTGACTATGACAAAGTAGTTGATATAGTAGTGGTCAGGATTTGACCACCTTAGCTTGGAGGAGATAGATTGGCCGGTACGTGGTTTTGGGGTACAGTGGGATATGGGTGTGACTCCGGGTATGTTGTTGGTTGCATAAAGTTGGGGTTAGGTGATGGGACAGGGTTGATGGAGAGGTGATGGGTTTGATTGGAGTAGGATGAGTGATTGATGGGAGACGGGAGAGGGTTGATGGAAAGGTGATGGGTTTGATTGGAGCATGATGAGTGATTGATGGCATATGGGAGAGAGCTTCACATGTAATTACATGTTTGCTAATGCCCTTTCAAAATCCCAAAGGATTTGGCCCTAAACTTATATATCCTATTGACCTGTCCTATTGACCTCCCAGCCTGACCTATCAGAAATGCATGTCCTATTGACCTGTCTGACCAGATGACATGGCTAACTTGACCTCCCAGCCTGACCTGTCAAGCCGGGTTGGCTTGACTTAACCTGGTTGAGCAGATCTAACTGACCTAACCTGCTTGATCTGAGCAGCATGTTCCCCTTTTACTCCGGGACAATATACACACTCACACCCACTCTTCTCTCTCTTTTGTCAATGAGCATTGGTCTTGCATCCTGTGCGTGGGGTTTTTTGGGGGTTCATGTGCACCATGTGCACGGGTTTTCTAGTGCAAGCATAATTAATGTGGATGTGCAACCAGTAGTTAGAAACATTTTAACTGATTTTAAAGTCTAAATACATGAATAATGCAAAATAGTTTTTGAAAAATAGGAATTTATTCGTGTATGAAAACCTAGAAGGATAACATCATTTCATAGCAATCCGATGTACGTAAACATAACAAATTTAACATTATCATTTACTACCTCTGAAAAGATTCATTTCATATAGGTAATGATCAATAACTGAAACCAATAATACTCTATTTCAAGTCCAGGATATTATGACACTGAGTACAAGAATGATCATGACCTTAACTAGTCCGCCTTCTTCTCGGTGGAACATAACCAACTATACCAGAATATATTAATTGTACAGTGCACTCTTTATTTGTCATTTTAGGATATAGTAAAACTCATGTAAGCAGATGGATTCAAGGTTGCACTGCTGTGGGTAGGATTACAAATACAGTACACATGGTTACATGGATACAACAAATCCTAGAAACACATGATGTGTACATTGGGGGGAAATCACGAATACAATAATCAAAAGAATGCAAGTAGAATTTAATAGTGCATAGATGCCAAGTAATTGTTTAACTATGCATAATTTTGTTGCTAAATTTGGAATGTAATTCAAATTCAATATGTTTGGTACAATTCTATAGAAGTTTACACGTAAATTGATTGATTTATAAGGCATTTTCAAGTTTGCCAGGCAAGGTTGGAACCAAAAATCATTTTACCTCATGTAATCGACTATATAACATATTAATGATAACACACATGTAATCGACTATATAACATATTAATGATAACATACAAAAAGGTTTGGACTTTGTGGTTTGAGTCTAAATTAGACCATGTCCACTACTACAAGAGTTCCCCAGAAAGTTTGCCTATACAAACTAATGGGGTCAATCAAATAAGCAATTTTCCTCACTCTCGCCAGAGATTTTCTTTTCTTTTCAATTAATTGACAATCCGATCTGATCAATCATCTAAGACGTCGGATTAGATTTGTTCTGTTTTTTCATCCACACCTGACCAGTTCTAACTGTTTTGGACACATACATATGATTTTTGGATGTTGTTTTTGCCTATGAACTGCATAAAGGCCACTACTTATCCAGGTATATCCAAGAATATCTATTACACAAATAAGTTATGTTTTTGCTAACTAGGACAAACCCAGTTGACATGGTTTGTCATGTGTGTTGTGTGGAGGGGCATGCCACCTCATCCCCCACATGGGGGTTCAGGTGGTGGGTGCAATTTGGGTTGTGGGTGTAGAGACCCAAAATAAAAGCCCACCTCATTCCCATTAATTGCAAGCTTGTCATTGATTTTTCATAAAGCCCAATGCCCTCCCTTTTCCGCATATTTATATGTTTACCATCGTTCTTTTTTCAATTTGGCCCACTGCGTTTTTTGCACTTTAACGCCTGCTTTTCCCCCTTTTACCCCCTGTGTTATGGGGTGGGACTTGTGCACTTTGCTTCACCAGAGTTTTATTGCAATTTAACCCCTTTCACCTCACCCCACCCCACCCCCCCCCCCCCCCCCCCCCCCCGACGATACACGCACGCACGCACACTTCTCTATCTTTTACGGTAACGCGCAGGTCCCTCCTCCCGGCGTTACCCCCACACACCCACTCTTCTAGCTCTTTTCTCGGTTTCGCACATGCACCGCATCCTGTGTGTAGGTTTTTTTTCCTTGGGTCACCGTGCACTATGTGCACGGGTTATTTCTAGTCCATTCATATTGGATACTTATAGGATATACACGTCCCCTAGTTTGCCTCCATGCAAAATTGGTTATGTTATCAACTAATTATCCATGACAATTGTACGTTAAAAGAAGAGATTGCCCCTAATGAATCAAAATGAAAAAAATTATGTAACCAATGCTGCCGATCTCATCGTTATGGAACATAAAAGTTAGGCCCCCAAGATGGGAAGCCCCCAAGATGGGAAAGGTATCAGTCCATTGGCAGGTCTCACCTCTAGGTTGATTTATATCAAACTAGTGTATATAGATTACTACAAATTTAGACGAAAATCCAATTCATCCAACCAGTTTAGGCAAGGCAAGTAGAATAAGGTGTGAATTAAAGAGACTGAATTCAAACTTTTAACTATTTAACATTGAAAGGAAGCATGTATGGTTTTGGACTGGATTGGATATCTCTATGATGTTATCAGTATTGCGGTCAAGAGCTGGCAGGTTGAGGTTTGGATATTGCTTTTTTTATCCATGTATATATTACATACACAGTTCCACATTTTAGTGTTCGTAAGCCAGGTTACACCCCTTACAATTTTTTTAGCTTGGTCTCCTCATCTGCCCCACAGAAGAATAAAATAAGCAATAACACATGGGAGAACATCATAGAAAGTGAGATATACATAAAGCTAATTTGCACTTCAGCCACAATCCAAAATACCAAATTCAGTTAATGATGAGAAGGAATGTGTCCCAAGATTCAGGTGACTCGACTTTGGACTACGTGTTCAGAGTCTTCAAGAAAAAGGTAAGATTGTTGTGGCAAGTTCTTATACCAACATACCGATAAATTATTTTTTAAGGTATATAACAAAATGCAAATTCTACCGGAATACTGAAAATACCAGAAAAATCCAAAAATTTCATTAAAAATAAAAAAACTCTAAATCTAAATAATTCGAAACCTAAAAGCTCAAAACGCAAGATTCAAATCCAAAAATCAAAATCCTACATCCAAATTAAAAACTTTAAGCCTTAAAGTCTAACCATGAAATTTACATCTTGGAAAATTTAACCCTAAATCTAAACCGAAGATGAAAATCTAAACACACAAACCCAAAAGTTTAAGTTCAACAATAATCATGTCATAAACAGAGTATAATGGTAGTGGGATCAGTAAACTTATTGAATATGCGTTCAAGTCAAAAATAAACATGTTTAAAGCTGGCTTTAATAAATAACGAAGTTCATGTTTATAAACAGTCTAGATCAATGTTTAGGTTCGGTAAACCCTAAATAGTAACCTATAATTAATAAAGAAGTTAGGTTTAAAGGAATAGGGTGGAACCACCCTCAACCTTAAGTATTGAAGCAACTAGTAGGGGTGGCAATCTGGACATGCCCTCACAGCCTCGAACTGAATTTTTCTGGTATGGGTCACTATAATCAGTTGCAAGTAAAAATCAGGTTAAACTGCAGTTAGTGTGAGCATGCTAGATCAGAGATGACCCACAATAACATTGGTGTGTATGTGTATTTGACTATAAGAATATGTATGTGTATATGTATATATCTATTACTACTCTTAAAATCAAATGGTTTGGACCCTATCCGTCTCCCTTAATATTTTTTTCCCTGGTCAGGGTATTTTCGGAAAAATTATTATAACTTAATATAATAAAAGGTTAAAAAAGGTCAAACATTTTATCACTAGTCATAAAAGCTGATTAACATAAATCATGTCCCCTTTTTTGACAGTGGACGTACAAGGGTTCAGCGAGGCATGGCCCCCCTTAAAATTCATGAGTTAATGCACACATACTATTTCGGGGTGTTTTCTCACCACTGAAGTGGTCGGATGAATGGATGGTTGCATTAGCTAACGTAGGATGACGAGTGATGACGTGGGCAGCTAACTGAGCAGTGGACGAGCTAACCACGAGCTAAGTAGGCTCTGATCCAAGCTATAGAAGTCGGGTCCAATCTATAACTGGGCTGCCTACAACACAAGGAACTCGTCAGGGGAGTCAGATCTGGGGTTCGACCTAATCCTCTCCGATGCTTAGTCAATCAGTGACTCAAGGAGGGCTCAGTGTAACTATGTCCGACCTGTTGGGAGGACTCCACTAGTTCTCACACCAAGCTACGGAGGAAACATACGAGGTTATATGAAAGCAAATATCAGAAAGTGAGAGTGTGGCTGTCAGAGAATGTCTGGGAATGTCTGCAATCAGCCAAAAGTCCTTTCTTCGTTGTCTGATAGGCTACGTATAGTCAACGGACGTTAGAAAGTAATATTCGAGTCATTATGGAGCTTTATTGCCTCAGGATCATAACTGAACGGTCGATCATTGAATACACATATTGATGAAGAGCTGAACGATTGACATTGATGAGAGAGCCCAACGATCAGCTCAGTAGTCGTCTTAAATGAAGAGTCAGTTGTCCTCACATGTGGGTCTTTGTCTTGTTGGGTCGAAGTCGTGGGCTTTACTGGCCTATCGATTCAAGATAAATAACCGAGCGGCCACTAAGCCGACCCAAGGCTGTATCAATGGCCCTCATCTCCTGAGCTCAACAGACATGGCGATTGAGGTCGGATGATGTGACATGTATGGATTGGATGGGCGTGGCAGTTGAGACAATGCATTTAATGTTGGCTGTTAAAGTTTCATGTACAATGGTTTGTGTGCCAAAAGAGTACAAAATTCAAAGGGTTGCCATTTTAAGATGTCGACACGCGCCAGAGATTAGACGTGTGAGCTTGCCTCGAGGAAAGTGTAATCATGTATAAATAGAGAGAACGAGTGCTAAAGAAGACGCTTCCTCTGCTTTCTGAAGAATTTGTGCTCCTTGCCTCTGTCTTCTTCGTCTGAGTTCACCATCGATGTTGTAAGGTAGTTCTCTCTTTTATGCATCCTTCTTCTTCTTCTTCTTTCTAAGATACTGAAGTAGCTAGATTGATGGCTGAGATGGAACAACCAGACAACCCGTCGCGTCAGTTCCGATAAGTTCTTGGTGCCCAGAGGCGGCATCAGCTGAGCCCTCCACCAACACATCATGGATGAAACTTCTTGGGTTAAGGAGCATCCATGCTCCGATGACATGCCAGAGATCACTCAACCCTCGGGGTCTAATGGTACCCTTGATAAAGAGAAAGGCTTAGCCATCGAGCCCCCAGCTCAAAGACTCTGATCTTGCGCAGAGCAATTTTCAGTGCCCGGAAGATCAAAAATCTGGTCTCTATGGCATCTGCTTCTTTGCTCCCAAAGATCCAATATGAGTACATCCGACCTCCCTTCAAGGTTAAGATCCCTCGCAATAACGAGAGGATCTATTTTCCCGACAAGTGTGAGGTCGAAGTATATGTAAAGACTTTCTCTCTTGGGCTTCGCTCCCCCATCCATACATTCATTCTTCTTGTTCTCAATTTTCTTGAGCTTCCCCTCTCTCAACTCACTCCGAACTCTGTTAGAGCTTTGGTCAGCTTCCTTGTGCTTTGTTTGCTTAATTGGGTGGAGCTGAACTTAGCACTTTTTGTCACTTCTTCCAGTTGAAGCTTCAAAAGTCCGACGTATGGTCTTACATCACCTCTAACAGAAAGAAGCATCTCGTGTTGGGGCTTCCGAGCTTTATTCACAGCTGGGAAGAGAACTATGTTTTTGTAATTTTTCCTAGTGAGGCGACCTTCCTCACCAATGGGGGTCGTTCAGGCTCCGTTGTTTCAGAAGAAATGAACCGCTTTGAGCTAGAGAGCGGAGCGGCCAAGCGTCTGCTAGCATTACCGAGCTCTGAGAGGTCTATTACATTTTTGTTGTCAGACAAGGTGTTGAACAACACCATATGGGCAGCGGACAAGTCCTATCTTTAAATCATGCATTCATGTTTGCTCACCATAATCATTTTTCTCCTTGCAGATATGAGCAACATTCGTTGGACCCCAATGTGGCAGCCATCCTTCGGCTTGGACTTAAAAAGTCTAGGGAGCTCGTCTGCTCGACCGAAGGCATTTTCAACAGTCAAGGAGGGGCAGAGCTCGGCCCTAACTGCAAGGAGCTCGGCCCAGGTTGCTGGCGGTTCGTCAGAAGCAGGCCCCTCGGGACAGGATGCAGGTGGTTCAGGAAAGAAGAGGGACCGACCTTTGGTTGAATCTGAGAGAGCTAAGAAGAAAAAGAAAAGTGAGGTCGGTCCTCCGAGCTTAACTTCTAAGGATGCCCCTGCTACCCAAGTTAAAACTTCGAAGGCACGTCTGACGCTCCCCAGACCCAATGGCTATCAAGATACATGGTCGTAGGGAGGCCTCCTTCCTCCAAGGTCGATGCCCAGTCTGATTCCTCCTAAATACGAGCAAGCTATATGGACGTTTAACTCGATCGAAGCGGGCCTTCAACGCTCTGGATCTTCTTCAGCATGACCCTTTGATGGGGATTGAGTCGATCTTCTCAGACTGTTTGGTTACAGCTTAGCTCGCTGAGAACTCCTACCTTCAGCAGGATCGCTTGGTTTTGAAGAAAGTTGAGATAGAGAGACTGGCCAGCTCCATAGTGTGGCATAATCACTTCCCGCCCTTTTTATTTCTCAAATTTTGCCAGGTGTAAGGTCTGACTTTTTTCCTCCAATGTAGATGTCCTCAGTATGCCTTGAGTTGTGTCGTCGAGCAGTGAAAGTTGCCAATGCTGAGGCGAGCCTCGCTATGAAGCACCTGAGGATGAGTGCTGCAGAAGAGGCTGCTGATGAAGCAAAGGTTCAACTAAAAGCGTGTAACGTCGTCGAGCTCTTGTCTCGGGGGGAGGCTCGAGAAGGCACTGGCCGAGGAGAGCGCGACCCGATCAATCGCTGAGCTGAATGTCGAGGCCCGAGTAGCTCTTCGAAAGCGTGCTAATGAGCGGCTGACTGAGGAGAGGGATAAGGGGAAGATGAAGAGAGCCGACCTCTAAGCTCGGCTGACAGCGTAGAGGGAGAAGGGGAAGATGGAGGAGCCGACCTCCTAGCTCAAATCACCGAGCTGGAGAAGATTGCCCCGAATAAGATATCTAATGAGGCGGTGGAAAAGTTCTATATAGACGTTAACACCCCTCAGATGTCCCAAGTGTTCGGCTCTTGCTTCCTCTATTGTCAGCAGGAGATTGAATGAAAATTTCCCAACTCATGGATCATCTTTGATCAGCTCAAGATGATCTCTGATAATGATGAAGACGACGACCATTCTGTTGCTGAAGGGACCCCAGCTGTCGAAGCTAAGACCACTAGAGCAGCTCCTCCTGAAGCCCCAACTCTCGTGGCTCCGACCTCATAATTTGTACCATGTACCTTTTTGTCTTTTTCCTTTTGTACGAGCTCCGCTCCTTCATTAATAAAATTGATCTTGCTGAAAGAGAGGTCTTAGCTCGTCTTGAAGGATATCAAAGCTAGGATAGAAGATTCATGAATGCTCCAACTCTCAGTTCAGAACTTGGGTAGGGAGTCTTAGGTCTTAGAAGATCTCCGCTCACTAAAATCTTCACGCTAGATAGACAACTTCGAGAGCAGCTCCAAGACTGAAAAAAATTTCTAGGTCTTAGGTCAGCCCTGGTGCCATCCATGTCCCCTCCACAGCTCAGTCTTGCGTAGTAAGAAAATATGAAGCGTAAGGTGTGGAATATCGTCTCCCGTACTCGTGGCCAAACCAGACGGTGAAAAATTGGGCATAGCCCTTACTGATAGCATGGTTCAGCGAGCTGGACACCGATGGCACGTTGCAACCGAGCATAATGAGTTAGCATAAGTGAATAGATGACCATGTAGCTAGGACTCGAGGTTGATTAATAATAATCCCCGATCAGATAGCTAGATCGGCTCGCAAGTGGAGTAGCCCCCGACCTACGGCCGACACAGAGATAAGCGGGCACGCGAGAGGACTGCCCCCCAATATAAAGCCGTCGAACAGTTAGGGCATCCCGCAATGGGAGCGATCCCCCGACCTACGGCCGACACAGAGCTAAGCTGGCGCGCGAGGGGAGTGGCCCTCCGACTTACAGCTAACGTTGAGCTAGGCCGGCATGCGAGGGGAGTGACCCCTTGACCTAAGGCCGACGAATAGTTAGATCGACCCGCGAGGGGAATGGCCCCCTGACCCACAGTCGATGAATAGTTAGGTCAACCAGCGAGGAAAGTGACCTCCTGAACGGTCGACAGGGCCCGCAAGGGGAGTGACCCCGACATACAGCCAACGAATAATGAGGTCGACCGACGAGTGGAGTGACCCCCGACTTACGACCGACACATGGCTAGGTCGGCCCGTGAGGGGAGTAGCCCCGACCTACAGCCCACCAGCCCGCCCAGTCTTTGAGAAATAATCCCTGATCGTATAGCTAAGTCGGCCAGCGACGGAGTGACCCCCAATCGTATAGCCGACCAGCCCCGAGGTAAAGGAGGTAAAGGATGTAAAGGCCGAGATATCTACGTTATTCTTTAGTCCTGTGAACTGGAGATAAATTAAAGTTAGAAAAAAATCGAGCACGTTCTTTCTGTTAGTGTTCTCTTAGAATACAATTATCGAAAGTACATAGGATAATCAGAGAAACCGAAATTAAAAATTGGTACAATGGTTTGCTCGCTTTACTTGTTTCTCACCGGTAGTACATCCGCAAATGTTCTGCATTCCATGGGAGAGCTCTTTGTTGTCCATTGTTAAGAGCTTGTAAGTTGCAAGACCAAAAACTTCTGTAATATTGTACGATCCTCCCCACTTGGCAGTGAGATTGCCTTAACGGACGATCTCAGGGAGAATATGGCTTTTTTCAGAACGGTCTCCCAAGCAGAAGCTACTGCCTTTGCCTTTGACTCTGGAATTGTAGTATCAAGCTACCCGATACTTATGTCAGATGATAGTTTGAAGTGCTCAGTCACGTACCTCGTCTATGAGCTCTATATTCAGTCTAATATCCTCCAGATTCTTTACATCGTCGAAGTGCTTGAGACAAAGTGATTCATCACCGACCTCTACGGGGACTACTACCTCTGCTCCGAAGGCAAGCATGAAGAGTCTCTCCCGTGGTGTCCTTGTAGGCCGTCCTATATGACCAGAGTATCCCAGAGAGTTCTTTTGGCCAAGCTCCACGAGCATCTCCGACTTTACACAGTGACTCCAAAATGCACTTGTTGACAGCCTCTGTTAATCCGTTGGTCTGAGAAGAGCTGCATAGGCGAAGTGCAGTTTGATCTTCCACTCCGAGCAAAACTCCTTGAAGCATGCACAGTTTAACTGTGGCACGTTATCTGTGAATATGGATCAAGGGATGCCGAACCGAAAAACGATCGATTTCAAGACAAAGTTCTTGACATTCTTCAAAGTGATTAGGGATGTTGACGAACGAGCTTGAACGAGCTTGAACATGGAGCTTGGTTTTGTTCATGAACAAAATCCATGTTCAAGCTCTGTTCGTTTACTAACCGAGCTCTAAAAACATGTTCAAGCTTGTTCGTTAAGCTTACCGAACGAACGTAAACGAACGTAAATGAACATTTACCGAGTTTGTTCACGAGTGGTTAATCGAACGTTCTGTTCGTTAACAAGACTTATCGAGCTTGTTCGTGAACATGGTCAGGAACATGTTCGTGAACACACAATCAATCTTGTTCATGAACAGATTTTTGATCAAACAAACGAACGTCAATTTTTAATCAGGAGTAATAATATTTAAACATAATCGCCAATGACTAAATCAATTAAATAAAAGGATTAAATATTTGCAGGACAAAAACAAATAAATCCAGAATAATAGCTCCATAAATTCCATTACAAGCATCCATTCCAAGCATAGTAAAAAATGTAGTATTTGTCTAAATTTACTATTTTTGGTACGTGTTCGTTCACGAATACTTATTGAGCTTGTTCATGAACATCACTTAACGAGTTTGTTCGCGAACACTTAACGAGCTTGTTCATGAACATCACTTAACGAGGTTGTTCGCGAACACTTAACGAGCTTGTTCATGAACATAAATAAACGAAGACAGTTATGTTCAAGCTCTGTTCATTTACTAACCGAGCTCTAAAAATCTGTTCAAGCTTGTTCATTAAGCTTCCTGAAGGAACGTAAACGAACATGTATCGAGCTTGTTCACGAGTAGTTCGTCGAACGTTCTGTTCGTCAACAACCCTAAAAGTGATGTTGGCCAAGGGTTCGGCCTCTATCCACTTCGTGAAGAAGTCCACGGCCATAATCAAGAACTTCCTTTATCCGCTTGCGAGGTTGAAGGGTCCGAGTATATCAAGCCTCCATTTGGCGAACGGCACAGGGCTAATGATCGAAATCAGGTCGGCGGTTAAAGCCGAGCAGTGCTTTGCAAACTTTTGTCACTCCGGACACTTCTGCACCTGCTCAGCTGCATCGTCGACCATAGTGGGCCAATAATAGCCCTGCCTCAAGGCTTTCAGAGCAATCGTTCTTCCTCCATAGTGATTTCTACAGAGGCCTTCGTGGATCTCCCGAACTACATAATCAGCCTCCTGTGGGACCAAGCACTTGAGATAGGAAAAAGCATCGAACTTTGCACGATGCTTTTGATAAAGTACACCATCATAAAGCACGTATCTGAGAGCCCTCTACTCTAACTTCTGTACTTCTACTCGGGCAATTGGCACCTCACCCGAGCTAAGATACTTGGTGATAGGGTCCATCCAGGTCGGTTCATGATCTGTACTCACCAACTCGTCTTCGCATACGCTGGGGCTCAAGAGGTTCTCAACATAAACAGCATGCCATAATTCTTTGGGTGATGACGAAGTGAGCTTTGATAAAGCGTCTGCTCGGGCATTCTCCGATTTGGGCATGTGATGGATCTCAACATGCCTGAATTTAGAGAGCTCGGCCTTGGCAGCTTTGAAATAGCACATCATTACCTCCTCCCGAGCTTCATACTCCCCTTGCAGCTGATTGATGATCAGTCTAGAGTCACTAAGCATTCGAACAGTATGTGCTCCTAAAGCACAAGACAAATTCAAGTCATTATAGCGGCATCATATTCTGCCACATTTTGGTTATTGGAAAGTTGATTCGAAGAACTTACTCTACAATATTCCCATCAGTGTCCTGAATGACTATGCCGGCTCCGCCACCCGACTTAATTGAAGACATGTCTACATGAACGACCCAAACCTCGTCATTCTCTGAATAGGTGATAGGTAGATCGGCTGCAGGAGGAGGAGGAGCAGTTACCAAGCTAATAGTTGCCTCATCGACTAGAGATGAATCATCCGACGTGCACTCAGCAGTGCACTCAGTAATGAAATCTGCCAGAGCTTGCCCTTTGATGGCCGTCCTCTACTTGTAGTTGATTTCGAATTCGCTCAGCTCGACCCCCCAGTTTAGCATCCTCCCTGACTGATCTAATCTTTTTAAGTTTTGCTCGAGCTGAGTGTCGGTCAAGACTAGGATAGTATGAGCCTGAACATAGGGTTGGAGCCTCCTTGCAACTAGGACGAGGGCATAGGCTAGCTTCTCTATTTGACTGTATCGGACATCAGCTCCTCGAAGGATCCGACTTGTGTAATAAATTGGCCGATGTATTGCTGCTTCTTTGACCAGTGCCGAGCTAATTGCTTCTTGGGTGGCATCCAGATAAATGCTCAGTGGTTCTCCTTCTTTGGGCTTTGTCAAGAGTGGGAACTACGAAGGTAGTCTTTTAGCTCGGCTAAAGCTCGTGCACAATCTTCATCCCACTCTATGACCTTCATCTCGCTTGCAAGTGTGGCTAAGGCATTTCTCATGACTTTGAAGAATGGTATGGACCTTTCTGATTATTTTGATAAAAAGCACCCAATGGTGGTGATTCGCTCATTCAGCATTTGTAGCTCTTTCATGGTTGTTGGCTCCTTCATACCAATCAGTGCCGTGATATTGTCAGGATTGACTTCGATGCCATGGTTTGTAATCATGAAGCTAAGAAACTTTCCAGATCGGACACCGAATGTACACTTCGGGATTTAGCCTCAGGTTGTGCTTCAGGATCTCCTCAAAAGTCTCCAAGAAGGCGGCAATGTGGTCTGCCGCGCTCTTGGACTTAACGAGCATGTCATCCATATATACCTCCAGATTCCTCCCGATATGAGAGCTGAATACCTTGTTCACCATCCGCTGATAGGTCGCCCCAGCTTTCTTCAACCTGAAGGGCATCTTTTTGTAACAGAAGATACCTCTATCGCTAATGGATGATGTTTTCTCTTCATCTTCAGGAGCCATCTGAATCTGGTTGTAACCATAAAATGCATATATGAAGCTCGGGACTCGTACCCAAAGGTATTATCCACGAGGTGATCGATCCGATGTAAGGGATAGCTGTCTTTAGGACAGGCCTTGTTAAGATTAGTAAAGTCAACACACATCCGTCACTTGCCATTTGCCTTCATCACCACCACCACGTTGGCCAACCAGTCTGCGAACTTCCCTGATGAAGCCGGCCTCCAACAGCGAATCTACATCTTTTATAGCCGTATTCATCTTCTCGCCCCAATATTTCTCATCTTCTGTTTGATGGGCTTGAAGGTCGGATCGACATGCAACTCGTGGGTGATCACATGGAGATCTACACCTGGCATGTCGTCTGGCAACTAAGCGAAGACATCCACATTGGCCTTCAGGAAGTCGATCAACTTCTCCTTTAGATCGGGATCAAATCCCGACCCAACAGAAACAGTTTTTCCTTCTCCATCCGAGACTGGAACCAGCTTGGGTTCTTCGACTGGAGTATAGCATTGGTCGACGAAGTCCTCCCTGTTGTTAAGGAAGTCCACAGGATAGGTCTGCTCGGCCCCTCATGCTTTGGTGGACAGGAGGTAGCACGACCTCGACTGAGTTTGGTTGCCCTTCACCCTTCCGACTCCTTGAGGAGTCTGAAACTTGATCATCTGATGAAAGGGAGAGAGCACAGTCGAGGCCTCGACCAGGTTGAGAAGCGATCGACATATGATCCCATTGTACGCTGAGCTGATCTTCACCACTATGAACATCGTCATGCGGGTGACCAACTGCGGGTGCTCTCGAGTGACCAGTAAACTGATCACACTTGTAATAGGGACGATGTGCCGGAGCACGCCTCCAGGTCGGATGAGCTGAGCTCCATCTTCTCCAGCGTAGATGTGAACAGCACATCGCAAGAGCTGCTAGTGTCAACGAGCAATCGCCATACCTCAGCTGAACCAGTGATGACACTGACAATAATTTCATCTTGAGGAAGCTCAATGCCCTCCAGATCTTCGTCAGAGAAGCAGATATGTGGTGGAGCATCCCTTGCCTATTTTGACCCACGTTAGTGATCATTACCCTATGAACATTACCCTTCGAACATACGACTTCCGATCTGAAAAGGTTAGCCCGCCTGAAGCTGGCCCATAAAAGATAACATCGATAACCTTGGTCACTGGTTGGACCATGATCGATTTACCTCGGTACTCTGCCCTTGAGGTACCCTCCTCATGTCTTGCTTTTGGGACGTCGATCCTCAGATGCCTCCGCCGAATAAGGTGCTCGATGTCATTTTCAGCTGCCAACATCTTCTGTCATGACCGTAGTCTTGGTGGTATCTGCTTTTCGTCCCGCTTGCCATTCTTCATCTTCTGGATGTCGGTTGAAGTACCCATCGGCCTGGGCATACGCCATCACCTTGGCCTTAGGAGCGTTCAACTTTGTGAAGATCATGTCGGCTCTGTCTGACCTGTCCCTGAGAATTCTATCTCGTCTCCTTTGGCTTCTTTGATCTGGGGGCCGTCCATAGGCCGAGTTTCTTACTTCGTTTCAGTCGGGCCTCTGGAGATGGTTCCATCACGTGCGGTATGCGCTTCTTCTGTCATTATGTACAGCTCCGCCCTAGTAAAGAGCTGATCCATGCTATAGGGCGGTTTATGATGTAGTCGCTTCATTAGGTCTTCACAGCGAACCCCTTTTGGAGAGCAACGATGGTCACCTCGTCGTTATAGCTCTGGACGTTCAGTTTCTCTGATTTGAAGCACTTCAGACAGCTCCTCAATGTATCCCTTCTCTCTGGACCAGCATGAAGAGGTGATCCGAGCTCCGCTTCCGCCTCCTTCCTGCCATGAATTGCTGGCAAAAAGTTTATGCCAGGCTCTTGAACGACCCAATAGATCGGTTAGGAAGTCCATTGAACCACTCATTTGATACTTTTTTGTAGGGTAGTCTGGAAAGCTCGGCAAAGGAGTGCATCATCAGCCGCTTGTATCTTCATTACCCCTTTATTGTCTTAGATGTGCACGCGTGGGTCATCCGAGCCATCATATTTGTCCAGATCCGACATTTTGAATTTAGGCGGCAGCAATGCCGATGTGATTTTCTTCTTCAAGGTGTTCTGATCCTCATCCGAGCTCGTCGAAGAGGAGCGATGTCGTCGTACATCACCTCGGTGCCTGGATCTCATCGGCTTGTTGAAAGCACCTGAGGACTTGATCCTCATCCGAGCTGTCAAATAAGCTCGGACGGCGAATGCTCTCCTCAGGCCTGCCTCGTGAGTCCTGCATGAGATCTACAGTGATGGTTGCGGCTTCGCACACGACGACTCTCTTGGTGTTGATCATCAGCCCAAGCTAAGTGGCAGTCATCAGCTACACCGAGTGAGGGCCGCGGCCTTTAAGACCGGCTGTTGTTGAGACATGTCCCCCAATCTCACCGCCATGAGCTTCTTCGGAGCGAGGAGATATGGGAGCATGCTGTTGTTGCCATGAGAAAGAGGACAGGACGAACCGTTGCTCTGGGTAAGGAGGCACGGTTACTTGACCAATCATCATGGCAGATGAAGAACTAAGATGACTAGTGGGTTCACGGTCGAATGGGACGGCACACTCGTCAGTCATTCGATCGCAACGGTCAGCGCTCGGATGTTGACATTCATCTCTCGCGAGAATAATTGTGAGTAAGTCACTAATTGTGACTCAGAAATCCCACAAATAGAGAAACTTAGATCCACAGAGGGTGGTGCACCATCTGCCGCCCCTATGGTTATTGGTCTCTCAGGTCCTTGATTGGCAGATCAAGTCATTGTCAGTGTGGTTGACGATGTGGATGCTGACTCGACTCCTACAAACGACGCCAGATGTTTTGGGGTGTTTTCTCACCACTGGAGTAGTCGGATTAATAGATGGATCCATGAGATGCCGTAGGATGACGATGGATGACGTGGGCATCTGACTGAGCAGTGAACGAGCTAACCACGGGCTAAGTAAGCTCTGATCCGAGCCACGGAAGTCAAGTCCGAGCTATATCTGGGATGTCTGCAACACAAGGAACTCGTCAGGAGGATCAGATCTGGGGTCCAACCTAATCACATCTAATGCTTAAATCAGTCAATGACACAAGGAGGGCTCGGGATAACTATGTCCGACCTGTTGGGAGGTCGTCCACTAGTTCTCACACCGAGCTAGATATGAAATGTATGAGGTTAGGTGGAAGCAGATACCAGAATGAGAGTGTGGTTGTCAGAATGTGTGGGGATGTCTAGAATTGGCCAAAAGTCCTCTCTTCATTGCCTAAGAGGGCAGTTATAGGCAGCTGATGTTAGAGGGTAACGTTTGAGCCTTTATGGAGCTTTATTGCCTCTGGATCTAAGCCATCGCCATTGATGACGAGCTGAACAGTCGATCATTGAATGCACGTAGTGATGACAAGCTGAACGGTTGGCATTAATGAGAGAGACTAATGGTCAGCTCAACTGTCTATCTTAAATGAAGAGTCGGTTGGCCTCACGTGTAGGTCTCTAGGCTGTCGGGCTAAAGTCGTGGGCTTTACTGGGCTAGTTGGCTCGAGATAAATAAACAAGCAGCCACTGAGCCGGCCCAAGCCTGTATCACATGCCATATATAAAGTTTTTCTAAACAAAGTAATTGCCTACTACAATCAATACTTATGCCCTTGTATTATGAATCAATGCCTTTATTTGTGGAAAGCAATGTGTCAAATAATATCTATGGCAACTATTCTCTAAAAGCTAAGAGTTAATTTGTTAACAGCCTGTGCTTTGGAAAGAAATGAAAATAGTCATATAATTATTTCCATATTGCCCTCCAGTTTAATATACAAACACCACTTTTATCTAATAACAAATATGTTTATATTTAAAATACATTTCTTTCTCATATATTATTACTCTTCATAACAATTTATGTTTCGTTTTTCATTTTTAATGTAGTAAATGTTTTGTTAGGGGTACATTTTCTGTTTAAAATTATAAACATATAACGTTCGTCAAGTAGTTTGCTTAGGGACACAAATATACCAACATGTTTCCTCGATAAGGAACACCATTGGTCCTCTTAATAAAATTCATAGGTCTACCCATGCCTTCATATTGGGTATTATGGTAATATGTATCAAGGAATAAGGTTTTGGCCGCCGTTACGCTTCGGATTCGAAGGCGAGATGAAACTACTGATGAAACTCGATTTCGGTCGGTTTCGGTCGGTTTCGCTCGGTTTCAATGGTTTTAGTTTCGGCCAGTTTCGGCCAGTTTCGGCCAGTTTTGGCCGAAACCAACTAGTTTCGATCGAAACATCACTTTATGTAATAAAATATGAGTTTATATTTACATACATAAACCCATTTAAACTATATAGATAAAAATATTTATTAAAATTCATAAATACTCTAAAAATTTATTGAAATTTTAAAAATTATATTTCATTAAAATCAAAAAAATTTATTACAAACATATTGATATAGGAATTTATACATAAAATTCTTATAAATCCGAAACCGAAACTCAAAACGAACCGGACGAACCGGACGAAACTATGCGAAACCAAAAAAATTTCCAATGACCAAAACCGAAATCAAAACTGAGTACTCAAACCTTGATATGTATTAGTTGTATATTTGAAAATTTATTAAAATATAATTTATTTAATTGGAATAAAATAAGAAAAAATATTACATCGGATTCTCAATTACTTTAGCGCATTTCCTATTCATTGATTTGTATTATTTGAAACTCATCAAATTAAAATCCCAAAATATATGAAATAAACTTTTAATAAGTGCATAAATAATAAAATTAAATTAAATCATATTATCATCATCATCTTATCCTTTAATCCAAAATTTTGAGATGAGGTTCATAGACTCAATAGAAATAGAGAAAATAAAATAATAATAATAATAATAATAAATAAAAAGTAATATATAAAGAATGTTATTAATATTGATAATATAATAATAATACAGAAACACAAAGCTGTTAAAAAATCATGTCAGATCATAATGTTGGATACTTGATTTTCATGCATTACGATCTAAGGTGTTATCTTCTGTCAAACTACTATCTTTCATATCGCTTCTTTTCACTTCTTTACATGTCTTCATCAGTCTAGCTCGTTTTCTCTTAATCTATATACTCATATATACTCATATGCTTTGTATTTCTAACATACACATCTCAGGTCTTCAACATATATGGCAAAACATTTCAAGTGATGTTCTCTCATATTATCTTTTATTGGGACCATGTCTATCTTAACTCCGATATCTTCATTTTTTACCATATCTTTTCTAATATTTCCATGCATCCACATAACATTCGTATATTTGTCACGCTCATACTATGTTCATGCTTATTGATAATAGACTAACACCCTTTGGCATATAAGAAAATTGATCTAATCAATGTATTATAAAACCTACCCTTTAGACATGATGATACACTCTGATCACACAAAAGGGTCAAAATAAATGAAAGTATATCATAGAAATTCATATCAAATTATAATTTCATTAAGCTTGAAAAGGAAACTTGTTTAAAAAAAGAAAATTTCATTCACATTAGAATTCCAATTGTATTGAAAAGAAAGTATGCCAAATTAGAATTAAAGAATTTATATCAAACTACCTTCCAGTAAATTTTCATGTGCAAGCATATACCTAAAATAGCAATATTTGATTATAAGGTAGTGATTTAAATAAATAAGTAGATAGTTATCTTTCTCATGTGCAAGACGTGCCAAAAACTAATGTATATGTGTGCGTGCGTGTGTGTGTGTGTGTGTGTGTGTGTGTGTGTGTGTGTGTGTGTGTGTATCTTTACATACATACACAAGATACGTGCCAAAAATTAGGGTGTATATGTATGTGTATGTATACATAAATCTTTATATACACACATAGATATGTAAGGTCAAAGATGGGAATCCTATCAATTCAAATGTGAAACTTGTTTCTTTAAATGTGATCTAACACATCTAAATTGCTTATCAATAAAAATTCAAATTATTTTGATATATTTTATTCATTCAAAAAGCAGTACCAATATCAATATCTTAGAATTGTCATAAAATCACCACGTGTTGGATGTATGAATACACCATGCTTAGTTGAATTTTTATTTAAAGGTAGTTTAATCACTCCAACGGAACAAAACTCCCACTTTAGTTACTCTCATTTAAATTAGGGTTGATAATAGGTGCATCTTTGATCTATCGAGCAAGGTTTGAAATCTCGGTTTCAATCTCGATATTGTTTGGTGATTTGTAATATCGATATTGGTTATTGAAAGTCTTAGGCGATACATATTAGAAGTGCCAGACTTTATATATCAATTTCCTTAGCCACCATAATCGTTAGTTACTAGTAAATCTTCATATTACGCATTGATTCATCCAACCATTAAATTACATTTTCTCATACAAGATATTATCTTCTCTTTTTCTAATACACTCCATCAATTGGTTATCTTCATGAATTATCTAAACAAACCAATTTATCTTCGTGTGTTGTCATTTTAAAGTTCAATATCTTAGCCTCATACTATAGCATATAGGTGAAACCAAGGTTTTAGGTCTCGGTTTCGGTCTCGATATCGCTCTTCTCAAAATTTGGGTTTCGGTTTCGGTATCGTCCGTTTCGGCGGTATCGGAAGCAATTTTCAGTTTCGTCTGTATCGCTAGTTTTGACAGTTTCATTTCGGATTTCGTTTTCAGAGATACTTCAAAGTATTGCATTTATTTACAAGTTTGACAATTAGTGGCATAATGCGGCTAGTCGCATACACATTTTGCTAAACATATTACATTAGCTTGTGCTACTAGCCACATACACATTTTGCTAAACATATTACAGTTAACTTTGCTAGTCACATACACATTTTGCTAAACATATTGCATTTTGCCTTTATTTACAAGTTTGTCAAGCTTGTGTTGCTGCTAGTCACATATTGCATTTATTTACAGGTTTGCCACACTTTGCTAAGCATATTGCCTTTATTTACAAGTTTGCCTACAACTTAACCAAATCATTTAGAGCTTTTTCTTGCTCGGCTTGCCCCTTCGACAGGGAAAGAAAGAAAGCAAAGGAGGTGGCGGGAGACAACGGCGGGAGGCAAAGGGAGACGGCGGGAAGAAGCGCACAGGCCCATGTAAGTCTTCCTCTTCCTCTTCATTTTCTTCTTCCCACTCCTCTTCTTCTTCTTTGTTTTTCCGATTTTTTTGAAAAAATTTCAGCTGCTGCTGCTTCTTGTTCTTCGTCTTCTCTGTCTCTTTCATCTTCTTTTTCATCTTGGGTTTCGGCCAAAACGGTAACTTTCCGACCGAAACCGAAACATAGATGCCGGTTTCGTCTCGGTTAGGGCCGAAACCGATCTGATACGGCTGATACTGGTTGGTATCGGTCGATACCTCAAACCATGGTTGAAACAACATGAGATTATATAGTATCACTAAACTTGAAGAGTTTTACCTTGTTAACGTATGTTTTTACATCTCCTATAAATTCGTCCTAAAATGGTCGATATGTATCATTAAGAGCCATTTTTGAATCAATGATACTGACTTGTTTTGGCATGAATGGTATATGCATACTTGAAATCTGATATGCTATGAATGATGTGTATTAGTATCGATTGAGATTTCAAACTTTGCTATCGAATGCATCCTCGAACTTTTTTTTTAAATTTGTGTATACATAAATGTATACATACATACATGTGGAGAGAGAAGAGAATATATTCAGCATCATATGGCATGAACGCTAGTGTCATAAGACTCCCCTCAAAAGTCTACGCTATTATTTCTTAAACAATTAGCACCGTTTATTTTGATTTTCATATTCTTAAATCCAAACATACCAAAGACGTAATAAATTCGCAACTTTTTGCTAATTGATCTACTTGGACGAGAATTAACGGTTTTACATTAGTAGAAATTTTTCATTTATTTACTGACAAGCAAAGAACTTTAGGTTCATTATATCTTTAGGTTTGGATTTTAGAATATGAAGACAATCAAAACAAACAGATCGATCGTACAAAAAATGTGAAGTGGAGACACAAGTGCGTTCATATAATACCTATTATCCTCGCGTGCGTGTGAATTTCTAATTTCCATTTTAGCAAATTAATGAACCATGATGTCAATATGCATGTAGTGTAGGTCTCAATTTCAATATTATTTCAAAAAGAAAAATTGAGAATTCTTAAAATTCTATCTAGATTTTTGTCTGTATCAATAATAAATCATTTTTCTAGGTAATTACTTAAAAATTATACTTATCAATCCAAAAAATGATTTGGGTTCTAATGTATTGAAATCAAATGAAAGTTTTTCCCATAATTGTAACATTGATGCATAAATATATGAGTTCGTACTAAATATCTATTTATCCTTAAATATACCTCATTTCCTCCCTTCTCAATTGACATGTCACATCTCATGAATTAATGCAACATTTTATTTTCAAAAATAATAATTTTGAAATTTAACTCAACTCAATTTAATGATGTAGTCTTCATTAATGGCATAACTTGAGTGCCCTCAATTTCCCATAACATCATCATTTTTCATGTAAATCACTTGATAATTAAAAATGCTCAAATCATTGATTTTATTACATGTCCATTTGCATGTGCCTTAATTTAGCGCGCGCACACACACGTGTGTGTGTGTGTGTTATATTTACCTATTACTATTAAGAAGTCCTTTCATAGCTTGTTGGTTAGAGCATTCTAGTTCCCAAGGAATGGGCCTAGGTTCAAGTCTCAACTCCTATATTTTACAAATTCTTTATTAACTTATACTGCCAATAAAAATGAGCATATACATGACTTTTATTGCACGTTGGTTCATTGTCATTGTAGATGAAGGCTACATCTTGATGCCGGTGGTCAAAGGTTCAGGTTATTCGAGACGTTTGTGTGGTAGACCAAGTTGAACCTGCCTAACAAACAGGTTTAGTCGAGTTATATTTAAGCGACCCAAATTTTCATCAAGTCGGATTAGGGTTTAGAAATATTGACACAATGATTAATCTGTTGAAGTTCGGATTAGCTACAATGAGGTCAGGTCAGAGTTGACCAGACCACAACCTCACATGAACCGACCTGATTATCACTGCTACTAACAAAACAAACAAGCATCACCCATAGATATGGAGTAGATAAGGTGAGTAGATATTCAAGTTTGAATGGGGACGATAGAAGGCTATGTTGACGTAGACATGTCAGCAATGTTAGTAACTTCCAAAAAATTTGAGATTGGGTTTCCAGAGAAAAACGTAACTGCTCTTGACCCCCCCCCCCCCCCCCCCCCCCCCCCCCCCCCCCCCCAAAACAAAAAAAACAAAAAACAAAAAACAAAAAAAACAAGTTTAAAATATTGGGGATAACTGGGTGGAGAAAGAAGTCAGTTTAACCTTATTGATAACCTCCATGACTTACCATCAGGACACAGGTGAAACGCATTAAAAAATTTAAGAGAATATCTTTTGCTCAAATTTTATTTTAGTTGATCTTTTTTGGGCGTATAGGGAAATAAGTAATTAACTTATGTGCTGGAAACAAATAATTTTTGTTTTGTTTTTTGCTGTGATGAACCAAGCCTTAAAGATCCCTATAGATATGAAATATAAACTTATTAGAGGAGTGCAGTTTGCACAAGGCAGCTATTCTACCCATTTAAGCTAACAGTTTAACATGCTTTGATAAAGTTAATCTTCTCCTTCTGGTCTTTGGCATAGAATTCTTCTGGTCTTTGGCATAGCAAATGGTGATTCACTAAAAATATTAGGGAGCAGATTGGGCAAAAGTGCAAAAAATGAACCTGAAATGGCATTAAACTGTGTAAAAAATCTCAAACATGAGATGGTAAGATCAAAAGAACTGAGAACCAACAATTACTGGTATGACCAGCTCATGTTCCCTGCTTTGTGTTAAAGTGGCAAAAGCTCATAATTCTACTGATCAAGCTTGCATATCACCATATAAGGTAGTATTTCTACTGAGACAATCACCAAACCTGACTTGAATCGCTCGTTGACTGACCAGAAGTTAGTCTTCATTAAGACTAGCTCAAGAAAATTTAGCATTTTAGTTACCAACCATATATACACTAGTTACTTTCATAGTTGGGTAAACTATCACAAAGTAAAAGGCAGGGGGAAGAAGTGAATATAGGGGGGTTAACTTGTTTAAGCTTAAAATTAGGCATACAAAATAATATCAACTTTTACCTGATTCCAGCCTAGAGGTGTAAGATAAGCATCAAACAGTTCAGGAGATAAGTATGCCTTATAGTCCTTGTCACCTTCCACATTATGAATTCCCTGTGCATGCCTAACCTGGATATAGTGTTTCGAGAACCAAACTGAGAAATAAGCATCTATAAATGAAAATACTCGTGAACAGAAAATGATATAAGATTGTAAGTTAATTTTATTGACCATCACGAACCAGGTGTATAGTTTTACAACGATGCAAAGGAAATAAACTGGAACCAGTGCTGTAGTCCATCTCTGCAATAAGAAAGTTAAAATGGATGAGTACAAGCATTGCTCGTGAAGGAAAGATAATGCAAGCCACCGCCTCATCCATTTCTCACCACAATTGAGTTGACGGGGATACCAGCCTAGTTGGACCGATCAGCATCATGGGGTGGCTCTACGCAAATGACAGAGGCAGAAGTGCGGGAATCGTACTGTAGGAGCACCTGCACGATATCGATTTTTATCATCAAATCCCTAGTTCAACACCAAATTGAATCCTCGCATTTATGATTACTGTACGATTTGTTGAGAAGAGACTAGCTTGTATAAACCTAGTGGTGCAGTCAGATGTAGAAAATCTAACTTGTGCAGTTTAAGCTCTTCCAATCAAGAACCAATTCTATAAATGTTCCTAGACTGAAAAACAGTCCAGACTAGAGATGCGTGAGAACACTCATCTCTGTGGTATGATAATAGAACAATAAAGCCAAAAGAAAAGGCGTTCATGTTTCAAGATATG
This sequence comes from Scilla litardierei, assembly GCA_030789695.1. NCBI lineage: Eukaryota > Viridiplantae > Streptophyta > Magnoliopsida > Asparagales > Asparagaceae > Scilla > Scilla litardierei. Next base: position 40,982 of record CM061138.1, on the reverse strand, counting down.
CAACCAAAAATAGAGATATAGGAATGTCAAAGCATAGGGAGCTTTAGATGTTGGTGGATACTTTAGATGACCACATACAAATCAAACATGCACCATCAAAACTGAAAAGACAAGTATCACAAACTATGCAAACAACAATGGTACGAATAACAATAAAGGCACAGTCATACACACGCATATGTAACTTATCAACTAAAACATCCATCTGTTGTGCTACAAGGTGCTATTAAAATTATCATTTGCATACAATAGGACTAGCAATTCACTTGAGGCAATGCAAATAAGCGTCCATATGAAGCTTCACTATTTGCCCCGAAACTAGTCTTTTCATGCAATTTTTCTTCTCTTTTTCTTTTTGGTGCACTTAAAAGCATTTACTTCAACGTGAATCCATCTTCAGTTATTCCGCTTGGCCTCTAACAAAGTAGAAGTCACAGTTGTCTTCTAAATTCGACATAGATTAAATTCAGGTTAAACTAACGTCTTTGATTTCTGGGATCCTAATGTGAAGAAGTTGGCTCGATTCAGCGCAGACAACAGACGAGTCATCTTGTGCAGAGGTAAACGACTGCGCCTGGATTCTAGCTATCTGACTCTGCACAATGGTTTTGATCGTGAAACACAGTTCAACAACAACAGCAAAAGCATTTATTCCAAATTTTTTGGGCTCGGCTAGATTTTGAGATCCGGCACATCACAGACTAGATCCTGCTCATTCTTTATTTCTTTCTTTATTTCTTTCTTTCTGTCTTTTTTATTGACCAAGAAGATTCACCGTTGAATGAAATATTAATAAATATAGTAATCACATCCCATCCCATCCATTGAAGCGTGCATTGAATCGATGAATGGATAGATGGATCGATAAAACAGTAAACGAACAAGGTAAAAGGAGAAGAGACGGATCGATGGATGAATGGATTTTACCTGAGAAGGCGGAAGAGGACGACGACCAACAGCGGACGGATGAACGAATCTGAGTCGGAGAGAAGGCGCCGACTCTGTGGCTGTTGCTATTATTAATATTAATATTGTTGTTGAAAAATGGGATGAGATTTGGGGAGGCAGCGAATCTGAATGCGCATGTCGATGGTGGAATTAAACAAGGAGGAGAAGAAGGGCAAACGATGGTCATGAGACACACCCAAGCCTAATCCCCGAGAATGAAACGATTGGAATTGCTCTGCGTACATATCCGAGTGAGTTGCTACGCGCACCGGCCGTTTTGCTCTCGCGCACAGCCATTATTTACAAATTTGCTATTTAATCCCACGCACATGCCACTTATTTAAAAGTTTGCCACTCAAATTTACTCACCACGTATAATTATTCAAAAAAATTTAAAACTATCACTGTATGTGCGCGGTGAGTAAAACGGCCACGACCGCCGGCGGCCACGACGATACTCCATCCTACAATCTCCTCAGCCACATCTTCCTCTTTCCTGGCCCCCTCCATCGCCCCCTCCCCATCCTCCAACCTCACAGGTCCCTCCGATGTCCCCTCCTTCGACAACCTAGCCCTCCTCTTCCCCATCCCTCAGCCGACCTCCCCAGCCTCGCCCCCTCGCCGCACCTCCTCTGACCTCACTAACCACCTCTTCCTCTTCCCTAGCCCCCTCCTCCACCCTAGCCTCCTCCTCCGCCACATCCTCTCACCTCCCCAGCCCACTCTGTCATCCCCACCACCACCTCCGCCCAATCCTCCGACCTCATTCCTCCGACCTCTCCAGACCCACCACCTTCGTCGTCCCCTCCTCCGACCTCGCATGCCATATACCTCTCTGCTCACGCCCACTCCTCCGACCTCCCCCTCCCCCTACTACACCCACTCTCCTTCTTCACCATTGCCCATTCCAACCCCTCAAACCCCTTTGGCATGCGGTGGCGGCGGTAGGGGGCGATGGACGACAAGGGTAAAAGAGGGTAAAATTTGAATGGCAAACTTTTAAATAGTTGTTGTGCGCGTGAGTAAAACAGCCGATGCACATATCAATTCCCCATATCAAATTGCTTAGTACATATACCACTTATTTACAAATTTTCCATTAAAATTTTGTTGGTATGCCATTGAAAGTATTTCCTAACCATTCTGATCTATGTCATTTTATGGTTTTACCCTCATCCATTCCATCGTTCGATGACTCGCTCCCGCCCTTGTTGAGTACTGGACTTCTCCCTGCTTGGTTTTGATGATGAGCAAACATAAATACTTGTGACTAATCTCCTCCATGCAGTTAATCTATTGTCTAAGCTTATCATGACGATCAAATAGCAATGGATGACCATAAAGCTCAATTAAAGCTCAAAGTTGAAGATTGGGTGATCAAAGATAAAGAATGGAGCTTCATAGTCTTCAAGATGACTTCAAGATCGTTCAAGAGAAGAAGAGAAGCTAAATCAAATATAATTGTTTTATTCTCTTTTCTTTCTCATTAGAATGTAGTTTTGAAGTAGATTAGTATTGGAGCTCACACACTTCACTCATTCAAGCCTAGGAAGTCATTAGAAATCAATTCATAGGTTTCCAACTTCTTTTATTCTAAGTTATGCATTTTGGACTTTCAATAGGCGACTGATGAACAATATACAGGCGAATGTCTCCATGCGTGCGCCTGAGAATTGTTTTCTAGTCATCTGTTATGCACACACTTTTGACTTGATTTTTGGACTTTCAGTTCTTAACTTTCGTCAAGCGACTGTTGTACAAAGTATATGCAACTGTCTAGTGCCAGGCGCCTGTGACTTGTTAGTCAGTCGCATGTCTCATCTTGCCCAAACTTCTTAAGTTTTGTCAACTTTCGCACTAGTGCCTGCAGGCGATGTAAGAAGGATTTACAAGCGTCTGCCCATGGCACAGGCGCATGTACATGCTTCTACAGTCACATGTCCAACACTTGCCCAAAACTTTGATTTGGCAAGTTACGCATTTGTGCAACAGACGACTGACGTTAGTTTCACAGTCGCCTGCCCATGGCATAGTCGCATGGGGATTCCACATCAGTCGCATGTACAAACTTACCGAGAATTCTTACTCTCTGTCAACTTACGCACTTAGGGTATCAGTCGCCTGTAGAATGTTTCTCAATCGCCTGATGGTTTTTAGGCGCATGTCCAACCTTCATCAGTCGACTGTCCTATGTGGTAAGTTACCGTTTGAATTCTCACCTACCCTCTGACACAGTGCAGCAGTCAACTGTGGTTTCTTCACCAGTCGACTGTCTGTAATATAAATTCTATCCGTTGGCTTTTTCTACACGGATTTCAAAGGGGGTTTTGGTATTTTGTTTAAGGGTTCTGGAGATCCTATAAGATGGTCTCCTACTATTCCACTGGAGACTTCTTGGAACCCTTAAGACTTCATTGATCTCATCTCTAAGCTCTAAAGCTCTCATTCTCTCTAAGCCCTAGAATCTCATTATCTCTTGCTCTGCAACCTAGAATCAAAGTTGATATCCTCTAGTTATTTGATGTTGACAAGAGAACGGGATTCACTCTCTTCTTGGAAGAGATCAACACTCACTTCACTTTGCTCCTTCAAGTTCTACTTCAAGAATTGTCAGTGTATTTTTATAATACCATTCTAGCACAACTTTTTTGCATTCTATAATACCATTCTAGGATCATACTTATATGCATTGCATCACTGTTTAAGGCACATTCTGTGGATAAACTTATGCTTGGTTATGCGGCATTAACTTAATAATTAGGAAGATCATGCGACTGCTCTACCGTTAGCCATCTAACCTAACGGTGTATGACGTTGCCTAGTGGTCCAATAAGTATTAAGTATTTAAATCGTTATGTGTATCCTTCTGTGAATCTGTGATGCATGTGATACCTGTAATGAAAATGTCTGATAAAAATGTTTCATGAGCACAAATTTTTGTATGGATGGATAATTGTGGTTTTGGATCGGCTGTTTAAATCTCATATTTTACTTTTCTTGCACTTTTCTTTTTCTTTTGAGAGAAATTTGTAGTGAGGAGATTATGTACTGTCAAAGACCGATGACTACTTTCCATGGAGGCGGAGGCCACTCTTGAAGCTGAAGATTTATAACTGGGACACACGGGGTTTCGAAAGTTGTAATTTCCTTTTTCGCTTGCATTTGTGTAATATGGACTTTGGACGCTTTTATTTATGTGGGACTGGTCGATCCACGCAATTAGTTTTTCATTTAAAAATTGTATCCGCATGAAAATGTTTGATGTATTATTAACTCATGCAAATTTGTGCTCTGCTAGATAAAATGGAAAAAATTGCAAGCGTCGTTTTCGAAGTGCTGGATGCATAAGGGAGAAATTATTTGAGCTGGCAGCTCGATGTCAAATTTCACTTACGGGCTAAGTCCCTTATTTCTGTTGTGACAAAAAATGGTAATGCAAATGATAGAGAAAAGGTGCATGCCATTCTCTATATCTGTCGCCATGTGGACAAGACACTAAAGGCTGAATACCTTACGGTCGAAGATCCACTTGAGCTGTGGTCTGCTCTTGAGGAAAGATATAAACATCAGAAAGATGTTATACTTCCAAGGGCACGATATGAGTGAGAGAACATGAGACTGCAGGACTTTAAGTCCATAGCTGAGTACAACTCAGCTCTTTTTAGCATCACCTCATGCCTGACGTTGTGTAGTGAAAAGGTCTCAGAAGATCGCACGCTGTAAAAGACGTACACGTCTTTACACAAAATGGATACGATACTAATGCAGCAATACCGTGAACAAAAATTCACCAAGTATTTTGAATTGCTGTCATGTTTACTCATGGCTGAATAAAATAGAGAGCTTATCCTCGTCACTCACAACATGTGCCCCCTGGCACTACCCCCCTCCCAGAAGCTCACAGTGCATTTTCTTCTAGAAAGAAGAAAGATAATAAAATAAAAAAAGACCACAGAAAAGGGAGACAAAACAAAAGGGCAAGCGGCCAAGTCCAACGACGAAGAAATGAAGGGAGGAGGAAATTCACCTGGCGCAGAAATGACAACAACAGAAATGATGCACCCCCCACCCAAGAGGGAATGGGAAGACAAGTGTCATAACTGTGGCATGAAAAGCCACTGATCTAGAGTGTGCCGAACTCCGTAGCATCTTCAAGATCTATATAAAGAGAACAAGAAAAAGAAAGCTGAAACAAACCTGGTGATCACAAATGCTCCAGTCAAGTTCACAGCTGACGACTTCGAAAAAGATGACATGCTAGATTAGCCATTTATTTATCTTTCAGAAAATGTTATGAGAGCAATTTGAATATTCTGAATTTGTTTTGAATAAATTTGATTATGTTTCTGAAAAGTAAATGTGCTGATTCATATTTCAATAGATGAAGTGCTCTCATAACTGCTTAGTATACAATAAATAAACACATACGATTCTTCAATACAAATGCTATTTTCATAGCATATGAAAGCCCAATAAATATAATATCAGGGCCATATTGAAGGTTCTGGGAACGCAACACTGTTGCTCCTAAATGATACAAAAATAAAAATAAAGGATGCACTATTCTCTTTGAATTCCAAATAGAAATTTTCTAAGTTTTAAGGACATCCGTTTAAATGGATTCCATCTGGAAACAACAAAAGTAAACGAAAAAGAAATTCTCTATGTAACGTCTCAAGAAAAAAGAGTAAAATCCATACGTGAACGTTTTGAGAGCCTTTCATCAGGCCTCTATCATACAAAGATTCGGAGAGAGGAAGCTAATTTAACGGAGCACCTGAAGTGCCCGACATCAGCCAAGTTCTTACTTTGGCATTGTAGACTTCGCCACCCTGGATCAGTAATGATGCACCGCATCTAATCTTAAGCTCATGGGCATAACTTGAAGAACCAGAAGATTCTTCAGAAGGGTTGCATCCCCTGTTTCAAGGGGAAATTAATAACAAGGCCATCACCACTAAAAGTGATTATAGAATCTCCAAGCTTCCTCGAAAGAATACAAGTAGATATATGTGGACCTGTCCACCCCCAAGTGAGCCATTTCGGTACTTTATGGTACTGATTGATGCATCCTCGAAATATTCGTATGTGTGTCTACTATCGACCCGCAAGCTATTGGCACAAATAATAAAGTTGCAGGCGGATTTTCCAGACAATCAAATACAGAAAATATGTCTGGATAATGCTGGAGAATTTACCTCCCGGTCATTTCAAGAGTACTGCATAACAACGAGAATTGAAATTGAACATCCAGTGCCACATGTTCATACCCAAAATGGATTGGCAGAGTCGTTGATAAAAAGACTCAAATGGATTGCACGTTCATTGTTAATGAAATCCCAGTTGTCGGTGGATGCATGGGGCCATGCAATTTTGCATGCTGCATCGTTAATAAAAATAAGACCCTCTGGAGGACAGAGTCTTTCTCCAATGCAACTTGCATATGGAATGCCACCGAACATTTCTCACTTGAGAATCTTCGGTTGCACAGTTTACATCCCTATTGCACCACCACAGAGGACAAAAATGGGTCCTCAACGTCGCCTAGGTATCTATGTAGGGTTTGACTCACCCTTAATTATAAGATATCTAGAACCATAAACAGGGGACGCATTTAAGGCAAGTCTTGAAGACTGTGAATTTGATGAGACGAGTTTCCCTAAAATGGGCCCAGATACTAAAAAATCTGGAGCGAATCAAATTATACCGTGGGATACAAAAACTATGACCCACCATGATCCGGTAACGAAACATTGTGAAGATGAGATCCTGAAGATCCTCCACATACAGAACACTGTTCACCAGTTACTGGACTCATTTACTGACAACCAGAAGATTGTCAGATCACACATCCTTGCTGCAAATACTCCAGCTAGGATTGACATCTCTGAGAATGGATGCAATCCACCAGCAGCAGAAGTGGCTATTCCTTAACAGAAAAGAGGTAGACCACTAGGCTCCAAGGACAGAAATCCAAGAAAAAAGAAGAAGAAAAAAAACTCATGGAGACCTTGAGACAATACTACCACATGACAATGTGATCATGATCGCTCCGGAATGTAACCCAAAAGTGCGACCATGTAGTTTTACCGCAAGCGCACGGTGTAGCGGCGAGCGGGCTATCGAACACAGGGAGGTCGAATGAAAGTGCTTGCTCCGAACAACCTGGCTATTAAGAACGGAAAAGAGAGAATTTGCCTTTGGCGATCATGTCACAATCGTCAGACAAAGTACGAAGATATCAAATCAAATAAAGACGCCTAGGGAATGGGGAATCCCCGCCACTCACCGTATTTCGTCAATGTGGTTCATTGGTATCAAAGTTGCTAGAATAAAATTTTGGATGAACTAGTTGCAACTGAATGTAATACCTAGCTCACGCTCTCGCGTTGTTGCCGGTCTATAGCTATCCTAGGTTCGGGTCCAATCTCTTGCAAACCCTAGCCTAGGCAAGCTAGCATTAGGATCAACATCATCGTTCAATCGCGCCCCGAGCCCACTCTCGTGCAAACTCGGGCCACGACCTAGGTTGGGATAGTTCCTACCCGTCCAATCTCTTGCAAACGGGTATCGGCACGGAATTGCAACCGGAAACCCTAGTATCGGTCCAATCTCTTGCAAACCGATACTATGGAAATTTGATTCCAACCCAATTCGGATTTCTAGGGTTTCCTATCGAGTTGGGATCCAATCTCTTGCAAATCCCAATCGGTATGAATACCTAGCTATCCGTAGTAAATCGATCCCAAACTAACCCTAATAGCAATTCTAGCAATATTTCCACCAATTCATCACAAATCTGAAATTGGGCTTGTAGGGTTCATCCACACGCCCCAAGACGTGTAGACTACTCACTATTCATAGCACAAATACAAAAATAATCAATGAAATTAACAAGAGAATTCATCACAATATTGAGATAAGCAATAAAAATAGTATTTTTAGAGGGGAGAGACACAAACCAATGGAGTTCTTCCAATAATCCAATAAAAATCAACTTTTGTCTCCTCTCCAATCACAAGAATAAAAGCTTAAAAGTTAATCTAAAAAGCTGCAAAAATTAAAGAGAAAAGCTCTCTAACCTAGGGTAAAAACAGGGGTTAAATACCCCCAAAATCGTCCAAAAAACTGTGACCAAAATGCCCCTGCGCAGCCTAAAATCCGCAATTTTCGCTACAGGCAGCGCGTCGCACTCGGCCGAGTGACAAAAGTCGCTCGGCCGAGTGAGAAACCCTGTAAATTTCCAGTAAGTCTGGGTCTTCGGGGGTCTTCACTTCGGGGGTTGCTCGGCCGAGTGAGTTGTCGTCACTCGGCCGATGGCTTCTTAGTACTCGGGCGGTCGGCATTTGCCACTCGGCCGAGTGGGTCTTCTGAAGCTCAGGCAGACGAAAAACAGTAAGTTGGCTATTTTTGAATGGCTTCGTCTGAGCGCCACTCGGGCGGACGGGGTCTCGTCACTCGGTCGATGTGGCTTCCGTCTCTCGGCCGAGTGCACACATAAAGCGTGTCCGATCAGGTCGGCCGAGCGGTGTCTCGCTGGTCGGCCGAGTGACTCCTTCACTCGGCCGAGTGAGACACCAAAAATGCCCAAACAGCTTGTTTTGGCCTCTTCGTCGCTCCTACGACGTTCTTTCTTCTTCTGCTCCTCTCCAACAGCAAAATACCCCTCGGGGAGGTCATTGGTGACACTCTGGAGTAGGCGTATCTCGAGATCACTCCAAATCGCTCCAAATCACCTGAAATTCGACAAAAACAAGAAATTGTGAAAAGCATCGCAATATCGTCGATATATCGTGAAAAACATGATTTGAGCGATCTAAATGGCATGCAAACATGCGGGAAAAAAGTGTAAAATAAGGAGTGATCAAAATCCCCCAAGCTTACCTCTTACTCGTCCTCGAGGAAGATAAGTAAAAGGCGAACCCGGTGGATTCGGAAAACGAAAACGGCGAAAAACGAAAAAAATGAAAAACGAAGAAAAACGAAAAACGATATAAAAACAAAGAAGAAAGAAAGAAGCGAAGAGGGAAGCTGCTAGATCATTTTCTCAGGACGTGGGTTTTGCTTACTCATATAGCATGCACCGAATGAAAAACACATGTCAAAGAATTTTATTTCGATATCATAGTATAATATTGCAAATAGAAATAGAAAACCCACGAACAACGATATAATCATGAAAAACGGAATAATTTTAGAATTAACATCGTCTGAATCATCTAAAGCGGTATACAATATCGCAGATCACACACTTTTCAATTGAACGCTTTCAATGAGAAGTATAAGAATATCACACCGTAGAGTAGAAAGAATAGATAGGCATGGATTTCATGAAATGAGTGCTAGGCATGGATTTCTGGACTTCGCAAAGCTAAAAATAATCTCACCAAGTATAGAATATTACTTAGCCTAGGTTGTCGTGCAACGTCAAGTAGTCACTCTCTCACACATCAATGGATTCTCTCCCCCAAGCTTATCTATAAGCGTGGTGGCACAAAAACAATATCTACATCCCCATTTTTATGAAGCTCCAAAAAAAATAAAAAACAAAAAGAGGGAAAGAAAGAGAGAACATGAAAGGGGATCTTTTATTGAGGTTCTTTCCTCTATTCTTTTTCTTTTTCTTTTTTCTTCTTATTCTTTTTTTTCAAAAGCATATATACACAATGATCCCAAATCAAAGAGAAATAAGGATATACAAGAATTTTTCTTTTTCTTTCTTTGGTTTTGGGAAATTTGGAGCTAGGAATTAATAGCAGTGCGGCACACAAAGGTGAAAAAACCAAAAACTGGGGTGGGCAGAATGCACAGGCTGGGTATGGGTTGGCCTGCTGGGTGGGTAGGTGTCGGGAGCAGCAGAAATATCATGGATAGGCTGAGGGGCCACGGGGTCAACAGGGGCAGCAGGCTCAGCAGGTGCAACAGGGTCTGCGGGGGCAACGTGGGCAGCGTGAGCCTGCTCGGCCTCCTCGGCCTCGAGCACGTATGCGGCTGGGATCAGAACATCCATCGCAGGGAGCCAGTCCACCTGGGCCGGTGCAATCTGAGTCCGAGCTGGGCTCGGAAGAATCATGTAATCGGCACCGTAAGGGCCGTGCAGCCAGACCCAGTGTCGCTCACCGTGCGGACGCAGCATCTTCATCCGGGCCATAATATCAATGGACAGTGAAGTGGGGCCCGGTGCTCGTCGCAAGTCGTCTGGAAAGTCCTCGCCGGTCATAAGGGCGAGCAAGGTGATCAGGCCGCCGCAGCATATCGGTGAGCGAGCGCCCACCCATACGATGATGCGGTCCAAAAACCAAGCCACGACATCAATCACGACGGCGGGGACTAACTCATCGCCCTCCCTAGATAGAGCTCTGGGCCGTGTCATCGCGTAGAGCATATAGAGCTCCGGCGTGGACATCGTACCCGGCTCATATCTCGCCAAAAAGGTAGTCGCCATGAGGCGCTGAGCTATACGGAGGCATGGATAGACAATGGCTGAGGCCTTGGCCCTACTAGGGTCAAAGGCAGCGTGAAGACCCGTAATCCGGGCCCAGAAGGCGTCGGCGTCGAAGGAAGGTGGGGGGATATGAGTGGGGGCGTAACCACGGTCGGCCCCGGGGACATCGGGCCAGGAGAAGAAAGCTCTCATCATACCGAGAGTGACCTGGCACTCTCGGTCCATGAACCGAAACGAGCATCCCGCGTCGGTCCGGGCGATCGAACTAAGAACCTCAAGTGTCGGACGGATAAACGTGTCCGCCGACACCTGGAAGAAATCTCGCCAGCCCACATTGTCGTACAACGTGAGCATCCCCTCGAGTACCCCCAGGCATCCTAGGTCTGCAAGGTGTGCGAACCTGGAGGGTACGATCGAGCGCTGGGAGATACGCTCGAAAGCGACGCGGTGTGCGTCGTTCCGGAACGTGATCCCTAGCGACCCGATAAGTGGAGCCGGAGGTGGTGGCTGTGGAGCGGCAGGGAGTGGCTGTGCGGGGTGTATGGGCTGTGTCCCAAATATAACATGCGCATGAAACGGAGATATCAGCGTGTAATATTCAAAACGTATGGGGCATTAGGGGTATAATAGATAGAAATTGAAATTAATTTGGGTTTGAGGTTCGTTAGATACATGGATCCTCGAAAAGTACAGAAAAGAGGAGTAAATAGGCTAAAAATGGGGTTACCAGAGTCGGCCGGAGCAGTGGCCGCCGGCGGCGACTCGGGCGAGGTGCGGCGGCGGCTCGGCCGGCGAAGGGTGGCCGAGCAGCGGCGGCGGACGAACGTTCGGGCGAGCAAGGGGGAGGTTCAGGCGCTGGGGAATGCGAGAAGTCGGGCTGTTGCGATTTGTTTCATTTCGAAAAACGAGCCCGACCCTCGACCCTATTTATAGTAAAAGTTACGACTCGGCCGAGTGACTGTGTCGCTCAGCCGAGTGAACTCAACGGAAAATTCCGCCCCGCTTACGCTTCGGCCGAGTGGCCTTGCCACCCTCGGCCGAGTGGAGTAAGTCCATTCGGCCGAGTGGCTCAAGCTACTACCTTCTTTTGCTCGACCATAAACTCCTCCACTCTAGCTTCGAAGTCGGATCGTTGTTGAGCTTGTGGGGGGTTTTGATTTCTCCACCCTTGATTGTATCCGGGCGGCCTATATGGTGGAACTTGTTGCTTCGGTTGGAAATTTTGTTGTGGAGGCCCCCTCGGCGGATAGTGTTGTTGTTGGGGTGGTGGTGGTGGTCGAGCTTGTTGAGGTGGTTGTTGCGGCGGGTTCAAAGCTCCTTCATTGTTGGCATAAGAGAAACCGGGATGATTTCTTGTGGCCGGATTGGCCCAATATCCTTGGTTCCCCGCGACATATTGAACTTGCTCCAAGGATCCCTCTCCTTGCTCTCCTCCCAAATACATAGCTTGAGATTGGTCTTGCCAATCACACATTTGATTCGTTGGTGCGGATGTGGAAGGGGTCCCTTGGGGCTCCGTGATAAACTTCTCCAGTCTCTCCACTACCTTGTGGAGAGAATCAAACTTGCTTGTCAGCTCCGCTACGGCCTTCGCTTCATAGATGCTAGACGGCTTCAAGGAGGACGTAGAGTGTCCTCGCTCGTCGCCCCATTGTTGATTGTTTGAGGCCATCTCCTCAATTAGGGCCGTAGCTTCTTCGTGAGTCTTTGATAAGATGGCACCATTCGCCGCGGCATCAATAATTTGCTTGGTCCCCGGTTGGAGACCATTGTAGAAACTATGAACTAGCTCCCAATCTTCAATGCTATGGTGCGGACACTGGTGCTGCAGATCTTTGAAACGCTCCCAAGCCTCATAGAGCGTCTCTTGGGGTCCTTGCTTGAAGGACATAAGAGCGCTCCGAATCTTTACCGTCTTGGAGGGCGGATAGAACTTGTCAATGAATGCACTCGCCAACTCGTCCCACGTGGTAAAGACTCCCTCAGCTTGCGTCCTCAACCAATAAAGTGCCTTGTCCGTTAGTGTGAAGGGGAAGAGACGCAGTCTGATGGCATCGATTGAGACCCCCGTCATCTGAAATGTGGCGCACTTCGACAAAAATAGTTGGATGTGGTAGTGGGGATTTTCATGGGCATTCCCATGAAATGGATCCTGCTGCATCAGAACCACTAGTCCAGTCTTCAGCTCAAAGTTCTTGTCAGCCGCCAACTCCGGCATGGCAATAGATGAGGTCGTAGAAGAGGTCTTAGGCCGGAGCCTATCTCGAATAGAAATAATCCTCGCCATTCTTGCTGCTAATTGTTCCGCAGTTTCCGGGTTGGTCATAAACCTCCCTTCCGGATCTTGTCTTCTCTCCGCCGGGAAAACAAAGTTTCAAAGAAGTGATTAGCACAATGGAAGGGTTAGGTAAAAAATAATAATGAAATAAAAACAAAAAGAAAGAAATAGCTAAAAAATAATAACGCAATCGCCTCCCCGGCAACGGCGCCAAAAACTTGATCACTCCGGAATGTAACCCAAAAGTGCGACCGTGTAGTTTTACCGCAAGCGCACGGTGTAGCGGCGAGCGGGTTATCGAACACAGGGAGGTCGAATGAAAGTGCTTGCTCCGAACAACCTGGCTATTAAGAACGGAAAAGAGAGAATTTGCCTTTGGCGATCATGTCACAATCGTCAGACAAAGTACGAAGATATCAAATCAAATAAAGACGCCTAGGGAATGGGGAATCCCCGCCACTCACCGTATTTCGTCAATGTGGTTCATTGGTATCAAAGTTGCTAGAATAAAATTTTGGATGAACTAGTTGCAACTGAATGTAATACCTAGCTCACGCTCTCGCGTTGTTGCCGGTCTATAGCTATCCTAGGTTCGGGTCCAATCTCTTGCAAACCCTAGCCTAGGCAAGCTAGCATTAGGATCAACATCATCGTTCAATCGCGCCCCGAGCCCACTCTCGTGCAAACTCGGGCCACGACCTAGGTTGGGATAGTTCCTACCCGTCCAATCTCTTGCAAACGGGTATCGGCACGGAATTGCAACCGGAAACCCTAGTATCGGTCCAATCTCTTGCAAACCGATACTATGGAAATTCGATTCCAACCCAATTCGGATTTCTAGGGTTTCCTATCGAGTTGGGATCCAATCTCTTGCAAATCCCAATCGGTATGAATACCTAGCTATCCGTAGTAAATCGATCCCAAACTAACCCTAATAGCAATTCTAGCAATATTTCCACCAATTCATCACAAATCTGAAATTGGGCTTGTAGGGTTCATCCACACGCCCCAAGACGTGTAGACTACTCACTATTCATAGCACAAATACAAAAATAATCAATGAAATTAACAAGAGAATTCATCACAATATTGAGATAAGCAATAAAATAGTATTTTTAGCAGGGAGAGACACAAACCAATGGAGTTCTTCCAATAATCCAATAAAAATCAACTTTTGTCTCCTCTCCAATCACAAGAATAAAAGCTTAAAAGTTAATCTAAAAAGCTGCAAAAATTAAAGAGAAAAGCTATCTAACCTAAGGTAAAAACAGGGGTTAAATACCCCCCAAAATCGTCCAAAAACTGTGACCAAAATGCCCCTGCGCAGCCTAAAATCCGCAATTTTCGCTACAGGCAGCGCGTCGCACTCGGCCGAGTGACAAAAGTCGCTCGGCCGAGTGAGAAACCCTGTAAATTTCCAGTAAGTCTGGGTCTTCGGGGGTCTTCACTTTGGGGGTCGCTCGGCCGAGTGAGTTGTCGTCACTCGGCCGATGGCTTCTTAGTACTCGGGCGGTCGGCATTTGCCACTCGGCCGAGTGGGTCCTCTGAAGCTCAGGCAGACGAAAAACAGTAAGTTGGCGATTTTTGAATGGCTTCGTCTGAGCGCCACTGGGGCGGACGGGGTCTCGTCACTCGGCCGATGTGGCTTCCGTCGCTCGGCTGAGTGCACACATAAAGCGTGTCCGATCAGGTCGGCCGAGCGGTGTCTCGCTGGTCGGCCGAGTGACTCCTTCACTCGGCCGAGTGAGACACCAAAAATGCCCAAACAGCTTGTTTTGGCCTCTTCGTCGCTCCTACGACGTTCTTTCTTCTTCCGCTCCTCTCCAACAGCAAAATACCCCTCGAGGAGGTCATCGGTGACACTCTGGAGTAGGCGTATCTCGAGATCACTCCAAATCGCTCCAAATCACCTGAAATTCGACAAAAACAAGAAATCGTGAAAAGCATCGCAATATCGTCGATATATCGTGAAAAACATGATTTGAGCGATCTAAATGGCATGCAAACATGCGTGAAAAAAGTGTAAAATAAGGAGTGATCAGCTCATATCCACTCCCTCACTGTAATGGCCCTAGTGTCATATACGTATGATGTATATAGTAATGTGTGTGTATAGTAATTTTGTTGTATGCGTAGTAAATTCATACGTGAATGGTTATATGGTTGTATTGGATGTTGTTATTGTTTATTGGTGTGCTTAGTGATGGCATTCTAAAGAGATTATTGTAATTAGATTGTTGTTATTGTTGTTGTTGTTGTTGTTATCATTACTATTATTTATTGGGACTTTAGCTAATTTTAGTAGCTAGAGTTGGGTGTTGGGCTTTAATTGTCGGGCTTTAATTGTTGGGCTTGGATTATTATTAGAGGATGTGAAGAGAGAAGAGAGATATTTTAGGGTAATGGCAAACTTGTAATAGAGGGGTTCCTAGTTATTAAATCCCTTTCTTCTTTTTCTACAACTTTCCACATCCTTCTCCCAATTAATTCCTTTCTTTTCCCATTATCCCCCAACCAAAAATCCTGCCAAATTTCTCCCCCTCCCCTTGCTGCCGTAACTCCCCCTTGTGGCTGAATTGCTCCAAGGCCAAGAGGGAAACAAAAAAATGGAAAGAAGAAAGGAAAGAAAGAGAAGAGAGAAGAGGGAGGGGGAATCCAAGAAGAGGAGTTGTGGAAGAAGAGATGTGGGTTTCATGGAGCTTGTAGATGAATCCATGGTGGAGTCTTCAAGAAATTGGAAGAGGGTTTTGCTTCTCCATTGAGGTAGGATTCCATACCCCATTTAGAGTGATTAGAGCATGGTTCGTTTTTAAGTAGACTTGCTAATTTGATGATGCTGAAATTTGGGGCAGAATTGCTGAAATTCGATTGATGTGTTTCTCTCAAACCACCATAAGGAATTGCTTGGAAAAAATTTATGTTATGCATCTTGATGTCCTTAACAACTTTCAAGCTCACAACTTTTTCCAATTCGAACTGTAAAATAGGGTAAAAATTCAGTTTCTGAAACCGGTCTGTTTTTAGACAGTTTGTACACCTTTCAGTAAAATGAGCAGAAATCTCTGCACACTTAATGAAAAGGGGTGTTCTTGGTGCCGTTGGAAATCTAGCTTCAAGCCTACAACTTTGTAGTTTTCCAAAATTCTGTATCTGCCTGCAACTGATAGTAAACTGGACGTGAACATGCTGCAGTTTCTGGTTCTATATATTGGAATAGTAGCTGCCAGAAGAAAATTCACCTTAAATCACACAAGTTGAATAAACTTATGAAATTTAGTCAGTGAAAGAAAACCTCCCATCTATACAACTTTGTAGTTGAAAGTTTTTCCAAATTAAAACTCTAAACGCCTGGAAATTAGTCCTCAAGTTGGCTGTTATGTTGTTCCCAGCAATCTAGAGTTCACATGGGGGGTGTGCATTTCTATTATTGTGATTAATTATCTCTCTAATGCCTTACATCATTAATGTTGCATTAGTCACCAACCAATCACTTGACTAGTTGTATGTTATTAGTCTCATCCCATGCACCTTTCATTCTCCTTATTAATGCCTTAGCATTGCTTTAGCATGCACCTTTCATTTCATTACTAGTAGCTTTGACCAATTGCTTGCCTGCACTCTTATTACTCTTTATAATGCTTAGGTGCTTAAGGTGCTCTATGTGCGTCTATATACATATACATCGATGGAAATTTTTCCAGCGCTGTCAGCGATCTGGGGTCGTTAGAGTATTTTTTAAAAAAAATTTTGCAGTTGGTAGATATACTTGTTAGGTAGCTCCCCACAAATTTTCAGGTCGATCCAACACCGTTTGAGCCTCCGTTCATTGATTTCAAAAAAGTTGCGCAAAACTGTGGACAGGTTTGCGCAATGTTTTTGAAATCGATGAACGGAGGCTCAAACGGTGTTGGATCGACCTGAAAATTTGTGGAGAGCTACCTAACAAGTATATCTACCAACTGAAAAAAATGTAAAAAACAATTAGTAGCAACCCCAGATCGCTGACAGCGCTGGAAAAATTTCCAACGCTGTCAGCACTTCTCCATTATTCTCGTATATGTATATGTATGTGTGTGTGTGTGTGCATGCTCCCATAATCCTCTTTTGATTATGTTGCTAGTATGCTTCCTTAATTTTTATGTAAATACTCCAGTCCCTTGATTGCAAGCTATGATGGATTCAGTAAATAATGGACTAGTAATGGTTGAATATGCAAAGTGATGCTCAAGTGGCATGACAATAATCCTGCTTTATGAAAGTTGGATGGTATGTTCATATGAAATGGAAATGGAAATGGAAATGTATGTGAGGGTGAGATAGTGATTAAGTCCTCTTAAGTGAGGGTGACACGTGTTTGGGGGAATTCCGAAGTATTGGGTAGGCCTATGGGATGGACTGGTGGTGGTGTTTTTGTGTTTCTGTGTGGTGGGTACACTTGCACTCCCGACGGGCTAGCGCGGTAGGGAGTCCTATTTGCTCTTCCACATAGTTGGGATAGGTCCAGTCCCATACGTCGTATCCGATATTAGGGTTCCAAAAGCTAACATTGAATGAAATTGTTTGACAACCTCTCTTTTGCGCTTTTTGGCATACTTGTTGTTATTGCTGCACTATTGTTACCCCTCTCCTTATACCCTCTGTTATGGTTGTTCTCTTTTTCCTACGGGTGGCACCATTGTTTGATTCTTTATGTTACGCATGCCATGTTCAGATGTAGCACATCCACTTGTAGCGCTTTGCGCCCCGTTGTGGCATTAGTGTGCGTTGTGTTTAGGTTGGAGTATGGAATTCCTACTGGGTCACGCTTTGACGTGTTCCCACCCGTGGTTTTCAGATAGCAGGTGTTGCAGTTGGATTGGAGTGTGGGAGTAGAGGTTGCAGCTGGAGTTGGTTCTGGGTTGGAGTGGATGGTTTTAGTTGAGTTGGGATGGCGAGGGGTGAGAGGTGCACTCATGTACTTTTGGGGTTTCTTTTGGGTGAGCGTTGTTTTGTACTGAATGATATAGTGTATATGGACACGAGATATATATATGATGGTTCTTTTTTCGACAATTCAGTGTTTTTGGATTCAATGTTTTCTCTGAGACTTGTGATGTTCTGTGTATTAGTTGGCTGTTGTATGGAGCTCGATAGGTACTTTTTCCAGCAGCGCGCAGTGGACCTGCTTTGTGTCTGTGTCTGTATTTTGTATTTTCTTTCGTAATACTCGCTGCTCAGGGTATCCTGGGGAGCGGGGCGTTGCACTCACCCATCCCGAAATCCACTGCAGAGGTAATGTCGGGAAAAACTGAAATGAAAGTTAATGTTGTACGTACTTGGGAGGTGTTGGACAGAAAGAACATAATTTTTGACAATATATTCACGTATCATATTGCCACATACATCGCAAAAGCGATAATATTTATAAAATATCGTTCTATACTCCGTTGCTAAAATGCAAACGTAGAGATTGGCCAAATATGGAACGAGGCAATAAAAGATGAGCTGGACTCGTTTATGGAACGTGAAGTATTCGGACATGAAGTCCAGACACTAAAAGGTGTCAAACCTGTGGGTAAAATCAGTATTGCACACATAAGAAAAAATATGTACAAAATCGTATGCTATAAGGTACAACCTATAGCTTAAGGATATTTTCGCTGAAACTGTAGAATAAACAAATTAAAATGAGCATGACTCATATATAAATGATGCATCAGATTCCCTAAGTTATCCAATGCGAATACCTTACAATTTGGCAAAGGAAATTTTGGATATGCTGCTATTGGATGTTGTGACAGCATACCCTTATGGATATCTTGGTAAAGATAAATTCCATATTTCCTTAAATGCCTGAATAGACTTCAGGACATCTATTTCTATTGAAGAAGAATGTGGTATAACAGACTGAGTGAATTCCTTGTACAATAAGGATTCAACAATAACAATAATGAAGTCTGCACTTGCATTTTTATAAGAGCAAAGGGAAAATGATTCGTCATAATAGCAGTCTACGTAGACGATTTGAACCTCATTGGATCTCCTGAAGAGATCACTGAGATATCTGTAAGTCTAACAAAAGAATTCGAAATGAAAGGCCTAGGCAAAACGAAATTCTGCCTTTGTTTATAGATTGAACATTTAAAAGACGGAATCATGTTAAATCAAACCACATATACGAAGAAAATGTTGCAAAGATTTCATATGGACCAATGTCATCCACTTAGTACACCAATGGTAGTACGATCTCTGGATGCACATAAAGACCCTTTCCAGCCGCTGGAAGAGGGGGATGATATACTTGGTCCAAAAGTCCATTATCTGAGTGCAATTGGAGCACTTCTATATCTGGCTAACTGCACGTGTCCCGATATAGCGTTCACAGTAAATTTGCTAGCCAGATACAGTGCAGCGTCCACGCAGCGCCCCTGGACCGGGTTAAGTACCTTCTGCGTTACCTCTAAGGGTCAACAGATTTGGGACTCTTTTACAAAAATGGATTATCCTCCACACTTGTTGGTTATGCTGATGCAGGTTACATGTCTGATCCCCACAATGTAAAGTCACAGACAAGGTACATGTTTACCTATGGTGGGACAACCATTTCCTAGAGATCCGTCAAGCAAACCATGACGGCGACCTCATCCAATCACTCAAAAATCATCGCCATCCATGAAGCAAGCAGAGAATGTGTTTGGCTATGATCAGTTGTAAATCACATCCTGGTGACGACTGGATTGAAGACCGAGGGTCTTGAACCTACTACTATGTTCAAGGATAACGCTGATTGCATCGCTTAATTACGAGGTGGCTATATCAAAGGTGACAGAACGAAACTTATTTCTCTTAAATTCTTCTGGACGCATGAGCTACAAAGAGATGGCAAGATCGACATCAGACAAGTACAATCATGTGACAACCTGACAAACTTGTTCACTAAATCTCTTCCTACTGCTACCCTTAAGAAGTTTGTACAGAAAATTGGTATGAGGTGCCTAAGAGATCTGTAAGCCTAAGCGCTTGCACAAATCAGGGGGAAGTTAGAGAACGTTTGTACTCTTTTTCCTTAACTATAGTTTTTCTCACTTGGTTTTCCATAGCCAAAGGTTTTAACGAGGCAAACAACATCAACTCAGGATCCTGAAGTATCCATCCCATGTGAGACTCCTATAACACTCAGAATCCTGACGTATTCATGAGCAGAGTCCACACCTATGGCTGGATAAGGGGGAGTGTTGTGAACGGATGGTGACAATGTATTTGTATTAGGATTACGTCTTATCCATAGGATAAGACCGTATCTATTGTACCCTATCCTTGTACGCTTCTCCATGCACTATAAATAAAGAGCTGGGGTCTCCTCCCAAGATTGATGATTCATAACAAAAATGACTATAAATGCAGGAATTTTCAGGCAATGATAATTCATTTCTATTATTCTGTCCTCGGCACACAAACACATACATGCATACACATACATACATATGTATATATGAATGCAGTTCATTTTGATCTTTATATTTCAAAACCCAAAACACAAAGATCTCATGAACCCAATGCTTTTTGCTTATCGACCTCTTAGTTGAAAAATGAACGGTTTTCACGGCAATAGAACTTTTCATACCCTTAGGTTTACGTGCAAACAGCTTTGGGGTCACCGAATATTTAGTGTTTTGGCATTTCAGGTAATATGGATTGGATAATTTTACTTTATTTTCAGTATTAACCCAATAGACTAGAAAGAATTCTTGCAAAGCAAGTTTTGTGAAAAAATAAATTGTCCAAACAAATTATTTGCCAAAAATGTCAACCAACTAGATATAACTAAATGAGGATGCTTATCATAGATTTTATCTACCATCCCCAAAATTTATGTTCACTCGGGTTTTCCTTGACAGCATAGAAAGAAGAAGGATTCGTTGTGAAAACACTCTGGGGGGGGTGGGGGGTGAATAGGGTGTATGGTAAAAATAAAAAAATTATCATGCAGAAGAATAAATCTCAAAAATCACAAATTTTTGACGGAGTGGCTCCCCGCCCTACTCCGACCTCTCTGTAACAACATGAATCCGTCACTACACATATTTTGGTATTAATGTTATTAAAATAATTTTAAATGATTTCAAATATGTTTATACGATTTTTAAATATTTTCCTATAATGTTTTCGTATTTTTCTGGGGACAAAACAACTCTAAACCTGCAAACACGCAACCCACGAACGATAAACATGTATTGCCTCAAAACTTACATTTATGTAACTTAAAATTTTAAACAAATATTATTTTCATGATCCTTACGAAATTAGGAACTTGTGGTATTTTATGAGAATTTTTCGAAGACGTTTAGTGTTAGGAGCAAAATCGTAATTTTATACACCTAATTACCATTTACATAATTACATTTATCACTAACCCTAATTACTCTTATCCAAACTTCATCGGCAGCCTCCCCGCTAACACATTTCACGTGGGTCCATTTTTCCATGGTTAGTCAAACCTCCCAACATTCTTCATTACACTGAGAATTTAATAGGCTTCATAATTTCATCCTCTACTTAAAAGCATCACCGTCTATCACCCTCTATCATTGGGAACACAACCCAACGGAGCCAATCACCCTACTCCATATCTCACTCTCTTTCTCTTTCACCACATCCCACTCCCTCTATATTCCTCTCTAACTCTCTCCCTTGTCCCACTCTATCTCTCATCTCACTCACCTCATCTTCCCCCTTCCGCCGGCCAACCACCGCTTACCGTCGGTGAACTCCGAAACTTCGACCACCTTTGTCGTGCAACCATCAAGACCATCACCACCACCTCCACTCCCCGACACCCTCCGTCAAAACTGTAGCAATGCCAAAACCAAGCTTAATGCCCTCCCTCCCATCATTCTATCCCCTTCTCCTTAGAAACCCAAACCACTCGATCTCCTATAAAAATCCCTTGCAAATGCACAACCCCCGCACAAAAACCTCGCAAAAGCCCTCAACCCCGTTCGAGACCACCATAAGCCCAACGTCGAACTCCTCTTTGACAAACCCAGCGCCTCAACCCCGCCTTCCATAGCAGCCCTCCGACCAATCACCGCCAGTTCCCCGTGCCTCCGACCTACTCCGAGACGCCCACAACCTCACAGGGCTCTCCAGCGCCTTTCCCCACGGCCTTCACCTCCAGGCCGCCGCCTCCTACAACCCCGAAAGCCTCGCAGTGCCCTCCGACGACCCATGTTCCCCTCCGTCGCTCGATCTCGCCGCCTAGTAGGCCTAACAAGCCACCCGTAGTGAGCAAGTAGCTTAGTCGCACACTACTCACCGCGATGACCTCACTCCGTAGTGAGGAATAACTCGGGAGAGCTCCTCCTAAACTGTAACAACTGCTTTTCATGTATCTGGATTTTATATATTATAATAAATGTTTTGGTGGATTTTCTCCTCATGTGTGGTTTTCGTCTCCGTAGTTTTCATTTTCGATCGATTCGTCGTATTTTCTCGCTTCCTTCTTAGGATTGTCGATTTCGAAGTATGTCGCTCGTGACGGACTTCATAACGGTCGTATCTAACTATTAGATCAAGCCTAGGAGTCTTAGGAATCGATCCCGGGGCCCCGCGCTCCGTATCGGTACTTTTCTGTGCTCATTAGCCGGTGTAAGAAGGGCCACCGACCGACTAGATGACGATCCAGTCGGTCGGCAATCCTTCTTGGACCGACTAGTTAGCTTTCTAAATTTTCTCAGGAGTTACTGTTTATCGTTAGTCGGTCTAAGAAGAGTTATTGACCGACTAGGTTGCAAACTAGTCGGTCAGCAATGCTTCTTGAACCGACTAACTCTTCAAATTATTTTTGTATCAGTTACTGTTTACTCTTAGTCGGTCTAAGAACGTTCATCGACCGACTAGATGCCAAACTAGTCGGTCAGTACTTGTTCATGGACCGACTAACTCTAGAATCCTATTTTCGTTCAGGAGTTACTGTTTGCACTTAGTCGGTCTGCGTTGGTCGACCGACCGACTAGTTGCCAAACTAGTCGGTCAGTGGTTGCTCTTTGACCGACTAACCAGTGTTAAAACCCTAATTTCTGGGCAGCCGCCAGCCTAGCCTATTTAAACCCAACCCATTCGACTTCTTCTTCTCCAACACGACCCAAAACCCTAAAAACTTCCCCCTTCAGCCCCCATCTTCCTCCAAGCTCCATTTCTCCATTCCAAGCCCTAGAATCATCATCCAATCCATCCATCTACTCTATCTACCTCTCATCTTCCCTAAAATCTCACTCAAATCCATCAAATCCCCAAATCCCCCAAAACCCTAGTTTCCCCAAACTTCTCCAATCTTCTCCAGATTTGATCCTAGGGTTCCCCGGAGTGTTCCTTCCGTCTTCTCTCGGTAAGAAATCGATCTACCGTTGTTTTCATAACTTATTTATATTTTTATGAAACCCTAATAAAATTCATGTTGTTTGTTGATTGTTCCCCCAAAACAGCGATTTCCCCGTAGATAGCATCCGTGTGACGAAGTGATCGTCAACCCCCGGTGCTAGGCAAGTGAAACTTGCCACTTAGGGTTTAGGCCATGTTTTAGGCCATTTGCTTGTGGTAGGCGTAAAAGAGGCTAGGCGACGAAATGATACTCGCCTAGGCGCAAATTGGGGAACTAGCTTGACAACGAAGCTAGTTCCGACATTTAGCATGTTACACAATTACCATGTCATGTTTACCTTCCATTAACGGTACGCAATTTAATTGCCATGTCATTGCATTTTGCCTGTCACGTTTAATTTAAATTAACGGTACGCAAATATCTGTTCATGTCTTTGCATAGTGATTATTCATCGTGATTGCGTAGCGCACGCTACAATATTATATTCCTGGCTCGTGTTCCAGAAGCGAGCTTAGTGAGTTGGAAACCCCAACGCTCGACACATATGGGTGGGGTAAGAGATAAGCGGCCTGAGCCCCGAGTTGGCCTGATCCGCCACTCCGGCCAGCAGGTGGACTCTCTAGTGCACAAGTGATTAATGGTGATAGAGATAAGCGGCCTGAGCCACGAGCTGGCCAGCAGGTGGACTCTCTATGCACTAAGTGTTTACCAGTGACAAGTGATTAATAGTGGTAGAGATAAGCGGCCTGAGCCACGAGCTGGCCAGCAGGTGGACTCTCTATGCACTAAGTGATAAGTGATAAGTGATAAGTGATCAGTGATAAGTGTTAAATGATAAGTGATTAGTGATTTGGTAGCCTTTGCTACATTGTGCATGCTTGCCTCTCTTTTTAAACTGTTGCATCATGCTT
Source organism: Scilla litardierei (assembly GCA_030789695.1). NCBI lineage: Eukaryota > Viridiplantae > Streptophyta > Magnoliopsida > Asparagales > Asparagaceae > Scilla > Scilla litardierei. Next base: position 17,040 of record CM061138.1, on the reverse strand, counting down.
AACTGCCATGTCATTACTTAATACTATAACTGCTAGGTTGCTAGATGCCTCACTTACAGTTTCCTTGCCCAAGTCTTTTAGACTTGCTGACATGTGCCCCTTTACTCTTTTGGGTGACACATGTTAGATCCTGAGCCCGAGTACCTCGTTGAGGACGAGGTGTTTGCTGACGCCGAGCCCGAGCTTGTGTTTGACGGGGTGTACGTGGACACTGGGGACCAGTCCTAGTGTCTTCGTTGTGTCTTACTTTTGTTTAGACAGTTGTTTTGTTATCGGTGCGTAGCACCTATACTTTGTTATGTCGTATTCTTTTGTTGGCCTTGTTCTGGGCCTTTAGACTCTTTTCTTTTAGCCTGGTGGCTTTTCTGGATGTTGAACTTATTTTTTTGATGTTGGACATTTGGTGAGATGTGGAATTTTATTTCAGTCTCTCCTTGTGTTATTATTGTTATTCTGTTGTGGTTACATGGACCTGTTTATGTTTTTGTGGACGCTTATCGGGTTTGGGGCTTCACAGCTCCACTCTCGTGCGGACCTTTTCACGTCTCGCCTCCATTTTAGGGAAGCGGGTCGTGACAGGTTTTAGTGGTGGCCCATGCAGGTCTCCTTCTGTAACTGCGATTTTTTGGAATAGCGATAATAACATTAGAATGTCCAATAAATCAAGTTCGACGTCCGAGTCATAAGCTATGAGTCTAATCTGATTTGTTTTCCGTGTCACTAGATGGCAGGAAGACGTTTCACTCGTGGTGGGGGTAGTGGTGCGCTCCCTCATGATGAGGAGCCTGAGCGGGAACCCACCAGCGGTGAGATGATGCGGATGATGTTGCAGATGATGCAAGTGCAGCAGGGCGTGCTTCTGCAAGTCCAGAATGCTCCACTTGGTCGAGCTGTCCGGGCTCTTCCGGATGCCCCTCGCTCTGAGCCAGGAGCGAAGCAATTTCGGGAGCTGGGTCCCGCATATTTTGATGGTTCTGAGGGTCCTCTGGTTGCCGATGAGTGGATTCGGAACGTCGAGGACAACCTGAAGATGGCCAAGATCACCCCGGCTGGATGGGTTGATTTGGCGAAGAGGCAGCTGAAGGATAACGCCAGGAATTGGTGGGATGCGGAAGAGAAGTTGTTGGTGGAGCCGATAGCTTGGGCTACCTTCAAAGCCAGATTTGAGGGTGAGTTCTTCCCGAAGGCTGCCAAGGAGGAGATGCTGCAGCGTTTTATCGATTTGAAGCAGGGGAACTCGTTGGTGGACATGTACCACCAAGAGTTCATGAGGCTGAGTCGGTTTGCGCCAAAGATGGTGCAGGACGCTGAGGAGAGAGCTCAGAGGTTCCTGCAGGGGCTTGCTTCGGAGCTCCAGAGTTTTGTGACCTCCTCTGACCGGGAATCTTATCAGAAGGTTCTGGTAGCTGCCAAGAGGCAGGAGCTGCTCGTGAACCAAAGGAGAGGGTCTGTGGTTGGTGCTGGGAAGAGGCCTGTGGAACAGGCGAGAGCTGTGGTTAGGCCTGGATTCAGGCCGAACCAGCCTGTTCAGTTTAAGAGGCCAGTAGGGCCTGCTCGGAGGACTTGCCATTTTTGTGGCAAGGAGGGCCATGTCAAGGAATTGTGTAGGAGGTTCTTGGGGCAATGTATCGCCTGCGGAGATCCCGCCCATGCTCTCAGGGAGTGCCCAAGGTTGAAGCAGCCTTGGAAGGCACCTATTGCTGCCCAGCCGTTGCAGCAGCGAGCGTCTGTTCCTGCTGGACGTGGAGCAGCTCTTGTTCCGCAGAGGCAGGCTTTTCAGCAGGCTGCTCCACCGAGGAGGCAGGCTTTTCTGATGACCGCTGCGGAGAGCGAGGCTGTGGATGAGGTTATCGCAGGTAATCCTCATTCTAGATATTACTTTCCTATTTGGTCTTGATTGCTAGATTATGTTGTTTGCTTGAACTTGCTTGTTTGCTAGACTAGGGTTTGATTGTTAATTGATTGATTAGGTGTGATTTTGGTGTGCACATTTCCTGCACGAGTCCTCTTTGACTCTGGTGCATCGATGTGCATTATTTCTCGGAGCTTCGTGGAGAGGCATTCCTTGTCGACGTCCCCTCTCCCCAAGAGTTGGAATATCGTTACAGGGAATGGTGTGGTCTCGGTGCATCGTGGTTGCAATTCTTGCTCGTTGGTGGTCTGTGGACATGAGCTTTTCGCTGATTTCATTGTCCACGACATCATCAACTATGATGCAGTTCTTGGGATGGACTGGCTTGCGAGCTTCTATGCTACGATCGACTGTCGGAGGAAGAAGGTGGTGTTCGAGATTCCCGGACATCCAGTATTTGAGTTCAGTCGTGGTAGCAGTTCGCTTGGTCCTGTCAGATTTCGGGCCAGGCCGGTGGAGGCTGTGGCTATGCAGATGGAGCTGGAGTGGCCAGCTGTGGTGCGAGATTTTGGTGACGTCTTCCCCGAGGAGATGTCTGGTTTGCCGCCTGATCGAGCTTTGGAATTTTCTATCGATCTTGTTCCAGGTGCGCAGCCGATTTCGAAGGCGCCGTATCGTATGGCACCTGCTGAGTTGGAAGAGTTGCGGAAGCAGTTGGATGAGCTGTTGCTGAAGGGTTATATTAATCCTAGCGTGTCTCCGTGGGGAGCACCGGTGTTGTTGGTTAAGAAGAAGGATGGTTCGCGTCGCATGTGCATGGACTATCGGGAGTTGAATGCGGTGACCATTAAGAATAAATACCCGTTGCCTCGCATCGATGATATTTTCGATCAGCTTGGAGGTTCGAGGGTGTTTTCTAAGTTGGATTTGAGGAGTGGTTACCATCAGTTGAAGGTGAAGAAGGGAGATGTTCCGAAGACAGCGTTCAGGATGAAGTATGGACATTACGAGTTCGTGGTTATGCCTTTCGGCGTAACTAATGCGCCCGCAGTTTTCATGAATCTGATGAACCTGATTTTCTACGACTTTTTGGATAAGTTTGTCGTTATCTTTATTGACGACATTCTGATCTATTCGAAGTCGGAGGAAGAGCATGCCTCGCACTTAAGGACGGTGTTGGAGATTTTGAGGAAGCATCGGTTGTATGCTAAGTTTTCGAAGTGCGAGTTTTGGCTGGATCGAGTTGCTTTTCTCGGGCATGTGGTGACTGGAGATGGTATTTCAGTGGATCCCGAGAAGATTAGGGCCATCAGGGAGTGGCTTGTTCCGTCGTCTGCGTCTGATATTCGGAGTTTTCTTGGACTTGCTGGTTATTATCGGCGATTCATTAAGGACTTTTCTCGTATTGCTGAGCCGATGACCAGGTTGACGCGGAAGGATGTTGCTTTTGTTTGGTCGGGTGATTGTGAGAGTGCTTTTGGTATTCTGAAGGAGAGGTTGACGACTGCCCCTATTCTTGTTGTGCCTGATCGCAGCGGTGGATTTGAGATCTTTTGCGATGCTTCTGGCAAGGGTCTCGGTTGCGTGTTGCATCAGCACGGGCATGTTGTGGCGTATGCGTCTCGTCAGCTTAAGGTTCATGAGAAGAATTACCCGACGCATGATTTGGAGTTGGCTGCCGTTGTGTTTGCTCTTAAGATTTGGAGGCACTTCTTGCTGAGTGAGAAAGTGAAGATTTTCACCGATCACAAAAGCTTGAAGTATATTTTCACTCAGAAGGAGCTCAACATGCGACAGCGTCGATGGTTGGAGCTTATGGCGGATTATGATATTGATTTGCAGTTTCACCCTGGCAAGGTGAATGTGGTTCCGGATGCTTTGAGTAGGCTGCCAGCGGTGATGATTTTGACCTCGCAGTGGAGATTGCAGCAGGATTTTTGCGAGTCTGGTGTGGAGATTGTTCTTCCTGGCGAGGCTTCGTCGTTGATGTACATGCAGGTACAGTCGACGATCGTGGATCGGATTAAGGCTGGCCAGGCCGAGGATCCGAAGCTGGTGAGGATTCGGGAGCAGGTGGAAGCCGGTCTGCGGACTGACTTTTTGATTCATGAGGATGGCTCGCTGAGGTTTGGAGCCAGGTTGTGTGTGCCTGCTGGGGATATCAGAGAGGAGCTGATGGTGGAGGCACACAGTTCGCCGTATTCTGTGCATCCTGGTGGCACCAAGATGTACCAGGATCTTCGTCTGAATTATTGGTGGCATGGTATGAAGAGGAGCGTGGCTCGGAGTGTAGCCAAGTGCTTGGTTTGCCAGCAAGTGAAGGCGGAGCATCAGCGTTCGGCCGGGTTGCTACAACCGCTTCCGATTCCGGAGTGGAAGTGGCAACACATCACTATGGATTTCGTGACTGGACTACCTCGGAGTCCGAAGCAGAATGACGCGATTTGGGTGATCGTAGATCGATTGACCAAATCTGCGCACTTTATTCCGTTCCGAGTGGGACAGTCCACTGAGGCGCTAGCGAGGAGATATATGGAGGTGAAATCCTTTTACTCTCCGTTTTATTTCCTTTTCCTAGTTTGGATAGTGATGTAACGTGAATCGTGCAGGAGGTTGTGCGACTTCACGGAGTCCCCGTGAGTATCGTGTCTGACAGAGACACGAGGTTCACATCTCAGTTCTGGCAGAGTTTGCAGAAGAGTTTGGGTATGCGTCTGAGTTTCAGCACGGCGTACCATCCGCAGACGGATGGCCAGTCCGAGAGGACGATTCAGATTTTGGAAGACATGCTGAGGGCGTGCATGTTGGATTTCAAGGGTTCGTGGGAGGACCATCTACATTTGGTGGAGTTTTCCTACAACAACAGCTTCCAGGCGAGTATTGGCATGGCGCCTTTCGCCGCTCTTTATGGGAGGAAATGTCGATCGCCATTGAGTTGGGATGACGTTGGTGATCGGGAGTTGTTGGGACCTGAGATGATCGTGGAGGCCGTGGATATCGTCAGGAATATTCGGGAGAGGTTGAGAATTGCTCAGGACCGTTTTAAGCATTGGGCGGATGCTAAACGTCGTCCTTTGGAGTTTCAGCCGGGCGACCATGTGTTCTTGAAGATTTCCCCGAATCGTGGTGTGATACGTTTCGGGAAGCGTGGAAAGTTGAGCCCGCGATACATTGGACCGTTTGACGTTTTGGAGAGGGTTGGCGAGGTAGCTTATCGCTTGGCCTTGCCGCCATCTTTGGAAGGAGTTCACAATGTTTTCCATGTGTCGCAGCTTCGTCGATACATTAGCGATCCGTCTCATGCGGTGGATTTTTCGGAGATTACCGTTCGCCCCGATATGACGTATGACCAGCATCCAGTGCAGATTCTGGACAGGCGTCAGAAATCGCTTCGGAACAAGATTGTCAATCTTGTGAGGGTGATGTGGCGACACGGTTCACCTGGAGAGTCTACTTGGGAGAATGAGGATGAGATGCGAGAGCGTTTCCCACTTTTGTTTCCGGACTCGTGAGTTTTTGGAAATTCCGAGGACGGAATTTTTTCTTAAGTTGGGGAGGATGTAACGACTGCTTTTCATGTATCTGGATTTTATATATTATAATATATGTTTTGGTGGATTTTCTCCTCTTGTGTGGTTTTCGTCTCCGTAGATTTCATTTTCGATCGATTCGTCGTATTTTCTCGCTTCTTCCTTAGGATTGTCGATTTCGAAGTATGTCACTCGTGACGGACTTCATAACGGTCGTATCTAACTATTAGATCAAGCCTAGGAGTCTTAGGAATCGATCCCGGGGCCCCGCGCTCCGTATCGGTACTTTTCTGTGCTCATTAGCCGGTGTAAGAAGGGCCACCGACCGACTAGATGACGATCCAGTCGGTCGGCAATCCTTCTTGGACCGACTAGTTAGCTTTCTAAATTTCTCAGGAGTTACTGTTTATCGTTAGTCGGTCTAAGAAGAGTTATTGACCGACTAGGTTGCAAACTAGTCGGTCAGCAATGCTTCTTGAACCGACTAACTCTTCAAATTATTTTTGTATCAGTTAATGTTTACTCTTAGTCGGTCTAAGAACGTTCATCGACCGACTAGATGCCAAACTAGTCGGTCAGTACTTGTTCATGGACCGACTAACTCTAGAATCCTATTTTCGTTCAGGAGTTACTGTTTGCACTTAGTCGGTCTGCGTTGGTCGACCGACCGACTAGTTGCCAAACTAGTCGGTCAGTGGTTGCTCTTTGACCGACTAACCAGTGTTAAAACCCTAATTTCTGGGCAGCCGCCAGCCTAGCCTATTTAAACCCAACCCATTCGACTTCTTCTTCTCCAACACGACCCAAAACCCTAAAAACTTCCCCCTTCAGCCCCCATCTTCCTCCAAGCTCCATTTCTCCATTCCAAGCCCTAGAATCATCATCCAATCCATCCATCTACTCTATCTACCTCTCATCTTCCCCAAAATCTCACTCAAAACCCATCAAATCCCCAAATCCCCCAAAACCCTAGTTTCCCCAAACTTCTCCAATCTTCTCCAGATTTGATCCTAGGGTTCCCCGGAGTGTTCCTTCCGTCTTCTCTCGGTAAGAAATCGATCTACCGTTGTTTTCATAACTTATTTATATTTTTATGAAAACCCTAATTAATTTCATGTGTTTGTTGTTTGTTTTCCCCCAAAACAGCGATTTCCCCGTAGATAGCATCCGTGTGACGAAGTGATCGTCATCCCCGGTGCTAGGCAAGTGAAACTTGCCACTTAGGGTTTAGGCCATGTTTTAGGCCATTTGCTTGTGGTAGGCGTAAAAGAGGCTAGGCGACGAAATGATACTCGCCTAGGCGCAAATTGGGGAACTAGCTTGACAACGAAGCTAGTTCCGACATTTAGCATGTTGCACAATTACCATGTCATGTTTACCTTCCATTAACGGTACGCAATTTAATTGCCATGTCATTGCATTTTGCCTGTCACGTTTAATTTAAATTAACGGTACGCAAATATCTGTTCATGTCTTTGCATAGTGATTATTCATCGTGATTGCGTAGCGCACGCTACAATATTATATTCCTGGCTCGTGTTCCAGAAGCGAGCTTAGTGAGTTGGAAACCCCAACGCTCGACACATATGGGTGGGGTAAGAGATAAGCGGCCTGAGCCCCGAGTTGGCCTGATCCGCCACTCCGGCCAGCAGGTGGACTCTCTAGTGCACAAGTGATTAATAGTGATAGAGATAAGCGGCCTGAGCCACGAGCTGGCCAGCAGGTGGACTCTCTATGCACTAAGTGTTTACCAGTGACAAGTGATTAATAGTGGTAGAGATAAGCGGCCTGAGCCACGAGCTGGCCAGCAGGTGGACTCTCTATGCACTAAGTGATAAGTGATAAGTGATAAGTGATCAGTGATAAGTGTTAAATGATAAGTGATTAGTGATTTGGTAGCTTTTGCTACATTGTGCATGCTTGCCTCTCTTTTTAAACTGTTGCATCATGCTTAACTGCCATGTCATTACTTAATACTATAACTGCTAGGTTGCTAGATGCCTCACTTTCAGTTTCCTTGCCCAAGTCTTTTAGACTTGCTGACATGTGCCCCTTTACTCTTTTGGGTGACACATGTTAGATCCTGAGCCCGAGTACCTCGTTGAGGACGAGGTGTTTGCTGACGCCGAGCCCGAGCTTGTGTTTGACGGGGAGTACGTGGACACTGGGGACCAGTCCTAGTGTCTTCGTTGTGTCTTACTTTTGTTTAGACAGTTGTTTTGTTATCGGTGCGTAGCACCTATACTTTGTTATGTCGTATTCTTTTGTTGGCCTTGTTCTGGGCCTTTAGACTCTTTTCTTTTAGCCTGGTGGCTTTTCTGGATGTTGAACTTATTTTTTTGATGTTGGACATTTGGTGAGATGTGGAATTTTATTTCAGTCTCTCCTTGTGTTATTATTGTTATTCTGTTGTGGTTACATGGACCTGTTTATGTTTTTGTGGACGCTTATCGGGTTTGGGGCTTCACAGCTCCACTCTCGTGCGGACCTTTTCACGTCTCGCCTCCATTTTAGGGAAGCGGGTCGTGACATAAACCCTTCACCATTCCGCACGCCAAGTGTTTGGTTGAATGCCGAGCTCGCCTCTTCACTTGATTGAGCCCCCGAACCCTTGTCCATAGCGTGTATGGTTGGTAGGTGGCCTCCACACATCATTCCCACACTCTCTACCATACTCAAACACCCATAAACATAGCGGGCGATTTTTCGCCATCCCGCATCCATTTTTGACCAAACATGTGATTTCAAATGACTCTTCCCTGTGATCAAGCGAAGGCGTACGTCTCAGTGCGAGGCGTCCCGGGTTCGAACCCGGGTGGATTGGGGCTCCCCGCGCGCGCTTTACCAGCTTTCCTACTGATCAAAAAAATGAATCTTCCCTGTGATCTGACCCGGTACTCACCGGTTATAAATTTTATATTGCATTGACGCTCCTATACTTGGGAGTGGAAGGCGTGTTCCTTGCGCGTTGTCCGGTTCAATCAATGGACATTATTGAAACACTTGGAAGAACTTGAACTCGTGAACTTGATTAGGCTGGCTCGTGTTCCAGCATAACACTCGTAAACTTGTGCACTCGATGGAGAAATCTTGAATTCGTGAACTCGTGAACTCGATTAGGCTGGCTCGTGTTCCAGCACATCATTTGGGTGGGGGTTAGGGTTGAGCGGCCACTAAGCATGTGTGAAAGTGTCCCCTTCAAGAGCACCACCTATACGGTGGGTGGCGTCAATCACGATTATACCCCCGTGAGAAGGATCGATTCACTCACCATGACTTAAAGGCGTGAACCTTAGGCAAGATAGAAAACATATGCATGAAACTTGAATTGATGATCGTTACTCCACTTGCACACTAGAATTGCCATGTTATAACTGCTTTGCTTTAATATCTTTAAAATTGTCATGCTCATAATTACTTTGTTTTAATTCATTAGAAATGCCATGTTCATAACTGGGCTGCTAATTAAATGTATAACTGTCACATTAGAGCTGCTGACATCCTTTAATCTGTTTTAATATATCGTACACCTTGCCTTGGGTCATCTCACCTTTCACTTGCCACACTCTTGCTGACATACATTCATGTTTTTGGAATGTATGTCAAATCACGAGACAGAGTACCAGGAGCAGGAGTTGTTTGAGACGGCTGACCCAGTGAGCCAGGAGTTTATTGACCCGGAGTTGCTCCCTGCGGATGACTAGAGACTCGTTCTATTGTTATTTTAGATTTTCTTTAGTACTTTGTAGTAGGGTACGTTTCCTTGTTGTAGTTTCATTTGCCCATGTTGAGGCACTGTTGCTTTTATTTCGTGTACGGACTTCTAGATGTGGCTCTGTATATATTAATATTTTTTTGTTCTGAATGCATGCAAGAACCCTGCGATGTTGTTGTCACACACGCTTAGTGAAGTCAAGCTTCGTCGCTCCAGTTCATACGGACTTTCGTAACGTTCTCGCTGCCATCGTTTTGGGAAGTGGGGTGTTACATGTTTTTTGTGGTGGCCCATGCAGGTCTATGCATCTGCGAAAATTCAGAACAATAAGAATGTTAGCATTAGCCAAACATCTAGAGTAAACATGTGCACGAAAATCAACCTACCAGAACCTCTCCACTGAGCAACCCACATCAGCATATCCCCAGCTTCACTCGCTCTGACAACAAGCACCTAAGCTCCCTAGCTTCTTCTCCAACCCACGCAACCACCTCCCATGAGCACCATCTCCGTCGTACAAAACCCGAACACAAACCTTGACCTCCTTTACTGTAACACCAAGCTCCCTAGGGTACCCAGAAAGTACGAATCTGTCCCAGGTAGTCCCAAAGCAGCGAGTGTTACGAAAAGAAATACGAAAAACTCAAGCAGATCCACTGTGCACTGCTGGGATAGTACCTGCAATGTTCTCAATGCACAACCAAACAACCAAAAACATAAACACAGAAGGAAACACAGAGAGAAACTGTACAACAACTAAACCCAAAGAAAAGTCTGATTTCTATACATCATCCATCTGCACATACATCCATCATGAACAACTCGTCACTACCCAAACAAAACCCTAAAAGTACAATACTCTCTCCTCTCATCTCTCCACCCCAACCTAACTCATCCACAGAACTACACTGCTCCATCTGCTCCATCTGCTCCATCTGCTCCCCACACCAGGAACCATACCTGAAAAAGTCAACAGTGGGGCACGTCAACGCGTGACCCAATAGGAATTCCATACTCCAACCTCAACACTACACACACTAGTGCCACTACAGGTGCACAGTGCTACAAGTGGATGTAATACAAATAAACATGGCATGCGTGACAAAATAATGCAACAATAATACCACACGTAGGAAAAAGAGAACTGCACTAGCAAATGGTATAAGGGAAGGGGTGACGATAGTATAGAAAATAATAACAAGTACGCCTAAAGCGTGAAAGGAAGTCAGTCAAACAATTTCATACAATGTTAGCTTTTTGGAACCCTAATATCGAATACGGCGTATGGGACTGGACCTCTCCCAACTGTGTGGGAGAGCAAGAGGACTCCCCGCCGCGCTAGCCCGTCAGGAGTGCAAGTGTACCCACCACACAAAACCACAAAGTCACCACAACCAGTTCATCCTATAGGCCTACCCGATACTTCGGAATTCCCCCAACCCGTGTCACCCTCATTTAAGAGGACTTAGTCATTTGTTTACTGATGTAGCATACATGCATGAATATGAAAGAAATCAAGTTGGCATGGACATATCACTTCCTTTTCAATTCCTTTCCATTCTTTCCTTTCCACAATTCTCAATTCACTTGGGACATGCATCTCCTTGTGCATACCCTTTCCCAATTCCACATATCACAACAAAAGGCCATGCTTCAACCAAGCCAACCGTACACCATCACATTGTTACCAACAATTAAATCACCAAGAAATTGAACATAAATGAAAATTAACAACTTCATGAAACATAAGGTGGCAAGATAAACAACTGATGAGTCATGTAACAATCATATAATGAAGCCACATACCTGGAAATCCATAATTGAACACAAAACAACACATTCATGCAACCTAGTTCCTGGAAATAACAGGACAGTCTCAAACAGAGGTATAATGCTCCAAATATTTGTATTAAACATCAACTTTTCTTCTCTTAAGATTTGTAGATATATGTGTTGTGGAGTTACAGTTAAAATTTCAATAGGAAATTCCCGTTGTGTGATTTATGGTGAATTGTTTGGTAAGACATATCGAATCTGTTTTTTAGACAGATTCTAAGAGCTGTAAAGATTGCTAGTTTAGGACGTGTTACATCTAGAATCTCGAAAATGTACACTCAGGAAAAGTTATAGGAAAAGTTGTTATCTTTCCAACGAGACAAAGATCATCAATTTCTATGGAGTATGTAGGGACTGATCTACGTTTTGCCAAACTGTGTCCAGACTGGATGAAATTCCGACAAGTTGTAAAGATGGAATTTTTACTCCTAATTGCAATCTGAATTAACAGATGTTCTAAACATGAAGCTTATAGGTAACATGCAAATCTTTAGGCCATAAAAGTTTCGGAGCAAACTCAATTCTAGATTGAAAGAACTAAGCAAAACAATCAGCATACAAATTTGTCCAGAATTGCTCACCGCACACAACCACCAAAAACTCAGGATTGCTCACCGCACACAACCATACAAAACTCAGGATTGCCCACCGCTCACAACCATACAAAACTCAGGATTGCTCACCGCGCACAACCATACAAAACTCATGATTGCTCACCGCGCACAACCATACAAAACTCAGTATTGCTCACTGCGCACAACCATACAAAACTCAGAATTGACATAAGAAAAGGTAAAACCACAACAACAACAACCATGAAACTAAGCTTGCAACTCTAATACTAGTTGGAGATAGAATCCTATCTTAGAGGTGATGAGAGATAAGGGGGTAGCCCAAATCCCTATGGCTCCTCCTCCTTCAAGTCCTCCTCCTCCTTCCTTCTCTTCTTCTCCTCCACAAGCTCCTAGAATGAGCAACAGCACCCAAACGACAACAGGGATGCTACGGGTGTGTGCTGAGTGAGGGTGGCGTAGCCCTATGGGTGCTCAGCCTCCCTAATGTCTAAGAATGAGCAAGGGGAAGGGATGAATTCGGCCTGATCTTGGGGAGAGAGTGAGATATTTTTAGAATAGTTTAGAAACGAGAAGAATTCTGGGAGAAGAGAGTAGAAGAGCTCAGAATTAAGTAGAAGGGTCAAGAAGTCGTATTTACAAGTTTGCCATCCTCCACAAATATCTCTCCCACTATACACACCCACCCAACCTTTATTACAAGTATGCCATTACTTCTCACACTCCCCTATTAATTACAGGAATGCCACTAACCTTATCCCCTTCTCACCCTAGGCTCTATACACTAATCCTACAGACCCATTCACCCACATACACATACCATTACATATCCACCTTCATGCATCACCTATCCATGTATCACCTCACCGTTCATGCATGTATACTACACCCACATTACTAAACACACTACATGCACAATCAACCATCTAAAGGACACGCACATATGTACTCAATTGTATACAAGCATATACACAATACATAGTACGCAGATATATTGTAACGACCCGATTCCCGGGCCCGTTACTTTTTGGTATTTGCGCAGGTCATGCAGTTAACCAGTGAAAACAAAATAGCCACGATGCAGAGATGTACAAAAATACCCAAATAGTGTCCAATTATTACATCCATACTGTACAAAAATTGTCCAACAATCGTACATGAAGGAAAGTAAATACAACTGGAAACAACTCTGAAAGCTGTAGTCTCATGGTCAAATTCTGGCGCTATTAACTCTAGAGCATCTGCCTCCATATGTACGTCGGCTGCGGTGCCACAGAGATGGAACCGTAGGTAAGTCACAATAATTCTAGCAATAGAAACAAAGTAGTGCAAAAGTATGGAATAGACTATAGTTAACAAAAGATGGTCATGCAGGTGCAAAAAGTAAAGTATGGGCAGACAGGTATGTAAGAGAATAAGTAAATTACTGGTAACTACTCAGGTGTGGTATGTAATGCATAAAGTAAAGATGACTGTACAAGTGCAAAAATAACGACTATGGCGTAGCATGTGGTAGTAACAATATTTTGACCAATGGGATGGCAATAGTAAGACAACCAGGTTAACAATGTTTTGACCAATTGGTAATGGGATGACAATAGGTAGACGTAGTAATACTTAAGAAAAGATGAGCGTCGCTTGACTATCTAATAGTGTAGGCAGGCCTAATAATAAGAAGTCTAGTTTAACTCCCAAATCAGCCAGGCAGTCAGGGCTTGAAGGCACAGGTCACTTCAAAGACAGCAGGAACAAGTCCCTTGGTTGACCAACCCCCTTCCCATTCCTTTCTAGACACTGATTCGGTCGTAATTTAAGACCGCTCATTATTATACCGTTCTATCACGTTCGAGTAGTCTCGACTTAGTAGAATAGTCGTATCCAGTCAGTAGTAGTGACAGAATAAAGGTATCAATCAACTAGTGCATCAGCCTTAGCTCGAGTGTACGATATGCAACCAGAAGTGCACCCATTCCACGGAGCAACTCGTGGAATCTCTACCTACCATTCCTGCAGGGTGATGGTACAACTTAACTAATAAGGGTGGACCTGGTCACTCCCGCACACTTCGTAGCTCAAGACTACCCCGTATCCCGTGTATTATCATAGTCCAATGTCCATATCAGTGTTCGGATCAATATGGCCTCATGGGCCCTGTTATCAATTACGCTAGTGCAACAGTCTTAACTCGAGTGTACGATATGCAACCAGAAGTGCACCCATCCCACAGAGCAACTCGTGGAATATCTACCTACCATCCCCTTCAGGGTGATGGTAGAGCTTACCAAATAAGGGTGGACCCGGTCACTCCCGCACACCTCGTAGCTCAAGACTACCCCATAACCCGTGTTGTATCACATTACACATTTACAATCGTATCCATATCTGTGCCCGTATCAATGTCCGTATCCGTATCTGTATGGCCTCATAGGCCCATTATTTCGTACATCCAACAATGTGTACAACAATACATCCAACAATGAGTACAATACATACATATATATGGTATTTACTTGCTGAAAAGTCAATGCAGAAGCCTCAACAGAGAATATCAGTCCCGAGCAATACTTTGAAGTCCAACAACTATGATATCTAATTCTATAAAAGTGCACTATCTCAATTTAGTCCTGAACAATGCTTTGAAGTCCAACAACTATGATATCTAATTCCATAAAAGTGCACTATCTCAATTTAATCCTTTGGTCATTCCACTATTGATTAGTTCTCTAGTTAATTAGGTCTCTAGTCATCTGTTCAGGTCAATAACTGTTCTGAGAATATATATGAGCTCCTAAGTTCATACAAGTACACAGGCTAAATTTCTAATGTTAGAATTAGAGTGACTTACTCTAGTTGAGATCGTCGTGGTAAGACGAGGTTGGAGCTAGAGCTTATAACGATGCTGGTGCACGAGAGTTGGTACCTGCAATCACAAGAAATCATCAGTTACTGGATACCCAATTTCTATCTATTTAATTTGATCGTTTTGATTTTTAAACCGATTGAAATGTCGTCAAAAGGCTTTCTAAATTTTTATATAAGCTAGATATGATGAAAATAATTTTATCGTAGGAGGAAATAATTTCCTAAAGCTTATAGTAATTTTTATAATTTTAAAAGTTTAAAATAGATTTAAAAACTAATTTTTAATTAAGTACGTAATTATTCAACAATTTATTCTGGATGCAATCTGTATCAAAAAACTGCGAGTGAGCTGTCAAAATGACCGTCTCGACGAGTATTATAACATATTTTTATCACGTATTATTTTATGTGAAAATAACAAGTTACTGATTTTTGAACGAAAATAACATATTTAACTTTTAGGGTTAAAAATTAATTGCAGAAAATCTAAACGTCTGATCGAGATGAAACTAGTGCTATTGGGTACAAAATGTCATTTTTGATTTTCTGGAGCTAGTCTTGTAATTTTCTGGTTCATATATAATTTACTATTAATTTAAAACCAACAAACCCATTTTATTTAATTTCTAAAATACAAAAATACGTATATAATTACGCAAATTCGTTATTATAACGTATAGCGCTTCGTTTCATCCCCCGCGTACCCCTTCATATTCATGCAGCGACGAGCTCGAGGGCTTCGTCGACGGTGGCGAGGCGTCGACGGTCGTCGGGCGGTGCAGCAGCAGCGACAGGCGGAGGCGTCGGCGACGAAGGCGGCGCAGCGTCTGGATCGTCGATGTGGGCGGAGCGCGGGTCGTTGCTGCTGTGGGAAGCGGACGTCGACGGGAGCAGCGTTCGGGGATGACGGCGAGCGCCGGCGGAGGCGTGGGTGGCTTCGAGGGACGCTCGGGCTGCACGGAGACAACGGCAGCGGGGCTCAGTGACGTCGGTGGTGCTGTGGGGCGAGCTGACGATGCCGTTCGGGGCGGTGGAGCGGCGGAGAAGCCGTGGGGGCGTTGCAGACCACGGCGGGAGGTGCTCTCGGGGGTGGGGTTCGGTGCGGTGGCCGTGAGGAGGAGCAGCGCTCCGGGGTGAGGTCGGCGTCTCCGGTGTAAGAGGGCGGAGCTCATCGACATGGGCGAAGGTGGGAGGCTGTCGGCGGTGTCTTCGGGGTTCACGGCGACACCGTGGTGGGCGATGGCGAGACGGGCAGCGGGGCAGAGATGGGCAGCTAGGATCGGTGCTCCGGAGGCGATGCATGGACATGCTGCAGTGGAGGGAAGCTTGCACTCTCGTCGTCGGAGAACGTCAGCGGCGAGCGGCGGTGAAGAGGGTGTCGACGGTGGGGAGAGCGTGAGCTACGTGGGTTCGTCCTTTTGAATGGAGGGAGGGAGAGAAGTTGGGTGCGAACGAGGGAGAGGGGGAGAGAGAGTCTAGTTGTGTGTGTGGGTTGGGTTAGCCTTAGAGCTAGAGAGATGAGAGAGAGGGATGAGTGTAGAGAGAAAGAGTCTGTGAGTGAGGGTTACGGGAGAGAGAGAGGGCTTAGTGACGGGTTTAAATAGTTAAACTAAATTAATATAAAACTAAGTATGTGTTAAATACTTAGTCAATGAAATTAATGTTGTTAGGTGTATTAAATGAAAACTTTAGACTAAGTGTGGATGCATGCACCACGTTTAAACGTGGGGGGTTACGTAAGTGGTTAGAATAGGTAATTAGGGGGTAATTAGAATAGTTAGAAAGGTAATTAGTAATAAGTAAAACCACATTAGTGAAAGTATTTTGTCAAATACAAAAACGAAATTATGATTTTGTCTCAACTAGTAAACGTGTCCGAAAAATTACGAAAACATACCCACGGATTCGTATCATCGCGAGGATCACGAATACGAAGTCCGTTTCAGGGTTTGAGCTACGGAAATACTAGTTTTAGGCCAAAACGTTTAGGAAGCGGGTTTGTGGGTTCTCTATTGATTTGAGTTCAGAAAATTACGAAATTAATGTGGGAAGCCCTAAATGATCATTGAATGTTACTGTAAAAGTTTGAAATCGTTTTGATGATGTTTGTATAGAAAATAAATTCATTAAACCAAAACGGTAATAACTGAAAATGAATTTTTTCCAGATTATTTAGAGGTATTTGATGAAATCCAAACTTACCAAAATACTTCATAACTAGTCTGATACTTCAAAATATTTTTATAAGAAATTTTTGCAATCGTAAAACTCCTGACGAACCGTTATAAAATAGTTTTAAAAAAAACTCGAAAATAGGTCAAACACGTAAATAGTTGTTGTGATGAAAACAGGCCGTTACATGTATACTTTATTCTCAAACAAAAGTATATGCCTCACGTATATAGCACTCTGGGCCATTACATTTATCGAGACCGAAAACCCCACCAACCCCTGTAGTATGCAAATAGAAAGAAAAGAGAGGAGCTAGAGAATGAAAGAAAGAAAAGAGGGAAAGAAAGAGAAAGAAAAACAGAGCATGGAAGGGAGGACATGAAGAAGAATGAAGGAGAGAGAAAGAAGGAAGAGAAATAATGAAGGAAGAGAAACATTGAAGAAAGAAACATGCCATCTCTGTCCAATGCTCAGCTACACGCCAGATAAAGGAAATAAAGA